>BSBN01001151.1:1690432-2370864 GCA_027924645.1 Cunninghamia lanceolata
CCCACTGTTGCCACTACATTTGGTGAACCAATGAAATTTATTGGTATGGCTTGATGTGGTTGGCATGTGGCTAGAGGGGAAGCTACAATAGCTACACCTTCAGTAGCCAACTCTTCCTCCATTGATCCTAAACTTCCAGCCTCTATTGCCTTAGCCTCTTGTATTCTTCTTTACTTCACGAGTCAATCATCATAATCAAAATCTTCTTGGGCTTTTCTCTTGCCCTTCTTTCCAAGATATGTTATGGCCACTCCCTTTCTCTTTCATTGCTTGTAGGCATTGGTTCAACCAGGTCTTACTTCCTTCTAATATATCCTTAGATATCACATCTATGGAAGTCTCTTTGGGTTGTGATTAGTCCGAATCGATTAAGCTCTAGTTGAATATTTTATTGAGCTCATCATCATCCTTGAGCTGTGGGGGTACTTCATGTGTACCAAGGGTCCTCATCTGGTTTAGAGTCAACCTTTGGTATTATCTCTTTCAAACCTCATGATCATTAGCATAGTCAACCCAATAATCCTCTATATGTGGCTCATGTTGTACCTTCTTGTTGATGTACTTTTCAATTCTATGATATGGATCATAGATTCTCTTTAAATCAAAAGGCTTAAATTTTAGTACTTGTAGCTCCTTGTCTAATTCTTTTGCATTTGTGAAGGCATTGCATTTGTACCACCCTATGTCAATGGGGAACTTGATATTCCCACACCTTTTTTGGGCTTGAAAAACCTCATATGATTCAATGATTTGGTGAGAAAACTCCAACAGGATAACATTATACATTGGGTATCGAGGAAACATGTATGGGGTTCCTTTAAATCTCTCTATCCTAATATATGTGAAGGTTGGAAATTGTATAAACCAGTTGCCATGAGGATCAATGACACTTTGAGCATTTGTCATAAGTCTTTTGGCCTTGTCTCCTTACATGGTCCTGACAAGCCACATGGAGAATGCATTATTGACTCTCCTGTAATACAGTATAGACTATTTCATCTCCAATTGTGGGTAGTACTTGTAAATAGGGTTCTACTCTAACTTGTTGCCCAATGTGCCCACATTTTGGAGTCCACTGAACTGCACTCTCACTACACAGGAGTACACAATATACTAAGTCATGCAAAAAACCTTCATTTTCTTCTAGTCGACCATTTACTAATGGATTGAGTCGCTAATGGCTTAGGCCCATTGGATAAGGCATATACCCTCTTTCACAATCTTTACAGTCCATACATCTATGGCTCAAATTTTTCTGAGTTAGGTAATCCAGCTATCCTACTCAACAAAATGATAATATCCCTAATCTTGGTCTTGAAGTCACTTCAGTACAGGGTCTTGGACATTTTTGATATGGCCTTAGGCTTCTTATCCTCTACTAACCAAGAAGCAAAGATGGCTTTTTTGCACACATCTTCATTCCCTTTGTACTCACTAGCCAATTTATCCTTCTCAAATGGGTGCATTGTGGTCTGCAATAGGATGTGGAATGTTTGAGTGATGCATTTAGGAGAAAACTCAGTGTAAACCTTTCCCTCATGAATTACCTTGTGGTTCTAAGCATCGTACCTATGGATGCACTGCAACATGAGCTCCTGAGCCTCCATTAACATGGGGAACCTTGCTACTTATCCAAGAACCTTGCATCAACTACTGTGATCCTCTATTGAGACTCGTTCATGTCAATGTGCCCTAGGTTGGTGTAAAAAATGACCCTAAATTTTGGCCATGTCTCTAAGGTGTGACCCACCCCTTTGAAATCATCCTTCATCTCTTTCACATGCTTGGTCATTTTACATGTTGAAAATCATGAAAGAACATACAATTACCCTAATTGAATTTACCTAGGTTTACAATTAATCCATTTCTTAATTAAAATTTACACTTGAGTTCTTTTACCATAAAGAAGAGCATTTTAATATAGTAAAAAATCATTCCCTTTACCTTTGATTAAATTTAACTAATTCAGTTAAAAAATCACTGTAATTTTAGGTTAGGGTTTTAAATATCACACGTACCTAATTGACGAATACGCTTCAAAGCTTTATGCAAATTAAATGCACACTACCACAATAGTATCATGGGTAGAATGGAGCCAAGATCAATGAGATGAATGTAAGTATCAAATTTGGAGTCGATTGATAGTCGAAATGATGAGTACATATAGGTGAAAAGTGGAAGTTAGTTAGTTGAGGAAAGGTCTCCTCAAAACTAATGTGAGTGGCTAGTTTAGTGGGAAACTTGATGACCCCACTCCTAACCACCTAACAACCTTGACACCTCAATGAGAAATGTGTCAAGATTGTATAAAGGCACACCTAAGTAGGCTTATGCCTAAGTGTATACAAATATATGAAATATATATACACTAACACACCCCCCTTAAACATAGCTTAGGTGGGCACAAATGAAATGAGTCCTGGCTACAAAGCCTGGTGAGGTACCCATGTACAATGCAAATATGAAATTGGGTCTCACCAACTAGGCCTTATGAGGTACCCAAAAACAATGCAATCTCTCATAAACGGAGAAAGGTGAAAAACCCTGTGGGAAAAAGCTACCCTCCAAAAGAGAGAAAAGATGCATGAAAATTATATAGGTGAATAAGTACTGCTTCTTTCACTAAGTACACTATAGGATTCCCCCCATAGGAGAGAAAATGATAGAAAGTCTATGAGACCCCCATATAATACATGTCCTTCTCTAGTGATGTTGAATAGTCGACAAAGGATGCAGATGTAGATCCAAGAATGCCGAATAATGTTCCTTCCCTTGGGAAGAAATAAAACCACCTGAAGATGCAAGATATCCTCCTATGCGAGAAGATGTATGTATGATCTTGAATCATGTTGAAGCTGATCCAAGCATGATGATGCCCATGTCAATGTCTTCGAAGAGTGCTCAGGTGTCCCCATGCCGATACCAACAGATGCCATAATCAAATCAAGTGCATGCCCAATAGATGAGGATAATGATGATCCATAACCATGTGTAGGATGATGTAGAGCATGATTATCCAAAGAGGACAATGTTGATGCAGCTTCATCGAAACTGTCATTGAAGAGAACACTGATGTTCTTAATGTGTGCTTCCATGTCAGCAATGCGGGACTCTACAAGAAGACAAGTGATGTCAAGTAGAAATATGTCCCAATCAGCAAGGCTACGAAGACTGATATCCTGTTGCAAGGAAGTGCTGGGAGCTCTCGAAGGAGCGACTCTGAAATCTGATGAAGCAACAGGAGGAGGTGGCATAATATCTGCCAATGTAGGAGGTGTAGAGAAGAGATGCAAGTGGGTATGTCTCTTTGTCATCAGTGCAATCAAGACTTTCCCAATACGCAAGTTTCTCTTTAGTATCATCGTCATGCAAAGGATCATCAACATCATCAAGAGAAAGATGTATGTCTATAGCGAGATCATCTGGGAATGGAGGTTCATTGGGGTCTCCATACATTTCCTATAATTTGGTCCAAAGAGCTCTAGGATAGTCAGTGTGTGATAGAGGAACCCACTGAGTATGGTTCATAACACTTAAACCAATTAATCTTAAGACATGATTATCTTATTTTCCTATACAATTTTCTGCCAATATGTGCTTGGTTCATGAATAAGTCCATATAGATGTGACAATAGGTGAATTCAACGACAGTGTGCCAAGATACCATTGTGCTAGGACTTGTAGTTTCCATTTTCCAAGGTGATCACAGATAGATGACTCATTATCCCCATTAGTTCACTTAGATATTTTACCCCCTTTTGAACTTTATGTGAGTTCAATGATTACAAAATGCCTATGTATAACCCCCTAGAATAATACATGAAAATAACACTTTATAAGTTGAGTGCATGTAAAACCCCCAAATTGCTTGATTAAACCCCTTAACTAAAAGTGTGGAAAGAAGTGCAGAAGTGTACTGGACATGACTCAATGAAGTGCACTTGACATGACTCTATGGAAGTTCTCTTTGGCATAACTCGGAAGTGTACTTAGCACGACTCTATACACCCCCCTTGATTTAGTATTTAGTGACCCCCCAGATTTGTGACACTTTATAACTTAGTGTGTTTTACAATGTAAATAGGTCTAATGCATGGGAAATGAGAAAACATTAACTTTTGCAAAAAACAGTGCTCAATTTCGAGCTACCGATCAAAAGTTATTACACAGTTAATTTCCCGTAAATGGCTTATTTAATAAAAACTACACTTAAAATCAGAAAAAAATGCCTAGAGGTGATAATGGACCTAGACTTCCAACTACTCATTGGAATCAGCACAGAGTATATAATACAATGGTTTTGATTGTGAGGGGGAATTGACCTCCTGCAAACCCAAACCTCACCCTGTCTTCAACAAGCGAAAATACAAGGGTTTTAAAAAACCATAATCTCTCAAAAGCAATTTGCCCCAATTTTTAAAGACCTGCCTTGTTTTAACATTTAAAAAAACATAATTCTAAATGCTTTTAAATGAAAGGAAAAATTACCTATGTTCAACACTTGAAAGCATAATTTTAAATGGTTTTCTAAAAAACAAAAGGCAAAATTTTGAGAAGGGGGAAAATTAGGTTTAGGGCGAAATTTCCAGCACCCAAAAAATATGGGAAAAGGGAATCAATAGGGGTGAAATCTCATGAAGGAAGCAAGGACACCCATGTAGGGGCGACCTGGTAACAGCTTGAGGATTTTTCAACTGTTGAACCAAGATCTCAATCTCTCTCACCGACTACACTTCCTCTCCTTGCTGACTGCAAACCTCTCCCCCTTCCCACTTTATAGTGATCAGGCTTCATTAGATGGATTCACAGATGAAACACATATTGATCAAGATAACCACCTCTTTGCATAGGCAGACTTAATGAATGTATGCAATGCAAGGTAAAACAAGAGAGGTTTTCCCCACACAGATTGGGAAAAGGAAAGCTCCAATGCCATACTAACTCCTATCTACGCCTTCTCACAGGGTCTAAATGGTCAAAGAAGGTGTTTTGAAGCGCAGAAAATAGAACAAGGGTGTTCAAACGCCTTTGCCTTTCGATCCAAGATCAACCCGTGTGAGATTTGAGAGAAATCCCACGCCCAGGTAGAAGCAAATGATGCCTGGAATATCTTTTTGATACCTTCAACGTCTTCGCAGCCTGGGAATGACCCACCCAAAAATGCCCTTTTGGTCACGCCATCGCCAAAAAAGAGAAGATGTTCTGCACAGAAAAAATGCCTTGCATAGAGAGGCAGATCCACCTCCCACCAGGGACGAGTTGACTTGTCACGAGTTGGCATTCACATGCCACAAGTTCACTTTTGCCGTCTCACGCCAGAATAAAATCACGCCAAATGGCCTGCAAAATTTGATGACTTTTTTACTCCAAAACAAACTAGCAAACAAATTCAGTTTGTTCTGATACCATGTAGAATTGAGCCAAGATCAATGAGACGAATGCAAATATCAAATCTAGAGTGGATTGATAGTCGAAATTCAATGAGTACATATAGGTGAAAAGTGGAAGTTAGTTAGTTGAGGAAAGGACTTCTCAAAACTAGTGTGAGTGGCTAGTTTAGTGGCAAACTTGATGACCCCATCCTAACCGCCTAACAACCTTGACACTTCAATGAGACATGTGTCAAGATTGTATAAGGCACACCTAAGTAGGCTTATGCCTATATATATATTTCACATCATCTCCAAATTCTTAATAGTTTAGTTTCTATAGGTGATAGAAAGTGAAAATTTAGTTAAAAATGCTGATTTTAATGTCCCACTTTGGCTACAAAGTGGGACACACTATTGTGAGATCACCCCAAGATATAATCCTTAAATCATAGTGTAGTCAAGAAGAATACCATAGCCACAACCATATGCTCAACCTATAAATTTGCCATAATTTCCACCTATATATCAACCTATATCGACCCCAAAAAACTTTTTATCTTGGAATACTGGAGGTCCTTAGGTACCTCTTGTACCTCTTATAGTACGGGACCAAATCCAAGATGCAACATTAAGTTCCCTTTCCCATTTCACAAGAGAAGATGAAACCACACCTACTGAGCATGTCCATGACATTATTAACCATTATGATGTCCATAATATTGAAGAGTAAAATGTTGTTTGCATCATTCAAGGGTAAGGCACTAGAGTGATATAGAAGTCTTACTCCTCATTCAATACACCACTAGGATGAGCTAGGAGATAACTTATTCAATAAGTTTAAAAAGAGAAAGGAGATAATGCATCCATACTAGAGCAACTAATAACCATCAAGAGGTCACCCATGGAGACCTAAATGTTGACTTCAATACTAGATTCTAGAAGAGATGGCAAGTGGTTCCAATAGAAGTTCATCCTCCTACATGTATGGCTTATATTTGGTATTTAAAGGCATTTATCTTTAACATTGTCATGATGATTAAATCTAAGGGCTTCACCTTTACTGAATTTTTATGAAATAGAAATTAAAGCAAATAATGACCTTATTCAAATAGCAATGTTAGCCCCTGGGTTGCCTACACCCCTATTTCCAAATATTTAACCACTTATTAGTAGGATAGAGCTAGCATTTGAGAAACACTCACTCATCGTAAAAGGATTGTGGCCACAACTCAACCAAAAGACATAAGAAACACAAGGAGACACACCATTTACTTACACTTTGGTATTAGTAAAGGTTGTGCAAATGTAAAATGTAACATGAATGTAAGATAAGGAAGAAGATATATATTGTATATATAGAATATCAATGGATCAAGTGTAACATGTATAGAGCATATGTAATAAATAGAATATAGAATAGATAAGAGGAGATAAGAGTATGAGTATGAATGTAAGAGGAAACAATGACTAATATAAATCTAGTGTACTATTTGAATGCAACAACCCTATTGATAATGTATGATACCACAATTTGGTGGGACTCAAGTTTATGATGTGTTATAGGGCATGTCATGGTTGTTAATAATTTTATTTTATTAATTATGTATGTCCTTTCCTATCACAACCTTCTATAATCCACCACACTCACTCTAATCCTCTCTTTATCCCTAACGCTAAAGAATAAATAGAACATTTCAAGTACCTAAGCACACATGTTTGATCTCTGCCCATACTTGCCAGTATCTTGGTTTTGTTGTTGGGACCCTAGTAAAAGGGATAAAAGAGGGGTCTAAAATTATAGATATAGTATTTGCAATAGAGAGGGACACTAGTAAAAGAGATGAAAGAGGGGTCTACAATTATATATATATATATATATATATATATATATATATATATATATAGTATTTGTGGCAAAGAGGGACCTTGGTAAAAGGATAAAAGAGAGATCTAAACAATAGACATATCAATGTGGTCGAAAAGATTTTAATAAAGAAGGATCCAATGTCAAGGAAAGACAAAATTTGATGATCTATGACATAAGATCCTAGGTTCTAGCCTCATAGAGGGGGTTAGGCATCTACGGGAAAGAGGGAGATCTTGAAGAGATCTTCAAAGAGATACAACCTTTTACAAAAGAAAAAAACTAAGCTATTATGGATGCATAAAAGGATTAATGAAATTCCAAATAAAAAAAACCCATGGAAAAGGGAGACAATAAGAAGAAAAGAGAGATTAGGGAAGATATTGAATTGACAATTAAGTTGAACATGAAATAAAGGAAATTAAAATAAGTTTAGGAGAGACAAGAAAGATACTACAAAAGAATGGAAAAGGTATGAGAAAAAGAATTAGAACATACCATGAGGGTTGTTACTAAGGAGTTGTTGGAGTGCAGGAGGAGTTGTTGGAGTGCAGTAGGAGGGTACCTGTTGATGACGATACTGAAGGTGAATTTGAGCACACTAGGGAGGCTACTTATGAGAATGTTGAAAGAGAAGGTCTACCATTAGAAGAATTGAGCATGAATGAACATGTTAGAGGAATAACAGTTAAACATTAGAATTTCCTCTGTTTTGAAAGCAATCAATAGAAATTTAGATGACTGAAAACATTAATCCCCGCCTTATAAACATAAACTAAAAATTACATTCTCTAATACCAAGCAAGCCCAATAGATGGCATGGTGGTTTGTAAATTATTGTTCAATAAAAGATCCAATACAAAAAGTAGGCTATTTAAATATAAATTAAAAATAATATATCATAATGAAACAAAATCCGATTGATTTAGACACTACTTTAAATTAGAAACTTGTATTATCACGTGATAACAACTGTACAATCATAGAAAGGCATTGAAAACAGCTGATTGGCGGAGGAATTTTCATTGACAGTGAAGTTTCGGACCTCACTGTTATAACAAAGCTTAGCATTGGAGGTGAAAGCGAAGGGCAGGAAATGCGCTGAGTATTTGCTACCGATACAAATTATTTGCCTACTAAATAATATACTCTATTCATCGTTACGATTGACCATGGATTTTTTTTAGCTCATGTCTTCAGAAGAGTTTAATCAGTCGGTACATTGTAAATCAGTTGGTCGAAATCAATAAATAGAATATATGTAGAGACTGGTTGAATGAAATTATGGTCTGTGACTGGAGTGGACAATTGCAGAGGTTGAAAATTTTGATATAAATCTGCATAATGATATGCCATGTATTCACCATGCATGTCTTCAGAAGAGTTTAATCAGTCAGTACGTTGTAAAACAGTCGGCTGATCGAAATCAATAAACAGAACATATGTGAGATGGGTGGAATGAAATGATGGTCTGTGACAGGAGTCCGCAATTATAGAGGTTGAAAATTTTGATAAAAGTCAGCATAATGATGAACCCAATATAGAGCCTAAATTTGATGGTCAACCCTATCTATCAAGCAATTTTTTTATTACAGTTATCTATTCAAAAGTGCCCTCAAAATACTATGACATACCATAGTATAATTAAAATTATATATAAACCAAATATATATGATCATAATTCTATATAAATTTTAACAATTTATCCAAAATCTCTCCTCTCCTTTCATGTGATACATTCTTTTTTATTGTAAGGGAAAAATCCATATACTTAAGCCTTGGGGTCTGTGTAAATGTAACTGATAATGAACGATAAATACCTGTTTTAGCGAATTTGAGTTGATGATACTCCTGACACAAGGCATAACATTCCAAGAGTCAACCGACAAGGAATTCAGAGGTTTGATTCCTGACAGTGGCAATAATGCAGACCCACTATTGACAATACCCCGTAACAACACCTTTCATCGCAGTTAATATGGACGACTTTTCTGTTGATCTCAATTAATATGGACGTCAACTGCTTTTGTTTGATAAATGGCCAGCTAACAGCAATATCTATCTACCATGTCCTCTTTTCATAGCAAGTTAATCAAGATTTATATAAATGTTTATTTTTTAACTAAAATATTGAAGTATTTTTGCATATTAATAGATTAGTATTATACGAAGTTTATTATGGGAGGAGGCATTCTACAGTCATAGCTCCGTGGAGATGAGAGGTAAATATGTACCACAAAAAATTGGAAAAAAAAAATAACAAAAAAAAAAATTAGAAACCAAAAACCAAAAAAAAATTTAAAAGAAAATAAAGTGGAGAAATAAAAAAACTATGAAAACTCTAAATAAAAATTAAAAAAATGGAAACGGTTGAAAGAAAAAAAGTACCTATAGAACTCAGAAAAAGCACCAACAAAACATCAATATTTCTGAGCATATTGTAGATATATTTTTAAAAATATTTATTACTTGTGATTTTAGACAAAAGGTTGCGATAAGAAAGTTTCAGGGAATAGAAATGTAAATAAATGCCAACAATTGATTTATTTAATATTTGTTTGCATCTTTATTTTACAAAGAACAAATATTTTAAAAAATTATAGCTCATATAATTAATAATAACCAATTACAAAGGCAGATAAGATATTAATTCATCTTTATCTTTTGATTGATTGGCAGTAGAAAAACAATGAAATAACACAATTGCTGGACTAATGTGGTCCACTATTCATCGTATTCTCTATACTTTTATTAATAAAGCAAGAAATAAGGAAAAAAAAAAAAAAGACTTTCCGTTGAGCGAAACAAATATCATTTGAACACGTGGTCTCACCTACCAGCAAACGTGTTCTCTGTTTCGCAATTCGCACCCACCTCCTCCTTGTCGCTTCTATAAATAATCAATCCTATCTCTGTGCTGAGTAAAAAGAGTGAAGAAGGAGAAGAATGGCAGCAGTTAGAGTGCAAACCCTGGCGAGGAGTGGGATGGAAAGCATCCCAGTGGAGTTCATAAGGCCACCACACGAGAGGCCAGGTGCTAACACAGACGGCCCTCCTGTGCAGATTCCGCTCATAGATATGGCCAATTTTAATGGCCCCGCCTTCCTCCGCGAAAAAGTAATAACCGACATTGGAAGCGCGGCCTCTGAGTGGGGTCTTTTCCAAATTGTGAATCACGGAGTTTCTGCACAACTCATCCAACGCCTGCAGGCCGTTGGGAAGGAGTTTTTCGATCTTCCGCAGGAGGAAAAGGAGAGCTATTCCAACAATGCGGCGGCAGGTATTTTGGAAGGCTATGGCACCCGCCTGGCACATAATATTGATGGAAAGCTGGAGTGGATTGACTACTTTTTCCATATGCTCTGGCCTCCTTCCAGACGCGACTTCAAAACCTGGCCTCGTCATCCTTCCTCCTACATGTACATTTTCTTCTCTCTTTCTATTTACTTCTGCATCACCAGATTTCATTATTTTCAACTTGTTGTCTTTCGCCTGTGTTTAATTCATTCATCCTGTGTTTTGTAATTAACTGCGTGAAATTTTCATAACGTAAAAGTTGACAATTTGTAAATAATTTTATAATATTATTGTTTAAATTTATTTATTTATTTTTAAACCTCACTCGCCTGATCCTTTTACCACTCTATATTTATACGTCGGTATATTTATTTTAGTTTTCAAAGCCTTTTTATTAAGAAATAATAATTTAGAGTTAATTTTTTCAAAATTTGTTTCCTACCTTATTAGTCAGTAATAAGTATAGTTATAGATCTTAGTAAATATCTATTCTTTGGTTCAACAATTGGTTGGACCTGTTTTTTTGGGGAATGGTATGGGCCTGCTTCAGACTGGTTTCTTTTTTGGTTCTCTAGTTGGATTTTTTTTGGGCTTAAATTTCACAGTTGTATAGCTGTATTTAGGCATTTTTACTGTAAAATACAATCAAAATTTTAAAAAAGACTGTATCATATGAAAAGAGAGATTTTAGACGAACTGTTAATTGGTTCTCTGGTTAGATTTTTTTTTTTTGGTTGGACCCAGGGCTTAAATTTCACAGTTGTATAGCTGTATTTAAAGGCATTTTTACTCTAAAATACAATCAAAATTTAAAAAAGACTGTATCATATGAAAAAGAGAGATTTTGGACGAACTGTCAATTGGTTCTCTGGTTGGATTTTTTTTTTTGGTTGGACCCAGGGCTTAAATTTCACAGTTGTATAGCTGTATTTAAAGGCATTTTTACTCTAAAATACAATCAAAATTTAAAAAAGGCTGTATCATATGAAAAGAGAGATTTTAGATGAACTATCAAAATTTATATAGGATTATGATGATATATGTATTTGATTTTTATATGATTTACTTATACTAAGGCATGTCATGAATAGATAACTGTCATAAAAAAATTGCTTGACAAGCAAGGTTGACTGTCAAATTTAAGCCCTAGTTGGGCCATTTCAAACCAGGTTATATATTAAAAAAAATTGTTGGAGTTGTATTTAATTATTTCAAACCACATATTCAAACTAGGTTAGATATTTAAAAAAATTTTGTTTAAGTTGTATTTAATTATTTCAAACCACATGAAAATTTAGAATAAATATATATAACCAAAGGGTTGGGGTTAGATTTAGGGTTAGTATTCAAACCACATATTCAAACCAAGTTATATAATTAAAAAAAATTGTTTAAGTTGTATTTAATTATTTCAAACCACATAAAAATTTAGGGCAAATATATATTCAGCCTAATTATTTCAAATCACATATTCAAACCAGGTTATATATTTAAAAAGAAAATTGTTTAAGTTGTATTTAATTATTTCAAACCACATAATTTTTTTTTTTAATAAAATTGTTTAAGTTGTATTTAGTCATTATAAATATTTATTTTTTGTATTTTTTATAAATGTTAGTTGATTTGCAATTTTTATTGACAAATTTACACTAATTTATTATTAAAAATGAATTAAAAAAATTGAATATCTTTCTAATTATTTATAATATATGGTTTGAATTATTTATTTTAGATAAAAGAAGCTTTGATCTTTAAAAAATAATTAAATTAATTAAAAACTATTTACATATCTTTCAAATTTATTTACTTTTGCTTTTGGACTTCATTAATATCAAGAATTTTAGATGTTATTTTTATAGATATTAGTTAATTTATATTTTAATAGTTTATTTATAAATATATAGTTTAATCATTATTTTAATTTTAAAGAGGTAACAATAAATTAATTTATTATATTTGTTCAATGAAAAACTCCATGTTTAGGTTGCTTGTGTTTTTGATCACTTTACAATAATGACCATTCAATTTTTAAGTGTCTAATAACTATACTAATTTTTGTTTATATTGTAAGTAGATTGAACAATGAATAAAAAGTAGCTTATCTACCCTTTCTAGAACTATCTAAATATATAATTGAGTTATTTGTTTTAGTTTTTGAGAAATATCAATAAATCATGCAATCAAGTTCTCTATTTAGAATTTATTTAGTCTTCTTGTAATGAAATTATACAAATGATTTCAAATTTTGAGTGACCAAATGCTATATTCACTTTTAATTCTATTACAGAGAGGTGAATGATGAATATGCTAAAGCACTTTTGGAAGTGGTGAATAAGTTGCTTTCAGCCTTGTCACTTTATCTTGGTGTGGAAGAACACGCTATGAAAGAGGAACTTGGTGGCGATGATTTGGAGATGGAGATGAAAATAAATTACTACCCAAAATGTCCCCAACCAGAGCTTGCTTTAGGAGTAGAACCCCATACAGACATGAGTTCTTTGACTCTTCTTGTGCCCAATGAGGTTCCAGGGCTGCAAGTGAACAAAGATGGCCATTGGGTTGGTGCAGAATATATTCCTAATGCTATTATTGTCCACATTGGAGATCAATTGGAGGTTATTTTATTATTCCTCTTCATTTCTTTTTTTCTTTTTCCTTAAAAAAAAAATCTAAAATTTATCTCACAATGATATAAATGTTGTAGGTTCTGAGCAATGGAAAGTACAAGAGTGTTTTACATCGTAGTGTGGTGAGCAAGGACAAAGTGAGAATGTCATGGCCAGTATTTTGTACTCCTCCTGCTAATAAAGTCATTGGCCCCATGAAAGAGTTAGTTGATGAGAAGAATCCACCCTTATACAATGCCAAGACTTATGCAGAGTTTAAGCATCGTAAGATCAACAAATTGGAGCAGTAAAAGGACAACTAATAAGCACTTTTGACTCGTACTCCATCTCATTTTAAATGCCTAGCATGAAATAAAAAAATGATCCTCCACTAAAAGGTGTACTATTCATGTTGAAGTCAATTCTCACAATGTGAAGCCTTGGTTTTGCTTAGTGACATATTGATTTACCATTAAACATTAAATATCATCTATTAAAGTGTTAGTTAATTATTATATTGGAAATGGTGATATACCTATCTAATAGTAGTATTATGATTCAAACAAATTTTCCTATTAAATAACAGTATGATTTTTTTTTTATACAATGTAATAAATTGAATGATTGTGCATTATTTTAAAGCATAAATTTTCTATAAATGAATGTAAATATTTTAAAGTGAGAGTATCTAAAATATTCATATTGGAAAATATTAATTTGGGAAACTCTTAGAAGTAATTGTAAATGAGTGGTAATTAATAAGAATTTTCACATTAGGTTCAGGGTCATCCCATAATACTGGGTTACACTTTTTGGCCAAACTTTACATTGAAATCAATATTTTGAACTAAATCTTCATGTTCTGACACCTATAGCTGCTAAACCATTAGGAATTTGAAGATGATGTGAACTAGTGATTTGTGAGGTTTTGTTTGTAGATTCTAAATATATATATTTTAAAAAATTTGGAGTTAAATTGTAAATTCTTTTGCATCTCCTTTGATAACTGGTTTTTAATAGTAAACAAGATTTTTTTTAAAGTGATGTGTATTCCGTAGCACATAACTTTTTTTCTATAAAGGATAAAATTCTGATTATTTTTAATTTAGATTGGTAACACCTATATATAGTGTATTCATTTGGTTTAATAATGTTTTATTGAATATATATTTTTTAATTAATTTTTGAAGTCAAACGAATTAAAATTTAGACATAGGTGTATTATGTAAAACATAACTTTTTCTGTATGTATTGAAATTCAATTTTTTTTTTCTTTTGTTGAAACAAGGACATCAATACCTAGTGCATAGATATTTTTTAAATTTAGTAATTTTCCATGTGTATAGAATAGAGAACTTGATGTTCGGTGAAAAACATACATTCACAAGAACTAAAAAATAAATATAATCATCAAATTAAATATATTTAAAATTATTTTTTTGGGAAGCTTATAATAAGGACTACATACTTACAAATCATAAATTTTAAATGAATTCATTTTATCCCTCAAAAGATAAATCAAAATTGGTTTTTTACCAGCATTTTGATAGGTGTAGAGGAGACTCCATTATAGGTATTGTTTAAAACTAGCGGGGTTCTATCCAAGGGGGCTTGAATCTAAGAGGATTTGATCAAACCTTCTTCAATTAAAATCCTTTAAATGGAACCTTTCAAGGCTTAAATCATTATACTTTCTAAAAATATGTGATTTCAGCAAAAATAAGGATGTTCCAGAAAGTGTAACCCATTATTGTGGCAGCACCCTTCATTAAATAAGAATAATGTCATATTAGCAAAAATATTTGAAATTATCAAATAATGTTCATATGTACATAAGTGGGTGCATGTATAAAGAATATCTTTAGTTATGGATACACAATTAGTTGAATGTACATACAGGAAAACACATCATGCATGTAAAATGGTCTAAAGTTCAAAGTTGAATTTATACTTATAGACATGCATTTAAGGTATCAATGTACATATAGAGCTATGAATACATAAATATAATCCTTGATGTAATTATAGAAACATTTTCTTGTTAGAACTTTGAAATGAATGTAATTATCACTACTTAATAAAAGAGGGATTAAAATTTATTTAGTGGCATTGATAACATAATAAGCATGTTTAAAATATGCTATCAACAATTTACAAGGGAAATTATCATGATAATGTGTTCATGAGGTGATTAATAATCTCTTGAATGGTAGAAGAAAATTGACGTTAGAATCTTTGTATATATATACTATAAGTTAAAGAAGAAATTATTTATTCTATAATTTAGTTTTAAAATTAATTATATCTGTAGATGATTGGGATGTTTGTATATATATTGATAAACTAAATGGGAAATTGTTTAGATTATGAATTATTTTTTCCAAATTAATTATAATTATAGATGTTTATAATGTGATGATTTTCATAACATCATTTAATAAGGAAATGGGATGATGGTTTTGTTGGCAACATTATCAAGATACACTGCTGATATGCTGAAGAATTGATGTTGTCATTGATGGCAACAAACTGACATATTTGAAGACAACTCCTGAGAGAAAGATGTGTACAATATTTTGGTCCGGGAAGACTAAATTAGCCAAAAATGACTAAGTGTTGGCAATTTACCAAGATAGTGACAGAAATCTAGTTGGTACTCCTCTGCAGTTGAAGATCATGATATACGGTTCTAGTATGTTGCACACAATCCTTTGATGATGTTATGTTCTAGTTTTCAAGTCCTAATAATCTCTGGAAGTTATGTTATGATTTGTCTAAGTTTGGGTGAACAAAGTTAAGTCAGAAATAGTATAGAGTACTATTGCAAATATGTGCCTATGATGTGTTGTCATTGATGTCAACATCTCTTTGTCAGAGACAGTGAAGACATTTTAGTTCAGCAAAGTAGATTGCTCCGCATTTCCAGTAAGATGAAGATCAGGAGTATGCGGATTAAAGGGTTTGTAGAGGTTTGTCTAAGGTTGCTCCAATTAATATTTGAGAGGTCCGCAGGGAGGATTGGTGAAGTTATGGCCATCTGAGTAGAACAAGATTTTGCAATTGTTCAAAGGTAACAGAATGATAGGAATTTGGTCTAGATTGCTCCACATTAGAATATTATGGTTTGCAGTTCTAGAGGTATGTTTGGGATGTTGATGTGTATCCTCAACTCAAGTAGTTCATGGTTTGGAGGTCTGCAAGCAATCTTTCTAGTGTGACAGTCATGACAGTCAGTTTTCTTAAGTTCTAGTATGAAGGTGCAAGCGATTCTGGTGATTTGAGGTGGTGCAATTGTTCTTGTTGATTTCATTGTGCTTGTGGTGGTTTCTAGATCATGTTCCTATTGTGTTGATGGTTTGCATTGAGAATTGAGTTTGTAGTTGAAGATTTCTCCTTGGGTGTTGTTGTTCTTTCTAGTCTTGGCCAACTGGATGCTTGGTGCGTGTTGCAGATGATCTAAGAGAAGTTCTATGGAGCGTGGCATGTTGCTTGAGGAAGATTCAAGTCCCAACTATGTTTGGTCGACAGTGTAATGGTTCGCATGTAGCATTTTAAGTCTTGTGATTGTAATTGCTTGTAATGCCTATCTTAGAGAATGTTCCAGATAGATGATTGTAAGGACGACTTTGATGTTCATTCCAAAGTTGATCTCATGTATAAATAAGTGTAATGAAGTTGTGTAAATGTGTTGATGTGAGTGAGGATGAGGAGGTAGCAAGGAAGTGTTTGGGAGTAGAGCAGAGGTGTTGTGAGCTTTAATAGAACTGAACCTTGGCATGAAGAAGATGTTGTTTCTTAGTTCAACCTTTCAATGTTAACTATGTGAATGTTTCTGTAGGTAGTGAGCTCTGGGTAGTGTGCTTGAAGGCAAGTGCCTTCCCATTTTTCTATTCTTTTAACAGAGAATAAATCTTGTGGGTTAACCCCCACCGTGTTTTTTCTCTTAACCAGGTTTCCACGTAAAAATCTTGGGGTTATGTGTGTTGATTATGTTTCTACTCTTGTGTTGTTGATTCATGCTTTCATGGTTATATCATTAATCTGTTTATAAGTGGTAAAGAAGATTAAATGTAGCAAAAGATAAAAGATTTGTGACAATTGATTCACCCCCCCTCTCAGTTGTCTACCCTAATTTCAATAAGTACTTGAGTAATCTGGTCCCCAATCCTCTGCTAATGATTATTTTGATTTGTAGTTTAAAGGTGTTATAAACACATATGATAACTATTTAATTCTAGATTTGTAGAGCTTGAACTATATCAGATCATCATCTACGAGTTCTTTAGTATTGGTAGATAGTTTTACTGTGTTTAATTAAGACAGAGGTAACAGTTTTGAGGTCTGCATGTCTCCACACAAGAATATTATGATCTATGGTTTTGAAGGTATCATTGATGATTTCTAATGAATACTTGATGTGAATTTTGAGGTTTTGTATGGTCTGCATTAGAAGTTATGTTATGACATACAATAAGGTTTAAGTCTGTATTTTGGGATAAGGCAAACACTCAGTTGATCCTTGTGCAGTAAAGACATATTACTTAAATCATTCTTCTAAGTGGATCTAAAATAGGTCCATACCTATATGAAGATCCCTGGAGGTTTTCATTGGTTCACATAACTTCATATAAAGAATTCAAGCTAACAAAGTATGATCTTTTTGTGTACACATTTCATCACTACCAAGCCAACCAGATTTTGGGCTAGATCTAATTGCGGATATATATACTTGATGGATTTGGGTATTGGAGGGATGATGATGTGAGAATCTAGTACAAATTTGATGTGTATATGATCTAAGGCAATTTTGTGATAATAAAGGAGCAGTAAGGGCAGAAAAACTGAGTATATGTGAAGCAAAGTAGAAAAGCAGGGCAGATATAATGAAGACTTTTGAGTCTGTATATTGAGCTATCAATGAAACTACATTTTAGCATTCTGAAGATGCATTTATAGCAGTCCTCTCTTATCCTGCTCTAGGTAGTGTTACAATTGATAATTACTCATATGTCAGTAATCAAGAATTAAAAATTGCTTTTGAAGATCTTGATAAGTCTGAAGTAGATATCCAGGATTTGAGGGAAAATGTCAAAGAAGCTGATGAATGCATCCTTAAACTAAGAGATCCAGTCAAGAGATCAAAGGATAGAAGCAGAGAGCTAAGTGAATAGTTAAAAGTAGCAAATGAAACCCTAAGTAATTTATCAATACTGATTGAAGAGAAAGAAGAGGTTTAGAAGCATTTGAATCAAGTTTTGAAAGACAAGTCTGAAGAATGTGAAAAGTTGGCAAAAGATGTTGTGCTTCTAAAGTTTGACTTGGAGGTTGCAAATAGTTACAAAGAAAAATTCAAAATAAGATCTGTAAAGCTTGATGAACTTCTTGACAGTTAGAGAAATCCTAATGACAAGAAAGGTTTGGGATTTGAAAGAAGAGAAAGTTCTAATTTAGGTCAAGCAAATATTGAAATGAAGAAAAACAACTTTAGGCAACCAGTTCTAGAATCAAAGAAGCAGACCTAGAAGACCTCCGATCAGGTAACCAAATGCTCAAAGGTACCCATCTTTCAATGGCTATTGTTTTAAATACAATAAGTGTGGTCATAAGGCTACTCGATGCAGGAGTAGAATGAATCAAAATGTTTCATCTTTCTTTGGTCAGTGCTTTAATTGCAAGAAAATTAGTCATAAATCAAATGAATGTAGAAGTATGATAAGGAATGGTTTCAACAATGCAAGAAATACTCAATCTTTCAATGGAAAGTTCTTTGCTTGCAATAAATTTGGACATATGGCTAACCAATGCAGATCAAGAATAAATCAAACAAATGGAAGGAATCAAGGACAGAGGAATGTGGTATGCAACAATTGCAATAGAGTTGGACATGTTGCAAGATTCTGCAAAAGAAAGAATGAGAAAAGGAACTATCTTGCAGCAAAGAGGAAAACAGAGTAGAGAGAAGATAAAGGTAAGAACAAGGTTGATCTGGTGGATATCAAGAAGAAAATGAGAAAGGTCTAGATTAAGAAGGGTGTTCATGAAGCCAAGGATGGATCTGCACCAGTTTCTGGTGTAGATACTTCCTTCGGGAAGTGAATTGGGTGCTCTGGCTTAGGGGGCTCTTATAGAAAATCTTGATCCCCTAGCTAGATAATTGGTGGTGAGATTCAACACTAAGGTATAAGTTAAAGAAGTATTGGATAAATTATTTGAACAAAAAACCAGTAGAAAAGGATCTAATGTGGCACATTGTAGAGCAATCTTGATCGATTGGACTTAACAGTGAAGTGTTTGACAGCTTTTTGAGAACAACATTTATGACAATTAGGTTTTTGCATAACAAGAGTTAAATAGGGTCATATTCTAAAGACTAATCACTTTGCATACAAGCTATCAAGAGTCCAAGGAGAATTGGAGCAAAACTCTAAGTGACTTCATTGATTTCATGTGATTCAAAGTAACTCAGAGTGATTTTAAGTGAAGAAAAGCCTAATTCAGCAAAAGAGGTATTTATAACTTTTAAATCCCTATTGTGAACTTGTTTGAATTCTTACTAAAATGGATACACTACAAGTTATTGATATCACTAAGAGAGCACGACCAAAATTCAAGAAACACCCTTTCAAATCAATGGAAGTCGATCCAAATGGTGTGTTTTTGGAAGTACCCCATGGAGTGCTGCATGCAGAGGATATTAGGTCTTACATCCACGTTGCCCTAGAAGAACATGGTGATGGACAATTTATAGATTTGTAACTAAAACATTTAAGCAGTGATAATTTTGATCTAACGGAAGAATATAAGGCATTGGAAGAAAATAAATTCATTCATTATATAGATTTCCCAATGTTTGCTGAAGATGAATGGGTTCAGTATGTGTTAAGTAGGATCCTCCTACCCGTCTATAGAAGCATCCACCAAGAAAACCACTGACAAGGGTCAAAAAAGGTAAATGACCAAAGGACATAGAGTATATGTCAGTGTGGGTAAAGATGATGAAGAAACAAAATTAGATGAAGAGGTTAAAAAGATGAAAGAAAAATCAACTGAAGCCACTGGTATCAAGCAAGACAAGACCTCTAGAAAGGGTAAAGGAAGGAAGAAGGTGAAGAAAGCATAATCTAATAAAGAAGAGGATACAATCAATCTAGAGGATGTCTTAAAGGCTATAATAGTTGATGTAAATCTAAAGCTTATAGCTCAACTATATGATGAGTATAATGATGCAGACAAAGGCATCATTGAGACTGTTGTAATCAGATATTTGGAGATATATAATAAAGCTCTCATTGAAATAATAATTGATCTCCCTGACACCCTTGCCAACATTATGTCTGTCAGAAAGGAAGAAGCTATGGCAAAGGACATTGAGCTTAAAGAATATGCACTAATAAAGCTATGTCCTAAGATCTCTTCAAAAGAAAAAGAAAAGGACAAACACTCTCATGTCAGGTGACATTGAGAAATTAGGTAGAGAAACTAAAGAAATCACTCTGGAAGTTCTGAAGGAACTCCATCCCCTAACTATATATGATAAAGAAGACATAAGTATTGGTGATGACATGTCTGTACCTAAAGACAACATGGATCAAGGCTTGGAGCAAACTAATACAAATCCTTCGGTGAACCCTAAAAAAGATAAAGAAATGGAAAAACAAGAGGAAGAGAAAAGTTTTGAGAAAATTGAGGAAGATCTTGAGGAAGTAGCCTTAGAAAAGAAAGAATCTAATCAAGCCCTTGTCACTGGTGATCAAGACAAAGCTGACAAGGACCAAACAAGGACAAGTCCTCCTCCACATCAGTAAATTGATGATCAAGCAAATAAGGAGAAGACTACAGATGATGAAGTGTCTAATGAAATGACAGGAGACACTATTTCTAACACCATTACCAAGGATCCTATGGAGATGGTAAGGGAATTTATTGAGAAAAAATAGGAAAGACAAATGTTGGATTCAAATGAGTTGCTACAAGGTCCTTTAAACCTGGCCTCTATGTCCCCACTACTAAAGATGAAAATTGGGACAATTTTCCAAGCAAAGACACAAGAAGAAAAGATAAAGTCACATACATAGGACAATGAACTCATTGATGAAGCATCCGGTATCTTGGAGAAGTTGATGCCTTCACACCAAAAGGATACATCATTGCCATCAACTGATCAACTCAAAGGCCTGATAAAATTAGTAAGTACTCATTTTGAGTCTTTTGAGAAGTCTGTTGATATAAAGGTCAGGAAGTAATTTGATTATAAAAGATTAACAGAGTTGAAGACTAAGTTAGACAATGACAAAATTTTGTTAGATAATAGCATCATGAATATAGAAAGTGCTATTAAGGAAGCATGTAACATATATAAATTTTGCTTGTCATGGCCTGAGACCACTAAGGAAATAGAAGAGCAAGTCAAAGCTATGGAGCTTCAAATAGTAAATATTTCTAAGTCCTATGATCTGGCAGTTGACTCCATAAGCAGTATGGAAATACAAGCTATAAACATACATAATAACATAATTAGTCTGCTAAGAAAAGGGGAAGAAATGCAAAGCAGAATGTGCCAGTTGAGAGGGTTAATAAACCCTAAAATTGAATCAATGACAATTCTAGTTGTTGAAGCCGCAAAAGTTAAGGCAATCACTGATATACCTACTAATGTACAGAGGGCAGAAGACTTAGTTTTTCACATAAATAGCAACATTCAAATTTTGGACAAAGCCAAGAATAGGTGGGATGGAGAGTTAGCACAACTAAAGATTATTTACAATGATATTCTTTCACCTATAATAAACTAAATTGAAAGATTGCACTTGTACATATGCGGCAGAGTATGACAATTTTGAAGCCTGGACACAATTTTGATACTTATACATACACCTTTGCCACTGATGTCAAAGGGGGAGAAGAATAACTAGTGAAAAATGGCCAAACATCTAAAGAGGAGAATAAAAATAGGATGTACGTAGTAAGGGGGAGCATATAAGCATTTTTCACTAAGTGTTGCCATCAATGCAAAAGAGGAGATTGTTGGAATCATTGTCAAGAGACACTGCTAATATGCTGAAGAATTGATGTTGTCATTGATGGCAACAACATGACATGTTTGAAGACAACTCCTGAGACAAAGATGTGTATAGAATTTTGGTTTGGGAAGACTAACTTAGCCAAAAATGACTAAGTGTTGGGAGTTTACTAAGACAGTGACATAAATCTAGTGGGTACTCCTCTGCATTTGAAGATCATGATATACGATTTTGGTATGTTGTACACAATCCTTTCATGATGTTATGTTCTAGTTTTCAAGTCTTGATAATCTCTAGAAGTTATGTTATGATTTGTCTAAGTCCAAGTGAACAAAGTTAAGTGAGAAACAATACATAATACTTGAGTAATTTGGTCCTTATTCTTCCACTAATGATTATTTTGATTTGTAGTTTGAAGGTGTTATAAAGACATATGATAAGTATCTAATTCCAAATTTGTAGAGCTTGAAGTGTATCAGATCATCATCAACAAGTTCTTCAGTATCGACAGATAGTTTGATTGTGCTTAATTAAGACAGAGGTAACAATTATGAGGTCCGCATGTCTTCACACAAGAATATTATGATCTACGGTTTTGAAGGTATCATTGATGATGTCTAATGAATACTTGATTTGAATTTTGAGGTTTCATATGGTTCGCATTAGAAGTTATGTTATGACAGTCAATAAGGTTTAAGTCTATATTTTGGGATAAGGCTGACACTTAGTTTATCCTTGTGTGGTAAAGACATATTGCTTAAATCATTATTCTAAGTGGATCTAAAATAGGTTCATACCTATATGAAGATCCCTGAAGGTTTTCATTGGTTTGCATAACTTCATATAAAGAATTCAAGCCAACAGAGTATGAGCTTTTTGTGTACACGTTTCATCATTGGCAAGCCGACCAGATTTTGGGCTAGATCTGATTGTGGATATATATACTTAATGGATTTTAGTATTGGAGGGATGATGATGTGAGAATTTAGTGTGAATTCAATGTGTATGTGATCTAAGGAAATTTTGTGATAAGAAAGGAGCAGTAAGGGTAGAAAAATAGAGTATATGTGAAGCAAAGTAGAAAAATACGGCAGATATAATGAAGACTTTTGAGTTTGTATATTGAGCTATCAATGAAACTGTATTTCAACATTCTGAAGGTGCATTTATAGCAGTCCTCTCTTGGCAGTGAGCCAATCCTTCTTCTATCTTCTCTTTTCTTTTCTTGGTAGTGAGCCTATTGCAGTGAGCACTTCTTTGGACAGTGAGTCCTTGGGCAATGAGCCCTAAGGCAGCGAGCCTTCATGTAATTCAGTTTTTATATTATAATATATTGTGATCTAACACTCACCGTGGGTTTTCCCTTTTGGGGTTTTCCACGTAAAAATCATGGTGTCTATGTGTTATGACTTTGTGGTTGCTCTTCTTATGTTTGTTTTTCTTTCATGCTATTGAATTTGGTAAATGGATTAATGAATATGTGAAAGAAAGGTTTTACAAAATACTGATTCACACCTCCCTCTCAGTATTCTTTGTGTTCAATAGGTTTTTATTACTTTTACATTGTAGTGAGGTGAACAAGGACAAAGTGAGAATGTCATGGCCAGTATTATGTTCTCCTCCTACTAATAAATTTATTGGCCCCATGAAAGAGTTAGTTGATGAGAAGAATCCACCCTTATACAATGCCAAGACTTATGTAGAGTTTAAGCATCATAAGATCAACAAATTGGAGCAGTAAAATGACAACTAATAAGCAATTTTAGCTCGTATCCTATCTCATTTTCAATGCCTAGCATGAAATAAAAATGATCCTTCACTAAAAGGTGTGCTATTCATGTTGAAGTCAATTCTCGCAATGTGAAGCCTTGGTTTTGCTTAGTGGCATATTGATTTACTATTAAACATTAAATATTATCTATTAAAGTGTTAGTTACTTATTATATTGGCAATGGTGATATTCTTATTTAATAGTAGTAGTATGATTTAGACAAATTTTTCTTTTAAATAACATTATGAATTTTTTTGGATACAATGTAATAAATTGAATGATTGTGCATTATTTTAAAGCATGACTTTTCTATGAATGAATGTAAATGGTTCAAAGTGTGAGTATCTGAAATATTCATATTGGAAAATACTAATTTGGGGAACTATTAGAACGAATTGTAAATTAGTGATAATTGATAAGAATTTTCACATTAGCTTGATTAAATAAGAATAATGACATATTAGGAAAATTATTTGAAACTATTAAATAATGTTCATATGTACATTGGTGGGTGCATGTATAAAGAATAGTTTTAGTTATGGATACACAATTAGTTGAATGTACACACAGAAAAACACATCATGCATGTAAAATGGTGTGAAGTTCAAAGTTGAGTTTATATTATAGACATACATTTAAGGTATCAATGTACATATATAGCTATGAATACATAGTAATAAGCATGTTTAAAAAATTTTATTAGCAATTTACAAGGCAAATTATCATGATAATGTGTTCATGAGGTGATTAATAATCTCTTGAATTGTAGAAGAAAGTTGATGTTAGAATCTTTGTATATATACTATAAGCTAATGGGGAAATTATTTATTCTATAAGTTAGTTTTAAAATTAATTATACTTGTAGATGATTGTTATGTTTGTATATATATTGATAAACTAAATGAGAAATTATTTAGATATGAATTATTTTTTCTAAGTTAATTATAATTATAGATGTTCAGAATGTGATGATTTTCATAACATCATTTAATAAGGAAATGGGATGATGGTTTTTATTACTTTTAGATTGTATAATCAATTCTGAATACTAAATGATATCCTCTACAGTGTGCACTTATACCATCGAATTTGGTAAGATAAACGGTACCTATATAGTATAGGTGCACCCTCATGTATCTAAGAACTATAGAGGTCCTTACAATCAACCTCTAGACATGTGACAAGAATTATATTTGGATTATGTGACACATGAACATTAAATAAAAATTTAACACTAAACCTTCACATCTATGGATAGGTGGTGTGGTTATTATTATATATTGTTGGTGTCATCCACCTCCTAGGAGCACAACCTGCAAAAACTAAGCTTCACAATACAAGAGAAGGCAAAGCTATTTCACCAGAGGATAAAAAATATATTAATGAGATGCAAAAAATATTTACAAATGTACAATATATAGGTGTGTTTGGGAGCCAGTAGATAAAAACTGCCCGAATGGTACACTACCTAACTATTAAATTATTTATTGGTTGCCTAAGTAAACTTAAGCAAATGTAAATAAGTAAAACCCTATTTACTCCAACATGCCCCCTTAAGTGCAACTTAGGGAGATTATTATGCAATATGAGCAAGATGCAATATGGGTCCCAACTACAAAACCATGTTAGGCACCCATTTACAATGCAATGCAATGCAATCTCTCACAACCGGAGAACAGGAGAAAAAATTTGTGGGAGAAAACTCCTCTCCAAAAGAGAGAAAAAGATGAAAAAGGTGAAAGGAAGGAGGAGTCCACAAGACCCCCCAAGGATAACTTTCGTCACTGATCTTATAAAAATACAAAAGGAGAAAGTCTATGTAGCCCCCCCATAGTAAATAATAGAAATGCTGAAGATCCCCCCATGATTAAGAAACTCCTGTGTCATTTCTGGAAGCCTAAAGATAAAAGAACATCTAATGTCTACAAACAGCATGCCTCCCTTTAGGGAGAAACAAGTCTGGAACCATTGATGCAAGAGAAACTCCAACTCTGAAACAAGAGAAGGGAGAAGAAGAATCAACATGAAAGATGCCTCTAAAAACTATCCTGGTGCCTTCACGTAACCAAATGTCACATCATGATTAGGTGTAACCTCAACTGAAGAAGGTGGATCAATAAGACCATGTGGATCGAGTAAATCTTCTAATTCCCATCTTAATATATCATCATGATATCATCTCTTCTGACAACAAACATATTCAATATAGCTTCAATTAAACAAGGCATGACATCCAACCATGAACATCAACAAAATCATTGTTAGCACACCATCAACATAAGCATTAATGACAACTCAAATTGAGTGTTGACATCAATGACAACCACAACAGTAACAACCTTAGGTAACATATGTGCAACAATCTCTCCCTTTGGCATTGATGACAACACACATATTCTCATTCTCCCCCTTTGACATCAAGGAAGAAAGGAAACTACTTCTCCCCTTTAGGGTACAAACTCTCCTTTTCAACCTTATCCCCCTTTAAACAATAGCCACTGCCTGCTCCCCCTAAGACGTAGCCACCATCAGTCAAGAAAAAAGATATAGCATGAATTACTCCCCCTGGATAGATGCACCAATTATGCATCTAGCAAGAAGGAGGGGCAGTTACCCCTAACTTCTGTCAGAGATACTCAAAAGTATCCTTTGCAAGAGCCTTTGTGAAAATATCTGCAATCTGATCCTTTATTGGAACATATTCTAACTTCACTTCTTTATTTGAAACCCTCTCTCTCAAAAAGTGATACCTGATTGATATATGCTTGGCTCTAGAATGTATAACTAGATTCTTGGAAATATTGATAGCACTAGTATTGTCACACCAAATAGGAATAGGCTCATCATACTGTATCTTGATATCCTTCAATATTTGCTTCATCCACAACACTTGTGTATAGCAAGATGTTGTAGAAATATACTCTGCCTCTACAGTTGATAAAGATATCGAATCTTGTTTCTTACTATACCATGAAACCAATCTATTTCCTAAAAGTAAAGCAACACCACTTGTACTTCTTCTATCATCAACACAACTAGCCCAATGAGCATCAATGTAAGAACTTAGATCAAAGTCATTACTTCTTGGATACCATAAGCCCTAATCTAGAGTTCCCTTCAAATATCTTAATATTCTTTTTACTCCCTTCTCATGAGTTTGCTTAGGATTAGATTGATATCTGACAATCAAACATACTGCATGCATAATATTAGGTCTAGAAGCAGTCAAGTACAATAACCCTCTAATCATAGATCTATAAAGAGAATGATCAACCTCATGTGACTCATCTACCTTGCTTAAATGACAACTAGTAACCATAGTCTAGTACTTACTATTTTGGAATCCTCTATACCAAATTTCTTCAACATCTCTCTAACATACTTAGCCTAAGAAACAAAGATACCATCATCTAGCTAAACAATTTGAAGCCTAAGGAAGAAGGACATCTCACTAATCAAAGACATCTCAAACTATTTCTTCATCTCTTTTGCAAACCTCTTACACATATCATCATCTCCACCAAAGATGATATCATCAACATATATACAACAACTATCAAAATCTTGTTTCCCTCTTCCTTAATGTAAAGATTACTATCTGTAGTACCTTTCTTGAAACCTTGCTAAAGTAAGTACTTATCCAACTGAGCATACCAAGCTCTAGGAGCTTTCTTGAGTCCATACAAAGATTTCTTGAGTCTACACACCATGTCCATATCTTTGGATACCTGGAAACCATTCGGTTGCTCAATCTAGACCTCTTCCTCTAAATCACCATTCAAGAATACTGACTTGGCATCCATCTAATAAACCTTCAAGTTCTTGTGAGCAGCAAAGGCAAGAAACACCTTTATTGCCTCCATTCTGGCTACTGGAGAAAAAGTCTCCTCAAAATCAATACCTTCAACTTGTGAATAACCCTTACACATCAATCTTTCTTTCTTCTTTACAACTTCACCATCTTCATTCAGCTTGTTCTGGAACACCCACTTTGTTCATATAACATTCTTATCAGCTGGTCTGGGAACCAATTCCCATGTCTAATTTTTTTATATTTGATTCAATTCTTCTTCCATTGCCTTCAACCATCCATCATCTTTGATATCATAAACAAAGGTTTTGGGCTCTACCTTTGACAATAGGCACATATTCACTTGCTCACTTGCTTTTTCAAGCCTTCTCTTGGTCTTCATTCTTATCCCTAATGACTTGATCTACTGAATGATTCCTTTGAACATACTTTGCTGGAGTCTTAGGGATCAGTTCTGATTCTTGCTCCTTCTCTTCTTTCTCCTCTTCTTCTTTTTTAATGTAGGGCTTAGGTATATCCGATCTGCAGTCCTTTGGTTCTTGTGAGATCTGATACAAATCTTCATCTACCTTAACATTTGTGCTTTTAATCATCTTTCCTAATATATTTTTGTAGAATCTATAGGACTTCCTTTTGATTGAGTAACCAAGAAAGATCCCTTCATCACATCTTGAATCAAACTTTCCAAGGTCTTCATCTCTCCTGATGTAGCATTTGCTGCCAAAAATTGTAACATCCAAGTTCTAAAAACATAGTAAAACGAGAAATTACCATAGAGTAAATCAACAAGGTAAAAATGAGATAGAGAAATTTTTTCTTTTATTCCACAAATAATCAAGTAACTACAATTACAATATTTCCCTTTACAAAATACAATAAATCGTATTATCTTTCTCAATTACAATGTTTACAAATTTAAATTAATTACATATACAAATTTTGGAATAAATACTGCTTCTGAATATCTTACATCTTTATCACAAGTCCTGGCATGTTTCCTACTTGGTGAGAGAGTATCTTTCTAGTGACTAACCTCCATCCACAGACTGGCGGTCTCCCACACATCTTCCACATAGGAAGTGGTTCTACCCTTCACAAGGAATATAGACCTTAGGTGACCAGTGGTAATTTGCCTTTCCCGAGTACATAGTGTTGTATCCTACTAAACTCTATCAACCATACAACCCTAGATACCCTCTAGCTAAGTATGATTTATGATAGGATGAGCAATATGGATACAGTAAACTGATAATGCATTCAGAAAACAAATGCATTACTTTGGCCAAAGTTTTTAATAACAATATCGTTCATAATGAAGGTAGTCGTTGTGTTCACCCACCCCTACTTGACTTGGATACTATCGTATTCTCATAGTTTGTTCACTCCAACTATGACCATGTAAAGAGTTTAATCATTGCGTTATGATAATAGTATTTTTGACTTACATAAGTCTATATGACATAACTATACAATTGGTTTATAATCAAATCTAGGGTTTACCTATTATATTTTTTGTTAATATGATATTACAATATAACCATATCTCTTATCTAAGAGACCTAGATTCACAAATGACCCTTGATTAACTCAACCAAGGTTAAGAATACTATAGTTCTTAAAATAGATAATATCTCCTATACAAAGGAACGTAGAATAACTTTGATAATGTGATATAAACCAAATATACCCTGAATATATCTCCCTACAAGGTCATTCTCTAGTAGACTTAGCCTACTCCATTGTATTGGATCTTTCCAAGAATAGTATTATCAAAAAGATAAATAAATAATTAAGGGTTCTCCTATAAACCTTATTTCCATCTACCATAATATCTCTAAGTTACTTTCATTCGAAGAGAACAATAATTATCTAAAGATTCCTATGAATCTAAGTTATCATGGATAAAAATCATTCCTGTTGTTCTTATATAAAATCTAAACAAGAAAATACTTTAAATTAGTAATACCTCGACTCAAGATCTAAACTATTCTACTCAAAACTAAGAGTATACTATCAATGTTCAATCAACTCTAATAAAATTTGAGAGTTTATTGTTTGGTTATCTCACAATCATTTCATTGGTTTGCTACAAACTTATTCAATATAAAGACTATTTTTCAAGCTCATGACAACTATGACAATCACCTACTATGATGATCATTTTATCGTCCCTACTAAGATTTGATATGATTATTGGTTAAAAATCAATAAGTAAATGGTCGATTCAGAATACTATAACAACATACTCACTTGTATTACCAAGCATCGGCCATATAATTTGTAGTCATTGCCTTATCGATTTCGGAAAATAGATCAAATAGTTTAATTTAAAATGTTATCTGCATTTTCCTAAATCAACACTTAATAGTTTACGACTAAATACTCAAAGCATACAGGAGGTTATTCCTCTTTGGCGTAGTCACATAATCGTCCAAGACACAATAATAGACAGTCTAAAAAGAATTAGTCGATTTCCTCATTGTTAATAAACACATGGAACTAAGGGATACCTGGTAATTGACGGTCTTGAGTTGATAATCTGTGCAAAAAGACACAAAGGTTGACTCTTTTGATTGCATATTCCCTGTCTCCTTTAGCCACGATTCTCTTTTCTGTATATGTTTGATGCCGTCCTCTCAAGTTTTTAACCTTTTTTAGCATATCCCCCATGGCTCAATCTGAGTCATTATTATTAATGGCTCAGGCATGAATCCTTTAGAGTCGCAGGTTACTTCGCACCTCCACTTAGATACAGTTGCCAACTTTAATGAATGCATAACAGTCCATAATGATTTAGTCTTAACTGACACCAAGTTTTAAGCAAAGTTCCCACATGTCGAAGGGAGATAACCGTCCCATGGGCTTACTGATGGTGGTAGTTAATACCACTGTCCTCCTCTTTTGAATGAGGCCAACACATTGCTTAAACTTTGTTGATCATTAAATGATCACTAATAAGTGGTTTGATCCACCACTAATATATTTGGAGTCTCTTCCTAAATGTAAGCCTTCGACTACTCAAGCATAACATCATTGACTCATTATGAGGTATTATCCTTACTTGATGCATATGCATTTACATTTTTTATTACATCAAATATGATTCACATAACATCACCTCTATATTAGATAGTTATGGTTTAATCAATAAAATGATAATATTTAAACAAAGGACTACAGATATTGTGATCGGGTTGAGCTTGTCTCCCCATCACAATCCGTTGACAATATTCACATCTTCTTAACTCGATGAAAATGTCTTAATGTTAAGAATTGTTTATAACACCATAAGGGGATTTAATAATAATAAGACAACCATTTTATGACAATAACGTCGTAATATTTATGTTAAATGTAAATAGTCACAAATCACACTTAAACAACATCGTTAACGTTATTAACGACTAAGACAACTTACTCCAGCTTAGAAAGATTTGCAAATAATATCGACTACCTATCGATTAGGTTTAGAAGTAAACTGACAAGACAAACTTACCTCTTACGACACATTGGTTCATATTTTCGTTAAACACTTATACTCGATTTGGCAAATAAACCACTCGTAACCTAAGGTCTATATCTCTCTCTCCTGAAAAGATACTCTCTCTCTCTCTCTCTTTTCTCCAAGAGTCATCTGATAACCTATAATCCTTTATCAAACTCATTACCAAACAAATTATGATCAGTGCATCATTATTCAAATAATAGATCAAATCTTATAATGCAAATATTAAATTGATAATAACATAATCATTTCCATATTTTCATAAATGACATTCATTATAATCCATTTCTTTCCTTGTCATTAATCTAAACATCATAATAAATTTACTTATGTCCAAGTAAAAATTAAAAGTATAGCAAGACAAAAATTGGGGATGTAACAAAACTCCTAAAGTATCGGATAGTGGGAGGTGTTCCATACCATATCTCATAAGGGTTCTTAGTGCTATTGACCCTCAATTGGACTTTGTTAAGCAGGTAGATAGCAGTGTGAACTGCTTCCTTCCAATACATATCAAGTAGATCAACATCTTTCAACATTTCCCTAGCCAACTCTTGCATAGTCCTATTCTTCCTCTCCACTACCCCATTCTGCTGAGGGGTCCTAGGAGCAGACAAATGTCTCCTAATACCATGATCTTCACAAAACTTTTCAAATTCATTTGAAGTAATTCACCTCCTCTATCAAATCTTAAGCATTTGATCTTAGCATTCATTTCATTCTCAACTATTGCTTTGAAAATCTTAAACTTATCAACGGCTTCTGATTTTTCTCTTAAAAAAGTAACCTAGTTCATTCCAGAGTAATCATTAGTAAGCAACATGAAATACCTTTCACTTTGTTGACTCTTTGTTCTTGTAGAACCACATAGGTCAGTGTGAATCAACTCCAATGATATTTGTCTTTGTCTTCTTTCCCATTTGACATTCCTTTCATAATGTATTTACAGGTTTGGTTATCTTAGGCATATCTCTCAATGCATGAATAGAGTTGATCTTTACCATTATCAAAGTTGATGTGTCCCATTTGCTTGTACCACAACCAACACTCACCAGATTGAGCCAATAAATAGGTTCTTCCATTTACCTCCTTTAGATGATAGATATCTCCATATGTCTTAATACCTTCTGCAACTAATTTTCTGGACCCTTCCTGATCTCACAACCCTTGGCATAAAATGTAAGATTGTATCCTTTACTACACACCTAACTGACACTAAGGAGATTGTGCTTCAGCCCTTTGACATAGAGGACATCCTCAGTCTTGTTCTTTCCATCAATGGTTATAACACCCTTTCCACAATTTTATTTTGACTCATCACCACCAAACTTGGCAGCTCCACCATTCAACTTCTTAAGGATGATGAACTTCTCCTTGTCACTAGTCATGTGGTTAGAGCAAGAACTATCAATTACCCTAGAGTTTTCTCCTTCTTTTGAATGAAAGGTAGTCCACACAACCATTGATTTCTCTTTATCTTTATTAGTCTACAAGGTGTCAGACTTTTTACATTTTCCAATATCATCCCTTTAGTCACCAACTTTCAAAGCCATGAAAAGTTTTTCATCATTTGAATCATCATGATCCTCATCTTCTGAAGAACAATTGTTCTCTATGGAATAAATACTCTAAGTTTTGAACTTCTCTCTCTCGTTACTACCCCTAATTCATTAAAAGGACATTTAGAGGAAAAATGATCAACTTTCCCACAATTTAAGCATTTGAAAGGTAACTTACCTTTGTATTTTCTAGTGCCCTTCTTCAATCTTCTCACAAATATTTTCTCTACCTCATCAAGGTCACCATCTTGATCAGTTGTTTCATCTTCTACCTTCTTATTGACTTTGAATGTTGCACCCTTCTTTGGAGCCCCTTTGTCAAATTCTCTCATTTCAAAGGTTGTGAGAGCCAAACAATTGATCTACAGTATAGTGATCCAAATCTTGTCTCCTCAATAGGAGATAGCTTATGACTGTAAGATTTAGTGAGAGATCTTAGCACCTTCTTCACAATCTCATCTTCTTTCACTATTCCACCAAGACCTATGATGCCATTAACTATTTCACCCACCCAGAGCATATAACTAGCAATGCCTTTATCTTTTGTCATCCTCGAGGTCTCAAATTTGCTCTTGAAGATATGCATCTTGGCTTGGTTCACTTTACTATCTCCTTCATAAATGCTACTAAGTTTTACCCAGACATCTGTAGTAGAACTGCAACTCATTACCTTCAAAAGTTTTGAATCAGCTAGCCCACTCATGATGGCACTCTTTGCCTTGGTATTATTATCATACAACTTAATCTCATCTAGATCTGTAGGATCATCAATAGGAGCAGTGTAACCATTCTTGACAGATTTCCAAATAGAAAACCCTAGGGAGGATAGATAGTTTGCCATCCTTAGCTTCCAAAAGGAGTAATTTGTTCCATCAAACATAGGTGCCTTGTGAGATTCATTATGAGCTATCCTGAACCTTCCTCAAGCAATTAAGCTCCTTTTAACGAACTTGGATCTAATACCAATTGTTGGACACACCCAAATACCAAGAGGGGGTGAATTGGTATTCAAACAAATATCAAACCCTCCAGAGTATATTAAAACTTAAACTTTACAACAATAACAGAAAAATGAAAGATCAACAAAGAGCACAACACCACATAACACCAAATATATGTCAAAAATTGATGCAGAGCTGACCAACACAAGACCACTAAGGGATCACAAACAACCACACAGGAGGAAGAGGATATAGGGGATGGTAGGGCAAAACAACTCTTGTAGGCCTCAGTGGACCAAACTACAACATTTGACTTCAAACTGGACATGACTGTCCATTCATTCTCCATGGATTCAACAATACATAATAACACCATCTTTGGGTTTGCATACATGGGAACTTTCCTAAACATTCTAGGGAGCCTAGACCTTCTAGGTTTGACTATTCTAAGCTTACAAAACTAACAAATTTCTCAGAAGGTACCTCCTTGTACCATTTCCTTCATAGGCTGACCTATCTCCTTGTAGCCCTATTTTCAAGGTTTTTGGAGTATAACTTTTAAATGACATGACAAACCCACAAACAAAATACCTTTTTGAGTACCCATTATAGATTTACACAACATAACTAACATGCAAGGTAGGTTGTTTTGTAACATACACCTCAAATTTAGACTGTTCCTGCTGTCCTAGAGGGCAATTAGCCCTGTTTTACAAAGGAAGTACGCAAAATCTTTAGCCCACAACCAAAATTCCACTTTGGTGAGCTTAGAAATATTCTAAATAGGCCAATTTTAGAGGTTTTATGGGTCTAAGATCATTTCAGCTTGTTTTATGAACAAAACTTCACTCCTCCAACTCTAGTTTGCCTTAACATGACACAATGAGGTCATCATGGCTTAAATCTTCACCTTTTTCTTATCCCCTGCTCCTGCATACAAAATCCATTAGAGAACACACCATTTTACACTAACTCCACCCATTTTGGGGTTATAACAACATCATGAGGTGGGAAAACTAAAACCTCTCTAAAACCCTTAAAACTAGGTTTTGGAACCTCCTTCACAAAAAGCAACCATAAAATGATTAATCCTCCATGAAATTCCATCCAACTTGACCCAAAGAAAGGTAAGACCATCTATGACACCTTTCAGATCAAATGAGCCCTTGATCATGCAGTACAAGCAAGTACAATACAAGAGAACAACAATAAAATAGTGAAAAAGGCTAGAAAACAGAGCAATTTTTAAGAAACGTTTAGAAAATGCTTCAAACTTCACCAAAAATCCTTGCAACCTAACTTAAAACAAAGATAAGGCAATCCATTTCAACATCCTATGCATGAGAAATCTTGACAATACTGTACGGTCTGGGAAAAATGAGAAGAAACAACAGAAATTCTGAAAAAAATAGTCATATGGGACAACAAAACAAATTTTTTTTTCTTCATTTCCTCCTTTCAAACTTCATCCAAATTACAATGCCTTGTCTACTCTTAACCATGAATTTCCTCTATTTCCTTCTTCCCAATCGTGGGAAAAGGCTTAAAACTAGACTATACTGATTGCTTTTTCAGTAAAGACTATTTTTACTATTATTAGACTGTCATAATTCAGTAAATTACAAACTCTACTAAAGAGAAAGACTATACTTAACCCCCACTACCTGAATTATGCCTTTTTGAAGGATTGATTACATTTCTAAAAACTCCATTTAGTCTTTTAACACTAAAATTTCAATTATTTGACTTAAAACTTATTCTAGGTGCACTACACCATACAACCTAACTTGAAATTTTTCCAAGTCCCTTGGAAATATTCTTGTGAATTGTCCTCCATTGCTTGTCTTTGTCCTCCTTGTTTGTCTTTAGCAGGTTCATCTTCACTGTCTATGACATGCTTGCCAACATTTCTTACTATTTGACCATATGCATTCTTTGTAGACTATCCCACTCTTGGTCCTCTGACCTTGTCACCTTCATCAGCATCCATGCTCCTCTCAACTGTCTTTCCCCTATTCACTATCACATTACCTTTTGCAACCTCTATCAGGCCTTTATTCAACTTGTTTACTGTCTTATCAACCTTGCAAATTGCTGCACCAACTTCACTTGGTTGTTTCTTATCTCTACTCTTCACTACAGGGCACATGATTGTCCCTACTAAGACTCCTTCACTCACTTCTTGCCTTTCCACAGGCTTTACACTCTTACACTTCATATTTTCATTCACCTCCTTCTTCTACATGAAGATATTTCTCCTCACAACTGGCTGCAACTCTTCTTCCCACTTACTCTTTGTTGTTTCAACAACTTCATGCCTTGAAAAGGCTGCACACTCCTTGTTTTTACTCTCCTCAAACATCAGTAGCTCCTTTTTGCCAAACATGATCATATTTTCTGTTCTTGGCTGCTCCTGTAATGGTAGTAGCACAAAAGTCTTCTCATCCATCTTGGTAGTGAAGGTATTAGCTCTCCCATCATAAACTACAAACCTACCAAATTGCCAGGGTCTTCCAAGTATCACATGACAACAATCCATGGGTAGGATGTCACATAGGACCTTGTCCTCATATGGTCCAATCTTAAACTTAACTAGTGCTTGCTCAGTCACTAAAATGGACTAATGATCACTTACCAAAGAGACTTTGTGAGGTGTGTCCCTAGGTATTCTCTTCAACCTCAATTTGTCTACCATCTCACTTGAGACCATATTATCAGTACAACCAGAATCCACTATCACTTTAGATACCTTGTCCTTGCTTTTGCAAGTTGTCTTAAACAATGCTCTCCTTTAAATTAGCTCCTTCTCCCTGGAGGTCTTCAGTAGTGCTCTTTCTCTCAGCATCACACTTTGTGGAACTAGAACCACATTGTTCTTCTTGGACTAATTGAGTCCTCTCACTCTTCCTGTCACCATCACTTGAAAAATTTTGCTTCTCAGGACACTTATATATTGGGTGCCCAAACTATTGACAATTATAACACTTACCCATAAACTTATTTGCACTCCTTCCACCACCAAATCTGCCTCTAAAACCTCTACCTCTGAAATCAGCACTTTTTCCTTGTGCCTTGCTCATGTCTTCTTGACTTTCATTGACTTGCTTTGTGTTAAAAGATCTTTTGCCTCTAGAGGTATTGCCTCTGCCTCTAGCTGACTTATCTTGTCTTCTTTTTAGTTTCTCTTCCACTCTTACTGCCATCTGATAACAGTCTTCAACACTCCTTTTATTTGCCAATACCAGTTCATCCTGCATGTTAAACCTCAAACCACCAATTTATATCTAGCAACTTTTTGCACTTCACTTTCATTTTGACCAGATCTTATAATCAACTTATAAAACTCTTCAGTGTATGTCTTAACATCCATTTCCTTTTGCCTTAAACCTTGAAGCTTCTTAAAGATTTGGACTTCATAATCTTTAGGCAAGAACTTACCTTTGATTTTTGCTACCATCTTGTCCCATGAAACAATTTTTTCCTTTCCTTGCTTTCTCCTCTTTGTCAGCTGATAATCCCACCATAGAAAAGCATGACCTATCAGCTTAGTCTTTGCAATCTTCACTTTCTAATCCTTAGGAACTTCTTCACACTCAAAGTGGTTGTCGAATGCTGCAATCCAATCTAGCAACTCTTCATCATTCAGGCTTCCTCCAAACTTTGGCACATCTATCTTTATCTTGTGCTTGTCTTCTTTAACTACCCTCAACAACTTTACCATCCTCTAATCCTCAGGGTCCAACTCTTCTTCCACATCTTCATACTCAGCTTCCTCTTCTTCCTTAGACTCATTGTCATCACCTAGAGCCACTCCTCTTCTCTGATCTTGTTCTAGGGTAGCCATTCTTTCTTTTATCTCCCTCAACTCTCTAGCATGCTTCTCCTTCAGCTCATTCATCTCTTGAGCCATGTTTCTCACTCTCAGAGGCATCTTGACAAACTTCCTCTTAACACTTCTCAATCACAACCAATCTACTAACTATGCTCTGATACCAATTTGATGCAAAGCTGACCAACACAAGACCACTAAGGAATCACAAACAATCACACAGGAGGAAGAGAATATAGGGGATGGCAGGGAAAAACAACTCTTCTAGGCCTCAGTGGACCAAACTACAACATTTGACTTTGGGTTTGCATACATGGGAACTTTCCTGAACATTCTAGGGACCCTAGACCTTCTAGGTTTGATTATTCAAAGCTTACAAAACTAACAAATTTCTCAGAAGGGACCTCCTTGTACCATTTCCTTCATAGGCTGACCTATCTCCTTGTAGCCCTATTTTCAAGGTTTTTGGAGCATAACTTTGAAAAAACATGACAAACTCACAAACAAAATACCTTTTTGAGTACCCATTATGGATTTACACACAAACCAAACATTCAAGGTAGATTGTTTCGTAACATACACTTCCAATTTAGATTGTACGTGTTGTCCTAGAGGGCAATTAGCCCTGTTTTACAAAGGAAGTACACAAAATCTTTAGCCCACAACCAAAATTCCACTTTGGTGAGCTAAGAAACATTCCAAAGAGGCCAATTTTAGAGGTTTTATGGGTCTAGGATCATTTCAACTTGTTTTATGATCAAAACTTCACTCCTCCGACTCTAGTTTGCCTTAACATGACACAATGAGGTCATCATCACTCAAATCTTCACCTTTTTCTTATCCCCTACTCCTGTATACAAACCTCATTAGAGAACACACCATTTTACACTAACTCCACCCATTTTGGGGTACTAACATAGCATCATGAGGTGGGAAAACTAAAACCTCTCTAAAACCCTTAAAACTAGGTTTTGGAACCCCCTTCATAAAAAGAAACCATAAAATGATTAATCCTCCATGAAATTCCCTCCAAATTGACCCAAAAGGAAGGTAATACCATCTATTACACCTTTCTAATCAAATGAGCCCTTGCTCATGTAGTACGGGCAAGTACAGTACAAGAGAACAATAATAAAACAGTGAAAAAGGCTGGAAAACAGAGCAGTTTTGAAGACATATTTAGAAAATGCTTCAAAATTCACCAAAAATCCTTGCAACCTGACTTAAAACAAAGATAAGACAATCCATTTCAACATCCTATGCATGAGAAATCATGACAATACTATACGGTCTAGGAAAAATGAGAAGAAACAACAAAAATTCTGAAAAAAATAGTCATATGGGACAGCAAAACAGTATTTTTTTTTCTTCATTTCCTCCTTTCAAACTTCATCCAAATTACAATGCCTATTCATGAGAGAGGTATGCTCTATTCTTAACCATGAATTTCCTCTATTTCCTTCTTCCCAATCATGGGAAAAGGCTTAAAAATAGCCTATACTGACTGCTTTTTCAGTAAAGACTATTTTTACTATTATTAGACTATCATAATTTAGTAAATTGTAGACTCTACTAAAGAGAGAGACTATACTTAACCTCCACTACCTGACTTATGCATTTTTGAAGGATTTATTACATTTCTAAAAACTCCATTTAGTCTTTTAACACTAAAATTTCAATTATTTGACTTAAAACTTATTCTAGGTGCACTGCACCAAAAACCCCAAAGGGAAAAAATTACGGTGAGAAAAAATGCTAGGCACTACTATCTTAATCTAGCCTCACAAAAGAATCACAATTACAACTTTGTTTTAGGGCTACAACCCAAGGAAGCTACTACCCCCTGAAGAAGGGTTTTAGGTTCACTCCCAAGGAAGCCACAACTCCATGTAGACTTTGTTTTAGGGCTTCAACCTAAGAAAGCTACTACTCCCTAAACTGAGAACAAACTCAGAAAAGATTATAGCATGACAATCCTTCTACGATACATGAAACTGAAAATGAAGCTCACTCCTTTTGATGATTGCAATTCTTCTTTTTCACTCCTCTTTTTATGATTGCTCTTCTTCTTTGACAACCTCTGTAACCTCTTCAAATGTCTTCTTTGTAGATTACTGACTCACTGCTTTCAGCCTTCAAGAAATTTTGACTTTGGCTCACTGCTTTCAGCCTTCAAGAAATTTTGCCTTTGGCTCACTGCCTCCATCAATCAATTAGGCACACTCTTTACTTCCTCTTTGTCTCAAAAGTATCTTCAAGATGAATTCAGACATGATCTACAACTTCTGCTCTTTCTCTTTCAGTTGCACATCATAATGCATTACACATTCACATTCTGCTTCTCACATTCACACTCGCAATCACAGCTCACCTAGATCAACTAGGTTTACAATATATACATTATATTATATTTATTACATTACATGTCGACCAAAGACAATAAGAATATTACAATTTACAAGTCATCCAAAGATCAAACAACATGAAATGTGTAGAGGGCAAGCCATAACATGAACTACACGCAATCACTGAGAAGAGGAACCCGCCTTGCAGATTCCAACACATGCTTAACCTAGTCCTAAACATCCTTCATAGTATCAACCTTCATAGAATAACATCTGCATGCTTCACACAATTCAATTAGTTCACCCTTAAGCAAGAAAACATGAATCTTGTAGGACATCAGTCATTACAACTTGGCGGTACTCTTGGAAGATTAAACACTACTTTCTCTTCTCCCAGATGAGTTGACATAACCCATACAACATCTCTAAACACTCCTTGAACTCCACACAACAAAGACATTGTGTCGCACACCTTCAACATGCCTTAGTCGGCTAGGCAAGATCATAATTGAGCTACACCTTCATTCTAGACCATAGCCTATTCCAGAGAAGCCATAAAACACCTTGCAGAGAAACATAAAGCATCACAAGATCATTAGGATCATTCTTCACTAGCCAATTCACCACCTCATATAGAAATAGGTTGGTGCAAGCTAATAGAGACTAAAACTAGCCACTAGACAATACAGTCCTACACTCTATCACTTACAACTTTCTCTACGAAGGAGCATATGATGTGAAACTTTTAATGTAGCACCTTTACAACCTTCTAAACTTAACTCCTAAGCCACATGACTGTATCTTCAAATGTGGAACATTTTCCCAATCAATCTTCAAGGCAACTTCCTATAGTAGAAACCTTCACCAACATTCAGATACTAGAGCCTCCTTGTATCAACACATACTTCCTTAGGATCAACAGGAGAGAGCATACAACATGCTACAAACCATCAACAACATCTCCCCAACATCAACATTACTTCTAATCCTCATTTTAATGCTTCTAATTCCCATCTTAATATATCATCATGATATCATCTTTGATGACAACAAATATACTCAATACAACTTCAATTAAACAAGGCATGACATCCAACCATGAACATCAACAGCATCATTGTTAGCACACCATCAACATAAGCATAAATGATAGTGCAAACTAAGTGTTAACATCAATGACAACCACAACAGTAACAACCTTAGGTAACATATGTTGAAATGCACTAGACAATTGAGAGGGGGGGTGAATTAGTTGTCCCAAAAACTCAACTACTTCTGCACTCAAACATTAATCACTTGTCCATAGTTATTATGATTAAACAATGAATGCATGAAATCAAAAACTTAAACACAAATGCAACATTAAACACAAGAGACACCAGATTTTTATGTGGAAAACCCCAAGGTGGTGAAAAACCATGGAGAGGATTAGCTCTCAAAATATATTGCAATCTTTGAAAAATGATGTTCAGGCTTGGTCACTCCACGGGCCTAGAACATGCTGGCTCATTGCCATGAAGTACAACTAGGTCTAGCAGGCTCACTACCTCAACCCTAAACCTAGAAACATTACAATGAGGCCTATTAAACCCTAAGGGTTGGTAAACCCTACTGGTGGCTCACTGCCACGCTCACTACCAAGACCAACATCTTCTTCATGTTTGAGATTAATACATTAAAGTACAATAGTTCCTCTGCTCTGCTCTTCCTTTCTACCTCTTTCACTTTCTTCCCATCTTCACCCAAGGACACCTTTTCCACGACTCAATTATAAGTATTTATACACTTCAAAAACCTTGGAATGATAATCAAGGTTAGCTGCAGTCATCAACCATTGGAACAATCTCCAAGGTCGACATTACAAACATTTACAAAATAGGTCTTGACCTATTTCAAAATTACACAAAGGAAATGTAGTATAGATGTGTGTGGATCATGCCACGCCTTAGCTAGGACTCAAACACAATCTTCTACGCCACAATACACTTCTATAATCTTTAAGAGATCTCCGCAATCACTAGAGTTAACCAAGTCGGCTAAGGCTGGTTACACGCTACGTTATCTGGGAATAATCTTCAAACATGATCTTAATTCCTTAATGTGGACCAATGTAAAAGTAGGAACATGATCATGAGGTATCCACAAGCACATTGAAATCACTAGGAGAAACCGCACAAGCTCAAACCACTTTATCCATGAGATTCTTCACACCTGAGCACATGAACTTCATGTCTTCAACTGTCATAAAAGAAAGATAGCTTGCGGACCACCAAAACATGAACCATTACAATTGTAGGCACTTATCATCATCCTAGACTTCACTCTAGAACCGTAGAGAAGAATACTTTAATGTGGAGGAATGCAAAGCAAAATACTTTCTCTTAGGCACTAGTAAATAATCAAAAAAGTAGGTTTTACTCTAGTGAATGTAACTCACTCAAATCTTCATACCAGAGACTCAAACTCAAAATTTAGCATCTTCATACATGCCTCTAAATAACTTCCAATTCGTAGACCAAGATCTTTAGTTAACAAGAAATGTGGAACAATCTTCTAGACTATTCTTCAGTATGCAACTCACTATCTTCACTGTGATTCACTGTTTACTTCCTGATTTTTTCAGAGGGCTAATTTTCTCAATATCCTCAACATATACGGCTTCTAACCAAATAATAAAATAGGATACAATTGACACCAATGACAACAAAGATATGTTGACATCAATGACAAGACCGATTAAGCACATACTTGCAACAATCTCTTGCTTTGTCATTGATGGCAACATATGATGTGAAAAACTGTAACATCCATCAAGACAAGATTCTCCCCCTATGTCTTTACACATCTGTACTTTTTCTCTTTGAGTTTTTCACATGATTTCTCTACCCCTTTGACATCAATGGAAAAGGGCACATACTTGCATTCTGCTATTCTGATCCAATCTATCTTCTGAACTCTCTTCATCTAACTACTCCCCCTGAGAAGTAGCCCTAAAAGCATCAATTCAGATCTGAAGAAGGAACTCTAAGCATCGCTGGACTGATGCACTCTTGTGCATCTTAGTTTAGAGCAGGAGGGGTAATAACCCCTAACTTTTCTCTGAGATACTCAAAAGTATCCTTAGGCAGAGGTTTGGTGAAAATGTCTACAATCTAGTCTTTTGTAGATACATACTCCAACTTGACTTCATTCTCTGTCACTTTTTCCCTCAAAAAGTGATATCTTATGGATATGTGCTTTGTCCTTGAATGCATTACTGGATACTTTGATATGTTTATGGCACTTTTATTGTCACAAAAGATTGCAATTGAATCTTCATACACAACTTTGATGTCCTTTAATGTCTACTTCATCCATTACACTTGAGTGCAACTACATGGAGTTGCAATATATTCTTCTTCTGTAGTGGACAGAGATATTGAATCTTGTTTCTTTCTTAACCAAGATACCAGTATTTTTCCCAAGCAGAATGCACCTCCAGTTGTACTTTTTCTGTCATCCACATCTCCGGTCCAATCTACATCAGTCTATGCACTGAGAGTGAAATCATTATCCTTTGGATACCACAAACCAAAATCAATTGTACCTTTCAAATATCTTAGAATTCTCTTGATTACCATCACATGTGACTCCTTAGGTTCTACTTGAAATCTGGCCACAAGACAAACTACATGCATTATATCAGGTCTAGTTTGAGTTAGATAAAGTAATCCTCCAATCATAGATCTATACTTTTCTAATTTGTCATAGGTGAATCATCATTTTTACTCAACTTACAACTAGTTACCATAAGAGTATTTACCGGTTTAGAGTCTTCCATCCCAAACTTCTTTAACAACTCTTTCACATACTTAGACTGAGAAATGAAGATACCTTTATTTGATTAATTTATTTGCAGACCTAAAAATAAATTCATCTCACCAAACATGGACATTTCAAGTTCACTTTGCATTTCTCCAACAAAAACTGTGTACATACCTTCATTGCCTCCAAAGATAATGTCATCAACAAAGACTGCAACAATTAGGATTTGTTTATTATTGATCTTGATATAGAGATTGTTGTTGGTAGTACCCTTAATGAACCCTAACTATATCAGATACTTATCCAACCTAGCATACCAGGCCTTGGGGGCTTTTTTTAATCCATACAATGACTTCTTCAATCTGCATACCATGTCACCCTTATCTAATGACTAGAATCCTTCCGGTTGTTCAATATAGACTTCTTCTTCCAATTCTCCATTCAAGAATGCAGAGTTCACATCCATCTAATATACCTTAAAATCTTTGTAGGCCGTAAATGCCAAAAACATACTTATAGATTCAATCCTTGCCACTTGTGCAAATGTTTCCTCAAAATCTATTCCTTCAACTTGAGAGTATCCTTTGCATACCAACCTTGCTTTGTTTCTTACCACTTCACCATTCTCATTCATCTTGTTTCTGAAGACCCACTTGGTGCCACTTACATTTTTATCTGCTGGTCTGGGAACAAGATCCCAAGTCTGATTCTTTTCTATCTGCATCAATTCTTCTTTCATAGCCTTTACCCAATTCTCATCATTGCAAGCTTTATTCATAGTCTTAGGTTCAATCTTGGACACCAGAGTGAAATTTACTTGTTCTTCTACAGCTCTTCTTCTAGTCAAGATTCCTTTGTTCTTATCTCCTATGATTTGATCTTCAAAATGATTAAGTTTTAGATACCTTGGTGTCTTGGTAGCACTTTCTGGGGCTTGTTCCTCTTCATCTGAGTTGTCTTCATGCTGCACCACTTCATTGCTTGTTGAAACATCTGGTTTATCTGGTTCATATCCACTTGATTTGGACACCTCTCCTTGCTTTCATCAACTTTGACATTTGCACTTTCAATGATCTTATTCATCCTCTTATTATAGCACCGGTAGGCCTTGCTCTTGGTGGAGTAACCAAGGAAGATTCCTTCATCATATCTACCATCAAACTTGCCTAGATATTCTTCTCTTTGGATATAACATTTGCTACCAAAAACTTTGAGATATTTCATAGTAGGAACTTTACCATACCACAATTCATAAGGAGTCTTAGAGCTATTACCTTTGACTTGGACTCTATTTAGGATGTATACAGCAGTGTGAATTGCCTCTCTCCAATATACTTCCGGAAGATTAGCTTCCTTCATCATGGTTCTAGTAGCTTCTTGAACTGTTATGCTTTTCCTTTCAACAACTCCATTTTGTTGTGGAGTTCTAGGTACAGACAATTGTCTCTTTATCCCATGTTCTTCGCAAAAGAAATTGAATTCATTTGATGTAAACTCTACTCCTCTATCAGACCTCAAACATTTGATCTTCAAATCCATCTCATTTTCAACCATTGCCTTAAATGCCTTGAACTTATCTAGAGCTTCTGCTTTTTCCTTCAAAAGGTAACCCAAGTAATTCTAGAATAATCATCAATAAGTAACATGAAATACCTATCTCCGTGCAAACTTCTTACTCTGGTAGGTCCACACAAATTTGTATGCACTAGTTCCAGTAGTCCATCAACTGATTGGTCCTTGCTTTTGAAACTTGTTCTTGTTTGTTTCCCAAATTGACACTCCTCACAGATAGGATTAAGGCTTTACAAGCTTAGGCAAATCTCTAATAGCATGTGCAGTACTTATCTTCATAATGTTATCAAAATTGATGTGACACAACCTTCTATGCCATAGACAACTTTCATTAGTCTGAGCCAACAAACAATTGTTATTAGTTCCTCTCAAGTGATAGATATTACCTTTGGTCTTCTTACCAGTTGCAATGACTGTTCCGGAGCTTTCTCCGGTCTTGCATCCATTGTCCTTAAAGCTTAAATATAACCATTGTCACACATCTGACCCACACTCAAAAGATTGTGCTTTAATCCTTTCACATATAGGACATCTTCAATATTATGCTTGCCATCAAAAGAAATAGATCCTTTTCCACAAACCTTACCAGTTGTATCATCTCCAAACCTAACTAATCCACCATCATATCTTTTCAAACTCACAAACTTACTTTTGTCACTAGTCATGTGGTGAGAGCTGCCACTATCAATAACCTATTCATCTTTTTCTTCAACCACCTGAGCAACCAAAGCACTTTCCACTAGTTTTTCTTCCTTCACACAACTAGCAAGATTAGTGGACACAGGTTCTTCCTTAATAGCAATAAACAAGAATTCATTACTAGAAGTACTATCATTATTTGGTTCACCATTATCTGATACTCCATCATCATCAAAATCTTCGACATAATAACATTTCTTTTGGATCCTAGGCCCATTCTCATATCTTTTTCTATTTTTTTCAATTCTTTCAGGGCATCTGGAAGCAAAGTGGCCTACTTTACCACAGGAGAAACATTTAAAAGGTAATTTACCTTTAAACTTACCAGATCCTCTTTGCAGTCTATCCATAAAGTTGGCTTCAATTTCATCAAACTCATCATTAGATTCTACCTTGTACTTTTCTAATCTGGAGGTTTTTCCAGAAGTGCTAGCTTTGAAGGCAGTTTCAACTTTTGGTAGGGCGTCACCAAACTCTCTCATTTCAAAGGCAATAAGCTTACCAAGTAATTGATCTCTGTCAATAGTTTTTACTTGCATAAATTCTTCAATTGTAGTTACCTTGTGACTATAGGACTTTGGTAGTGATGTAAAAATTTTCATCACAACTTCTTTATCACCAAGAGATCCCCCCATACCTTTTATCCCAATGACAAGTTCATCAACTCTTTGCATAAAGGTTGTTACGTTTTCATCTTCATTCATCTTCAAACTCTCATATTTCACTTTCAGACTTTGTAGCTTGGCTTCCTTCATAGAATCATCTCCTTCATATAAATTTTTCAGCTTCTCGCATACCTCATTTCCAGCTTCAAGATCCATAACTTTTGTCAATACTGAGTCACTTAATGAACTTAACAGAACATCTTTTGCTTTGACATCCACTTCATATTCTTTGATTTCATTTTCAGTCATCAAACCTGTTGGTTATTTTCCCAGACTGGATGCTTGTTCCCAGTTATCCCTACAAAGTAGCCATCATTGATCAATAGGATTCCCGGGCTAGGGGCCAACAATACAAGAGATAGACTCTATAAATATCTCCTCTTCTTCTTTAGGCTCTATAGAACCAAGGGGGGTATTCCCTACTCAACATCTATGAAATACATCTACAAGTCAGCTAGGATGTTGACACAAAGCAGATAAATCCTCTCTTATGCAGACCAAAACTATGAGATAAGTGCAAAGGGGCTAGCTTTGGGCCTATGTTCAGTTGTGAGAGAGAGGATTTTGGTCCTAAAACTACTTCTAAATGTCCTAAAGGTTTGTATTAAAACTTTGAGTTTGATTTGTATTTGGATGCAAAACTAGGACCTTGGTTGTAACCTCAACACAAAACCAGATTGGTGCCTATCCAGGGCTTGGAGTCAATAGACATACACATGTGAATGGTTATCATAAGCTTAGATCATTGACTAGATTTCAAGGGGATTTTTAGTGTCTGCCTTATAGATACTTCCTAAAAATTAAGTGCTTAATCATTCATACTTGATGGTATCCCTATTGCAACATACTTTCTCAATGATTAACTTAAAATATTTAATTTGTTCATTGAACAAAGGTAGGAGATTAAACATTCAATACAGAAAACCCATATCCCTGAATCTTAAATAACCCTTAGCTATTCTGATTCAAATGAGAATATGCCCACAACTTGGAGACAAATAATTAAACACATGCAATAGAGCATTTATCATACAAAACAACATGAAACCAGTTAACTTATGCATAAAACATACAACGTGAGATTCATAAACTCACAAGACACCTGAAATAGAGCCACCAACAAAGTTGTATTTCATTACAGCACCAAAATTTGTCCATTTTTCAACAACCACTGAATGACACAGTTTGGTCCTCTTATAGCCAGGCTATGCACTCAACAAAGTAATTACATGGCAAGTCAAAAATCTTGCCAGATACAATGCATCAGAAAATGGCGTCCAAATCATTAAAAGCGCAGGCAGAAAAGGAAATAAAAATAGGTGAGCTCGAGATCAGCACCGCCGTCCAGGGGTTTTTTATTAAAATCAGGTGGTTGGCTAGTCAACCATTGGCCCATGCCTCTGTAAATAGCCAAAATGGCTCACCTACCCGTAGCTCCTCTCAAGAATTGCAGCAGTGCGTTCATGGAGTTTTCCTGCCTAAAACATGACTACTGATGCAAAGAAAACCATTACTGACAGTTTGAACCATGGTCATTGATCACATCTCCTTATCGTTGAGATCAACGGCTCCAAAACATGCTGAAAAGTCACCAACCAATGACATCATGCCATGTAGGCACCTTGCTCCTCTATCGTTGACTTTTTCGTCGTCCATTTTGCCCTTGCATATGCCACTGAAAAAAAAGAGATTGTATATACATACAATCACTTACATACAAGGCGGATCCCAAGATATTATAAAACAAACTTGAACCTGCACTCGGGTCCAGGTTGTATGCATCTTCCCTTTGCACATTCGGCATATACAACACACTTTACATACAAGCCACAGACTTCATATTATGATGAAGCATATTGCAATCACTTTGAAGTCCATTTTGCATTTTAACCTTTGCATCTTCATTTTGTATATGCGAACATACAATCGCAATATACATTTAGCAAACCTCAAATGACTATGAAACGCTTTGAAAGTCAAATCGGGTCCGGTTTGCATCTCCTTACTTGTATATTTCCTTGTATATCGCATCATACAAATGCGATATACATACAATGGACCCCAGCCAATTTATCCATTGGATTTGAAAAACTTTCAAATCCGGGCCTTGTATCTCCTTTTGTTTGTATATCGGCATATACATGCAAGCTGCGGATTTCAACACCTTATCTGCTAGATTGGAATATCCCCTGGAATCCGCGTTGTATCTTTTCTTTGTATTATTTTTTTGTATATTGCAAACATACAACATGGATATACAAAACAAAACATGCAATCTGGATCTCAAACCTACATTAAGAAAAATGTAAAATTCCTCAGGTCCGGGCCTTGTATATTTGATTGCATGTGCCAGCATACAATTGCCTTTGTATGCAACTGGTGGGCCTGACCCTTTATCTTTCTCCTTTGCACATTGACAATGTACATCTACTTTGTATGTCGAACATATACAAACTCGTTTGTATATATCTATGGGCCCCACCAAATGCATCTCCGCCACACTGTAACAAATGTATATACTTGTTGTATGTCAAACATACAACACAATATATAAGCAAACACTTTATACATCTGTGGAATATTCTGGGAACCTTCAATGTATATTCCGCCCTTGTATGTGCAAACTCGATATGCATGCTAAAATGCATATAGCCGATTTTTTACCATTTTTGAAAGCCGATGTGCATTTTGAGCCCGCTAACATACATTTGCACTTGTATATATTAAAACTTAGCATTTTTCTTAAGTACGACAGGAACAAGCGGTAAAACATTGCATGGGGGGCCGGTCAACCAATGAGCACAAAGGCATGAAGATGAAACTTAAAAACCAGGAACCCACTATAGAGGGTCACCATTAAGATAGAAAAAATAATGCAAGGCCCTATGACTTAGAAATTTTAGGGTTCGAATGAGAAAATCTACAAACGTTGAAGCTCAAAACCCTAAACATAAATGGGTACCAACACAGGCTCCGATTGGGGACGTGTAGGCGCAAGGCTTCAGCGAGGACCAGACTACTCCGGGGCAGACCAGACAAAATACAAAACTCAAAACATGACCGACTATACAAGGCACGTACAAAATATTTACACCTAATTTACAATGTGCACATAAGATATTCATTTATGAGAAAAAAGCCTTAAGGAATTTACCGTGCACAGGAAATTCTAGTAGTTCACCATTGAGGGCCTGGAGGAAGTAGGAATCATCTTCATGGGTATTTCCGATTTGATATGGGCCAATCCATAAGGGCTCAAATTTGCCATGCTTGCCCTTATCCTGGCTCCTTGCATTCCACATAAGGACCAAGTCACCTATCTGAAACCTTCTCATAGTAGCCCTTTTATCAAATAGATACTTCACTTTTTGTTGTTTCTTGATGTTTATTTTCTGTGCTTCCCTTCTGATTTTATCTAGTGCAACCAACTGATTTATTCTTTCAGTCATTGAGTCCCCAATCTCCTTCTCATTTTCTTGTATGAATTTATAAACTGGTAGGAGGTTGTTCACAGGCAATTTAGTTGCTGCACCATATACTAATTCAAAAGGTGACCTTCCAATTGCTTTCTTCACTGTCACTTTGTCAGCCCACAATGCCATTTTCAGCTTTGAATCCCAAGCCCTTTTATTTTTACCTATCAACCTTTTGATGATTTTCATGAGACTTTTGTTTCTTGATTCTGCTTGACCATTTCCTTGTGGATGGTATGGTGATGTATGAGACAAATCAATTCCATAATTATTGCAAAAATCAATAAATTCACCAGACCTGAAGCACATTGCATTATTTGTGACCACTTTGGCTGGTACTCCAAATCTAATAACAATATTTTCTAGAATGAAATCCATCACCACTTTGCTTGTAGATTTTTTAGTTGGAATGGCCTCAATCCATTTAGTGAAGTAGTCAGTAGCTACCAAAATCCAACTGTGTCCTCCACTTGATTTTTTTGAGATTTCCCCTATAAAATCAATTCCCCATTGCTGAAATGGAGCTTCTACAGTTATAGTCCTATGAGGCAATGCACCTTCATATTTTAGCTTTCCTAAGAACCTTTGGCAAGGATCACATTTTCTTACCATTCTTCGTGCATCTGAGAAGAGAGTTGGCCACCAATAGCCTGCTCTAAGAATTTTGTGGGCTGTTGTCTGGGCAGTATAGTGTCCACCACACACTCCATTGTGCATGTCACTTTGAATATCCTTATCCTGATTTTCATCTATACACCTGAGTAGTACACCATCAGGATTTTTCCAATACAACTCTCCTCGAACAATGATGTATTTAATAGCATGTAGTTTCAATGTCCTCTTCTGATTATCACTGAGATGGGAAGGACAATTCAAATTCTGCAAATAATGTACTATGTCCTTATACCATTTAGATTCTGACATATTTATAACTTCATTATGCACTACATTCACTTGGCATGCCTCTAGATTTGACTGTGTCATCAATTTTGCCAAACCTTATCCTCTTACCAATTTTGTGATCTGCATTTCAATGTTAAACTCTTACAATTTGTTTATCCATCTGCATCTTCTTCCAGTTACCTCTTGTTGAGTAAAGATATCTTTAACTATTGCATGAGGCACATATGCAATTATTTGAGAGCCTACCAAATATGGTTTGAAGCTTTTGATTGCTCTAACTAGTGCATATGCTTTCTTCTCCATGATGTCATACTTTAATTCAACAACCTATAATGACCTGCTAAAGAAAGCTATAGGTTGTTCAAAACCTTCTTCATTTTTCTGCAATAAGCATGCAACAATAGTATGGAAAGAAGCAAATGAGAACATCTGAAATGGCTTGGAAAAATTAGGAGACTTTAGTATAGGAGCCATCTTTATAGCCTCTTTGATGTTCTGAAATGACATAGTTGCTTCATCTTCCCATTTGACTGTTGCACCTTTCTTCAACATTTTAGAGATATCTTTTATGGTCTCTGCAAAGTTAGGAACAAATCTTCTAACAAAATTAATTTGCCCAAAGGACTGGATACCTTTCACTATTCTAGGGATCTAAATTTTGTCGATTGCAGCCACCCTTTCAGGATCAATCTTGACTCCATCATTGGAAACAATGTGTCCAAGCAATTTTCCTTCCATTACCCCAAAAGCACATTTATTTGGGTTGAGTGAGATGCCATATTCCAATGCTCTAATAAAGATCTACTCTAAGTGCATGCAATGTTGCTCCTCCTTTTTTGAATAAGCTGTCAAGTCATCCTGATATACGGCCAGGATTGAGTGAATCAATCCTATGAAAGCAACATCCATAGACCTCTGAAATGTAGCACGTGCATTTGTCAGTCCGAATGACATTCTCACATATACATAGGTTCCCCATGGAGTGGTGAAAGCATTCTTGAATTGTTCAGATTCTTTTACTTTCACTTGATTGTATCCTAAGAATCCATCCATCATGGATAAAAGTTCATAGCCAGTCACCTTCTGCAACATGACTTCCATGTTTGGCAATGGATAATTGTCTTTCAAAGAAGATACATTCAGATTTCTAAAGTCCACACAAAGTCTTATGTCACCATTCTTATTTCTAACTGGGACAAGGTTGGACACCCAAGTTGAGTGTCTAATGGGCATAATTATTCCAGCCTCCCTAAGCTTGATAAGCTCTTCTTGCATTTTTGGAGCTAAAATTGGGTTGATAGGTCTTTGTTTCTATCTAAAAGGTTTAGCTCTAGGCTTCAAAGGGATTTCATGCTAGAATAAATCCTCTCTATAAGCTTCCAGGTCCTCATATGACTAGGGAAAGACATGCTTATACCTTCTCAGTAATGCAATCAGCATAGTTCTGATATGTAGCTTGAGTTATTTGCCAATGTATACCTTCTTGGGGGCCTGAGATGTCCCCAAGTTTATCTCTTCTAAATCATTCTTGTTTGTTGGAGATGCCTTTGTAACAAATTGGTCCCTATTGTCAAATGCTCTCTCTAAAGCAACCAGCCCTCTAGGGATTTTATTCGTCTTGAGTTGAATTACCTCCTTCCCTAAGAGAGTTTCTTTCCCATCCACAATTTCTAAAAAGTTTTGAAAATCCACTTCCTGGTTCTCATATTCATCAATGCAGTGTAGAAATCTCAGCAAATCTTTGTCATCAAAAAATACCTACCAGCTACATACGTTATCTGGTACTGCAGGTCTAAGTTTGACTTCAACATTTGTAACATCTGACAGAGTGATGTCATCTAGCCTTATGGATACATTAGGTAGAAAACCTGCCCTAACATTTTTTTATCTTTTTAATAATTTGAATTATTTCTCAAAAAATTGTGTTTTTTCTTTTTTGCCTCAACGTTTCGGATCACACTCCATGATCCATCATTAGGAGAAAAAGAAGAGAATTTGATAAAAGATTGCAGAGATGGCATCTTAAAAAGAGAGAAAGGGTTCAGATTCCAAGGAGAAACCAAGAAGGATAGGTTGACAAGTGTGAGGAGAGGATTGAATAGGGCAAAAAAGGAATAAAGATAAAATACATTCAAATAAACTAAGAAATGGAGAATGTGTAAAGGATAAAGACAGTGATAAGAACCAAAAGGGTAGAAAAACAAATTAAAATAAAAATAAAAGTAAAAGGTAAAAAATATAAAATTAAGAAATAAAGAAAAAACATGGAAGTAAAAATAAAATAGAATAAATTAAAAAAGAAGGGGCAAATGAAAAGGAAAGGCAATGAAGAGAGAGAAGTGATGAACCCAAATTTTTTTTTAAGAGTTTATTATAAATAAATGGAAAAAATTAAATATAACTAGAGAGAGAGAGGGAGAGAGAGCCAAAAAACAACTACAAAGGCAAATAAGAGAATGAATATAATGTTATATTATACATATATCTATGACAATATAAAGATATATTCATCCCTAAAAGACAAAATAGGAATGAATATATATTATCATGTAGATATGATAATATAATCCTATATTCATCCCTATACAAACAAAAAGACAAAAATTAACGTATAAGTATATACAAAAGAACCACAACTACGGAAGGGAGGAGACAGAGAGCACCAAAGGAGGAAGGCAAAAAATAGGGAGATCAAAAACGAGGGAGAGACCAAAACGAGAGGTAGAATGCAAAAGGAAAGGGGGGGGTAGAGAGGCATAGCAGAAAATGAAAGGCAAACAAAGGTACAGAGACCAAACGACGAAAGGAGAGGGGCCGAGGACAACGAGGACAAATGGTAAGGGGGAAAAAGAGAAAACCGGAAAGAGACACAAACAAGAAGAAATGATGAGGAGGAGGGTTAAGGTAAAAGGGGGGGGGGAGTTTCGAGAGGGGCCAAAGAGAAAAGGTGGAAGCTAGGGGAGGGGGTAGTAGGAGATCAGGGTGGAGGAGGGTGATTGTGAAGGGAATTAAGAAGAGGGCTCCAGGTGAGACTTTGGCCCCTCTCGAAACTTCCCCCCCTTTTACCTTAACCCTCCCCCTCATCATTTCTTCTTGTTTATGTCTCTTTTCAGTTTTCTCTTTTTCCCCCTTACCGTTTGTCCTCGTTGTCCTCGGCCCCTCTCCTTTCGTCATTTGGTCTCTGTACCTTCGTTTGCCTTTCATTTTCTGCTAGGCCTCTCTATCCCCCCCTTTCCTTTTGCATTCTACCTCTCTCATTTTGGTCTCTCTCTCGTTTCTGATCTCCCTATTTTTTGCCTTCCTCCTTTGGTGCTCTCTTTCTCCTCCCTTCCATAGTTGTGGTTCTTTTGTATATACTTATACGTTAATTTTTGTCTTTTTGTTCATAGAGGGATGAATATAGGATTATATTATCATATCTACATGATAATATATATTCATTCCTATTTTGTCTTTTAGGGATGAATATATCTTTATATTGTCATAGATATATGTATAATATAACATTATATTCATTCTCTTATTTGCCTTTGTAGTTGTTTTTCAGCTCTCTGTCTCCCTCTCTCTCTCTAGTTATATTTATTTTTTCCATTTATTTATAATAAACTCTTAAAAAAAAAATTTGGGTTCATCACTTCTCTCTCTTCATTGCCTTTCTTTTTCATTTGCCCCTTCTTTTTTAATTTATTCTATTTTATTTTTACTTCCATGTTTTTTCTTTATTTCTTAATTTTATATTTTTTACCTTTTACTTTTATTTTTATTTTAATTTGTTTTTCTACCCTTTTGGTTCTTATCACTGTCTTTATCCTTTACACATTCTCCATTTCTTAGTTTATCTAAATGTATTTTATCTTTATTCCTTTTTTGCCCTATTCAATCCTCTCCTCACACTTGTCAACCTGTCCTTCTTGGTTTCTCCTTGGAATCTAAACCCTTTCTCTCTTTCTAAGATGCCATCTCTGCAATCTTTTATCAAATTCTCTTATTTTTCTCCTGATGATGGATCATGGAGTGTGATCCGAAATGTTGAGGCAAAAAAGAAAAAACACAATTTTTCCAGAAACAATTCAAATTATCAACATGGACTATGGAAAAATCATGTCTACAATATTTTTTGATCTCTCAATCCAGTTTATTGAAAAAGCATCAAACAATTCAATTGTATCCCAAACAGCATGCTTATACTGTTTTAATCTCTTATTCTTTGATGCATACTTATCTCTGACTTGGGAAACAACTAACTCTGAATCCCCAAATACTTTGAGCATCTTGATCCCATGCTTCAAAGCAACATTTAATCCTAATAACAGAGCTTCATACTCTGCAATATTATTTGTACAAGCAAACTTCAACAAGAAAGATGATTTTAGAATCTTACCAGCTGGAGATAGAAATGCAATTTCAGCACCAGAGCCTTCCTTCGAACAAGCTCCATCAAAATACATGGTCCATAGACCCTGTTGGTCAAGCTCTTGAATGCAAACATCTCTCCCTTTACCCCCTTGATCATCTGAGATAACTCTGAAATTATCATAGTCAGTATCCACAAAACATACATGCTCCTCTGACTCCTGATCCTCAACTATGTCTAGTGACCTTTCTTCTCTAATCAATTTAACATCCTTTCCATTCATAGGGATGATAGCATATGACAAGTCCAATTACATACTCCCACCAATCAATGCTGCCCATCTTCTTGACAATAACATGCCATACTGTGGCTTGATATCAACAACTGTTATATTCATTTTGTAGGTCTTTTCAGGATATGTTGCCAATCTGAAATCCACATCTTTCATGATTCCAATGACTGGTACTTCTCTAGCATCCATGGCATAGCATTTCCCACATGCCTTGTCTATCTTTAACCCAGCTTGCTGCATGATAGCCAAGGGCATGATATTCATTGATGCTTCTGAGTCAAGCATACAATTCTTAATCACTTTTCCATTTATGACAAGGGAGACATAAAATGGTTCAACCTGTGAAGGGCACTTTGTCATGGTCACCCCCAGATATACCTCAGGAGTCTCATCCTCATCAATACACATAGCTGGTTTCTTACCTTGAGTCTCAATATTCTAATTAGCTTGATAGGTTACTCCTGAAATCAGGGATAATGTTTTATTCCTGAACTCTTCAACTTTCATCAGTTCCATCAATGGAATAGAGACCTTTATCTGGGACAAGACTTGAGTTATGTCAAACGGAGCATAATTTTGTATAACAGTTTTAGCCTGATCCACAATTTTATTTTTATCTTGGTATGATCCAACTTTAATTTTTATGGCTCTCTGACTGTCATCTTTGATCTGAAAATTTTTGTTTTGATCCTCAACCTGGGGAATTCTGTTTTCTGATTCTTGAGAATCAAGACCTATTTTTTTCTTAAAATTTTGCTTATTATTGCCCCATTGTTTCTTTTGTGATTCAGTCCCTTTATGATTGTGCACTGGTTGGTTCACAAAAGTATTCTTTGGTTGGTGTGAGTTGCTTACCTGAGTCTTACCTCTGAGATTGTAATTGCTTTTGACTTGAGCCACTGCTGCAACCATGAGGGGTCTAATCTCTTCATCAGAAGGTCTCCTCAAGTTATTCAAGAAGATGTGTGAGTCCTGAGCATAAGCATAACTATTCTCATCATCTTCATCACAAGGAAACTGTTAGCAGACTTGAATCTCATTATTTGTGCTTGCATCAACATCATGAGAAGGATACTCCCTGTTTGTAGACAACATATTGACATTGTCATTTCCATACAATGTGGTTCATTACATTCATCACAGGCAACATCATTATTATATAGAGACTGAGTAATCATACATTGTGACTGTGAGTGAGGCATCTGACATATTATGCACCATGGGGTGTCATTAACAATATTAACAGCCTTCTTTAAAGGGTCAGGTGTTTCCTTAACACTTTGATTCCTTGGATTTGGGTTGCTGTTTGGGAGAATGGGTTTACCATTATGCCAATTAGTGTTATATGGCATATCATGTAATGATGGTCTTCTTTCTTGCCTTTGGTAAACTTGCCAGTTAGGACCTACCCCCTTTTAATTTTTAGTAATTTTATAGCTCAGGTCCTTGACAATAGTTGTCAATTTATCTAATTTATCCTCAGAAGTAGATGCATTGCCTTGAATACTTTGAGATTTAGTATTTGGATTTTGCAAAATTTTTACATCATCTCTTCTATTTGTCTTACTAGATGCTTTTCTGTTATTTTCAATATTTGTTACTATTTTGAAAGCATCTCTGAGGCTAGAAGGAACTTTATCCCTTAACCCATAAGCTATTTTGGCATCAAAATCGTTTATGTACAACACTATGCACATTGGTTCATTAGGCCTCAGATGATGTGGCAATTTATTCAATACCTTAGTGAATCTAGCATTGAAATCAGCAACCTATTCATTTGATCCCTTGGTAATATCAGTAAACTCATTTATGAAAAAACTAGGATCAGTTTTGTCACCATATTGTTCTTTGAATATTCTTCTAAAGTCCTCCCATGATGAAACACTCCTGTCAGGCAGACCCTTGTACCATTCTCTTGCCTCATCAACTAAGGATTGCATAAATAATTTCATAAAAACATCCTCATGCTCAACCTCAAAATTGTCCATGATGTTCTGAAAAGCTTTTAAATGGTCCTCTCCTGACACAATATTATTTCCTGAAAAACTTTGGCACTTGTGGCCTCACATGTTTGTCAATAGGATTGGGGTAACCAGGAATGCCATAAAAAACCAGTTGTCTGAATCTATCCAGCTGCATAGGTTGTCTATCAAACTGATTTGCATTTACATTTCTATTTGTATTTTGATTTCTTACATTATTTAATGGTGCTCTAGTATTATTTGCATTCTGTCTCTGATCATTATGTTGATCCTGCACTTCATTTCTGCGCTAGTTTCTCAGCACATTTATATTCTCAAGGGTGGGAACTGAATCATTCTGAGCAGTTCTCAGAGCATGCACTTTCTATCTCATGTCATTTCTAATTTTTACTACCTGCAAATATTCTAATTCTTCTCTCGGGCTCTTGATTTCTTCAGCTAATTCCTCCTCTCTAGGCATAGAAGAAGATGGTTTCATTGTATTCTGATCATCATTATCATCCCTTGGGGATTCAGCTTCTTCAAATCTATCAAGGGAATCAAGGAAAGGGCATTCTTGAAACACCTCTGACCTCATTCTCAATCCATCACCCTGCTGTCTTTCATATACATTCTGGATTTCAGCCTCAGTGTTTGAAAAATAAGGTATTATCTGCTCTAAAGATCCTGGATTGTCCTGAATATTATCATTACTTATGGAAGAACCCTCTCGATTGGCTTGAACAGTCCCCTTTTTCCTGTACATCATTTTTACGGATAACTCTTCAAATAGAGGATTACGTAGCTATCTTCTCCCTTGCATACAAATTTTTACTTTACCGGTTGGGAGATTTGTTCAGAGTGGCCACCTATAATTAGGAATTGTTTTCTTTTAAAAATAGGGTTCTTTCACAAAGCAGTCCCCAGTAGAGTCACCAAATTTGTTGGTTATTTTCCTAGACTGGATGCTTGTTCCTAGTTATCCCTACAAAGTAGCCATCATTGATCAACAGGATTCCCGGGCCAGGAGCCAACAGTATAGGAGATAGACTCTATAAATATCTCCTCTTCTTTTTTAGGCTTTACAGAACCAAGGGGGGTATTCCCTATTCAACATCTATGAAATGCATCTACAAGTTAGCTGGGATGTTGACACAAAGCAGATAAATCCTCTCTTATGCAAACCAAAACTGTGAGATAAGTGCAAAGGGGCTAGCTTTGGGCCTATGTTTAGTTGTGAGATAGAGGATTTTGGTCCTAAAACTACTTCTAAATGTCCTAAAGGTTTGTATTAAAAGTTTGAGTTTGATTTGTATTTGGATGCAAAACTAGGACCTTGGTTGTAACCTCAACACAAAACCAGATTAGTGCCTATCTAGGGCTCGGAGTCAATAGACATACACATGTGAATGGTTATCATAAGCTTAGATCATTGACTAGATTTCAAGGGGATTTTTAGTGTCTGCCTTACAGATACTTCCCAAAAATTAAGTGCTTAATCATTCATACTTGATGGTATCCTTGTTGCAACATACTTTCTCAATGATTAACCTGAAACATTTAATTTGTTCCTTGAACAAAGGTAGGAGATTAAACATTCAATACAAAAAACCCATATCCCTAAATCTTAAATAACCCTTAGCTATTCTGATTCAAAAGAGAATATGCCCACAACTTGGAGACAAATAATTAAACACATGCAACAAAGCATTTCTCATACAAAACAACATGAAACCAGTTAACTTATGCATAAAACATACAACGTGAGATTCATAAACTCACAAGACACCTGAATTAGAGCCACCAACAAAGTTGTATTTCATTATAGCACCAAAATTTGTCTAGTTTTCAACAACCACTGAATGACACAGTTTGGCCCTCTTATAGCTAGGCTATGCACTTAGCAAATTAATCACATGGCAAGTCAAAAATCTTGCCAGATACAATGCACCAGAAAATGGCACCCAAATTATTAAAAGTGTAGGCAGAACAGGAAAGAAAAATAGGTGAGCTCGGGATCAGCACCGCCGCCCAGGGGTTTTTCATTAAAATCGGGTGGTTGGCCAGTCAACCATCAACCCATGCCTCTGTAAATAGCCAATAATGGCTCACCTACCCGGAACTCCTCTCAAGAATTGTAGCAGCACGTTCATGGAGTTTTCCTGCCTAAAACATGACTGTTGATGCAAAGAAAACCATCGCTGGTAGTTTGAAACACAACCATTGATCACATCTCCCTATCGCTGAGATCAATGGCTCCAAAACATGTTGAAAAGTCATCAACCAATGACATCATGCCACGTAGCCACCTTGCTCCTCTATCACTGACTTTTCCATCATCTATTTTGTCCTTACATATGCCATTAAAAAAAAAGAGATTGTATATACATACAATCACTTACATACAAGGCGGATCCCAAGATATTATAAAACAAACTTGAACCTGCACTCAGGTCTGGGTTGTATGCATCTTCCCTTTGTACATTCGACATATACAACACACTTTATATACAAGCCATGGACTTCAGATTATGATGAAGCATATTGCAATCGCTTTGAAGTCCATTTTGCATTTTAACCTTTGCATCTTCATTTTGTATATGTGAACATACAATCGCAATATACATTTAGTGAACCTCAAATGACTATGAAACACTTTGAAAGTCAAATCAGGTCTGGTTTGCATCTCCTTACTTGTATATTTCCTTGCATATCGCATCATACAAATGCGATATACATACAGCATACCCTAGCCAATTTATCCATCAGATTTGAAAAACTTTCAAATCTGGGCCTTGTATCTCCTTTTGTTTGTATATCGGCATATACAATGCCATATACATGCAAGCTGCAGATTTCAACACCTTATCTGCTAGATTGGAATATCCCCTGGAATCCGTGTTGTATCTTTTCTTTGTATTATTGTTTTGTATATCACGAACATACAACACGGATATATAAAACAAAACATGCAATCCGGATCTCAAACCTGCATTAAGCAAAATGTAAAATTCATCGGGTCTGGGCCTTGTATATTTGATTGCATGCGCTAGCATACAATTACCTTTGTATGCAACTGGTGGGCCCGACCCTTTGTCTTTCTCCTTTGCACATTGACAATGTACATCTACTTTATATGTCAAACATATACAAACTTGTTTGTATATATCTGCGGGCCCCACCGAATGCATCTTCGCCGCACTGTAACAAATGTATATACTTGTTGTATGTCAAACATACAACACAATATACATGCGAACACTTTTATACATCAGTAGAATATTCTGAGAACCTTCAATGTATATCTGCCCTTGTATGTGTAAACTCGATATGCAAGTCGAAATGCATATAACTGATTTTTTACCATTTTTGAAAGCCGATGTACATTTTGAGCCCGCCAACATACATTTGCACTTGTATATATAAAAACTTAGAATTTTTCTTAAGTACGATAGGAACAAGCGGTAAAACATTGCATGGGGGGCCGGTCAACCAATGAGCACAAAGGCATGAAGATGAAACTTAAAAACCAAGAACCCACTATAGAAGGTCACCATTAAGATAGAAAAAAATAATGCAAAACCCTATGACTCAGAAATTTCAGGGTTCAAATGAGAAAACCTGCAAATGTTCAAGCTCAAAACCCTAAACATAAATGGGTACCAACAAAACCATTTTGAGGCATGGTGTATTTTACTTCTGCATCTTTCCATACTTTGTAACCAAGACAAAGAAGATGGCTTTTCATTCGTGCCTTCCAAAGAGCATAATTCGTCCCGTCAAAATGCGGCGCTTCCTTCTTATAAGACATTTTGGATCTTCCTCAAGCTGTTAGACTTTCTTCAGAGGAACCTGGCTCTGATACGAATTGTTGAAATGCGCCGGACAACTAAGAGGTGGGGGGGTGAATCAATTGTCCCAAATACTCAACCACTTCTACACTTAAACATTAATCAGTTGTCCATAGTTATTATGATTAAACAATGAATGCATGAAATCAAAAACTTAAATACAGATGCAACATTAAACACAAGAGACACTAGATTTTTATGTGGAAAACCCCAAGGTGGTGAAAAACCATGGAGAGGATTAGCTCTCAAAATATATTGCAATCTTTGAAAAATGATGTTCACGCTTGGTCACTCCACGGGCCTAGAACATGCTAGGTCACTGCCATGAAGTACAACTAGGTCTAGTAGGCTCACTACCTCAACCCTAAACCTAGAAAGATTACAGTGAGGGATATTAAACCCTAAGGGTTGTTAAACCCTATTGGCATCTCACTGCCAGGCTCACTACGAAGATCAACATCTTCTTCATGTCTGAGATTAATACATTGAAGTACAATAGTTCCTCTACTCTACTCTACCTTTCCACCTCTTTCACTATCTTCCCGTCTTTACCCAATCACATCTTTTCCATGAATCAATTACAAGTATTTATACACTTCATCAACATTGGAATGATCATCAAGGTCAGCATTACAATCATCAACCATTGGAACAATATCCAAGGTCAGCATTACAAACATTTACAAAATAGGTCTTGACTTAATTCAAAATTATGCAAAGGAAATGTAGTATAGATGTGTCCGGATCATGCCATGCCTTAGTTGGGACTCAAACACAATCTTCCATGCCACAATATGCTTCTATAATCTTCAAGAGATCTCCGCAATCACTGGAGTTAACTAAGTCAGCTAAGATTGGTTACACGCTACGTTATCTGGGAATAATCTTCAAACATGATCTCAATTCCTTAATGTAGACCAATGTAAAGGTAGGAGCATGATCAGGAGGTATCCACAAGCACATTGAAATCACTAGGATAAACCGCACAAGCTCAAACCACTTTATCCATGAGATTCTTCATACCAGAGCACATGAACTTCATTTTCTTCAACTGTCATAAAAGAAAGACAGCTTGCGGACCACCAAAACATGAACCATTGCAATTGTAGGCACTTATCATCATCCCAGATTTCCCTCTAGAACTGTAGAGAAAAACACTTTAATGCAAAGGAAGAGGAATGTAGAGCAAAATACTTTCTCTTAGGCACCAGTGAATAATCAGAAAAAGAAGGTTTTACTCTGGTGAATGTAACTCACTCAAATATTCATACCGGAGACTCAAACCTAGGATTTAGCATCTTTAGACATGCCTCTAAATAACTTCCAATCCATAGACCAAGATCTTCAGTCAACAAGAAATGCGGAGCAATCTTCTGGACTGTTCTTCAAGATGCAATTCACTGTCTTCACTGTGATTAACTGTTTACTTCCTGATTCTTCCGGAGGGGCTATTTTTCTTAATATCCTCAACATATAAGGCTTGTAAGCAAATAAGAAAAGAGGATACAGTTGACACCAATGACAATAAAGATATGTTGACATCAATGATAACACCGATTAGGCACATACTTGCAACAACATTTGTGTAACATATGATATGTATTGAAGGAAGACCTTAGGGAACAACATTCATTTAGGAAAGTTTTCTATAAATAATCAACAACTACCCACCATTGTATGTTCACCCCTTTTAGACTAAACTATCCCTTTTGGTAGTCTAGATTCACCTAGGTGATTTGGTATTTACCCCTAGCTATCTGATGATTTCCTATTTCATAACTGAAATCACCCTTGTTAAACATGCAATTTCGAACTACTAGAATGCCCTATTTATATAAGTATGAAAATCATGCATAGGCCTACATGGTAGTCCAATGATGATTTATATTCCTAATCATGTACATGGGTGACAACACAATAGTGTGTCACACTTTTTGGCCAAAGTGGGATGCTCCAAATCAGCATTTTTAGCATTTTTCAATTTGAGACAATTATAGGGAACACATGGTTTAAAGTTTAAGGATGATCTAAACTAATGAGTTGTGGAATTTTCTATGTAGGTTCAAGCTATATTTTTTTATATTTTTAAAAGAATTATTTATATCATTTTTTATTTTTATTTTTTAATCAACTTTATTTTTTCTATTATTTTTTATTGAGCGACATTGTTCCATAATGCATAAATCTCACTACAAATATTTTTTTTTGTTATTTATTGGAATTAGACCATTGACCCTACTATATAGTGCATGGATATTTTTTGTTAATTTTTTTTATCAACTATGTTATTTATTATTAAGTTTTGAATTAGTACTAACAAAAATTTTAGACCTATTTTATTCCATAATGCATTTCTCTTAGCATATATATCAAAATTATTATTATTTTTTTTCATTGAAATAAGGACATCTATGTGTAGTGTAGTGCATTTTTTGATATATTTCTAACAATATTTGTTATTTTCCTAGTCTCTTAAATACAAGTCATTATTTTTTCATAATAGACCTACATACCTTATACAAATTTTTTAATAATATAATATTAAAAAACATACTACATATTATAATTTTTGGAAAGGTAATACTAAGGGATACATACTTATAAAATGAAATTTCTAAATGACTTCATTTGATCGCTCAAAAATTGAAACAAAATAGTTTTTTGTCAGATTCTTGATAGGTGCATAGAAGACTTTGTTGGGGCTTTGATTTAACTATGGGGGGTTCTATCCAAGGGGATTTGATATAAGGGGGTTTGATCTAACCCCCTTTAATCAAAACTCCTTAGATAGAACACATCTAGGATTAAATCTTTATTTTTTATAAAATATATGTGATTTTAGGCAAGAATCAGGATGTCCCACAAGTGGGACACACTATTGTGGGGTCACACTATGTAAGCATGATATATATAGACCTCTTAGTATCTTCCCTCTTGGAAACACATTTGCATTTGTTTTTCTCTTTGTTTGTGCCTCCATAACCTTCAAGCTAATGTTGTAAGGTCCTACATGCCTTCTTGTTAACCACCTAACCCATGTTTGACAAACCACTTATGTCACTTGCTAGACCTAATGACATATTCCCTAAGGGATTTTCAATCATGCATCCTTATAATATCATCTAATTGACCTTTCAAATCCCTTCATACCCTCAATTTGTATGTCCAAACTATCTTTTCTGGGTCACCCCTTATGACTTCATGGTCTGGGCCCTGGGTGACTTTGCAACTAAAGTGTGGTCTCTAGGGGCGACCTTCTTGGTAAAAGGGGCAACCTAGTTTCTTGATGTCCTCTTCCTTGTTTCAAACCTTCTAAAACCATTTTTAGCCTTCCAAGAGGTCACTCTCTCATTTCAAACCACTTATTCAAACCTCTATGCCTGGGTCACCCCTATTGTCTTCAGGGTCTCCCTAGGTGACCCTGCAACTTAAGTGTGATCTCCATGGGTGACCTACCCTGGTAAACAGGGTGACCCACTTCCTGAAAGGGATGACCTTGTCATCTTTTTCATGCATATTTTCTTCTAGTTTTAGCCTAGTTTTGCTCTATTTTTTACTCTTGATGGCGAACTCCCTCATGCTCAACTGATTATCTACTCCCTCTAACTATTTATAGACTCTTAATAAGTCTATTCTTGACTTCTAATCAATCTATTCTTATCTCTCCATGAATCATGTGTTATCTCCATTTCTTCTTTTGTGATCTATTCTCCATTCTCCAACCATTGCTCACTCCAAATCAATGCTAGTTCACTCATCAATCAATTCTTTGAACTCCCCAATCACCACCACCTTTGGTGTGGGTTTCTAGCCTATAATACCCCCTCCTCTATGCATTTGGGGAGGAAAATTCATCATTTCATTTTTTCTTTTTGCTTTGCATTTAGTTGGCTCCTTATCATTTTCATGCTCACTACAGGACTTTGTGTGCCTTTTTCTTTCATTTATAGCTTCATAGATCAATCTCTTCATGCTTCATAGCATCCATATGCTTGAATTGATTGTCTTTATCCAATTTTCATAGCTTCTAATCTTGTTTCCATTCACTTTTATCATCATTTTATCCTTGTTTCCAAGAGGAGAACCCCACTTCTATGGAGGAAGGAACTGTTGCCCAAAGGACTTCTAAGGACTCACACCAGACATTGTTGGCCGATTCAAATAGGTTCCTTTAAGTTTTTAATAGTAATTAGATCAAAATTTTCTCTTGGGAAAGTAACTCATTGCTTTATTTTCTCTTGATAGGAAAACTTAACTCTTCTTTTGCTTTCTTAGATTAATTTTGCATCTCAATTACTTAGTTTAGTTTCAATTTACTTATATTAATTTCATTTTAGTGTATTTAGATTAGTTGTTAATTTTAATTCCATTAGATTACAAATAAAAAAATTGACCCAGAAAAACACAAAAAAATAGTTTAGTTTGAATTTGAAAAATCATTTAGTCTTGCATTCATTTTCCATTTTTTAGAAAAGTAGATCACATCAAAATTTAGAGAGAAAAAACCAAAATTGTATTGCATTCATTCAGAATTGCACTCATAAAAAGACAAAAAATACATAGAAAATAGAAAAATAAAAAATAAAAGATTAGGTTGAAACCCTCGATTCTATCATGAGGTCAACATATAGTCAATAAATTCCATAAAATCAACACAAAATACATTTCCCCTATTGTCTATCATTCAATGTGCCTAGGCATTAGGGAAGACTGGATAAAATCCATCCTAGATGAGATTAGGGAGAACTTCCCTCATCCAATTCAAATCCAAAAAGACATAGAATAGATAAAAGAAGCATAAGAACACAAACAATGAATCATTGACCAATAATAACTAATACAACAAGCAATCCAAAATGAATAAAGGAGGTTAGAACAACTCCACATCTTGAACAAGTTAAATAGCCTTCACACTAGACTTAGGATAGGTGACCCTTCAGGTCATATAATTATCACAAAAATAACAATAGTTGAATTATTCCACAAAAATAATCATCAAACATACACATATATACACACATCAAATGAACAACCCAACTGCCATCCACAACATTTTCTCCCTCATGAACTGAACAACCCCATAGTTCTACCCCCACTTGGATGGCTCTTCCCATTAGAGTGGGAGTGACTAGGAGGTCACCCATAGTAAGGATATGGTTCATGTGTCATGTCGGTGTTTGAATCACTCACAAAGTCTTTGAATCAAATTCTAAACAACACATATTTTGGTGAACCTAGTGTGAAGAACAAATCCACTTGGGATGGGTTCTTTCACATTTCTTCCATTCCACTTTCATCATTCACTGCCATGATCATTTCATTCATTTTATGATGTTTCCTCAATCTAGGACAAAGTCACACGAAGTCCAAGGGAAATTCACTTCCAATGAAATTGGCACACCTTCATATCCAATAGCTTCGATCTCAAATCAATTAGACTCTGAAAAATCAAATTCAAAGGGCTTCCAACAAGATTCCCACAAGTTCAACCAAATCATAACATGTCAAGTGAGTGTTTAGTTTGACATCCATTAGATTTTTGCTTTCTATTACTGTTGCTTATGATTTAGAGGAACCTTGAGCAAATCGATGTGAAAACTACTTTGCAACCAAAACAAATACTTGTACACAATCTTTGTAGCTATACTACCTAAGCCATAAACCATAAACCCAAGTAACCCTAAACTCCTAAACCCGAGCAACCCTAAACCCCTAAACCCTCAATAATTCACCTAAACCCTAACCCCTAACCCCTAACCCTAAACTTGAGAAACCCTGAACTCATAAACCCTAAAGAATGTCCCTAAACCCATATCCCTAGCCCCTAAACTTTGAACCCTAAACACCTCTCACTCCCTCTCCCCTAAACCCCTAAACCCTAACCCCTAACCCCTAAATCCTAAACCTCTATCTCCCTATCTCTCCCTAATCTTCATATCTCTATCATCCCTCTACCTCTCAATCTCTCTCCCTATATCTTTATCCATGTTCCTCACTCTCTATCTCCCTATCTCTCCCCTTGGTCTCCTCTATATCTCCCTATTGGTCCTCTCTCTCTCTAAACCCTAAACCCTAAACCTCTGAACCTTAACTCCTAACCCCTAAACCATAAACCCTAAAGCCTAAATAATACTCCTAAATCCTAACCCCTAACCCCCAAACCTGAGCAACCCTAAATCCATAAACCCCAAACCCATAAAATCGAAACCCATAAACCCTAAACCCAAGCTAAACTTTTATCTCCCTATCTCTCCCCTATCTCCGTATCTCTATCATCTCTCTACCTCTCAAATCTCTCTCCCTATGTCTCTATACATGTCCCTCACTCTCTGTCTCCCTATCTCTCCCCTCTATCTCCTCTATCTCTCCCAATCTCTATCGGTCCCCTCTCTCTATCTCTCTCTAAACCCTAAACCCTAAACCCTAAACCCTAACCCCTAAACCCTAACCTTGAAACCCTAAACCCTAAACTTGAGCAACCCTAAACTCATAAACCCTAAATAATGCCCCTAAACCCTGACCCCTAAACCTTGACCCCTATCCTGTAAACCCTAAACCTGAGTAGCCTTAAACATCTCTCTTTCTCTCTCTCTGAACCCCTCACCCCTAAACCCTAGCAACCCTAAACCTCTATCTTCCTATCTCTCCCTTATCTCCATATCTCTAAAGTCACTCTACCTCTCAATCTCTCTCCATATCTCTCTAAACATCTCATTCACTCTCTATCTCCCTATCTCTACCCTCTATCTCCTATATCTCTCCCTATTTGTCTTCTCTCTCTCTCTCTCTCTACCTATCTATCTCTCCCTATCTCCCTATCTCTTTCCTCTCTCTCCACTATCATTCCTCTATCTCCCTATCTCTCCCTCTCCCTTATCAATAAAGGAAATGGAAACAAGAAAACTAGGAATCTCTCTCTCTCCCTATCTCTCCCCTCTCTCTCCCCTCCATCTCCACCATCTCTCCCACTTCATCCCTCTCCCTCTCCCTTATCGACAAAGAAAATGGAAATAAGAAAACTAGGACATGCAAAGCAGGATGACTCAAATATAAATTGGGAGGATGAAATGGAAACAAGATAAAACAAAAGTTCATTGGATGAGAAGAATGATGAGAGGAGAGGTGGAAAATAGTATAATAGGGAAAATTTTGTGGGATCTAAAGGGAAATTGGAAAGGAAAAGGAAAACTAGGAAAGCTAGGAAAAGTAAATCTAGGAGGTAGATAGGTAAGAGAGAGAGAGGGGGTAGCAAATAAAGAGAGAGAGATAGATAGAGAGACAGATGAGGAAAGTAGAGAGTGAGAGAGAGGGTAGGAGGTAGAGAGGGAAGGGAAGTAGAGAGTGAGAGAGAGGGTAGGAGGTAAAGAGGTGAGAGAGAGAGAGAGAGGAGGAGGGGAGGGAGAGACCTAGAGGGCAGGGAGAGAGAGAATAATAGAGATGGGTAAGGAGGGAGGGAGAGCTGATTTTATTTCACTATAATGCAAGCGTGTTATGCTTTTCTTTGGTAATTTCCAAGCCTTTGGCTTGGATTTGCCTTGGGATTCAAAACTAAAGCCTTAGACTATGTTTTAAATGTCCAAAGACATGTTTTTCTAGATTATAACAAAAATTACATAATCTAGAGCATGCTCCCCATCAAGTTTGCACGTGTTTCAATGACAAGTCAAAAAAATACCACCATAATCTTAAGCTCTCCCTTAGATTTCTAACCATAGAATTTTTTCATGTTTTGAGTATGTTATGGATTTCATGTTTAATTTCTTTTGTTAGTGTATTTGTTTTTTGTCAAAAATGAGTGTGTGGTATTTTGACTTTTTGTTTAAACCATTCATTGAAATTTCAAATAAATTACATTTTTAGAAACTAGACTCCATTCTACATGTATTCAATTTTTTTTTGGATTTTTTATTAACTTTTTAAAAACTTTTAGGGGGGATCACGCTCAAATTTCTATTTTTCAGGATGTGTCCACTTTGAAAATCAATAAAAAGATCAATTATCCATGAAAAAATTATCAAAAAAATCAGGGATAAACTACATGGTGTTAGCTAATTTCTCACCAAAGTGATTTTTGAAATACTAAAAAAAAGTTAACATTTTAGGGGGAGCACAACAAACACTATGCTATGTTTTTTTGTAAAAAAAAAGACCAATTTGTGTGCTCCCCCTTTTTGAACCCCTTAATCTCAACAATTTTTGAAAAAAAATAGTAGTTTAAAAACTAGATTCAGAGCACTATGACTCTTGTTTTTGTTGTATCTTCAAATTTTGAGTGTAACTATCTTCAATTTCTCATCCAACATCAGTCTTTCCTGATTTTAGAAAAAAATGGTGGTATCTTAAGACCCCCTTTTGGTCCCCCATCTTTGTGCACTTACCCCATACTTACAAAAAAAAAACTAACTTGATCTGTCACTATGCAAAACACTTTGTGTTTTAGGTCAATTATAATGGAGTAAATGGTTTTTTGGAAAGAATAATTTTATGGATCATTATGAAGCATGAAGTATAGATTTTAGTCTAAATATGAACTCAAATGTGCATGAAGCATGATTTCCACACTTTGCAGTTTTTAATTTTAGCATTTTTGTCAAATAAATATCCACACCAAATTGCAACTTTAGCTCCAACTACTTTTCTTATATAATGTTTGATCGCAATTAATTTGTGACTCTATGAATCCTAATCTATATAATGGAGTAGACTTCAAAATAACTAATAAGTCCTCATATTATGGCTTGGTTGTCTAAATCAATGAATTATCGCCATGAGCTAGATAGTTTGGGTGAAAAGAAATTTCAACTTTGGGGGAAAATGTCTAAATTCTCATGCCTAATTGAAGGAAAACTTAGACATAGAGGAATAGTATCCTTGCTTACAACCTTTCCCATGTAAGCACTCATGGATAGAAGTGACTTTGCTATTCTCTAGTTCTTGCAATCATTGAAAATTAGGACTTGGAGAGTCATTTGATTGCCTCCCTGAGACTATTAGTCTATTAGATAAGATTAAAGAAAGGTTCAAGAATATAGAATGGATTCAACTAATTGTAGTTGAGCATCTCAACAACAACCTGTTGGATCTAAGGGTCTTGAAACCCCTAAATTAGTCAAAGTAGATTCCAAGGGCAACGACAAAACTTGGCATGACTACAACCTATAGTTATGCTATATGATTAGGGTATTTTTGTTATATAGATTAAGTAATTTCTAAGTTATTTGGTCCCCTGCCTACATTTTTAAAGAAATTCCACCAATTATGCAATTTTGTATTTGGAATAAGGACTCTCTTGACATATATGAATAATATATAAGCTAATAACCTAAGTTGGCTTCTTTATGCTTTAAACTGTTTTGAAAACTAGAACTTGGTTCTGATATTGAAAATTATACATATTCACAAGCAGTGGCCATATTACAGCTCATATGAATGGAAAGACATAAGAAAGCTAAGATATTTATTCTCTTTGATGCAAGTAGCATAGAACATTAGCAGCATTATTTTGGCTCCTTGATGGAATGTTGGCCATAGACATATTTTAAATTATTCATAAAATGTCACCGTTAAGGACAGAGGCCAAGACTAAATAGTTGTCCCCGCCTTAGGTTAGCACTAAAAATAAGCAAAAGGACTCTTTTTAAACACAGTTCACACATCCTATATTACATGTCTCTCATTACCATTGCACTCCTTGTTTAGACTATAGAGGTTTGTATTATACCCTATCTAAGTGCTCTTCATACACCCAAAAGGCATACATATGCAAATACTTTGATTCAAGCCTTGTAATGAAATGGGTATCTCAGGAACAATAGATGGTCATGACCACTAGTGGCAGAAAGTTTCACCAGCTATTGACTCAATCATATGTAATATAAGGAGAAACACTCTCTTAAATTCATGGAATGCTATCTTAATAAAAGTATCTATAGAGGTGACAATCTCATGTTTTCTTAGCAAGTGCGAAAATATAGGAATTTTTTATGGTTATGTATATGAAAAATAAAATCTTTTTGTAATCTATTTTTTTAATACAAGACTAGGTGGTGATAGTATCTATTGTTTGTAATAGGTGGTAAAAAATACATACATATGCAAAATCTACTATTTGTAATACAAGGAGGAACACTATCTTAATGAAAGTATCCATGGAGGTGATTAGGGTTTCTATTAATTTGATCTAAATATATGTATCAAAACGTAACCCAAATTTTATTATCTAAAAACCCCAAAATAACAAAAAAATATTGCATATATCAAAGACAAATGGGTCATTGCCTAGTAAGGTCAAAATTGACCTTCCCTATTGGTATTTTTGAAAACTCCAGTAATAAAATTCTTTCAAAGAATGCTTGTGTTAAAAGACACATTTTTTTCACCAAAAAATCTTGTCGTGTGACATGGATGTCCACGGGAAAATCTCTTTATTGTTTCAGACTTCCCAGGACCTTATACAAGTGACTTTACTAGGTGAGGCTGCAAAAAAACATGAGAATGAGTGAACTGTGAAAAGGAGTTCAGTAGAATGCTTGAAAAAATAGTTTAAAACTAAAATATTAAACAATAATTTTACAGTACTCCCTACTTACCTTGGGATGCTATGGGAATTGCATTCACAAATAGTCATAATCTCTCTCTGAAATGGCATTCCGGTCCATGTTCAATAGGGTAGTCGGCTTTGTATGTGGCTGCTACCAAAGGGGTGAAGTAAATGAAGTGGCATTGCTTTTGACCCTAGAACAAACACTTTTAGGTATAAATTATCTCAAAAGTCAGATACATCTAGATTATGTTTAGGGTTAGGTTTGTTTAATAATGTGTATTTAAAATATATTCATTAGGTTACAAGATATTTAATTTATAGTGTGTGGTTGTTCAATTTATTAGATATGTATAAATATAGTTAGGTGAATTTTCACTTTTAAAATGTGGCAAAAAGAATGATATGAATTTTCACTTTTAATTATTGGTGCAACTAATTTTAAATATTGGGGGTTACAATTGTTGATCATGGGTTAAGGGTAAAAAAAGACCTATTTTGAACACCTCTTATGACAAGGCATATTTCGGGCATCAAAATTGATGACGTCGACAAAAGCTTAGGTTTAAGCAATGAAATTACCAAGTAAGCTTGTATAAAAAATTTGGACTCATTTGATATCACCACATATGATTTTGAGAAACACAAAGTTAGGGTGCATGATTAGTGGTTAGAAATATTTAAAATATTTTTTTGAATGAATATTAAATTGATCTCACTTGATCAACTCCTATACTAATGGACCCTTCCCTACCTTTAAAGGACACATTCTACTTAAATACCATTCATTTCAATGGTCAAACAATCAATAGCATTTTTACATCTCATTCATGATAAAAATTGATAAATGTTTGTCCTATTTTTATTGGCCAAAATTGACATTTAACTGTTAAAGTAGATAATTACGCTTAAGGCATGCCCTTTGTGAACAAGAGGGCTGACTTGGTGAATCAAGGGTTAAAAATTGTCCACATCAGCTTGCAAGACGATTAAAACCATCCTGAGCTTTACTTTGTCATCGTCATTTTTACCGCCGCCGTTCCTGTTTTCTCCTTCTCTGTCGCCATTTTTAATTAGTAAAGTTTTTATGGCTGCATGAAAATGAAGAGAGGAAGAAATAAAAACTCTCCGTTGTCATGAAAAAATTCATGCCGGGAAATTTTCTAAACTGGTTGGTTGGTCTCACGCCCTAAAAAAATCACACACGAGACTTAATTCATTAAGTTATATTGGTGTAATAAAATGAACGAAACAAGAAATAGGGATGCTTTTAGGTGGGCTAAGTGCTATTTTAGAGTGGGGTCTAAACATTTTAAGTTTGGACTTTTACCTCCCTATATCATTCGTGAAGTCTATTTTATAATATAAAAATTATATTTGTAAATATAAAATATATATATATATATATATATATATATTATATTATATAATATTATATATGATCTATAACATATTATTAATATGAATATCATAAAATAATGTATATATTATATATAAATTATAATATTATATAAGTGACTTAAAATAAAAGATATATTATAATATTTTAAACAAAAGGTACTGAATTTACTGTCTACTATTGGAGTGCCATTTGTGGCAGGGGCTGTTGCTATTGCTGGTGTGCTATATGCAGCAGGGGGTGCGGTTGTTACCTCTTTGCGTGAGACCTCTTTGGTTGAGGTGTCGGGTGAGGTTCCCCTCTCACCCCGTTTAGAGGATTTGGACTTGGAAGCCTCTTGGACAGTGGTCCAGAGAAAAAAGAAAGGACTACCCAAATCTGTTGCAGCTTTACGTCCTCGAGTTCGGGGAGTCAGGTTTGTTAACTCGGGATCTATTGTGTAGACCCTCTGGTTGGTTTTTGTTTTATAGCAAGGCTGTTGTGCCTGTGTTTTTGGTTTTTTCTTTGTGTTGTCTGAGTACTGTCAGTGCTCTATTTTCTTGCCCCCTAGGCTTGGTTTTGTAAAAGGGTTCAGCCCCTAGTTTTTGCCGCCTTATTATATCAAAAACAAAAGGTACTAAATTTATTTTTTATATAGAAAAATGAATTTTTAAAATAAATTGTATGTTTTATATGTGTGTTTTAAAATGGTCAATTATTTAAAATTGAATTAATAAATATTTCACTATCTTATCAATGGATGGTGTTGTTATAAGCATTTTATAAAATACAATTCCGAATTATCATTTTGTTATCTTCCTACGATAGAGATCATGTGATCATTGGTCACATGGCATGACCTAGTCCATGGGTTATTATTCAGTGCACCAAGGAAATGTCTTGGAAACTAATTGTTCTAAATTAAAATTCTCTTTTCATTCTAATTTATATCTTATTCTCTAATGGTAGAGTAGATTTATTGGTGAATGTGTGTTGGTGTTCAATGTCATGAGTTAAACTTTCTCATCAAGTTACATCTCAAAAGCGTTCAAAAATATGATTTGTATTTTTCAATTATATCAAATGAAGCAAAAAAAACATATGATATTAATATCTCCAATGGTGCCTTTGATATCACATGAGAGATGAAATTCTTGAGAAGTTTCCATGGAAGTCTTCACCTGTAGAATCAAAGTTTTTAACAATTAAATGAGCAGCCAAAAAGGTTGCGAAGAAGTTCAGAGAAATGATAATATAAACAATTAAAAATAAACTTATATAAAAAAAGATTTTAAGAGAAGGAAATAATTATAAAGGTTACATACATGTGTAGTTATATAAACAATTTGTTGACTACAAGATTAATGGAAACTTTGCAACAAGAAACCATAGTTTTGATGGTCTTTCAATACAAACTAGGTCAATCTTATGTCCAACCTAGGAATTTATGATCATAATGTCCATAGGCCAAAACTCAAGGTATAGAAATCCTATTCTATCTCCAAGTGTTACATGATGAGTTCCCTTGCCTCTCTTTCCTTTAGCTAGGACCAATGGCTTAGGTACCTTGTCTAAGTGTACCCTCTTACTAGTTGCTTTGTGTATTGAGCTAGCATTATGTTTCTATAATGACATTAGAACATAACATAGAGGAAGAAAGAAGGGGAGATAGAGACATAGGGATAGAGAGAGAGAGGGAGATAGAGACCGAGAGAGATAAAGAGAAATGGATAGATAGAGAGGGAGACAAAGAGATGGAGAAATAAATGAGAGAAAGAGAGATAGAGAGATAAAGACAGAGAGAAAGAAATATAGAGAGGGAGAGAAAAGAAGAGGTGGTGAGAGAGAGAGAGAGGCAGAGCAAGATATAGATAGAGATAGAGGGATAAAGAGAGGGAGAGATACACAAAGAGAGATACAGAGAGGGAGAGATGTAGAGAGATAAATGGGCACTTAGTATTAAATCACTCCCTCCACCTTTTTAAAATATAGCATTCTTATATACATTTTTTTATTTGACTAAATACAAATTTTGGGACATTGATTTTTTAAATACATTTTTTCCCTTCTCTATAGTTGTTTTTTAGTTTTCCTTCTCTATAGGTATTTTGCAAATTGGCCATCTATTTTTTGTCAATTTTTATTTTTTATTATCATCATATATAGATAGATATAAGAGATTGTACGCTGACAAGACAATATGTTTGCACATACCCCCACTAATTGATGGTGACAGAGTACTGTAGTATTATATATATTTAATAATTATATATTTATTAGGAGAGGTAGGTAGAGAGATGATTGAAGGAAATCTAGCCATCCATTTTTTTGTCAATTTTTCATTCATTGTTTTTCCCAACTCCTTTCCATCCATAAAAGCATCATTTATTTTTTTCATTCTACTTTTATTATCATCATATATAGATGGCTATGAGAGAACGTACATTAACGAGACAATACATTTGCACATACCCCCATCAATTGATGGTGACAAAGATGATGTTGTATACGCAGTGGATGATATCTCTATAGCATACAAATATCATACCAAATTAGTTGTCACTCCCAAAAGAATCCATTTGTTACTCAAGTGTTTAAAACACCATTTATAACAATTAGTCCTGTAAATATATTCCATAGCATAATAGAATAAATATTAGAGTCTTAAGCCCCATGAATGGTGCTTTTGTTTATAGTTTAGCCTCATCAATAGTGATCCTCCTTAAATATACTTTATTAAAAATATAATATAAAATATTATGGGTAGATATGTCTGAGTTTCTAATAATAGATAGTAGATGATACTAATTCCTCTTAGTTAAAAGATTTTATAATTTACCTTATAAAATACATTATATAACACTAAATATCATTATATATTATTTATAAATGCATTAGGGCGGTAGTAGAAGCATTGTGTGTGCCGTGGTCATTGTTGTCTCTTGCTGATCTGAAATCCTCACATACACAAGCATGGGCATATATATGCACTCATATTCTCCTACATGTTAACATATACAATTAAAACCACAATCTTCCCCCTTTATCTTTGAGCTAGATATTGGGATCATAGAGATTTTTGGTCAGCAATGGAAATCAAACAATTAGCACATCAGTTCACACAAACTCGAAGAAGCACACTCATAGTTTACTAGCATTTCAATCCATTTTCATTTTTACCCAAAAAAAATGTATCAATAAGTAGATTATAAATATTGCAACTGACTAACTATGGAATTTTATAATTTCATTACTTTGTAATGGAAGGTTTAACTCTACTATTAGAGGTGGTCAGTTTGATTGCAATTAAGAGAGCTTGACTCTTATGAGATCAACTTACTTGAACCTATTATGAGTAGAGATGAGGGATTCAAAAATGATGTTGGCTCTTTGCAAGTAGGTTCAAGAGAAAATATATTGGCCCTTTTCTTGTCATTTTTAATATATAGCCTCTTAAATGTGGTACCCATATATAACTTGTTTGTTCTTCTACATGTACTATGCGATGCATGAATTTTAAGAATGACAAAACAAGGAAAAATAAAATGTGACATTTGCAATAAAAATGCATCTTCTCCTCAAAAGAATAACTTGGAGCTACTTTCATGACCACTACTTACATAAGATTTCCTTTGATATCAATAATTTGTAATATATGCAAATCAGGTATATCCTAAATAGATAATAATTCTTCCAATACATATTTGTTAAGGCACCAATGGACTAGAATTTAGCATACTAAAAACTATACACTTATTTTATTACAAAAGAAGGGTTCATTTCTACCATCAAAAAATCATATCAATATCAATCTCAAACATATGGTCCAATATAGGTTAACAACAAATATGCTTTGGAAAAATCAAGTCTATAGAATGCCTTGCAATATTATATGAAGATTGGCATTTCTCTTACTTATTGCATGTACTTCATTCATTAATGTATGCTTCCTTTTACCATTACTTGGATGCATTTCATCATTTAGAATAAATATGAGTCGATATTGTTTGCATAAAGGGTTGATGCAAGAAGTTGGGTCCACAAAAAGCTCAAAAAGTGGAAGTGTTTTTGTTATTTTTCAGAATTTGTCACACTTGGACTGAAATTTTGAAGCACTTACACAATGAATCTTGGAAAAAGTCAGTAATATGAAATTTAGTATCTTGAATCTAGTTTCTAAATATGTAATTTATTCAAAAACCCAGATGACAGAAATTCAATTTTGAAAGGTGTGTATAAAAACCACTTTTTAAAAGTCATTTTTTTACCATACCATGCACATGTACGAACACCACTTTTTGACCTAAATGAAAGTAATTTTCTAATTCCTTTTGGGAAAATATACCTAACAACATGAAGATTGATGAGGATATTTTTTTGTAATTTTTTTCTGAATATTTTTTTATTGAATTTTTATTGGCCCTAACTGCTATTTTTAAAAATCAACATGTACGGACAACATAATTGGACCTAAACTAAACATTTTTTTTTCACTGTGTAAAGAATTGTCTGAAGATTGATGTCATATAATTTTTTTTTCAAAAAAATCAACCAAAAAAAGTTATTAAAAAAAAAACTTGATATTTCAAGTTTATGGACCAATTTTCTTAGAAATTAATTAAAAAATATCAAACATAAATCAATCTTAACAAAAATTATATATTTGGAAACTAGACATCGTGTTCTATAATGGGTTTTAATTTCGTAGATTAATTCATAAAAAAGATCCATCAACTATATTGTAAAAGTTTGACATTTCTCTTGAACCTGCCTTAGTTTTTTAGTTGCAGGTCAAAGGCTAAGGGTTGGGTTTCCAAGCCTTTCCCAAGCCTAAAACCAAGGCTCCATGTGGATTGGGAATTTAAATTTTAAAAAATGCGTACGTGTTATAAAATGCGTATGCGTTCTTAAAAGAAATGCGTACATGTTCTTAAAAAAAGGCGTACCGTTATCTATTTGGTCGTTCCAAAAAGGAAGAAATGTAATGACAGTCATTTATTTAAAAAATTAAATACCTTTTAGAAATACGTACATGTTTCTATAGACATATGCGTTATAACATATACACTTTTAATAACGCGTACGTGTTTTATAACATGTACGCATTTCTTATTGCGTACCCAAATCATAATGCATACGCGTTTTGATTTAGTCTTGGGTACTTGTAGCTAAGCATGTACGCATTTTTTCAATAACGCGTATGCATTTCCTGTGATTTTATTTTTTATCCGAAACTTCTCCTCTTCGTGGACCCAACTTCTTGATTATACCCTAAATACTTTTCCTACACGCTAAAATTACTTAGAGGCTATGAATTACATTTTAAGACATTGTCAAAGCAATGGAGGCAACTAGACAAATACACTATAAATCAAGAATGGTCAACCATATAATGCAATGTGGCCTCCACCTTCCTGACACTTTTCAAAATGGAACTATTTAGAGAAGAATAATGATTTCACTATACAATTAAAGTTTCAACAATGCTTTCCACTCTTTGACAAACATGGGGCTAAGAATCTACTCAAAAACATATGAATCGAAAGGAAATGTACAAATTCTCTCCTCTTAAACTTATAATATTGATGAGAATTGAAGAGACATTTCCTAAAACACAAAATCATTGGCCATCATAAGATTACAAAACTAAGCTTAGCTACATAAACATAACGTGAAAAAGTGTTCTGTTGTGTGATTGACTTGGGGCTATGATCAAGCATTGTAATGGAAAACCCTACATTAAAGATCAAGCTATGGTACTTCCTAATTCATGCCAATGATCCAAACATGACATGTGTCCATTGGGAACTACACTTAGGGAAACACGTCATTTGTTTAAGAACCTAATAATTCACCTTTCAAACCTCTTCACTGTACCCATTGCACACTAAAGTGTAGCTATCTCTAACAATAGAAGCATCCCATCTCCAAGCTTCATTGATTCATACCTCTTCCATGTACCAAAGCAATTGGAAATAATGCCACTTATTCAAGTGGCTCAAAAATGGACATTTGCGGCATCTCGAAAGTTCAACAAATGGAAAGAACACTTAAAACCATCTATTGTTTGAGTCTCCGCTCATTTCACCACCATCCTAGCAATAGATGATCTATGTTTTCAAAAACATTCACAATGATATTGGTTCATTAGAGAAAGATATCATAGCCCACTGAGAAAGAGTTTCAAACAACTACCATCCATGGAGTTTGCACTGTACACTGATAATGAACTCCTTCTGACTAGGGACATGTAATGCATGAAGATAGTCTTGATGATTGGCATTTCAACTAGATGGGCTCGACATGCTTGGGAAACAAGATGAGGACTAGTTAATGTTACTATCACTTGCAAATAATTGGCTGAAACTAATAAACTTTACTTGCATACCAGCTTTTACTCACCACTATTCAAAAACAATTTTACTTGCATGCATGTCAACATATTTAATTTACTCCATTTCTTTTATAATGCAACACAACAACACATATCGTTACATTCTTTCAATGTCCAAATGATTGATGGAAAACGAAAACAACCATGCTCTCTTCTCAAGAAATTCCAATGTTCAATGTGCAATTATATAGAAACCACTAATTACTTTTATCTACAAGCTATCTTAGTGTACCCATTAAACACTAAGGTAAGTCATATGGAGGGATTGAATGCACATGGACTGCATTAAAAACCACATGAAAGGAGTGAAATAAAATCAATGATGGTTGGCCCAACATCAAGAGCACATGTCAAGGCCTTGATGAAATGATTTATTCAATTGGATGGCAAACTTCTTTTCAACTAACAAAAGTTTTGCCAAAACAAGATTGAACATAATGGGCTCGCATGACATAAAATGCATGTCATTTTTGAGGTCTCAAGATCATTCCCATATCATCTGCAAATTCAAACAAATCAAAAGTATTTCCCTTCAAATTAAATATATTTAGACAATTACGAATTCTCAATCTAAAATTATACCTTGTCTAAATTTAATTTTAATCTATTTAAGCTCCAAATTATGCAAATCTATTAAATTATAAAAGCAATGATGGTCACTAAGTTTGATCGATCTTTGTATAATGTGCCACCCCATGAGAGGATGCATGATGGTAGGCTAGATGACAAATAAACATGAAGTACCTAGTGACCATGCTTATATTTGCAAGAGAATGCCTATTCAATGTAGGTGTCAAGATGTGAAATATGAGGCTTGTAATAAACAGAAATACATGCTTCAAATAATATGCATAGGTGCTGACTAATGGAATGCAGGTGAACCCAAGTGTAATGCATGAACAAGAATCTAGAAAGGAGATGCATGCAAATAGAGACTAGACACTAAACATGAAAACTCATGCATTTGAAGTAGATAATAAGAAAAATAAAAAAAACTTGAAATCCATTAAGATTATGCAAATTAATTCACAACACTCAGAAAACAAAAAATTACGTGCCATAGGGATACAAGACAATAATCATTCACTTTAAGACATAATAATTGAACTTCCAAAACTCTTCGGCGTACCCTTTGCACACCAAGGTGCGATTGCTAGTATTTAAGAATACCCTGAAAGAGATGTCTCATTAGTGATCACCATTGATAAATGACATGGACACAGAAAAACTTGACTTCGTTGGCTTGCACATGGCTGCGATACATAGGAGTAATTAAGCCTGCGTCTACAAAACCGATAGGGTTGTTGAGGTATGTGTAGTCGCATTAATATATACTGCAACACTTTAAACGTTTGGAACATTAATTCTGGACCTTTGAATGTTTACAGCCTGAGCCAGCTAACAAAATCGCGTTGGCGACTCACTGGCCACAACGATTTCCTTGTTTATAATAACAGCTAACAGCCATCGTCTCTGACAAATCAAGCTCCTCTTTATCGTTTAGATCAAAATGGCAGGAGTACGAGTCCAATCCATTGCAGGGAGTGGGTTAACATTAATACCAGCTGAATTTATAAGGCCTGTCCACGAAAGGCCTGCTGCCGATGACAACGATGGCCCTGCTGCTCAGATCACGCTCATAGATTTGGCCGATTTAGATGCCTCCGGGCAGCGTGGTCAAAAAACAGTGGCTCAGATAGGAAGTGCGGGTTGTGAATGGGGAATTTTCCAAGTGGTTAATCACGGAATTTCTGAGCACCTCATCCAACGATTGCAGAGCGTGGGGAAGGAGTTCTTCGATCTTCCGAAGGAAGAGAAGGAGAGCTACGCCAACGATTCCCTGGCAGGCGTTATGGAGGGCTACGGCACCCGGTTGGCCCGCAGTCTCAATGGCAATAGGGAGTGGATTGACTACTTTTTCCATATGCTCTGGCCTCCTTCCAAAAGAAATCTTCAAGTCTGGCTTAAGCGCCCTTCATTTTACACGTAAGTAACCTTTACTTTACTTAAACATCATCTATTTTAATGGTCAAACAATCAATAGTAATTTTATATCTCATCCAAAATAAAAAGTGGTAAATATTTGTCTTATCTTTATTGGCCAAAATTAACCTTTGACTATTGAAGTAGATGATGTTTAAGAATAGTCCATCACCTTCCTTTCTTTGTCTTAAATGTTTTAACTACACTGCCTCTCAAGGATTTCATTGGTGAACTGTTATGCTTACTTTGAATTGTGCTACAGAGAGGTGAATGATGAATATGGAAGAGCACTTTTGCAAGTGTTGGGTAAGTTGCTTTCAGCCCTATCAATTTACCTGAGAACAAATAGGCATCTGGAACTATTTGTACATCACAAGTATCATTTGAAAACTAATCTTGCGGACCTTTAAAACCCCTGAAACTTATATGGATGCACTCATACACTGTTGTGAACATATCCTCAAAACTGTACAACCATATCTATCACTGCGGAGGAATGCAGAGCATTCCAAACAGTCTTCATCATCACTTGATTCTGCAAGAGCATAGACCGGAACTTTGTCTCTTATAACTTTCACTGCGGAGGGACAAATGATCTGAAACTTTGGATTTAGCATCTTTACGTCATACTAAACTTAACTTCTGAACCACATGACCATATCTTCAAATGCGAAGAAATGCATAGCATTTTATTGGGCAGTCATTCAACATCAACAACCATTGTCATCACTTCACATCTCTGTTACTACACTGGTATATCATCAACATGAACATTCATATCAACCACAAAATGAGTGTTGACATCAATGACAACACATTGCCAACACATCATTTAAGAAGGAAATGGGACAATGGTTTTTATTACTTTTATATTGAATAATCAATAGGGAACACTAAATGAGATCATCTATAGTGTGCACTTGAACCATCGACTTTGGTAAGATAGACGACACTTGCGTAGTATGAGTGCACCCTCATGTATCTAAAAACTTTAGAGGTCCTTACAATCATCCTCTAGGCATGTGACAAGAATTATATTTGGATAATGTGACATGAACATTAAATAAAAAGTTAACATTAAAGTATAAATACAACATTTCAAGTACCTAAGCACATATTCCTAACCTATGCCCATACTTGCCAAAATCTTACTTTTGTTATTGGTGAGAAAACTGTAAATGCTTTATTGATTCATTCGATGGACAAAAGAACATTTATACAAGTATAAAAGCGGTTCTAAAACTACATAACTGTAGCGTAATAACTGGTAACCACTAACTACATAACTGTAGCGTAAGAATTGGTAACCGTAAGAACTGGTAACCGCTGTCCTGCTATCTGAGTAGATAAACAATGTAATATCACTATTATGCTAACATTCCCCCCTTTATTACATTGTACCTGTAATAGTACCAAGGGACCCCCCTTGAATGTTAAAAAAATCAACACAGCTGATTACATAATATGAATACATATTTTATAGAAGATCTTCTCCCAAAGAACAAATCCTGAACCAAGAGAGGCTCCATCATGCTATCTCGTCTACCCTCGGAAAGGCGTTGCTTCGAGCTGTGTTCTTGAGCTCTTTAGTCCCAAGCTCTCAAATCATAGAGTCTTGAATTATTCGACAATGGCCCCTAAGAGATACGACAGATCTCTGCCATGTTGTCTAGTGACCGTGAAAGGGTATAATTCAAGATCATATACACTTTGAAGCTCGCTGGACAACAATCCATATTGAGCTCAACACCAAACCCCAAACCTGTCTCCAAAACAAAATCTTCACAAAACATACATTCTTCAAATCTGTCAGCTCCGTCAGCAAAAATAAAACAACCAAAACCAAAAATGCTTCTCATGAAAAGCATCATCTCAAAGTGAGAAGCTAACTTGCGATGATGGAAAATCCTCCATCCTCCGATGCCGCCTGCCTCCAATATGACCTTGCTTAAAGGGCATATCCACATAAATTAATAGCACCATCTGGTGGATCGTCATCCTCAATATCTGGTGGGTCCTTATCATATTCAATGCAAGCAAGATTTCCTTCATTTTTGAGCTTTCCTTTAAGAACATCACTCGCTCGAGTTCTACAATCCCAAGCTATGTGACCATTTTTCTTACAATAAAAACATTTGATTTTCTCTAATCTCTTGTAATTGCTTCTTGAAAATAATGCTTTCTCCTAAGGATCATCTTCTGAATCTTCTGTTGTTCTCTTCTCTTCTGATAGAAGAGCAGAAATCATACCTTTTAGAGTTTGTGAAGATATTTGACTGAGAGTAAAAAAACATTGTTGTATTTTGAAGACAAGCTATTCAATAGGATGGCCCTAGCATCATCATCATCTACTGTAACCTTAACCTCTGCTAGCTGTCTAATGAAAGACTGCAAGTTACTTATATGATTTGACATTGTGATTCCATCTTCCATCTTCCATCTTAAATTGAAATAATTGAAGTTTTAGAGAAAATTTTGCATTAACAGCTTTTGCTCCAAACAATTTATTCAGATTATCCCAAATTTCGGCTGATGATTTATCCAAATCAATAGGGTGCAATTCGGTGTCAGAAAGAGCAAGACCAATTATAGCCTTGGCTTTATCATCTCTACTACTCCAATCTAATAACTTATTTGCATCTATAGGTGCTTTTTCCTTTCCACTTACTATTGCCCATAAATTTTTATTCATTAGTTGCATTTGAATTTTCATTCTCCAAGTATGAAAATTGGAACCAGAATAGTTGTCTAATGGGATCTCCATTTAGATAATACTCAAAAGATTGACTTCTTACTCAGACTTAAATATATTTGCTTATAAAATTTGTACTTCCATACACACTTCAATACATACCAATTTGAGATGATAATGGACATCCACTTTTCTTTGATTGCCGGGTTTTGCAGACTATGTCTTCCTCTTTCAGGTGCCTTATGGAGAGTACTACAAATGGCTTGGATAGAGAAACTTCAGTCCAGGTAACAACCGCTACAACAGAGAGCACAAAGGTCTTCAATCTACCTGCAAAGGCCTCCAAACTCGATGCTTCCTTCCAAGGCTATTTTCTGCACACCTCAGCAGAACTCGATCGCCTTCTATCGTACTAAGGCAAGCTATTCAACAACACCTTCCAATAAATGGGGTAGACCATTTTGAATAGCTAATAAGGCATTCAATTGAATCTGGTGATGGATGAATAATCTCCTCTATATACCCAACCCAATCATATATCTTCAAATGAGAATAGTAATCAAATAAGAATAGAAACTATGCATTCAACCCCCAGCCTGCAAAATAATACCGCAACTTACAAAAACAATACTACAACTTCCTTCATGATTTTCACATATTTTGGTCCATTCAACAGATCCATCAAATTGCTCTCATGGGAGATCTGATGCTAGTGAGAAACATGTCTTGGGAAATGTTTGTAGATTCCTGCAAGAAGTTGCACATCATGAAGGGCTCAGAAACTATTGGCTTAGCTCCGAATCAAGTGGCTCCAAGACCACGCCATTTTCAATGCTCTTAGAACATGCTCCACTTTACACAGCAAACTGATACCTCACATCACACTTCCTATATGGCTGCTCTGATACCAAATGAGAAAACTGTAAATGCTTTATTGATTCATTCGATGGACAACAGAACATTTATACAAGGATAAAAGCGGTTCTAAAACTACATAACTGTAGCGTAATAACTGGTAACCGCTGACTACATAACTGTAGCATAAGAATTGGTAACCATAAGAACTGGTAACCGCTGTCCTACTATCTAAGTAGATAAACAATGTAATATCACTATTATGCTAACAGCTGGGACCCTAGTGAAAGGGATAAAAGAGGGGTCTAAAATTATAGATATAGTATTTGCAATAGAGGTGAACCCTAGTAAAAGAGATAAAAGAGGGGTCTAAAATTATAGATATAGTATTTGTAGCAAAGAGGGACCTTGGTAAAAGGATAAAAGAGAGGTCTAAATAATAAACATATCAATATGGTAGATAAGACTTGAATAAAGAAGGATCTGAGGTCAAGGAAAGACAAAATTTGATGATCTATGGCATAAGATCCTAGGTTCTAGCCTCATGAGATGGGGTTAGGCACCTAGGGGAAAGAAGGAGATCTTGAAGAGATCATCAAAGAGATACAACCTTTTATGGAAGAAAAAAACTAAGTTATTAGAGATGCATAAAATGATTAATGGAATTCCAAATTAAAAAACCCAATGGAAAAGGGATATAGTAAGAAGAAAAGAGAGATTAGGGAAGAGATTGAATTGGCAATGAAGTCGAACATGAAATAAAGGAAATGAAAACAAGTTTAAGAGAGCAAAAGAATGGAAAAGGTAGGAGAAAAAGAATTAGAGCACACCATGAGGGTTGTTACTGAGGAGTTGTTGGAGTGCACTAGGAGGGTTCCTGTTGATGATGATACTGAAGGAGAATTTGAGCACACTAGGGAGGCTACTGCTAAGAATGTTGAAAGAGAAGATCTACCATTAGAAGTATCGAGCATGAATGAGCATGCTAGAGGGGTAACAACTAAACATTAGAATTTCCTATGATGTTATTTTGAAAACAATCAATAAAAGTTTAGATGAATGAAAACATTAGTCCCTGCCTTATAAACAGTGACTAAAAATTACATTCTCTAATACCAAGCAAACCCAATAGATGGCATGGTGTTTTATAAATTATTGTTCAATCAAAAATCAAATACACAAAAAGTAGGCTATTTAAATCTAAATTAAAAGTAATATATTATAGTGAAACAAAATCCGATTGATTCACTATAATATATTACATGTTGATAATGCCATCCACCAAGCTTCAAACCCTCAGAGGTACGATCAGGGCAGATTCGACCCCTAGGTGACTTTGTGGCAGCTTCGCCGAAGGACGACTTCTGGTTTAGATATATGCTTACTCATCATATTGTAATCACTTGATAAAAGGACAGAGATGCGGATATCTATGTAATCCGATTGTTTCCATAAAAAAAATCAATAAAAAAAATCCCATTGATTTAGACACTCCTTTAAATTAGAAACGTGTATTACCACGTGACAACAACTGTACAATCATAGAAAGGCATTGAAAACAGCTGATCGGCGGAGGAATTTTCATTGACGGGGATGTTTCGGACCTCACTGTTATAACAAAGCTTAGCATTGGAGATGAAAGCCGCGAAGGGAAGGAAATGCGCTGAGTATTCGCTACCGATTCAAATTAATGAACGATAAATACCTGTTTTAGCGAATTTGAGTTGATGATACTCCTGGCACAACACTCCAAGAGTCAACCGCCAAGGAATTCAGAGGTTCGGTTCCTCACAATAGCAATAATGCAGCCGCACTATTGAAACACCTCCTTTCATCAAAGTTACTATGGACACTTTTCTGTTTGTCTCCATTCATATGTACGTCAATTAATTTTGTTTGATAATGGTCACTTAACAGCACTATCTATCTACCTGTACTAATCCTCTTTTCATAACACAATTGTTGTACTGCATAATGGCCACTTAACAGGCGCAATATCTATCTGTCGATAGAATATTGGCAATGAAGCAAGACACAGAGAGAAAAAAGACTTTCAGTTGAGGGAAACATAATATCATGTGAACACGTGATCTCATCTACCAGTAAACTGGTTCTCTGTTTCGCACCTTCCTTGTTGCTTCTATAAATAATCAGTCCTCTCTCTGCGCAATCAGTAAAAAGAGTGAAGAAGAAGAATGGCAGCAGTTAGAGTGCAATCCCTGGCGAGGAGTGGGATGGAAAGCATACCAGCAGAGTTCATAAGGCCACCACACGAGAGGCCAGGTGCTAACACAGACGGCCCTCCTGCGCAGATTCCGCTCATAGATATGGCCAATTTTACTGGCCCCGCCTTCCTCCGTGAAAAAGTCATAGCGGACATAGGAAGTGCGTCCTGTGAGTGGGGGCTTTTCCAAGTTGTTAACCATGGAGTTTCTGAACAACTCATCCAACGCCTGCAGGCCGTTGGGAAGGAGTTCTTCGATCTTCCGCAGGAGGAAAAGGAGAGCTATTCAAACAATGCAGCGGCAGGTATTTTGGAGGGCTATGGCACCCGCCTGGCGCATAATATTGACGGAAAGCTGGAGTGGATTGACTACTTTTTCCATATGCTGTGGCCTCCTTCCAGACGTGACTTCAAAACCTGGCCTCGCCGCCCTTCCTCCTACATGTACATTTCCTCCTCTCTTTCTATTTACTTCTGCATCACCAGATTTCATTATTTCAACTTCTGTTGTATATGCTTTATTTGATACACTAACTATACTAATTTTTGTTTATACTGTGAATAGATGAATAATGAATAAAACTCTTTAAATATGTAATCAAGTTATCTATTTTAGCTTTTGAGAAATACCAATAAATCATGAAATCAGGTGCTATATTTAGAGTATATGTAGTATTCTTGTAATGAATTTTACAAATGATTTCAAATTTTGAGTGACCAAATGCTATATTCACTTTTAATTATATTACAGAGAGGTGAATGATGAATATGCTAAAGTACTTTTGGAAGTGGTGAATAAGTTGATTTCAGCGTTGTCACTCTATCTTGGTGTGGAAGAACACGCTATGAAAAAAGAACTCGGTGGTGAAGATTTGGAGATGGAGATGAAAATAAATTACTACCCACCATGTCCCCAACCAGAGCTTGCTTTGGGAGTAGAACCCCATACAGACATGAGTGCTTTGACTCTTCTTGTGCCCAATGAGGTTCCAGGGCTCCAAGTGAACAAAGATGGCCATTGGGTTGGTGCAGAATACATTCCTAATGCTATTATTGTCCACATTGGAGACCAATTGGAGGTTATTTTATTATTCCTCTTAGTTTTTTTTTCTTTTTCCTTTTTTTCTTTAAAAAAATTCTAAAATTTATCTCACAATCATACAAATGTTGTAGGTTTTGAGCAATGGAAAGTACAAGAGTGTTTTACATCGTAGTGTGGTGAACAAGGACAAAGTGAGAATGTCATGGCCAGTATTTTGTACTCCTCCTGTTAATAAAGTCATTGGCCCCATGAAAGAGTTAGTTGATGAGAAGAATCCACCCTTATACAATGCCAAGACTTATGCAGAGTTTAAGCATCGTAAGATCAACAAATTGGAGCAGTAAAAGGACAACTAATAAGCACTTTTAACTCATACCCCATCTCATTTTCAACATGCCTAGCATGAAATAAAAAATGATCCTCCACTAAAAGGTGTACTATTCATGTTGAAGTCAATTGTCACAATGTGAAGCCTTGGTTTTGCTTAGTGGCATATTGATTTACCATTAAACACTAATTATTATCTATTAAAGTGTTAGTTACTTATTATATTGGAAATGGTGATATTCTTATTTAATAGTGGTATTATGATTCAAAGAAAAAAATTGGTAAGAGGAGCTATTTCTAGCCATGCGCCAGGGGTCACAAGGAGGACCTCGTCCCCATCAACATATCCACTTAATCAAACATACTCAACCTAAAAGCCATATAGAAACTACATGTTACTTGGGGTATTTGAACTTGGATCTCCATTGTGAGAACCTTATGGCCTTACCATTTAAGCACAACCCCTTTCACTGATTCAAACCAATTTTCCTATTAAATAACATTATGAATTTTTTTGGACACCATGTAATAAATTGAATGATTGTGCATTATTTTAAAGCATGACTTTTCTTTGAATGAATGTAAATAGTTTAAAGTGTGAGTATCTAAAATATTCATATTGGAAAATACTCATTTGGGGAACTATTAGAAGGAATTGTAAATGAGTGATAAGGGTAAGTGCAAGAAACTCGGTCCACATGTAGGGGAAGTTGCGCAGGAAAAAAAAATACCAACAGCAATGGGTACCCGTTTTCAAAGAAACGGGTACCCGTTTAGGAACGGGCACCCGAACCTAAATGGGTACCCGTTATAAACGGGTACCCGTTTAGGTTTGGGTGCCCGTTCCTAAACGGGTACTCGTTTATCTTCGGGTGCGCGTTACTAAATGGGTACCCATTACTAAATGGGTACCCATTTTCAAAAACTATATATTTTTAAAAAAGAGCCTTGCGGGCTCATTTTCTTCCACTCCAGCCGACGGTGACAGGGATAGTGAATGCCTTAGAACGGGTACGTGTTGTTGAAGACTACACGAGCACAACACCAGAGATTTTTTTGCCCTCTCACCTCCTCCCACTACCTCGTCACTACTGAGCTCCTCCAGGTTGGTTCTTTGCTAGTTTTTAGCTTGTTTTAGATTTTTTTTTTCTGATTATAGGATTAAAATGAAAACTAGGGTTTTACTTGTTATTAAATTTTTATAATTATTTTGTGATTGTATGTTATTGCAAACCCTAAAACTATGTTACTACAAACCCTAAAAAACCTAAACTATAAACCCTAAAAAAACAAAATATAAACCTTAAAACTATGTTGTACTGCAAACCCTAAAAACCTAAACTATAAACCCTTAAAAACCAAATTATAAACCCTAAAACTATGTTGTACTGCAAACTCTAAAAACCTAAACTATGAACCCTAAAAAACTAAATTATAAACCCTAAAACCATGTTGTACTGCAAAGCCTAAAAACCTAAACTATAAACCCTAAAAAACCAAATTATAAAGATTTAATTTTGTGTGAGTATGATTCGAATGCATTGGACTTTTCAATGACTTCTAACAGGAACGTAATAGCATTCAAAAGAAGCTTTATGAATTGAATTGTTGTGGTCAAACAAAATTTTATATTGAATTGACTTGAAATTCCAAACAAGCCACTATTCCATCATCCTAAAAATGCAAACCTTATGTATTTATTACCTTATGCTATGTAGAATTCCATGATTTGTCCATGCTCAAGTATTTCTCATCTCACTTTCCTAATATCAAATCCCACTTTTGATTCCTATAGGCTTGTAGGTGGATCTTTCATGTTTTCATTCATCAACTGTTGAGTTCCAAGGAGTTAGCTTACCATGAGCCACATTGAAAAGAAATACATTCTTCAAAATTTATTAACTCGTCTGCATGCATACCCATCTATCATGTCATTACTAGCCTAGTCTAATCTTTAGTGATGAGCCCTTGCATATTACTCTAGTTGCATGGGGTTCTAGACCTAGGAGGTTGTTAGCCCATGCCCCAAAGTGCAAATTTGTATGTTTCTTATGTGCCTTATTGTTTTGGTAAACCCTACATTGACAAGTGATTGGAAATATTATACACTGGGGTTTCATGTTTGTTTGATTAGGCTTTTAGTCCAGGCATTTGTCTTAATGAGATTCAAGTTGTCTTGTGTATGTATTTCTCCCACAAAAGCATGTAAATTTGATGTATCTTTAGATTTTGTTTGCTACTAAAAATATAATCCCTCTCTTTTAGAAATATTACTCAAACTAAGAAAAGGGGAATAAAATAGATCTCAGGTAGAGAATATGAAACATCGACAAGGAGAGAACAACTTTGATCCAAGTCATAGGGTATGGTATCCCCTCTTCTTTTTCAAGATTTGCAAAACCTTGGAGGGTGATCCTTGAGGTCTATCTAACAGGATAATTAAAAAGAAATGAAGAAATATGAATAAGTTCTTAGAAACCATGAATAAACCTACAAGACCTCACAATAAGATGTGATTCCTAAATCTTTCCTTCACAAGATTATCATGGTTGTTCAAATTGTGAAGGTGAAGCAATCACTTAGGAAAATGGTGGTGTGATTGAATGGAAGAGATAGAGGGTTAAACCATGCATTAGAACTCTTACATCTCATGAAATATCAATCTCATTATGTTTAATTTGATTTAATGTGATAAATGCTCAAAGGGTTAGATAAATAATGTGATAAATGATCAAAGGAAATAATCAATGATAGTTAAACAAACTTGAGACAATGGAAATAGAAATTCACACTGGATTAGGAAATAGTAAACTATAAATACAAGGGTTTAGATGCACTTGTAGGAGATGGTTACCACTACTTGAATGGACTCAAAATAAACATTAACTAATAAATTTTTGGGTGTGTTTAGAATAGTTTACTAATAATTTCTCTATCTAGAAACCAATCAAGACAAAAAGTAGAAGATGGCGCAAAATAGTAAAATATGTCACAATTGAGCTTAACTAAGCTAGAAGTAGGATAATAGAGAAATGGGAAGAATACACTTGGCATGGGCTATTGAATGCACTTTTAAATTTGGACTATATAAGGTGTCAAAATGTTTCCATTATAATTTTGAGAAAAATGATGATAGGATAAGGTTGCTAAGTAGAGTGACACCTTGGGTGTCACATGGCCCTCTCCTAGTACCTTGGTCTATGACTAGGACCTAGAAGGCAACCTTCTCCACTATGTGAAAATGATCTAAAAATTTAGACATAGCTTCATCTTGTGATTTTTTGCATAACTTCCTCTTGGTAATTTGTGAGATTTTTTCTAATTATTCCATATTTTATCTATAAATACCAATTCTATAGAAGAAACCCTCTAAAAAATGGTTAAAAAGAAGAATGAAGTAGGAAGGAGAATATAATATTTCAGGGAGATGTTAGCTTAATTTAAAGAGACATTGGTATGTAAAACTAAAGCTAGGTAAACCAAGGTTTGAAGGAGAAAGAGGGAATTTAGGAGATGGAAAAATAAGACTCAATGAAAAAAGTAAAGAGGAATAATATGGATATAGAGAGGACTAATATGGGAGAAGAAAAGAAATAATATGGAAGATACTTGATGAAAAATAAAGTAGAAATGAGAATCTAAGATGAAATTGTGGAAAGAAAATGGTTTAAAAAGAGGTAAGGAGAAGGAATGTAAGTTTGAAAAGGGAAGATAAAATGTATAATAGAGGAAGAATGGAGTTAAAACCAACAAATATAGTAAACACTAACATTCCTACGCTTATTCAAGAAAGATTGCTCCAAAATAGCAATCAAGTGGAAACTTCACAATTTTTCTATGTTCAAATGGGGAGAGGGAGGCCTATTTTATATATTTTCATACAAAAATAGAAGTCCAAATAATGTGATAAATGATCAAAGGAAATAATCAATGATAGTTAAAGAAACAAGACAATGGAAATAGAAATTCATGCACTAGATTAGGAAATAGTAAACTATAAATACAAGGGTTTAGATGCAGTTACATAGGAGATGGTTACCACTACAAATGGACTCAAATGGTTTAAATAAGGGTATACAAGATATATTTAGGGTTGAGGCATCATCATTTGATCATATTATATGATAAACTTGTGCATGTTTAATTTTCAAGTATTACTTGCTCTCTAAATTCATGGATATTTTAAACTTTCATTTATAGATCTATTAGATCAAGTTTAAATTTATAGATCATATTTGTTTGTAAGTTTTCAATATGTATATATTTGTGAAATTATACATTTGTAAGTTTTTTATATTGATACATATTTGGAAATTTGCAGGAGACATCTAATGAATGACCAGAGTCTAGATGAATTTTTAATAGATGACATTCTTTATGAAAACTCCCCACCCCTTGATCCACCTCAAAACCCCCCATCCCCTCCACCTCAAAATCCCCCACCCCCTCCACCTCAAAACCCCCCACCCCCTCCACTTGATGAGGCCCAATTGCGGCAAAACATTAATGAAAATATTAATGCAATTGAGGAGAACATTAATTTGATTAATAATCAACCTCACTTGATGCCTCCTCATGTGGTTCGGTTTGCATCTTCGATGCAAACCATTATTGATTCTATTAGGTTTATCGATGCATACCTAAATAGATTTCAGCTTTGGCAGGAGGAGAGGAGGCAATTCTATGTAGATGGTCTTTCATATAAAGACATCCATGACCTCCACATAACAAAACAAACATTAGCCCCATTTTTTCGTCACCCAAAAACTAATCAACCTATAGCTGCTACAAAAAAAAGAATATCAATTAAGTGGTGTACACATGAGGTGATTTTGAGACATTTTTGGGATCAGTGGTGGATGGTGTTTGATCACCCACCACATGCTAATTGTGAGGTACCACTATATTTTTTGAGAAAATTATGGGTGGAGTTTCAATTGGGTCAAAAACCTAGTTATTTTGATATGAGAGAATTTCAGGGTGTTGGTCATGGCATGCCACAACACAGACCAGGGGCACGAGTTGACCCCAATCAACCCATTCCTTCTACTCCTATGGTTGCTCCTATTTTGCCCATGATTCCTACACCTATTCAGCACTAGGCAGTGTTGTCGATATTAGGAGCATTGAGTAGACTCTTGAGCAATCTCACTAAACAAGTTGCCCACATGGCAGATGAATTCAGTGGTGGAGAGCATCATGGAGGAGACGATGCATCTCATCATAGAGCCTTAGGCATGTCAGGGGCACATTTGTGTACAAATTGCAATCAACCGTGTTATGGTCCTGCTCCTACATCCACATCAGATGCAGCTACAGTAGAAGTGGAGTCATACTTGGATCTACTATATTCAGATGATAATCCTACATAGGTACATTGACCACATTTTATTAAATATTTCAAGTGCATAATTTGAACGTATCAAAATTTATATAAATAATTTAATGAATTAATATATAATTGTGAACTATTTGTTGTACAGATCTCAAGTCACTCTAGGGCCACATAACAATTTGATACATTGAGTTTTGCATCGACAGTTGTAGAGATTGGCACACCTTACGGGGTAAACTAATATATCTTAACCCTAAAACCATATGTATCTAATTCTAGTTTAAATTTTCTTCTTGAAACTTATCAATATTATATTTTAAATTAACAAGTGTATAAATAAATAAATAACTATATGTACATGTATGTGAAACACTACTATTGCAGCGAGGCTCAAGTCATGTGGCAGTTCCCATGCCTAACCAACCACATGGCTTAGGTGTTTCTTCCACTGATCCTCCATCGTCAGCTGTTATGCCTGAGTATTCCCTGGTGTGTGTTTTAAAAAATTGTACTAAATTTGTACTAAGTTTCTTTTTTGAGTTTATATAAATTTATATATGCACCCATATATATGTAAGTGCAGGATGATAGGAGTGAGACTATTGGTCAGGTTGCTAGTCAGGGAGAATTTCATGAGCCATCTACACATTTTGAGGTCCTAAACTTTACTAAATTTTCTATGTGCAATTTCTAGGTCTTTATATGCTAAATAAATTCTAACTTATTTAAAACTTGCTTTATTTGAAATTCTAGCAATTAGCAGGTCAAACTTTTGGTGAAGAAGATGAAACAACTATACCACCTGCACAACAAAATGTGGGAGTAGATGAGCATGATTGCACGATAATTTAAATGCACACTTTAAAGCCTACATTTAAATATTTAATTTCATATGTCATTTTAAAATTTTTTAAATCTGATTGGAGGTTTTTTTCTCTTGTGTACAGCATGAGGTAGATCCATCTATTTCACAAGGAAGAAAGAGGCCTCTTTCAGATTTGAACTTGAGTGATGATCATACCTGACATAGATGTTTATTTCATAGACTGAACTATATGATGTGCACATTATTTTTTATATATGCCATGCCAAGACCTTGACTATATATGTCAAACTTGCTATTACATGTACTTCTAGATATATTTCAGCATTTCATGAACTATGATTTGTATTATTTATATGCTGATGATGAGTAGATGTTTTAGTACACATTTCATGGGTCCTACCAATATTTTATAGTATTTCATGGACTTATCTAGATAGAGATCTACATGTATATATTATTGAGTATATGCTTGAATGTATTATGCATTATGGTTCAATAGTTCTTCTTGAAATAGTGAACAATCTATTAACTACCTCACAAACCTAAATTAAGTCAATTTACATAGTGGAATAGATAGGTAAATGGTGTCATAATTATCTTAGAATAGATAAGTTTGGTGTTACAATTATCTAATAGATACATTTGGTGTTACAATTATCTATTAGATAAATTTAGGGCACTTCCTTAAAAAACATTCAAAACATGATTCAAATGAAGCATTATGGTTCAATAGTTCTTCTTGAAATAGTGAATAATCTATTAACTACCAAAAAATTTATTAAATGTTTTCATTTATATTTATATTCAGAATTCTAATACATCACCTCACAAACCTAAATTAAGTTAAAATTTACATAGTGGAATAGATAGGTTTGGTGTTACAATTATCTAATAGATAAGTTTGGTGTTACAATTATATATTAGATAAATTTAGGGCACTTTATAACAAGGTAATAAACCTAGGATAATTTACTTTAGAAACTAACTCTTTAGAAGAAACTAGAAGGAAATTCAAATCTTATCCACACAATATAAGCTACAAAACAATTTATCACAATTTGAAATTATTCAAGAAGTAGCATTCAATTCTTGTAGAGAAACTAACTCTTCAGAAGAAACTAGAAGGAAATTCAAATCTTGTCCACACAATATAAGCTACAAAAAAATTTATCACAATTTGAAATTATTCAAGAAGTAGCATTCAATTCTTGTAGAGAAACTAACTCTTTAGAAGAAACTAGAAGGAAATTCAAATTTTATCCACACAATATAAGCTACATAAAAATTTATCACAATTTCAAATTATTCAAGAAGTAGCATTGAATTCTTGTAGAGAAACTAACTCTTTAGAATAAACTAGAAGGAAATTCAAATCTTATCCACACAATATAAGCTACAAAAAATTTTATCACAATTTGAAATTATTCAAGAAGTAGCATTCAATTCTTGTAGAGAAACTAACTCTTTAGAATAAACTAGAAGGAAATTCAAATCTTATCCACACAATATAAGCTACAAAAAAATTTATCACAATTTGAAATTATTCAAGACGTAGCATTCAATTCTTGTAGAGAAACTAACTCTTTAGAATAAACTAGAAGGAAATTCAAATCTTATCCACACAATATAAGCTACAAAAAAATTTATCACAATTTCAAATTATTCAAGAAGTAGCATTCAATTCTTGTAGAGAAACTAACTCTTTAGAATAAACTAGAAGGAAATTCAAATCTTATCCACACAATATAAGCTACAAAAAATTTTATCACAATTTGAAATTATTCAAGAAGTAGCATTCAATTCTTGTAGAGAAACTAACTCTTTAGAATAAACTAGAAGGAAATTCAAATCTTATCTACACAATCTAAGCTACAAAAATTTTTATCACAATTTCAAATTATTCAAGAAGTAGCATTCAATTCTTGTAGAGAAACTAACTCTTTAGAAGAAACTAGAAGGAAATTCAAATCTTATCCACACAATATAAGCTACAACATTTTTTATCACAATTTCAAATTATTCAAGAAGTAGCATTCAATTCTCGTAGAGAAACTAACTCTTTAGAATAAACTAGAAGGAAATTCAAATCTTATCCACACAATATTGGTGCATTCTCTTGAGATCTTCTCTTTTATACATTATTGGTTGACAATGTTGGTGCATTAATCGGGCTTATAATGATTACTCAGAATGTTTCTAGTGCTAGGGAATTATTAGATTTTGGAGATTCCTTTTGCTATGTCGATTCTTGTCTTGGTTTGATTGGCCATTCTCTTAGTAGTTCTATTGAGTGGGTATTAGGGATTATCTTCAAGTTCTTAATAACATCTTCGATTGGTCATGAAGGCAAGTGGCTATTAGGGATTGTTATGACAATCATATAGATGTTTGGATGACCACTTATGCATTTTACAGTCCTCTCTTGTTTCATTAGGACAATCCTATAATTGGTTTGGTACTCATTTAGTTTGAAATAATGACTATTTACTACCTTACCTATGCATGATAACCCTCATTATTGCCTCAGCAGTCATAAATAACTCTACAACACCGATGACTACACCTAGGTAATATGATAGCACAGTCTCATATTTATTAGTGATAGCATTAGACTATTCAATACAATGATTGAAGGATATAGAGGAGGACCATGGCATTCATAGAGGTGATATTAAACCATGTTTCAAATATGCAAACTATCCTAGGACTATTTCCATTTAACTATCATGACACTACTTTTCAACTTTTGTGCATTTAAATAATATAAAATAAATGCTAAATCAACACATCTCAAAACATAGCTAAAGTGGGTACAAAAATGATAGGAAAAATACAAATTATATACTTATTGAACCTCTACACTAATATCATTTGTGGCAATCATAAAATAATATTCAATCCGTGAAAATTAAATACATAGATCATAAAAAGAGTCTCAAAACAAAAAAAAATAGGTCCATTATTAAACATATGAGTATATCTATACAATTAGCTTATAGGTCCATGTTATTAGTTTGACATGAATACAAAATTGATCTACCATTTACATTATGATGAAATCTTATAGTGGCAATCATGGAAGAATCTACTTGTAGGATACACTTGCAAGAAATAATGAATGTAAATGAGAATGAATTAATCAGTGACTAAAAGACAAAATATTAATGCAATATGTAACTAAATAGCACAAAAGAGGATGTAAGACGGTGGCTTAAGGGGAGCTAAGATGATGTCTTAAGGGGATACATAAGAGGATGGCTTTAGGGGATGTATAAGAGGATTAATTAAAAGGGGAGCTAGAAGAGGATGTCTTAAGCGGATACAAAAGAGGATAGCTTACTTGGAGAGATGTACAAGAGTCAATTTACAAAGTATAAGATAAAACTGGATGGCTTAAGGGGATGTAAGAGGATGGCTTAAGGGGAGTTAGGAGGATGAATTAAGGGGATGTACAAGCGGGTGTCTTTAAAGGATGGATGAGAAATATATATGTAATTACTTAATTTGCGTTCACTTTTAGTTGAAGACTACAAAAATGACCTCACATACTTGTATGGTGAAAACTTCTATTGGCAATCATGCAAATTTGACTACTTGTCTAGGGTACACCTGCAAAAAGTAATGTTCAAATGTACAAGTAAATTAACTATATATTTACATGAGTCGATACAAAATTTAAGACAAGGGGAATAACATAGAAGCTGAAATGATTTAAGACAAGGGGAATAACATTTAAGAGGATGGATTTAGGGGATGTAAGAGTATGGTTTACATACCTAGAAATTTATTCCATTGTACCATCTGCATCCTCATTTTTTTGTAATGCATCTATAATTGACTCATGTTCTTCCATCGAAAGTGTCCATAACTGTTTATTAGAAGGTTTGCCTTGATATCTGACTAGTTTTATATTTGTTGCCACAATCAAATGTGAGTAGTGTATGATCTTCTTATGTGTTTCATAATCTTCAAATGCAGGAAAACCATTCCTTCTTATTAGATATTTTCGTAGCCAAGTGCCAACAACAACCATAGAACCCGTTGGATACTCCATGTTTCATCATCTACTCTAGGATGTAACAACTTTTGTTTTGTCTCAACACATTGAGCCAACCAATACTTGGTTTCCTCTTCATTGCCCTCAGGTGCAACAACAGCATACACATGTCCTACAAAAAAATTATGTAATTCAATAAAGTGTGACATGTATCTAAATGACATAAATTTGTGCATGCATACATATATAATTAATTATATATAGATGTGCAAAAAAATGACAATAAAAAAATAATGAAAATAAAAGTACCTTCTTGTACAAGGTCTGAAACACGATCATAGTCATCTGATGCAAACATTTGATTATCATCTTCAATTGTTGTTTCAAGTTGATCTTGTGTTTCTGTAGGTGTCAAGGATATTTGTTTCCATTCTTCAACCCATTATGTATTTTCACATGCTCCCCAATCACCTGTAATACCAAATTGACAAAAACATGCAAGCTCCCTAGTCCATATAGTCCATGTGCTTGCATTTGAACTCTTAAATGAATGCCATTTTGTTGATCCAGTTATTGTCTCACAATCAAGTTGAGTAGGAATATTCTCTTCTTCAACTAACCAAAAGAATCGTTGAATTGTAGAGTTCTGACTTGATCCCATAGATAATTTTTTATTACACCAATCCACAATTGCACGTGCATCTCTAAATTTGGCTGCATCCTCAAATTTTAGTTGCTCTCTAGCAAGAGCTCTTTTCACACATGCTCTAGCTCCATCATGTTCTCCTTTACCATGTCCAGCTTCAAAAAAACTCCACATATGTTGGATATTGATTTTTTTGTGAGCCCTACATAGCCAATAAAATATTCTTGTATTTTTGAATTGCCCTGTACAATTATCTGACCATATGAAATGTTGTGCCATCTGGATTCCTCTTTCTTTTAAACTTTCATAAAATTTTGTGAAACAATATTGCACAAACTCTGAAGAGTGTAACCGGTTATCACTCAAATAGAAATGATACTCCCTCAAAAATTTTCTATTATCTTCTGTACTATCATCTACATGTCTGTATACAATATGAAAAATATGGCCACTTGCACTAAATTATAATACTGAGATTGAATTTCCTCTCGTGGAGCAAGAGTATAGTTTTCTGCAAAGTCAACCACTGATAGGATAGTTCCAATTGGAAAGGTGTTTTTACATGAATGGAATTGTCCATCAAGCCATCGAGCATATTGGGAGTGTTTGACATATTTGGATACAATATTATCCTTAAAATCTTTGATGAATGCTGTTGAGTACTAGTGACTCAAATTACAGGTTCATTGGTTCCTTGGTTATCCTTTGTTATCGGCTTGACTCCTTGTATCGGTGGGAGTAAGAGGTCTTCGGCCGATCTGCTAGGTTACACCGATGGAGGGCTAGCTATCGACATGAGGATTACTATCGGCAGGAGTTCGGTGTCTTATGCTGATCTCCAAGGTCTTACCGATGGTAGTGAGACATCGGCATGAGGTTGACCGTCAGCAAAGCTGGTGGTAGGAGCTCCGACAGTGTTGGGTCACACCGACGATGGATGAAGGGTTAGCGATCTTGTCGGCGTGAGTCACTCCGATGAAAGATCATCGGAGTGAGTAGTGTTATCGGCATAGCTGGAAGAAGTCTCCCCATTACTTCATGTTATACCGATGAAGGGTTGGCGTCGGCGTGAGAATCACTGTCGGCCAAGCCTTGAGTTCTCTCTCCAATGGACGACATTGGCTTTGGCATCGGTGAGACATTGGTCTTCGGCAAAGTTTGGTTTAGTCTTGACGATTGTTGGTGTCTCTGCGATGGAACGGTCATCGGCATGACAATCCTTGTCGGGCTGACATTTGGAAGTTTCTCCGATGGGCATTGGTCACCCCGATGGAAGTTGGTGTTTGGCATCGGCGTGAGAACTTCTATAGGTTCAGCCTTGAATTGTCACTCCGATGAAGAGTTGGCGTTGTGTTGGCGTCGGTAAGACAAGGAACTATCGGAGTGAGTGTTGAAGTGTTCACCGATGATGTTGGTTACTCTGATGAGACTTAGTCTGGAGTCGTCAGCGGCAAAAGCACCGACAATTATCTTACGTGTGTTCGGGCATTTAAACAAGGATGTCTAACTAGAACTTGTGCATGTGGGACTAAAGTTTCCTATGAGAATGTGAACGGTTAGATAGTTATGCGAACAGTTTGGACAGTTGGATGTCAGCGATACTGGGCAGCTGGAATGAACGGTCGTTTGCATGAGAATCGATTAGATTGCTAAAAGCAATTGTGTAATCGAGTCAGATGCGTGAGTGAGAGAGAGTTCTTTTCGAGAGGGACCTCTAGTTTTCTTCTTCTGTGAAGTCTTATGCTGTATGCAGCATGTGAACAGCATGTGAAGGGACTGAGAAGAGGATGAAAACAGAGTTCAAATGAAATTCTTCTGGCTGAGAAGATGTAGTTCTGTACTGTGTGCTGTTTGTGGCATGATCACAGTATGAAGAACCAACCAAGTGCTGGAGAACTTTGTGCAGGGTTACTGTCAATTATTCTTCTGAAGGAACAAGATGTAAATCTTCATGAAAGGCTTATTGCCAGTTTTGTATTGTAACTGTCTTTCTGTTGCTGAATAATACAATGGTGATCTGGGCTTTTGGAGTGTGGGGTTTTTTACCCGTAAGGGTTTTCCCCACGTAAATCTGTGTTCTTGTTCTGTCTTTCATGTTTAATGTCTCTGCTGTTGAAACTAGATATTGTTCGCTTCTGCTTTCCTCTAAGGGTCAATGTAGGAAATATTCTATGTCTGTTTCCGCTTTAAAGGCATAGTTGTGCGTGTTTTTGAAGCATTTGGAAAGAATTTAAATTTGTCGAAGACACCACTTTTCTTAGAAATACGTTCTGAGATGCCCTCATTTCCTTCCAAGTGGTATCAGAGCCAAGTTCTAGGATATGCTTTGTTGCTCACATATGTACATTTGTGTGCTGCATGTGTTTGCATGTAAGAGTTCCTGGTGTATAAGGTCTGGGTATTCCTTCTGTGATGGTTTCTTAGTGTGACAGGCTTGAGGAAATCTGAAGGAAATGTCTGTTTGTTTGATCCTTGTTTGAGTGAAAGTCTGGCAGTTGATCTTGTGTTTCTGTTTCAGCAGTGCTTGAAGGATGGTGAAGAGACTGGAGCTGGTCATGATGTGGCCTGAGGCTCTTAATTGACAGTATTTAATCTTGCTGCATGGGGTTTGCTTTGAGGCTGTGTTGATGCAGTAACTTTCATATTGGGTGTCTGTGTGAGAGGCTCTCTGATGATATGGAGAAGTTTGTGTTACTGCTCAGCCATGGAGTATTGTGCTTATGCTGGGTGTTTTGTTCCTGGTATTGGAAGGCATAATTTTTGTTACCCTGATTGCATGCAGGCTTTGGAGTTGATCATTGGATGATCTGAGAGCTTCTGTAATTGCCTGATTCTCTCGGATGCATGTGCATGTTGGTGGTTGAGGGATTGGTCTACAAGTGGGCCTAAAGCTCTTGAACTGCTATTTCCTTAAGTGGATATTTTGCACTTGCATGACTCAGATTCATGTTTTTTGGATTTGAGGGGTTTTATAGCTTTTCCTTAAAACTATGGTTATGCATATTCATGATGATACATTATTTTGGTTTAACTGTTATGGAGTTTGTGCTGCAAACTTTTGGGTTTTCCAGATGTGAAGTGGATATGGATGTGCATGGGTGTGTTTCAAACACGGTGGTTTTGCAGGTTTTACACGGTCAAAAGAAAAACTTGTGGTTTTGTGAAGCTGCAGTTAAGCTATTTCTAGACCCTGGCTTTTAGGATGTTGTTGGATGATATAGTTGTAGTTTTGCATGCATGCTCTGTGCATGGTGTGAGGAGGTGAAATGCTTTCTCTGCATGGGAGTGCTGGTATGTGATATGACACTCAGCATTTCTATGGTAATGCTTCTAGTTTCTTGACTATGGTGCTCTGGTTGTGGACATGTTGGGCGAATCAGTGAAAAGTAAGTTTTCTGATGCTTGAGCCTTATTGTCTACATTGTTATTTATTCCTTGAAATCTCAGTTTTGCAGTTTCCAGTGTGATAGTGAGTTTGCATGACACATTGGTTGGATCTATGAGTTATGTAGTTTTGTGGGCTGATCACCTATTAAGCTACAGTGAGATGACTCGGATGTGGACTGTCTTTATCCACAAGGTTGTTTCAGTGTTTATGCAGATTTGTTAGCTGGCCTTGTCTGTGGTCACTTGTGCATTGGTGTGACTATTTTGGGATGAGAGGATGGATGTTGTAGAGTATCTGAATAGTTGGTTATGGAGACTTGTAGTAAGTGTATCATGATGTCATGTATAGCTTGAATACACAGGTTTGTGTAAGCTATTGACAATGATAGTTTAATTCCTTGTTTTGGAGATCTTGGTGTCACTTGGTTTTATAGTCACATGGACATGTTAATGTGTGGACCTAGAAGATTTTCAGATTAGGAGATGTTTGGTCAGGATGCTTGGAAAGCTCTGTTGTTACAGTTCAGTGGGAGCTTTAGCATTGACTGTGTGTTTCATCACTTAGTGGTGAATGATCTTCTTTAGTGTTGCAGATGTTACTAGGAGGAGCTCTTTGATCCTGTTGCTGCAGAAGGGTTCTTTCGCATTTGTAGGGGCACTATTTGAGGATGAGTAACATCTTGGAGTCATGGAGGATTCATGAAATTCTTGGCTAAGGTGTTGGTGGTGCTTGACAGGTGATGTTGGTTTAGAATTTTGGTTTGTTTCATATCATGATTTCTGCTTTTGAATTTTGGTATGATACATTGATCTAGAGACAATGGTTATGTTCACCTGGAGCATGGAATCTCCTAAAGGAGATGGTAAGATCATGATGTCATGATAAGTTCCTGATTTAGATGATTGGAGTTTTGACAGTGGTCTGGTTACTTCTCTATGTTTGGGTACATCTATCATTTGCTTGATTACTTCATAGTGTTGTAGTGATGCAGTTGGAGTTCAGCATGAGGTGATTGTTCAAAGGTACTCATGGATACATGGAGAATAAGGTGAGACTGTATATGCTGTATTTTCAGAGTTTACAGATGGAAGTTCGAGGAGTCTTTACCTTGGTTGAATGTGAATTCAACAAAAAGATCTAGAGGAGATTGTTCTTGGAGAAAGTCATTGGGACTTGGGTATCTTGGAAGAACATTCATTGGGACTTGGGTATCTTGGAAGAACATTCTTTTTCCCCACTTTTGGTCTACTCGATAAGTTTCACTTGAGAGGTATAGTCCATTGTTTCTCTCAGGTGTTTTATGTTTTCTTTCATAGATATGGATCTTGAACTGCTCATTGATGGTTCTGGTGGATTCATTGTGAGAGATGAATAGCATGTTTATCTCCTTTTGCATTTGAGTTTAGAGATATCATTCATTGATGAGGACTGTTAGGAGATGGTTAATGGGCTGATTTCCTGAAATGGGAAATGAATTAGTTTGATCTTCTTTGGTTTGTGAGGCTTACATCCATGTTAGTTGATCTTGGAGATTGAATGTTTGTTTGGATGTTGTTATGCTGTTCTTCTTTGGGGTGTTTTGAAGGAGATCATATTTGACACAGTTGGCATTCAGAGGTGTATGTAAAAGGATTGTCTATAGGTATATGATGTGCAGTGTTCCTCTTGGTCTCAGTTAGTTTCTCTGATGGTGTGTTCCACACTACATTGTTTTGAGATTTGGTTGGAGCTAATGATCACTAGTTTGTGGTCATGTGTTTTCACTTATGTTGTTGGGTGACAGCATAAAGGTTCTGTTCTGTTATCTCTTTCTTTTGTTGAATGTGGAGAAATTGGAGAACTTTGGACTGGTTGTGAGGTGTTGTTCTTGTAGGTTATTGATTTGCATATCATGGTGGATGTTTCCTTAGTACTACATGATATTTACACTTTCTATGTAATGCTATTGGTGGATTTTGTATGCCATGATCTTTTTCAGATCTGCATTATCCATGCAGTGGGAGTTCTTGATGTGTCTGGTCTTCTTTGACTAGTTGACATATGGAGCTTGTATTTGCAGTTGATGGGTGTATATGCAGGTGGCATGAGTCTACTGATGTTCATACCTTTAAGGTACGAGTGGTTGGATGTTTTAGCACTGGCTGTGTGTGCTATTTTCAGTCAAGTGGGTTTTTTGTTTCAGTTGGATGGGAGCAGTCAGCTTTCTGATTGTTGTTCTAGCTGATGTTTTCATGGCTATGTTCTAGAAACTTTGAAGTTTGTTATGTTGAAGCTTCTGTGGAGCTTGTGAGTACAGTGGAGTGAAGGCAGTGTTAACTTTGATTCTGTTGACTTGGAGCATTGATGGTTTCCTGTAATTCCTTCGTCAAGTGGGAGAATGTTGAGTACTAGTGACTCAAATTACAGGTTCATTGGTTCCTTGGTTATCCTTTGTTATCGGCTTGACTCCTTGTATCGGTGGGAGTAAGAGGTCTTCGGCCGATCTGCTAGGTTACACCGATGGAGGGCTAGCTATCGGCATGAGGATTACTATCGGCAGGAGTTCGGTGTCTTATGCCGATCTCCAAGGTCTTACCGATGGTAGTGAGACATCGGCATGAGGTTGACCGTCGGCAAAGCTGGTGGTAGGAGCTCCGACAGTGTTGGGTCACACCGACGATGGATGAAGGGTTAGCGATCTTGTCGGCGTGAGTCACTCCGATGAAAGATCATCGGAGTGAGTAGTGTTATCGGCGTAGTTGGAAGAAGTCTCCCCGTTACTTCATGTTATACCGATGAAGGGTTGGCGTCGGCGTGAGAATCACTGTCGGCCAAGCCTTGAGTTCTCTCTCCGATGGACGACATTGGCTTTGGCATCGGTGAGACATTGGTCTTCGGCAAAGTTTGGTTTAGTCTGGACGATTGTTGGTGTCTCTCCGATGGAACGGTCATCGGCATGACAATCCTTGTCGGGCTGACATTTGGAAGTTTCTCCGATGGGCATTGGTCACCCCGATGGAAGTTGGTATTTGGCATCGGCGTGAGAACTTCTATCGGCTCAGCCTTGAATTGTCACTCCGATGGCAGAAGTCACTCCGATGAAGAGTTGGCGTTGTGTTGGCGTCGGTAAGACAAGGAACTGTCGGAGTGAGTGTTGAAGTGTTCACCGATGATGTTGGTTACTCCGATGAGACTTAGTCTGGAGTCGTCGGTGGCAAAAGCACTGACAATTATCTTACGTGTGTTCGGGCATTTAAACACGGATGTCCAACTAGAACTTGTGCATGTGGGACTAAAGTTTCCTATGAGAATGTGAACGGTTAGATAGTTATGCAAACGGTTTGGACAGTTGGATGTTAGCGATACTGGGCAGCTGGAATGAACGGTCGTTTGCATGAGAATCGATTAGATTGCTAAAAGCAATTGTGTAATCGAGTCAGATGCGTGAGTGAGAGAGAGTTCTTCTCAAGAGGGACCTCTAGTTTTCTTCTTCTGTGAAGTCTTATGCTGTAAGCTATATGCAGCATGTGAACAGCATGTGAAGGGACTGAGAAGAGGATGAAAACAGAGTTCAAATGAAATTGTTCTGGCTGAGAAGATGTAGTTCTGTACTGTGTGCTGTTTGTGGCATGATCACAGTATGAAGAACCAACCAAGTGCTGGAGAACTTTGTGCAGGGTTACTGTCAGTTATTCTTCTGAAGGAACAAGATGTAAATCTTCATGAAAGGCTTATTGCCAGTTTTGTATTGTAACTGTCTTTCTGTTGCTGAATAATACAGTGGTGATCTGGGCTTTTGGAGTGTGGGGTTTTTTACCCGTAAGGGTTTTCCCCACGTAAATCTGTGTTCTTGTTCTGTCTTTCATGTTTAATGTCTCTGCTGCTGAAACTAGATATTGTTCGCTTGTGCTTTCCTCTAAGGGTCAATGTAGGAAATGTTCTATGTCTGTTTCCGCTTTAAAGGCATAGTTGTGCGTGTTTTTGAAGCATTTGGAAAGAATTTAAATTTGTCGAAGACACCACTTTTCTTAGAAATACGTTCTGAGATGCCCTCATTTCCTTCCAAATGCATGCACACAAATTTTTTCAGTGACTAACTCACAACGCTTTCCAATTTTTCCATCCTTTAAAGAATATTCAATGTTCTTGAATCTTTTCACATCCACTAATTGTTGTCCAAATTCATGTGAAATATTTTTATGCATACATTCTCTTAACAATGAAAAGTTGCCACATCTATTGCATTGTCCAGAAATACATGCTTTTGAATAAAATAAGTATCCAGTAGATGTTTCACAAAACAAACTTGCTACAAACTCCTTAATTTTTTGAGGTGGTATATTAATACCACATTCCTACATAATTTCCTTAGTATGCAAAGTAGAAGGTATATATCGAAAAATATCATAATAATAATGAAATTGCACATGAGTTTTACAACAAGAGATTCGTTGTTTATTAATTTTCACATACCAAGGTTTACATTTCTCAAAAGATCTTTGGCTTATGGTAATATTAAATGGTTCTAACACTAAATCATCTAACATTTTTTTATATAATTCAGTTTGAGTCATGTCTAATAGATGTTTTGGATGAGGATCACGAATTTTAGACCCCACTCGTAATTTTAAAACATCTCTAACATTAGATGATACCCTTGTATTATCATGCCAATATTTTTCAATTAAAGATTTTATTTCACTATTTAATTTCATGTCATACCTTGGGAGTCTACCACTAAAACTCCAACATTGGTTAATTGGATCTTTTTCAATAGATTCTCTTCTCAAAATTTTAGGATTTATCTTTAGAATTTCACTTGTCTTACTTATCATTCTTTTATTAGAAGATGATTTATTGACTAAAGCAGTTGTTATAGCTCTCCGTGCTGCATTGCTATCTTTAGATCGACTCTTTTTACCAATAGAATCAATAGCATTAGCAACACTAGATAAAACTTGTTTGATTGATTCATCTTTTTTTTTAGGTTTTACAAAGATGCCTAACTTTTTCATTACTTTTTGCAATTTCCACATCTTCATCAATTGCATCATAAGTTGACATTGAAATCCAAGACTTTTTCTATAAATTTTTTTTTTATATAATCTATTTGCATGAGTTCTCATTTGCCTCCAAGAAATCTTACCAGGAAGATTATCTAAGACATTTCTTTTAATCTCAAATAAAATATTTTCATTTTCACTCCTAAAAGGGATAACATTCTCATTAATATCATCAATAGGTGGGTTTGAAGACATACCTTGATTTGTTTCTATAGTCATGTTTTCCATATCATTGAAAGTTGGCTCCGAAGACACACCTAGATTTGTTTCTATAGTCGTGTTTTCTATATTCTTGAAAGTTAGCTCCAAAGACACACATGGATTTATTTCTATAGTCGTGTTTTCCATATCATTGAAAGCTGTCTCTGAAGACATACCTGAATTTGTTTGTATAGTCACATTTTTCATATCTTCGAAAGTTGGGTTTGAAGACATACATGCATTTGTTTCTATAGACACATTTTCTTCCACATTCACCATTTCCAAATTTGCATCATCGACATTCATCCCATCATTTATAGTCTCTTGAATGTCTTTTTCTTCAATACTCATGGAACTAGATGCTTCAATATTCTTCATCTCTTGAATCCTTGCTCTTCTATCTCTTTGCCTTTTTGCTTCCTTCTCTTTATATTCTTCAATTTCTTGAGGTGTCATTACCCTCCTTTATTTTTTTCTTTGACGTTGATTTGATCCCATGATTACCCTCCTTTTTTTTTTTGAAATTTTGAAATAGAATTAGATGTAGATCCTTTGTTCCATAGATTTTGAAGTAAAACTTGTAGATGTAAAAACAAAAACCTTCTTTCTTTATTCCTCTTGAAAATACCTCATGCACTTGATTTCACTTCAGAATTGTTTATATGATTGACTCCTTTCAAAATTTGAATAGAATATGACCTGTCAAGAGATTCCACAAAACATTTGTAAGTAAAAAAATGCAGAAATTGTCGCTGTCGCGCCGTACTGATCAGAGTTGCAAGTTGTAGGGATACAGTAATACTATGTTTTTCCCTAATATAGAAAATAACAGGTATAATAGAAATGGGTACCCATTATATAACGCGTACGCGTTCTTAAAAACATAACGGGTACCCGTTATATAATGCGTACCCATTTTTTAACGGGTACCCGTTATGTAATGCGTACCTATTTTATAATGGGTACCTGTTATTTGAAATTGGAAATCTCCGCCCGCCTTTTCCCTTCCCTTTGCTTGGGTTTTAGGCTCGGGATAGGCATGGTTGGCCGACCTTGAGCCTTGGACCTACAAGTTTTTTTCTAAGTACAGAATAAGAAAAAACACTGAGTTTACCTATATGGCTGAGGACCTTTTTGTCTGAATTTTTTTACGAAATGAAAACCCATTACAGATGACATTGTCTAGTTTTCAAATATGTAATTTTTTTTGTTATTGGACATGTTCTTCTATTTATTATTTAATTTATGAGAAAACTAGTCCAAAAACTTGAAATGACAGGTGTTTGTATTTTTTTTAATAACTTTTAAGTTTTAAATTTAAAAAAAAAAATTTATATGTCATCAATCTACACATCATTCTTTACACAATAAAAAAAAAATTTAATTTTATATTTTTTTTGCTCAAATTATGTTGGCCGTACACGAGGGGTTTTCAAAAGTAGCAATTAGGCTTAATAAAAAATTAATAAAAAAAATTATTTGGAAAAAAATTATTAAAAAAATCCTCATCAAACTTCACTGTACTACACTTCTTTTCCCAAAAGGATTTTAAAAATAAATTTTATTTAGGTCAAATTATGTTGGTCTTACACGTGCATGGTATGGTTAAAAAAAAGTGACTTTTAAATAGTGGTTTTTAGAAATGCCTATTGAAAATCAATTTGTATCATCTGGGTATTGAAAAAAATTACATATTTGGAAACTAGATTTTGAGTGCTACATTTTATATTTAGTGACTTTTTTAAAGATTCCATCTCTAAGTGCTTCAAATTTTAAGGTCAAATGTGACAAATTCTGAAAATCAGGGAAAACACTTCCACTTTTTAGCCAAAAAGTGGACCCAACTTCTTGCACTGACCCATAATTGATAAGAATTTTCATGTTAGGTTCATTAAATAAGAATAGTGACATATTAGGAAAATTATTTGAAACTATTAAATAATGTTCATATGCATATTGGTGGGTGTATGTATAGCTAGTATATTTATATTTAAAAAAATATATCTACAGTACACCAAGAGATATTTTCTAATTTGTTGGCATTTATAAATTACTTGTAGTTAGAATATTTGAAATGCTCACATGAGTTAATTTAAAGAGACTATGCTACAGACTTTTCATATTCTTCAAATGTAATAAAGATTTCACTCCATAACTGCCCAAGTCTTTCTATTTTTCTATCGATTTGGCTTCCACGAATTTATTTATTTTTTGTTTAACGTGATAAAGATTTCACTCTATAACTGCCCAAGTTTTTCTATTTTTCTATCCATTTGGCTTCCACAAATTTATTTATTTACACATTTTATGAATTTTGTTTACTTGGGAATCTGAATCTTAATTGTTTATAGGAATCTAAATCTTTTAGCCCTTGCTGTGAGTGTAGAACACCTCTCGGCATAAAGAGTAGTTTTAGTTATGGATAGACAATTAGTTGAATGTACATACATGAAAACACATCATGCATGTAAAATGGTATGAAGTTCAAAGTTGAATTTATACTTATAGACATACACTTAAGGTATCAATGTACCTATATAGCTATGAATACATAAATATAATCCTTGATGTAATTACAGAAACATTTTCTTGTTAGAACTTTGAAATGAATGTAATTATTAGTACTTAATAAAAGGGGAATTAAAATTTACTTTGTGACATTGATAACATAATAAGTATGTTTAAAATATTTTATCAACAATCTACAATAGAATTATCATGATAATGTGTTCATGAGGTGATTAATAATCTATTGAATTATAGAAGAAAATTGATGTTAGAATCTTTGTATATATACTATAAGCTAAATGACAAATTATTTATCCTATAAGTTAGTTTTAAATTAATTATACTTGTAGATGATTGGGATGTTTGTATATATATTGATAAACTAAATGAGAAATTGTTTACATTAAGAATTATTTTTCTAAATTAATTATAATTATAGATGTTTAGAATGTGATGATTTTCATTTAATAAGGAAATGGGATGATGGTTTTTTTTTTTTTTTTTTGGAAAAAAGTGGTAAAAAACCACTAAAATATATTAGTAAAAGAAAGATTACAAAATTTTGGATTTGGAAAGGCATACCAGCAGGAAAGAATCCGAACAAGAAAACCTCCGGTTATAGCCTGAATATGAACAGATACAACAAAAATCAACTCAAAAAGAGTCAAACTAGTATTAACATCTATAGCTTAATTCGGGAAGAAGTTCAAACATTATTACAGACATAACATCTGACTAAGACAACCAAAAGTCAGGGCAAAACACTTAAGGAGACAATGCCTAATTAATCAGCAATTTCAATGATCTGAACAACATGTCCCGCTTCAGGACCTTCCACATCTGCTTGCTGGGGAGGAGGAGGAGGCGGTGGAGGAGGAACGTAGTTGAGTAAGAAATGTAAAGTGTTAAAAACTTCTATAGCTTTAGCTGCCACATGATTCCTCGGCTCTCTCCGATGACAATGGATAGCATTTTGGAAGGAAACTATACAATTATTTTGAAGCCCGTGCATGAAAGCGTTGAAAAGGCAGTGAAGTGCAGGCGTTCGAAATAATAACCTGCAGTCAAATAAACCTCCAACAAGAGCATATCCCTCATGCAATTCATAGTCTTCTAATGCTGAATTAAAAGAATCAACAGGAAAATGTACATTTTGTATAAACATAACACCCAAAGCCCTTACCCTTTCACCATTTTGCAAGAGATCCATCGCATTAGAAAGAAAATGCGATGCAGTTTGAGAAGGATAAATAGCCACTAGATGATGGTTTTTATTACTTTTATATTGAATAATCAATTGGGAACACTAAATGAGATCCTCTATAGTGTGCACTTGTACCATCGACTTTGGTAAGATAGACGGTACCTACATAGTATGGGTGCACCCTCATGTATCTAAAAACTTTAGAGGTCCTTACAATCACCCTCTAGACATGTGAAAAGAATTAGATTTGGATAATGTGACATGAACACTACATAAAAAGTTTAACATCAAACCTTCACATCTATGGATAGGTGGTGTGGTTAATATTATATATGAGTGAGTGCAAGAAGTTGGGTCCACTTTTTGGCTAAAAAGTGGAAGTCCTATTGCTAAAATTAAAGTTTGTCATAGTTAGGGTAAAATTTTGAAACAATTTCACATGGAATATTAACATGGTATAAAATATGAAATGTAGGATTTTGTTTCTAGTTTTTAAATATGTAATTTATTCTAATACCCAAATGACAAAAGTTGGTTTTGTATAGGAAGCACAAAAGTTACCTTGTTAAAAAAATATGTTTTAGGCAAAAGCATGCATGACCAACATAATTTGACCTAAATGCAAGCAGTTTTATACTTTCTTTTATGGAAAGATGTGTATGATGCTAATGTTTGATCTGGATATTGTTTTGTAATTTTTTAATAAATGATTTTTTTATTAATTTTTACTAATCCTAATTATTTTTCTTAAAGCCCTCGTGTATGGCCAACATAATTTGAGCTAAACTAATTGTAATATAATTATTTTCATTATGCTATTAAAAAATAGTAATATATCTCATTGCAAGTTTATGAGTCCCTTTGTTTAAAAAATAATTAATAAATATAAAAATATGCCCAACAATAAAAAGAATTACATATTTGAAAATGAGGCATTGCAATTTGTAATGGATTTTAATTTGGTCCAAAAATTCTTTTAAAAAAGTCACCAACCATATTGCCAAAGTTAGTTTGTACTCTTCTTTTTACCATTACATTGTACTTGCAAGGCCAAGGCTAAGAATTAGGTTTCCAAGTCTATTCTAAACTTAAAACTAAAGAAAAAATATGGATTTTAAATTTAAAATTTCATAGAATGCATACCCATCCTAAAAAAAATAGGTATCCATTTATAAATAGGTACACATTCTAAAAATAAGTAGGTACCCATTTCTATTATATATATTAACCTATATTTAGTAAAAGATACTAAGAAACATCTTTATTGACAAATTTATAGTATTTATTATTAAAAATAATTTGTAATTTTATGATAAATTTATAATATTTATTATTAAAAATGATTTAAAAAATAAATAAATAAATTAATAACTATTCACATATAAATGATTTATCCTTCGAATTTATTTACTTTTGCTTTTGGACTTCATTAATATCAAGAATTTTATATGTTATTTTTATAGATACTAGATAATTTATATTTTAATAGTTTATTTATAAATATATAGTTTAGTCATATATTTTAATTTTAAAGAGGTAACAATAAATTAAGTTATCATAAAAAAAATTTAATGAAAAACCTCATGTTTGGGTTGCTTGTGTTTTTCTATCACTTTACAATAATATTCATTCAATTTTTAAGTATTCAATAACTATACTAATTAAATTATTTATATTGTAAATAGATTGAATAATGAATAAAAAGTAATTTATCTACTTTTTCTAGAGCTATCTAAATATATAATTGAGTTATTAATTTTAGTTTTTTTATAAATATCAATAAATCATGCAATCAAATGCTCTAATTAGAATCTTTTTAGTGTTCTTGTAATGAAATTATACAAACAATTTCCAATTTTTAGTGACAAAATGCTATATTCACTTTTAATTATATTGTTAAGAGGTGAATGATGAATATGTTAAAGCACTTTTGGAAATGATGAATAAGTTGTGTTTAGCCTTGTCACTCTATCTTGGTGTCAAAGAACACACTATGAAAGAGGAACTCGGTGGTGAATATTTGGAGATGGAGATGAAAATAAATTACTTCCCACCATGTCCCCAACCAGAGCTTTCTTTGGGAGTAGAACCCCATACAGATATGAGTGCTTTGACTCTTCTTGTGCCCAATGAGGTTCCAGGGCTCCAAGTACACAAAGACGGCCATTGGGTTGGTGTAGAATACATTCCTAATGCTATTACTATCCACATTGGAGATCAACTAGAGGTTATTTTATTATTTCTCTTTTTTTTTTCTTTTTTAAAAAATCCAAAATTTATCTCACAATGATATAAATGTTGTAGGTTTTGAGCAATGAAAAGTACAAGAGTGTTTTACCTCATAGTGTGGTGAAAAAGGACAAAGTGAGAATGTAATGGCCAGTATTTTGTACTCCTAATAAAGGAATTGGTCCTATGAAAGAGTTAATTGATCAGAAGAATCCACCCTTATAAAATGCCAAGACTTATGCAAAGTTTAAACATCATAAGATCAACAAATTGGAGTAGTAAAAGGACAACTCATAAATACTTTTAACTCATGCCCCCATCTTGTTTTCAATGCCTAGAATGAAATAAAAATTATGATACTCCACTAAAAGGTGTATGATGTTGAAATCAATTGTCAGTGTGAAGTCTTGATTTTGCTTAGTGGCATATTGATTTACCATTAAACTTTAAATAATATCTATTAAAGTGTTGTTACTTATTATTAGCAATGGTGATATTCTTATTTAATAGCAATATTATGATTCAAACAAATTTTTCTATTAAACAACATTATGAATTTTTTTAGAGACAATGTAATAAATTGAATGATTGTGCATTTTTGTAAAGTGTGACTTGTCTATGAATGAATGTAAATATTTTAAAGTGAGAGTATCTAAAATTATTCATATTGGAAAATATTAACTTGGGGAATTATTAAAAGGAATTGTAAATGAATGGTAATTGATAAGAATTTTGACATTAGTTTCATTAAATAAGAATAATGACATTAAAAAATATATTTGAAATTATTAAGTAATGTTCATGTGTACATATGTGGGTGCATGTATAAAGAATAGTTTTAGTTATGGATATACAATTAGATGAATGTATATATAAGAAAGCATATCATGCATACAAAATGGTATCCATGTACATACATTTAAGGTATCAATGTACATATAGAGCTATGAATACATAGATATAATCCATGATGTACTTATAGAAACTTTTTCTTGTTAGAAATTTGAAGTGAATGTAATTATCACTAATTAATAAAAGGGATTAACATTTATTAAGTGGCATTGATAACATAATAAGCATTTTTTTATCGGTAATTGACATGGGAAATTATCATGACAATGTGTTCATGAGGTTATTAATAATCTCTTGAATTGTAGAAGAAGATTGATGTTAGAATCTTTGTATATATACTAATAAAGTACAAGATAAATTATTTATTCTATAAGATATTTTTAAAAATTAATTATATTGTCCATGATTGGGATGTTTGTATATATATTGATAAACTAAAGGACATTTTTTTTAGATTGTGAATTATATTTTCCAAATTAATTATACTTATAAATGTTTAGACAAAGATTATTTTCATAACATCATTTAATAAGGAAATGGGATGATAATTTTTTATAAATTTTAGATTGAACAATCAATTGGGAACACATAAATGAGATCCTCTTTAGTGTGTACTTGTTCCATCTACTTTGGTAAGATGTAGCGTACCTATGTAGTATGGGTGCACCCTCATGCATCTAAAAACTTTAGAGGTCCTTACAATCACCCTCTAGATATGTGACAAGATTTATATTCAGATAATGTGACATGAACTTTAAATAAAAAGATAACATTAAACATTCACATCTATGGATAGGTGGTGTGGTAGCTATTATATGTGGGTGAGTGCAAGAAGTTGGGTCCACTTTTTGGCCAAAAAGTGGAAGTATATTTCCCAAAAATTAAAGTTTTTCATAGTTGGAGTAAAAATTTGAAGTACTTACACATAGAATATTAACATGCTATAAAAAATGAAATGGAATATTTTTTCAAGTTTTCAAATATATGATTTATTCTAATACTTAAATTATAAAAGTTGGTTTTGTATCTAAGATGTACAAAAGTGACCTTTTTAAAAAGTATGTTTTAGGCCAAAACATGCATGTGTATGACCAAGATACCTTGATCTAAATGAAAATATTTTTCTAATTTGTTTTGTGAAAAGATGGATATTATACTAAAGTTTGGTTATGATATATTTTTTTAAAAAGTTAATTAAAAAATAATTTAGTTAATTTTTTACTTGGTCTAGTTTATTTTTTAAAACTCCTAATGTATGGCCAACATAATTGAGCTAAATTAAATTTTTAACATGATTTTTTTCATCATGTAGAGAATGATGCCTAGATTGGTCTGACATAGTGTTTTCTTCAATAAAATTTTAAAATCAAAGTTATAAAGAATAGTAATATATATCATTTCAAGTTTATGAGTTTGTTTAAAAATTAGGTAACAAATAAAAAATATATCCAACAGTAAAAAAAATTACGTATTTGGAAACTAAAAATTGTCATATGTATTAGGTTTTAATTTGGTCCAAAAATTCTAAAAAAGAATTGTCAACCATATTGCCAAAGTTTGTTTTTACTCTTGTTGTTACCATGTGTTTAGGGTAAAGTTGGATTTGTTGATCTTTTGTGGTTTAGATGTTAAAATCCTCCTTTCACCCTAACATTAAAGGATCTAGAGTTGAGTGGTGAGCACTATCATACCCTAGGTCACTTGCAAATGAGGGGAAGCTTGGATTAGGGAATTAATTATCAATTTTTCCTTCTCCTATGTTCAATTGACCATTAAAACCCTAATTATGCAAATACGACAACAAATTAAAGAATTACAGAAAAAGCTCTTGTAGACAGGAGTAAAATACCAAATTATAGAATACCTATTTTCGGGGTTCCAAAGTGGAATAGTCGGGGACACTAGGGCAGGCACCCAAGTCCAAGGTACCTACTTTTTCGAAGAATCTAGATCTCCTTCGGACACTAATCAGCCCTGTAACTTCTATTTTCTAGAATCTATCTGCAAAGGACACTGGAGTGAGCGCCCTAGTCTCGAAAGTGCTCCTTTGTTTGTCTTTCCTCCAAATCCTGAATCCCTGATGTCTTCCTAGTAGTCCTACAACTCCACTTTTCCCAGATGCAACACCTATAACCTGTAATCACAAGACTTGGTTTGGGAGTTGTGGTGTTTACAGGTTTGCCTTAGTCAAACCCCAGAGGACACTTAAGTCTCTAAACACCATTGTCAGATAAAGAGGGCGTCCCCTTGTGAGGTAGAGGCCAAAAAATAAAGGAATCAATGATAAAAACACAATGATATGTCACCTTGTAGTGAAGCTTTCATGGAGGAAGATGCTCTTCATTCCATGAAGGAATTGATACTCAAATCTACAAATATCAACACACAAAATACATAAGTCTGCTCTTGCAACAGAATAGAAAGCCTTGAATCACCTTGAGAACCCAATAGCTTGCTAGTCATCATCTCATTTAGAAATGAATGCCTAAACATGCTTTTATATGCAACTACAAGCACTCCCACCAAGATTTTAAAAATCCAAAATTATTGTGTCAGCAAAAGGGCCAAATAACGGTCATAAACTGACACTCAGAAATCAGGGTTGCCCCAAAATAAGGCAGGACTAGGGCGCGGGCACCCAAGTCCTCCACCTTATTTTGGATAGGGTATAGCTCAAGGGGTCCACTTAGGTTCAATTTGTCATGGAACCTAGGTCTCATTCCATCAAGATGCCAAAATATGAACTAAGATGTCCTAAATGCATACTAAAGACCTAGGAGCTAAACCATATGAGGGAAAAGCCCCCAAGGGGACATTTTCTGACATTACATTTAGCCCCCACTTTAATGTATGTATAAATGCGAGGCTAATACATGCATTAAAGTAAGGTCATAAACACAACAAACACACCAAGCATGGAGAAGACACGCCGATCACATAGAAGACAGTAACAAGCATGCAAAACACAGAGAAGACAGTCAATGCATAGAAGACACATTAATGCATAGAAGATAGAAATGATATCTTTTCTTTTCTTTTTCTCATATATATGAAATGCAAATACAAGTATTGGAAAGTAAAAAAACCTACCATAATACACGATGCACCACTTAAGGCCGCAGGTCTCTGTATATGGGGCAACACACATGCAAGATACGCAAAACCTCCCAAAATGCATGAAGCACTCCCCAAGAGCACTGGTCACTGCATATGGGGCAACAAACATGCCATACAAAACAAGCACACCAAAACACACACACTTGAAGACACAGAGAAAACATGGCAGATAAGTGATGGTGTGTTTCCCATTTCTAGGCTCATCACCATCTCAAGCACATTACAGGCACACACCGACGATTGGGATTTGCCACAACAATTGCTGAAGACCCACTTAAGGGTTGAGTTAGTCACAGAACCACTCCCTGCCTTCGCAGAGGACTTTTGAAAATGACAGGATGATGCAATCTCCTCTGAGAAATACACCATCCCCACCTCCGCAGAGGGCTTAAGAAAAAGGATATACTTGATATCCTGCCTCCATAGAGGGATTACATGATTGATTGATTGATTGATTGCAAACAAACTCAAGATGCACGATGCACGACTCAAGAGTGCAGGTCACTGCATCTGAGGTCAAACACATTGCTAACATCTGTAATAGACATCTTACCTTATATGCCCCCAACTTAAGATGGTTGATATCAGTTATCGATATCAAGCACGTTAAGGTAGGAAGAAAATACACAAGGGAACATTGGCTTTTGCAAAGCCCATGCCCCTCAGTGGTGACATGTACCTTATGATTGTCAAATGTTCCCACAAACACATCCCTAAAAGAAACATGTTAGTGTCTACAAAATCATGACAAACAACAACATCAATGTATATGATTAACCACACAAAGAGCCAAGGTTACACAATGAATTCAGAGTTCGAGGATAACCAGGGGCTATATCATGAAGCTCTCCAAATCAAGTACCAGCAAGGCTAGATTCAAAGGAAAACAAAGGTGCATGGAGCAGCAGTATTGTTAAGGTTTGTAAATGTGATAGAAACACATAGAATTCACTACACAGAAAGCATGAGTGCTTCCACTAGCCAAGAGTTAGATAAAATATACAACCCCATCATCATATTAGGAACTATAGTCCATTTTTTATTGCTCTCAAAAGGGACACTAGGTCTGCATCAATATAAATGTTTTTCGTCATCCACCTGTTAGATGGAAACACTAGAGGAAGGGAAACAATAAAAAAGAGAGGAGAAAACAAGTGTCTTAGGGATAGTCACATAGGAGGGTGCCCCCAAGTCACCAACCACGACTCTATGTCCATCAGAGACAACATACAGCAATGAAATCAGAGAGAGAGGCAATATAGAAGAATGATGATACAAATAGAAGAAAGGTCACAACATAGGTAGTCTCCTGGTATCCTAAACCTTATGGGAGAATCTGAGGTCATCCTAGGAGGCCTAAACAACACATAACACATCACAGAGGAAGCACATCATGAAAGAGATAAAGGGTTAGAGATACTTACCTGTAGGGTATTCATATTATATGTTGGAGCTCTCGAACCTCTTTGAGAGATACTCGATCATGTTTAATGCAAAATTTGAGTGGTTCTTATGAAAGCCTTCTTTGTTATCATATGATGCTTGTTCATTAAATCCTTGTTTAAATGAGACTTTTTGTTGCTTATGAGGGGGAGAACCACTATTATTTCTATTTGTTGATTGTCATTTTGCTCTTTCCTAATTTTTAGCGAGTTTTCGTTGTTGAATCTTTGTAGGATAGTAATGGGAATCATCCTATACCATCTTGCATGTCTATATCAGTTTTTGTTCTTGCTTTTTAAAGACATTTTGATTATCTCCTGATCCATATAAGGATAATGGAGGAGGAACCTCAGCATAAATTCCATTTCTTTGAGGACGATGTGGTTTATCCACTTGTTTCTTATCCACTTCAATCATACCCATGATGCTATCATAGTCCAAGTATTCATCCTCATCTACTTCCACTAAATCTTGTTCAACCATATTATTTTCGGTATGTTTAGGAAAAGGATTAGTGAAGATTTGTTAATTCTAATTTGGTAGAGCAACTGACTTATTTCCATTATCATTCACACCCAATACCTGAATGACATTTGAATTAATAATGTCTTGTATCTCATGTTTAAGATGCATACATCGTTCAGTGTCACGTCCTTGCATTCGATGATAATGACAAAAGGCATTAGTATCGAAGTAAGGTCCTTGTTTACTAGGATCAACAGGTTTGATCAGCGGAAGCTTTAGAATGTTATTACTCACAGCTTGATTCATGATAGAATGATAGGACTTAGATATCAGAGTAAACTTTCTTGGTTGATACGACGCTTTCTTTGGATTATTTATAGCAGACACATTCATGTTTGGTCCATTGATCTTGATGAAACTCCTATTATTGTTCCTTCTAAAGTTGTTATGCGATGATCCACCCAAGGATTGACCAACTTGAGCTGATGAGTTTTGGTTTTCATACTGAGCAGATGAAAGCTGATAATCACGAAGACTGGTGCATAAATGTTGAAAGGAATTGTATTTCATCAAGAGAATCTTATCATGAATATTAGGTTGCAAATTTGTAATGAATATCTTTTGAACATCCTCATCTTTGATCTGATACTAAATTTGTGCATAAAGTCCTTGATATCAACCAATGAATTCAGTCAACTTTTCTTTGGGAACTTGTTACATTACACCAAGTCAATAAGAGTAACTTGGGGTCCGATATTTGCTTGAAATGTTGTAAAAATTGATCAATCAACTGTGAAAAGGAGTGTATTGAATTTGAAGGCAACGAGAAAAACCATTCTAAAGTAGTATCTTTGAGAGATCGCGAAAAAAGTTTTCCTAACAAACCCTCTTCAAAACAAAAATCAGTACACATAGCTGTAAATGCTGCCACATGAATATTAGGATCACCTTTTCCACCATATTTTTCAAAGCAAGGAGGCTCAAACCTCTCAGGCATAGGAGTTCTCAAGATTGCATAGGATAATGGATTACAGGCATGATATGTTGGTAGACTAGGCTGCAAAGATTTTGTCAAATTTGTTACCTTTTGTTGCAAAGCAGTCATGCCCTATAAAAGTTGGTTTAGGATGGCCTCATTGGGAGATGTAGTTTGTTGTGAGGGATTAGATCCAAGGTGACCAGGTGATTGAGCTTGAGATATGATAGGCAGAGGCTGAGAATAGGTTAACAGTAGTTGGCCACGATGATAGGTGGAAGATGGTTGTGTTAGATTTAGGACACACAACTGAGAGGGGGGTGAATTAGTTGTGCAAAACTTTCTCTAATTTCCACACCTAAATCTTCTTGGTGATTAGCAGTCTATTAAACATGAAACATAATGCATTCAAATCAAAGGCAGAAACTCATCAACACATAAGACACCAAGATTTTGACGTGGAAAACCCGATTAAGGGAAAAACCACGGGGTGATTAACCCAAGAATGTATTCTCTATTAGAAGAATAGAAAGAACAAATGGCACATGCCAATTAGGGCTCACTACCTGAGCACGCTGCTCACAAGAGACTCACTACCTACAAGAGACACACTGTCTACAAGAAATAAGTATCACCTTTATGAACTGGAGAATAGCATCTTCACCATGCTTGAATCAGTTCCATTAAGCCCAATACTTCTTCTCTTCCTTTCGCACTCCTCGTTACCACACACTCATCACCACACCACACTATGGAATGACTTCACAATCCCTTATTTATACAAGATATTGACTTAGGAATAATCATCTAAGTCAGCAACCACCTACAAGAACATCCACAAGACATGTAATACATCCGATCGGCCAGTTCAGAAAGAACACCAACATCCGGTGGTTATTCTTCAAATATGAACTTTAACTTCAATTTGGACCACCAACATGAACTAGAATCGATCCACAAATCACCACAAGCTTTCTTGAATCATCAACAACATCCACACTTCATTTGCTTACTAGAATCCTTCTCTCCTTCATCCGGAACCTCAAGAACACAGTCTGTCATCACTGTCACAAAGGAATAGGTTCTTCCGGACCTTCAAGCCACAAACCAATCTACTTGACACTTCACAAGGATGTCTTCAACACTTTCTCAAATCCGTAGAATGGGATAATGCATTACCAGACCTCACCGGACCTATCTGTGTCACTCTGTCACCTCTGGACACCTGTCGAAGCCGGTTCTACTTGAGTGGTCATAACTTCTTCAGATATTTGTGTAGACCTCTAAAAACTTGACTGGATCATCTCAAGACTCATATATACAAACCCTTTAAACCACATCCTCTTATCCTTAACCTATCTTGGACTTTTACCTTGTTGTCATCACTATTCTTCACTATTCCTGATTGAAACTAATTTTCTCAATATCCTCAGCACACAACTCATCCAATCCTTCTCATCAATGCAACATGAGTATGTTGACATCAATGACAACACTGGTTAGACCCATAATTGCAACAATCTCCCCCTTTGTCATTGATGGCAACATATGATGTGAAAAACCATCAAGACAAGAACTTCTCCTTTCGTCACAACTCCCCCTATCAACAACAACTATTCATATGTCTTCTCTTCCTTTACTACTCCCCCTTTGATCATCAACCACTTGTTTTTCACATGTCTTCTCTTCCCCTTTGACATCAATGGCAAAGGGCTCATACTTGCAACTCCAATACTTTAGAATCATACCTGCTGCTCCCCCTGAGTAGCAGCTCCCCATCATCAATCTGGATCACAAGATATGACTGTGATATCCACTGGACTGATGCACATCAGTGCATCCTAGTTCATCACCAGAGGGGCAATAACCCCTAACTTCTCCCTAAGATACTCAAAAGAGTCCTTGGGAAGAGGTTTAGTAAAGATATCTGCAATCTGATCCTTGGAGGGCACAAACTCTAGTCTGACTTCATCCTTGTGCACTTGATCTCTCAGAAAGTGAAACTTGATAGATATATGCTTAGTCTTAGAATGCAACACCGGATTCTTAGAAATATTTATTGCACTTGAATTATCATAGAAGATTATGATAGGCTCCTTATACTCTACTTTAATATCTCGTAGCATCTGCTTCATCCACAAAACTTGAGTGCAACTACCTACTGCTGCTATGTATTCTGCTTCAGTTGTAGACAGGGATATTGCCTCTTATTTCTTGCTTAGCCAAGAAACCAATCTCTTTCCTAAAAAGAAAGCTCCACCACTGGTACTCTTCCGATCATCCACATCTCCTGCCCAATTAGCATCTGTATATGCGTGACGAGAAAAATCATGATCTCTAGGATACCACAAACTATACTCAACTATTCCTTTTAGATACCTAAACATCTCTTTGATTGCCATGACATGAGATTCTCTAGGATCAGCCTGGAATCTCGCAACAAGACCAATAGCCTGCATTATATCTGGTCTAGTTTGAGTGAGATACAACAATCCTCCAATCATTGATCTGTACTTTGTCTGGTCTGCTTTAGGAGAGTCATCATCTTTGCTCAACTTACATCTAGTTGCCATGGAGTATTCGTTGGCTTTGAATCTTCCATTCCAAATTTCCTCAACAATTCTTTCACATATTTGGTCTGAGAAATAAAGATTCCTTTCTTTGTTTGAGTAATTTGCAAACCCAAGAAGAAATTTATTTCACTAAGCATTGACATCTCAAACTCACTTTTCATTTGATTTGCAAAGGTTTTACACATACTGTCTCTTCGTCCAAAGATGATATCATCAACAAATACTTCAATAATCAAGATGTTTTCATGATCAATTTTGAAATATAAGTTACTATCAGCAGTACCTTTGTTGAAACCAATCTTCAAGAGATGTTTGTCCAATCTTTCATACCAGGCTCTTGGGTCTTGCTTTAGTCCATACATTGCCTTCTTCAGCTTGGAGACCATATCATTATGCTTAGATAATTGAAATCCATCTGGTTGTTCAATGTACACTTCTTCTTCTAAGTCACCATTCAAGAAAGCAGATTTGACATCCATATGATACACCCTAAAATCCTTGAAGGCAGCAAATACAAGAAATAATCTGACTGCTTCAATTCTTGCCACCAGAGCAAAAGTTTCTTCAAAATCAATTCCTTCTATTTGAGAGTAGACCTTGCAGACCAATCTAGCTTTATTTCTGATTACTTCACCAACTTCATTTAGTTTGTTCTAGAAGACCCATTTGGTTCCAATCACAATCTTGTTTCTAGGTCTGGGAACAAGATCCCAAGTGTGATTTTTCTCAATTTGCATCAACTCTTCCTCCATTGCTTTGGTCCACTTTTCATCATTGCAGGCTTCATTTATTGTCTTAGGTTCAATCTTTGAAATCAGACAATATTCATCTAAATTTTGAGCAATTTTTCTTCTAGTTTGCACGCCTTTGCTTTTGTCACCTATGATCTGATCTTCAGAGTGGTTCAGTCTTACATACCTTGGAACTTTGGGAGTTTCTTACACTTTTGCTTCTTGATTAGGCTCATTCAGACCTATCTCTTCTTCCTAATTTATCGGATCAGTCTGAGTCTGATTTTTAGAAAAGGATTGAACTCCTTGAACCAGGACACCATTCTAATCATCTTCATCATATTCATAAAACCTTGAGGGTTTCTCTATTCCCTCATCAACCTTCACATTTGTACTTTCTATCATCTTTCTTAGTCTCTTGTTATAACACTGGTATGCTTTTCTTTGAGTAGAGTAACCCAAGAATATTCCTTCATCACTTCTAGCATCAAACTTGCCTAGATCTTCATCTCTTTTGATGTAACATTTTCTACCAAAGACTCTAAAATATCTTACAGTAGGAGTAGTGCCAAACCAGAGTTCGTAAGGGGTCTTACTGATATTGCTTCTAATTTGAACTCGTTTGAGAGTATAGACTGTAGTACTGATAGCTTCTCTCCAATAGATCTGAGGAACATTTGCTTCTATCATCATGGTCCTAGATGCTTCCTAGATGGCCCAGTTCTTTCTCTCCACTACTCCATTCTGCTGTGGAGTCCTCAGAGCAGACAACTGTCTCTTAATTCCATGTTTCTCACAGAACTTTATGAACTCATCGGATGTGAATTCTCCACCTCTATCAGATCTCAAACATTTCAACATTATTCCTATTTCATTTTCTACCATAGCCTTGAATATTTTGAATTTCTCAAGAGCTTCTGATTTCTCCTTTAGAAAGGTTACCCACATCATCTAGGAATAGTCATCAATTAGCAGCATGAAGTATCTGTCACCTTGAATACTCCTGGTTCTTGCTGGACCACAAAGATCAGTGTTAACTAAGTCCAATAATTCGATAGAAGACAGTTCCGTGCTTTTGAATGTGACTCTGCTCAGCTTACCCAACTAACATTCCTTGCACAAGCTGTTAGTAGGTTTCACCAATTTTGGAAGATCTCTTACAGCCTGAGTATTGCTTATCTTGATGATATTATCAAAATTCACATGACACATCCTCCTATGCCATAACCAACTTTCATCAACTTGAACAAATAAGCAGCTTTTATCTGTACCAACTAAATGGAAGATGTTACCTTTAGTTTGAGTACCAGATGTAATCTCTGTTCCGAAACTTTCAAAGATTTTGCATTTTTCATCCTTGAATCAGAGATCATAGCCTTTGCCCACCAACTGTCCAACACTGAGAAGATTGTGCTTTAAACCTTCAACATACAGTACATCACCAATTTTGTTTCTTCCATCAAAAGAAATAGTTCCTCTTCCTCTGATTCTACCAGTAGAATTGTCACCAAACTTTACCACTCCTCCTTCATACCTCTCCAAATCTACAAACTTATTTTTGTTACCTATCGTATGGTGAGAGCATCCACTGTCAATGACCCAATCATTCTTCTCTTCAATTTGGGCAGCCAGAGCTCTTTCCACGGTCTTAAGATTGACAGAAACAGAGGACATTGGATCTTCTTCCTTGATGGCAATGAACACCCATTCATTTCCAGAATTGTTTCCTATCTTTGATTCATCATCTGTTACTCCTTCATTATCATCATCTTCATGTACATAGTAATAGTTCTTTTGGAGCCTTGGCTTGTTAGGATTTTGCCTTGAAAATCTTTCCGGACACCTTGAGGCAAAATGACCAATCTTATTACAGTTAAAACACTTAAAAGGTAATTTTCCTTGATACTTACTGAATCCTCTTGGCAGCCTTTTTGCAATAAGGGCTTCAAGTTGAGCAGTTTCTACTTCTTCATCCAGATCTTTTCTTGCTTTTTCATACCATGACAATTTCCTTGAAGAATTCTCTCCCAAATCAAACCTTTGTTTACCTTTAACAAAGGCACTGGCTTTGAATGCAGATTCAGTCTTGGGGGGGTCGTCTCCAAACTCTGTCATTTCAAATGCAGCCAATTTCTCAGCCAATTGATCTCTTGTGACAGTTGTATGGGCTATGAATTCTTTAATGGAAGAAGCCTTCATTTTGTAAGAAGCAGGAAGGGATCTAAGAATTTTACCAACAATCTCATTTTCATCCAAGACTCCACTAGCATTTCTAATTCCACAAACTAGCTCATTCACTCTTGGCATAAAATTGGTAATATTTTCATCATCTCTCATCTTCAGTTTTTCAAATTTTCGTTTTAGACTCTGTAACCTTGCACATTTAACATACTGGTCTCCTGCATGCAAAAGTTCCAGTTTATTCCAAATCTCAAAAGCAGTTGGTAGGTCAATAACATTTGAGAGCTCTGAGTCAGATAATGTGCTTAAAAGAGCCTCTTTGGTCCGCAAATTATTTTCAGCATCTGTGATTTCATTTAGGGTTGTCAGACCACCCTGTGGAGGTACATATGCCTTTGTAACCATGGACTAGTACGCCATTCCCATACACTGCAAGTGACATTTCATGCGACCTTTCCAAAGAGCAAAGTTGGTTCCATCAAACTTCAGACTATCCTTCTTGTAAGATGACATCCTGGATCTCCTCAAGCGGTTAAGCTCTTTTTAGAGGAACTTAGCTCTAATACCAATTGTTAGATTTAGGACACACAACTGAGAGGGGGGGTGAATCAGTTGTGCAAAACTTTCTCTAATTTTCACACTTAAATCTTCTTGGTGATTAGCAGTATATTAAACATGAAACATAATGCATTCAAATCAAAGGTAGAAACTCATCAACACATAAGACACCAAGATTTTGACGTGAAAAACCTAGTTAAGGGAAAAACCATAGGGTGATTAACCCAAGAATGTATTCTCTGTTAGAAGAATAGAAAGAACAAATGTCACATGCCAATTAGGGCTCACTGCCCGAGCACACTGCTCACAAGAGGCTCACTGCCTACAAGAGACACACTATCTACAAGAAATAAGTATCACCTTTATGAACTGGAGAATAGCATCTTCACCATGCTTGAATCAGTTCCATTAAGCCCAATACTTTTGCTTTGCCTTTCGTACTCCTCCTCGCTACCACACACTCATCACCACACAACACTATGGAATGACTTCACAATCCCTTATTTATACAAGACATCAACTTAGGAATAATCATCTAAGTTGGCAACCACCTACAAGAACATCCACAAGACGTGTAATACATCTGGTCAACCAGTCTCAGGAAGAACATCAACATCTGGTGGTTATTCTTCAAATACAAACTTTAACTTCAATGTGGACCACCAACATGAACTAGAACCGATCCACAGATCACCACAAGCTTTCCTGAATCATCAACAACATCCGCACTTCATCTGCTTACTGGAATCCTTCTCTCCTTCATTCGAAACCTGAAGAACACAGTCTGTCATCACTATCACAAAGGAATAGGTTCTTCTGGACCTTCAAGCCACAAACCAATCTACTTGACACTTCACAAGGATGTCCTCAACACTTCCTCAAATCTGCAGAATGGGATAATGCATTACCGGACCTCACCGGACCTATCTGTGTCACTCTGTCACCTCTGGACACCTGCCAAAGCCGGTTCTACTTGAGTGGTCATAACTTCTTCAGATCTTCATGCGGACCTCTGAAAACTTGACTAGATCATCTCAAGACTCATATATACAAACCCTTTAAACTGCATCCTCTTATCGTCAACCTATCTTGGACTTTTACCTTGTTGTCATCACTGTTCTTCACTGTTCCTGATTGAAACTAATTTTCTCAATATCCTCAGTACACAGCTCATCCAATCCTTCTCATTAATGCAACATGAGTATGTTGACATCAATGACAACATTGGTTAGACCCATACTTGCAACAGGTTGCGAGTATGTAATAGGTCGCTAGAAATGAATGGAATAGATAGGTGGTTGAGAATAATTATGCATAGAGGAGGTCCCTTTAGGAATCAAATTCTGATAATTGAATCCCATAACTTTGTAATTAGTGCCATTAGATACTCCAATACCAGTGGTAGCATTACTACAAGCATTCGCATTAGTTGTTAAGATCGTTGATGCAAAGGTGGATACTCCTATATTTGGTATAGGTATGGAAACTTGAGTATGAGATGGTGATAAAGTGTTATTTATCACTTGTGCACATTTGGTTACCGGACTGATATTGGTTTGCACAATATGTGCTAGACCGCGAAGTGCATTAACACCATCTTGTCCTTCTTTTATCAATTCTCTTATATTATCAATTGTAGGAGATTCTCTTATTTTCCATAAATGTTTGAAATTCAGCAAAGTCTTTATCCAAATTTTCTATTTTCTCATTAGATACATATCCTGTTGCCTCACTAGTATTATCAACATCATGAAAAGTTTGTTCATCCAGTGAGGTCGGAGGATGTATAATATCTTGCCCAATTTGATTATCTCCCTTTGTAAAGAAGGTGTCCAAAGTACCAACTTCTTCAAGAGCACTAGATCCCATTAATCTTTTGCTTCTTCTCAAAGGGATATTGTTTTTAGGGTAGTGTGTCATAAATTTTTTACAAAAGCATACAACACACACTACGCAAAGCAAGAGAACAAATCCTAGGAGAAGGATATGATTGACGGCCAAAATGCTTGATTTTTCGATACTTTTTCAAAGCCAATGAATGACACAAAGGATGTTGTAAGGATTTTGATCAAGGACAGCAAGTTATATGTCTAATATCAGTCCAAAATAGAAATCTAATCACTCTCAACACACTCTTGACGCAAATCCAAGATAATGCCAAGTCAAAATATAGTGAAAAATGTCAAAATATGCACTTTTTTCACCAAAATTCAATGCAAAAGAGCATAACAAAGGGTGTTGTGAGGAAAATGTTGATGGAAAGAAAATAATATCAGAAATAACATCCACTTGATGCAAAAATACCAAACACAACATGATTGCAGCACCACTTAAGATCAAACCCTAGTGAAAATATAGCAAAATATGTAATTTTTCACGGTTTTTCAACACCAAGACCTAGTATAAGGGGTGTTGTAAGGAATTTTAGGAGGTAAAAAAAAGAATATCAGTAATATTAGTCACATAGATCCATAAAATTGATCACAACATGCTTGGAGTGCAAACTAGGCCAAACCCTAGAGCAAAAATAGCCAAAATGTGTAGTTTTTCACCAAATTTTCACTACAAGAGCCCGTTAAAAGGGTGTTGTGGAGATTTTTATGAGGGGAAGAAAATTAATACCCTGATAACAGAAAAATAATGCCAAAATATCTTTCACAACACACCTACGGTGCAAGTTTGGAGAGTCGATAAGGCCGATTTGAGTGAAAATTATCATTTTTGAAGCCCTAGGTTTGAGATCTTGGAAAAAAAAATTATGTGAATAATTTGAAGTCTGATTTATTATTAAATTGAATTACTCTTAGATCTGAAAATAATTTTCAAGCCTTAACATGCAAAATGCCCATGCAAATTTAATGAAAATGCATCAAAATTGCTAGTTTTTGTTGAAATTTTCTATGTAAAAATGCAAATATTATAAATCTAAATGTAAGGCTACAGCCAAATGAAAATTTTAATGAGCCTCTAAAATCAGTAGAAAAATCTGATAAAAGATTTTGCCTACAAACCCTAGATTTTGGAATTACTAGGTTATATAAAATTGTCAAAATTTCCACAAAACCCTAGCAATTAAATGATGAAAATGCACGGTAAATTTATGAATTTTTCTATAGTTTATATCATATATGATGCAAAAATAATGAATTAGAAAAATTTAGGAAGAATTGACATAATTTAGTAAGCCCAACAATGCAATTTTTTTTGTATTTTTCCAAATTTTCATTTTTTTTGAAACTTTCTCAATGTAATAAATTAAATGACCAAATGAATGAATGAAATCACACCAAATCTATAGAAAAACACTCAGCAAGTTTCCATTTAAGTTCAAAGACACAGGTTCACCAAAATGTTTAAGGTAAAATTGGATTTGTTGATCTTTTGTGGTTTAGATGTTAAAATCCTCCTTTCACCCTAACATTGAAGGATCTAGGGTCAAGTGGCGAGCACTATCATACCCTAGGTCACTTGGAAATGAGAGGAAGCTTGGATTAGGGAATTAATTATCAATTTTTCATTCTCCTATGTTCAATTGACCATTAAAACCCTAATTATGCAAATACAACAACAAATTAAAGAATTACAGAAAAAGCTCTTGCAGACGGGAGTAAAATACCAAATTACAAATTACCTATTTTCGGGGTTCCGAAGTGGAATAGTTGGGGACACTAGAGTGGGTACCCAAGTCCAAGGTACCTACTTTTTTGAGGAATTTGGATCTCCCTCGGACACTGATCAACCCTGTAACTTTTGTTTTGCAAAATCTATCTACGGAGGACACTGGAATGAGCGCCCTAGTCCCGAAAGTGCTCCTTTGTCTATCTTTCCTTCAGATCCTGAATCCCTGATGTCTTCCTAGCCTTCCTGAAATTGCACTTTCCTTGAATGCGACACCTATAACCTGCAATCACAAGATTTGGTTTGGGGGTTGTGGTGTTTAGAGGTTTACCTCAGTCAAACCCCAGAGGACACTTAAGTCTCTGAACACCATTGTCAAATAAAGAGGGCATGCCCTTGTGAGGCAGAGGCTGAAAACCAAAGGAATCAATGATAAAAATACAATGATATGTCACCTTGTAGTGAAGATTTCATGGAGGAAGATGCTCTTCATGCCATGAAGGAATTGATGCTCAAGTCTGCAAATATAAACACACAAAACACACAAGTCTACTTTTGCAACACACTAGAAAGCCTTGAATCACCTTGAGAACATAATAGCTTGCTAGTCATCATCTCATTTACAAATGAATGCCTAAACATGCTTTTATATGCAACTACAAGCACTCCCGCCAAGATTTTAAAAATCCAAACTTACCATGTCGGCAAAAGGACCAAATAACAGTCATAAACTGACACCTAGAAATTAGGGCTACCCCAAAATAGGGCAGGACTAGGGCACAGGCAGCAAAGTCCTCCCCCCTATTTTGGGTAGGGTATATCTCAAGGGGTCCACTTAGGTTCAATTTGTCATGGAGCCTAGGTCTCATTCCATCGGGATGCCAAAATATATGAACTAAGATGTCCTAAATGTATACTAAAGACCCAGTAGCTAAACCATATGAGGGAAAAGCCCCCAAGGGGACATTTTCTAACATTACACCATGACATTGTACTTATAGGTCCAAGGTTGAGGGTTGGGTTTCCAAGTCTAAAACTAAAGCAAAAGTGTAGGTTTTAAATTTGAAATTTCATAAAATTCTTTTTCTCTGAAACACGTACCCATTCTAAAAAGGAATGCGTACATGTTCATAAAAGAAATGTGTACCCATATAGACTATTTATATTATATCCATTATCAAATGAGAACATCTCTGCAACTTTCTATTTAATAAGCATGGCATGATAATGACTAATTTTGTAATTTTTATGTATGTGTCTCTTACAATCTCTTAGCAAGCCATATCATATTCATTTTTTAAAGGAATTTAATCATAAGTAGTATTTTCAAGTTGAATATGTACAAGAACTATTTTTTAGAGGAATCAAGAAAATGAATTATTGTTTAGAGGAATCAAACACATGTGATATATTGAAAAAATGATCTACATCTGCTTGTACTTCAAAAAGCTCAAGGAGGGATCCATCTCAAAGTAAATTAAAGATCATGTATTAATTTTATCTAGATAGTTTGGTAATAATGGAATCAAATAAATGTCAACAAATAAAAAGGAAGCTCATGGCACTTGAAGAAATTGAAGCACATCGAGAGGAGGCAAAATGACTAACATATAGGCGAGAGAGGATTCAAGAATTGAAGAATGTTGAAGCATCCAATTTTATAACTATGGAAAAGGAGAACATTGAAGAGACTAACATGGATGGGGTGAATGTAGAATATGCAAATTTGGAAATGGGTAAGTGCATGGAAATGAGGGACAAAAGGGGTCAAAAGTGACTATTTTTTTCAAAAATCAGCTAAAGATCAACTTATATGAGTAATTCAAGATGTCTATACTTAAAATTTAAAGATATGGTAAGAACAAGAATTGCAACACTCTGAATTTAGTTTCTAAAATGCTAAAGATTTTTAAAAATTGTTAAGGTTAAGGGGGAAAAATGATGACCACACACAAAAGTGTTCCTATTTTTATCACTAAAATATAACATAATGTCTAGTGTGCACCCCCTTTTTCTACATTAGATATTTTTAAAAACTAATTCGTGGAAATATAACCAAGAGTGAGTAGTATACAACTTGTATATTTTTTTATTGAATAATTTTTTTGATGATTTTTGAAGTGGATGCATCTTGAAAATTACATCACTAGTGTGCGTGTCAGATAACATGCACAAAACTAATTGAAAATATAATTTTTGTTTTGTTGAATGTGTCTAGAATAGAGTGTAGAAAAATCATATATATATTTTTTAAAAATAGATAAGTAGGTCAAAAGTTAAAAAAAAAAACAATATAATGTGCTAGAAAAATATCAAGACACTCTTCAAAGAAAATAAAAATAAATAGCTTAACTTATTCAAAATATTAAAAAAATTATATGGATAGAAAGGTAAGAAGTAGATCTTTATTTGGGTGGTGGTTTTGTAAAATTTATTGCAAAACATGTAAATCTGATGAGGTTGAAGCTTGAATTCAAGTTGTTTTATGTTAAAAACATAAATTTAGGAGTGACAAGAGATGTCCAATCCTTAGGCCTACAAATCCAAGCTTAAATGAGACGGATCATAAGAAAGTTGAATTCAAGGCATTAAAAATATGTAAACATTAAACCACATAGGCGTTATATTTTTCATAATTAATGTGAATGTGTTTTGCTAAAAATCTCAAGGTTGGTCACTAATTTGTCCTCCATTTCCATGCACTTACCCAAATGGTGAATGTAGGAGAGTTCAAGAATATGGAAAATGTGATTATAGAAATGTATATAGATAAGTTTTCAATTTCACTCAATGATAATGATATTAGTTGTTTGAAAGTCGATATAGAAATGTTCATATAAATTATATTATTAGAAATAATACAACAAAAAATGATACTAAAATCTATTGTATGAGTGAAAATGAAAATATTTTTTAAAAAATTGAAATAAATATATTGGATAATCTTATTGACCTAAGATATCCAGGAGACAAATTCACACCCATGTAGATAGATTGTTTAAACTATTTTTTTTATAAAAGAAAGTCTAAGATTTTAATGTTAACAAGTAATGCAATTAATGAGAATGTCAAAAATGTGAAGAGTAATGAAAAATTAGGCATATTTGTAAAACCCAAAAAGAAAGATGAATTAATGAAATAAATTGTATCTAGTGTTTCTAATGCTATTGATTATATTGAAAAAAAGGTTGGTCTAAAGATAAGAATGTAACATGATGAACAATAATAACTGCTTTAGTTAATAAATTAGTTTTGAGGAAAAGAGTGATAATTAAGACAAGTGGATTTTTAAATGTAAATGCTAAAAATTTGAGAAGAGCAATAAAGACAAGAGTAAGTATTGAATATGATCCAATTAATCAATGTTAGGCTTTTAATGCTAGACTCCTAAGGTCTAACATGAAATTAAAATATTAGGATTTTAATGCTGGAAATATTTTGAAATTGAGAGGAGTCAAAAGATTTGGATCCTCATCCAAAATATCTATTAGACATGACTCAAATAGAATTATATAAAAAATTTCTAGATGATTCAATTATAGAAAATTTTAGCATAAGTCAAAGATCATTTAAGAAATGTAAACCTTGGTATGTCAAAATTAATTAAAAAAGAATCTCTTGTTCTTATAAAACTCATGCGCAATTCCATTATTCTTATGATGCTTTTTTATATATATGTATTGTACTTTGTATTCTAACCAAATTATGTAAGAATGTGGTACTAATATGTCACCTAGAATAATTAAGGAGTTTATAACAAGTTTTCTTTGTGAAACAATCAATGGACACTTATTTTATTCAAAAACATGTATTTCTAGACAATGCAATAGATGTGGTAACCTTTCATTGTTAGAAGAATGTATGCATGAAAGTAGTTCACATTATTTTGGACAATAATTAGTGGATATGAAGAGGTTCAACAATGTTCAATATCCATTAAAAAATAGAAAAATTGGAAAACGTTGTTTGTTAATCATAGAATAAAGTAGTGTGCATGCATTCATCATAGAATTCAAGATTAAGACTATGTACAATTATGTGAAACACTCTCAATATGCTTAGTGGCTTGATGAAACATTTTGCATATGTAAAAACACATTTTCAATTAGAACTATACTTTCAATGGTTGACTTTGTAGAAAGCTATACTTTTGCTCCACAAAAGGAGATTCAGTCTCAATATTATAATTTAGTTTAGGTGGCCATCTTTGTTCATATTGTATATAGACAAGCAAATGGAAATATATAAGATGACATAATTTTTTGAGGGAGTACCATTTTTATTTGAATGATAACTAATTACATTCATCAAAGTTTATGCAGTATTGTTTCAAATTATTTTATGACAATTTAAAGGAAAGAGAAATCTATATGGCACAACATCTTATATTGATGCAGGAGCATCCACTAGTGTAAGGGCAATCTTGCATCACCCAAAATATTGATTTTTTTTCATTTCTTTTTTAAAATTTGTATTTTTTGTTACCTTAATAGCTTGAATAATGATGTAGAACCTTTAGTTTTTCCAAACTACTAAAAATAACAAACTGTTATTTTTGGAAAGTTTACATTTGAGCACATATGGAAGTGAAAATTTACATGAGGCTTCAAAATTGAAAAATTAGACCTTTGGTGAAGGAATCGGTCAAAGATCATTTGTGGGTTGAAAGACATTAAAGTTTCTATTTCCCGAAAAACCTCTAAAAAAGTTTCAAAGTCAAATTTAAGGCAATTAGAGGCCCCGCACGACCCTGAAAATTAGTGGAATCAGCAGGGTATATTCCTAGCACGTAGAGTACTCTACAAGATTTCCAACTCTTCAAATAGTTCATCAATCGGACACCCGGATCAAAATTTATGGCTCCTAAAAGTTTACCTATTTTGGAGGGAGTTACAAATTTCAAAATTTTAGTTGGAGGGCACCAAAAAGGGCTATTTACGACCATTCGTGGGACCTCTTTTGAGTAGTAGAGAAAAGGGGGAAAGACTAGAGTCAAGAAAAGAAAGGAAAATAGAAGCCCCAACTAATTTGGGGCTACTGAAGGCATAAGGTTCCATGATCTAGGGAGAGGAAGATGTAATGTGTTGCAGCCTGTGGAGGATTCATCCTATGATTGGATTTTAGCTTCTATAATGTAATGTGTTGTCCAAATCAATAAAAAACATTCCTATTTTTTGTGTGCAATTTGTGTTATTGTGTTTTTTAGAATTTACCCCCTCATCAAGTGGTATTAGAGAAAGGGTTCCTAAGTGTGTAGACAGATCATTGACTATGAGGTAGTTTGCACTAGTACCTGAGGTTGTGGGTTTATTGCAAAGATCAAAATGCCTCCATGAAGAAACCATGGTGGGAGAAATTCTTTGATAGAAAAGGGTTTTAAATCCCTACAAAGGTAAATTGATGGATTGCAGGAGGAGCTATGAAGAGGGTTTGAGACAAGAACAAGAGAATAAAGCGAAGATGAAGCAGAAGAAGAGTTATCTAAGGAAGAACAAGATAGTGTTGGAGATCCTGCAAAAGTTAGGTTGTTAAAGGTCATTTCAAAGATTGGAAAGAGGCCTAGGATTGAAGTTTCTAGCTATTCTAGATATTTAAATCTAGAAGATCTTATTGATTGGATAAATGATATGGAGGAATATTTTGAGTATAAAGATGTGGAGGATCCAGAATGGGTCAAGTTCACAAAAATAAAGTTGAAGGTCCATGCTAGTATTTGGTGGAGGGAGGTCTAGTTAGAGAGAAATAGAAGAGTAAAAGAAAAGACTACCAGATGGGATCAGATGGTGGACAAACTAAAGAAGTAGTTCATTCCTATGGACTATGAGTTGGAGTTGTTCAAAGAAGCTACAAGGATTGAAGAAAGGTAACAAGTCTATCAAGGAGTATACAGAAGAGTTTTATAAGATTACTATCAGGATAGGCCATGTAGAGGCTAATAAGGAGAAAGTAGCACATTACATTAATTGGTTGAGGCCAAGTATTCAGGAGGAGATGAGCCTGGTCAGAATGACCACCATAGAAGATGTGTACCGATTTTCCCTAAAGGTGGAAGAGAAGCTAAATAAAAGATTCGAAAGCAAGCAAAGAGGAAGAGGTCAAGGTGGAAGGACTGGTGGAAGATCCTATGGAGGCTGAAATGAGGATCAAAAGAAAAGTGAAGAAGCTGGCACTAGTTAAAATCAGAGAGGAGATAATGCCTACCACCCTCCTGACCAAAATAATGGTGAGCAAAGAGGAAGAGGCCAACCTGGGCAAGGACTGGGAAGAGGAGGTTTCAGAGGAACCTGTTTCCAATGTGGAGAAGAAAGACATCAATCCTACAAGTGTCTATAACATCAAGGAAGGACAAATAGAATATCTGAAGGTAATGCATAAGACGCACATGTAGATGAACATGCACAGTCTGAGCATTTTGAAGTTGCTAAAAGGGGAGAAACCCTAGTTTTTAGAAGAACCTTGTTGAATGAGGTGAAAGAACCATATCAGAGGAAGATTTTATTTCACACAAGGTGCAACTGTGAAGGTAAGTGTTGTGATATTATTATTGATAGTGGAAGCACTGACAATCTTGTTTTAGAGGAGATGGTTAACAAGTTGAATTTGACAAAAAGAACTGGACATCTACATCCATATCGGATTGCATTGTTGCAGAAGGACCATAGAGTTTTGGTCAATGAGCAGTGTTTAGTCAAGTTCAAGATTGCAGACTACCATGATGATGTGTTGTGTGACAACATATCGATGGATGCATGTCATATGTTAATGGGAAGGTCATAGTAGTGTGATAGGTACACTATCCATGATGGCCATGCAAACACCTATTCCCTAACAAAGGGTGGAGTTCATCATAAGTTGAAGCCCTTGAAGGAGGTGGAAGAAAAGGTATGTAGTACTACTAGAATTTTCTTGGAAGATGGTAGAAAATTTTTGGAGGGTATGAGGCATGATCGTCATTGCTTTGTGTTGATTCTTAAGATCATCTAGAAGAAATGTGAAGATGTACCAGCAAAAGTCTCAGATCTATTGGAAGAATTTCAGGACATTGTCTCTGATAATGTAACAAAATGTTTACCACTGGTGAGGAATATAAGTCATCAAATGGATTTGATATTCGATACTAGGAGCCATTTTGCCAAAAAAGGTAGCCCATAGAATGATTCCTGTAGAGAATGAAAAGCTGAATAGACAGGTTCATGAGCTGTTAAGGAAGGGATTGATAAGGGAGAGCCTAAGTCCATGTACGGTACCTATAGTACTAGCACCGAAGAAATATAGAGAGTGGAAAATATGTACAAATTCCTGATCCATTAATAAGATCATGATCAAGTATAGATTTCCATTGCCCAGAATGGATGACATAATGGATTGTTTGAGTGGAGCAAAGAACTTTATGAAGATTAATCTAAAGAGTGGGTATCACCATATTTGAATCAGAGAAGGGGATGGATGGAAGAAATCCTTTAAGAGAAAGGAAGGTTTGTATGAGTGGTTAGTCATGCCATTTTGGCTAACCAATGCACCGAGCACATTTATGTGGCTCATGAATGAGGTATTGAAAGAGTTTTTGAGAAATTTTGTTATTTTTTTAATTTAGATGACATTTTGATTTTCAGTAAGACTTGGGATGAGCATCTGATACATATCAGAAGAGTTTTAGAGAAGATGAGGGAGGAGAAGTTGTTGATTAATCTAAAGAAATGTAGTTTTACAAAGATGAAGTTGGTATACCTAGGATTTTTTGTCTCAAATGAAGGTCTTAAGATGGACCCAAAAAAATTAAGGGCTATTATCTAATGGCCCATGACAAGGAGTGCTATAGATGTACGATCTTTTCATGGTTTGGTAATTTTTTATAGAAAATTTATCAGTAATTTTAGTAGCATTTGTGCACCCCTAATTGAGACAATGGGAGGGGCTAGAAAAGAGTTTAAATGGACTACAAGAGCAGCCACGAGTTTTGATACATTGAAGCAGAAAGTCACAAAGCAACCTGTTTTGGCACTTCTAGATTTCAATAAGGTATTTTAGGTAGATTGTGATGCTAGTGGCAGTGCTATAGGAGCTGTTTTGAGTCAAGAAGGTAAGCCCATTATCTATTTCAGTGAGAAGAGCTTAATGATGCCAAGAAAAAGTATTTTGTTTATAATCAAGAGTTTTATGCTATAGTTCAAGCTTTAAAGAAATGGAGACATTATTTGTTACCAAAAGAGTTTGTTTTATATACTGATCATCAAGCTTTACAATATATTAATAGTCAAGGGAAGTTGACCCAGAGGCACTTAAAATAGGTTGATTTTTTGCAGAGTTATAATGTTGTTTTGAAAAATAGGAGTGGAAGATCAAACAGAGTTGCAGATGCCTTAAGTAGAAGGTAAAATTTATTGACAAAAATGAAGATAGAGGTTGTTGGGTTTAATGAGCTCAAAAGCTTGTGTACTGAAGATCCAGATTTTGTAGAGGCTTGGAAAGCTTGTTTGGAACCTGTTGCTTTGGATAGGACAGAATGGTTGGATTTCATAATCAAAGATGGCATGTTGTTAAGAGGAAGATAGTAATGCATTATGAGGAGTTCCATGAGAGAGAATCTGATTAAGGAGAAGCATAGTGGGGGATTAGCTAGACACTTTGGTTGATATAAGACCATTGCTATTGTTAGTGAGCATAATTATTGGCCACTATTGCAACAAGATGTGAGGAAATTTGTGCAGAGTTGTAGAGTGTGTCAAACGGCAAAAGGAACAAGTCATAATACAGGGCTATATCAGCCATTACTTGTACCAAAGAGGCCATGGGATGATGTTAGTATGGATTTTGTTCTTGGTTTACCAAGGACATAGAGAGGACATGATTCCATTTTTGTGGTGGTAGACAAATTCTCAAAGATGGCACATTTTATTCCTTATAATAAGACTAATGATGTTGTTCATATTGCACAGAGTTATTTTTCAAAGAGGTGATGAGACTAAATGGTCTACCTAAGAGCATAGTTTCATATCAAGATACCAATTTTGTTGGTTATTTATGGAGGACATTGTGGAAGAAGTTGAATACATATTTGGAGTTCAGTGCTGCACACCATCCACAAACTAATGGATAGATAGAAGTGGTGAATAGGAGTTTGGGTAACCTACTACGATGCTTAGTAGGAGATAAGCACAAGTGATGGGATTTGATTTTACCACAGGTAGAATTTTCTTACAACAATTATGTCAATAGGAGTATAGGTAAATCACCATTCCTTGGGTTGTATATGGGAGTAGTCCAATAAATTCTTTAGAGTTAAGGAAGATGGACAAGGGGGAAAAAACAAGTGTCGAAGCTTAAGACTTTATAGAACATCTGAAGAATTTGCATGAAGAGGTGAGAAAGCACATTAATAAGATGAATGTTCAGTGCAAGGATAAGGCAGATTAGAGGATGAGATATAAGGAATTTTAGGTAGGAGATGAAGTCATGGTTCACTTGAGAAAAGAGAGGTTTCCAGTTGGACATATAATAAGTTAAAAATGAAGAAATTTGGACCATATAGAAACCTGAAGAAGCATGATTCAAGAAATGCATATGAGGTAGAGCTACTGAGTAGGATCAACAATTCTCATGTGTTCAACATTGTTGATTTAACAGAATATCATGAAGGTGGAACAGAGGATGGACCAACAGAAGAACAGTGGAGTATTCTGGCATCTACTTCAAAGGAGGAGATAGAAGAGATCTTGGACAGCCATGTGGGAAGAAGTACTTAGAATAGGAAATATGAATAATATCTAGTGAAGTGGAAAGGAAGGCCTATTAAAGATTCTTCCTAGTTGTCTAAAGCAGAGGTTGACCATTTGAGGTTTTCCTCAAACACCTGAGATGTGACAAGATCACTTCTCAAATTACCTTGGGTGTGTAAGCACAAAAATCATGCATTGCCTCCACGAGGACCCCTATGATGATTCAAATCCTTGTCATTTACATGTAAGCATGAAATAATGTCCTTTAAGCAGTAGGCCTCTTGATGATGTGTCCTCTTTTCTTGTCTTGTGTTGTTTCTTCCTTGTCAATTTCTCTCTCTCCCCATTTGCGACACTTTTCGACACTTGTCAATTTGCATTTTTTGGCTTTCGACCTTGACCCTAAGCCTTGTGAGAGTCTTGTAGGTAATTTTTCACCTCTCCCCTTTATTTTTCCTCTAGTGCACCTCCTAGAAGCCTTCTAGAGTTCTCCTTATCCATCTCCCACTTTTGGTTTTCAGTTTCATCAAATCAATCCAAATCTCCCCCTATTATTTCTAGATCTCTCCCAGGAGATCCTACTGATGCAAGTGGAGATTTGGATTCTTCTATAATGACTGAACTATTTCTTGATGCAAAACCTTTCCTTTTCCTCTCTTCTACCATCTCCCAGCCTATTTTTCTGCATCTGACCCTGTCCAGCCTAGATCTCCACTGGGCGACCCATGGTCGCCCAGGGGCAACCCTCCTGGAAAAAGGGGTGACCCTGCTATTTTTGAAGCCACGGAAAAATTCAAGTTTCTCTCTTGTTTTTGCTCTATTTTTACCTATTTTTCTTTCTGTTTGCATGGTTTTTGATCCTTGATATAGAGTTAACTATTTCATGTACCCACACATGCATAGATAACTCTATTTGATCTCAATTCAACTCTTCAATCAATCTCATACATTCCCTCACCTCCATTTTCTCTCTAGTGATAAGATATCTTTGCTTCATCACTCTCTAATCAGTTGAGTTCACTCTGTAATTAACCTTGTGAACTCCCCAATCTATTCTTGTTAACTCATCCAATCAATTCCTTCTTTTAAACCTATAAATACCCCCTCCTTCAAGCACAAAGGGAGGCAAATTCATTGTGCACACAGGTCTTGCCAAATTTTGCTCTCCAACTTAGCATTCAAATTCTCTTACAAGACGAAGGTGTTTTTTTCTTTATTTGTTCAACCAAGTAGTGTCATGCTGCTTCATTCTATGCCATTGTGCTCAATCCAAGCTCTCATCAAGCTCATACAAGCTTCATCCATGCTTTTTTTTGCTTCTTTGGGTCATTTTGTTGTCAAGAGGATCACCTGCCACCACAAAAGGATTTGAGGTTGCCTATTACAAGGATTGTTGAGGGTAGTGGAGTCAACAAATCTTTGTTTCTCTTAGGTTCCTTCATTATTTTCATTCAAATTCATAGTAATTAGAGAATCAAATTTGCTCTTGGGAATAGTAAAACATTGTTTTTTCCTTGATAGTTAGATCTTCAATGTTAGATTAAACGCTTTCATATTTCTAGATCTAGTTTATTAGAAGAAGATTTTTCCCTTTTCTTAGATTAAATTACATTCAAAACGTCAAAAACACAAAAAAACATAGGCTAACTTTGCATTAGAAAAGTCACATAGAATTGCATACATATTTCCCTTTTTGTAGATTAAAAACACTTTTATTTCCAAAATACTCTAAAAAATACCAAAATGATGTTTTGCATATCATTTAGCTTACATACATATAGAAACATTAGAACAGATAAAATTACAAACCCTCATTTACATCACGAGGTAATCACGGTCCAAATGATTCCAATCAAACCCTTGATTCCATCATGAGGTAAAAACAAGTCAAAACAAAGTCAAACCCTAGGTCAACAAAACCCTAGGGCAAAACCCTAGATCTAGTTAAGGTTAGTAATTACACAATTTCCTCTATACTAAACCATGAATGTGCTTAGGAGTGAAAGGATAGTGGGTGAGGGCTATCTGTGACGAGATCCAAGAGATCCATCCAAGACCTCAACAATAAACATTCGTTCAACTACAAGGAGACCCATTTGTCCTTTTGTTGTTAGAAGAAACTAGACAATGCCAAATACAACAAGAACTTCTTCAATGTATACAAAGACAAGAGGACATTAATGAGAACAATCACTTACCCACACAGAGGTGGAATCTAAGAAACCTCAACAGGAGAAGAGAAACTAGTGACCCTTCGGGTCATAGGGTTATCTCAAATACAACAACAATCGAATGAAACATACAACTAAGCACACAACAACAAAGGCCGCAGAACTTGCCAACCCCTCTCCATGAAGTCTAGCTCTCCAACGAGCTAGACCCCCACTATGTCTCGCCTCCTCTCGACTGGCTAATTCCATGTGAGCGAGATTAATGTGGCGGATCACCCTGTGGCAAGGAGGAAAAGGGCCCTTGTGCATTATAAAATCTGACCTGACAACCCCAGGCAACTAGAGTCACGATTTTGAGCGTACATATTTTGGTGACCCTGACATGAAGAGAAGAGCCTCTTGGTTATGTTGTTTGTGTTTCCATTTCAAACATCTTGAAACTGATAACAAAAACTTTGCAACATTTTCACACTATTCTTCATAGCTGCTTTTGCCGCTTCAGCTTCCATCGTCTACGCCATCATCCGTTCCATTTATTCAGTGGTGTCTATGGCATCCCTGAATATGACAGAACTTGACTTAAACCAGGGGAACATTCCCTCAAGAGAACCAGAAACTCCCTCATTTGATAGGTATATGCTGCCACATCCTAACACGCCAATCACTAACTATTATGATTACGAAGATTCTGACTATGAGCAAGATTAAAGAGAGTCTAGGTGCTCTCTATCTTTCAACAACCTAGCTTGGGAGAACAATCTGGCCATACCAAATGTGCCACATAAAGCAAGAAGAGTGAGGTCAGAAATACATCGACCAGAACAACCTTCCACCAGTACATTGAATACCCACCTTGATGAAGAGGTCAGAAGGTTGGAAAAATGTCTACAAGAAACCAAAGATGCTCAAGAGACATTGAGGATTGCCTTACAAGAAGGACAAAAAGAAAATGCTGCACATGAGGAAGCCTTTCACCACGAAAATATTCGTAGAGAACATCCTATAAATGAAGAAACCCCTAGAGCTACAACTCTTGCAAATTTAATCGCAACTCTAGTGCAAAGAATCAGAATCTTGGAGGTAGAACAAGCTGCTCTAGAAAAAAGACTCAAGTCCCATGAACAGGACCAGAGGGCATCTTGAAATCCCCCTGCCTCAATTATTATTTGCAACATGCTAGTAATGACACATGTCTGAATGGGAACCCCCCTGTAGAGAACAATCCAATGAATTCGACAACGGGTTATCAAAACCCACCCACGGGGTTATTACTAACAACCCCATAATCCCAAAGTGCCTTTCTAGGAACGTATCTTGAATATTTGAAAGAGACTCTAGACCAAAACATAAGGAATGTACAACTACCTCGACCACTGTCAGATCTCCCAAAGTTCAAAGGAGAAGGAGATCCAAATTCACACATTAAAGCCTACACCACTGCCATAAGAGAACTCCTCCCTTGGGATGGGGTTATAGCAAAGATCTTCTCAAAAATGCTTGAAGGCATCACTCTGGATTGGTACTATCATCTCCCAGAAGCTTCAATCCATTCATTTAGACAACTCATCAGAGAGTTTGTCATGGCATTTGACATGAACAAACTTGTCAAAACAGGGATTAGAGAATTCCTCACGATGAAACAAGAGCCAAATGAATCTGTAGCACATTTCGTCACTCGATGGAGATAAGTACCCTATTCCTCAACTAGTTCTCCAAACATGGATCATCGAGAACTGTGTGAACTCTTTTTACATGCCCTTAACAAAGACATGAGAGAAGATGTCCAAAAACTGCCATATAAGTCCTATGAAGAGGCATTGGAAAGTGCCTTAAGAATTGACCAAGCCGCCATTGACAGTGGTAGAAAAGTCTATGGTTCAAATGGAAAGCTAACAAAGGAAGACACAGGAAACAATCTCTCTATCATTAAAATCCTCAAAAACAATAGGAGTGCAACCACAGATAGGGTGACGGATCAACCCTAAGTCAAGAAGATGAAAGATGACTATAATGGGAGAGATTACTATCCTCCCAATGTAAATGCCATAGATCGACCAAGAAACAACGGGTACTACTCTTGAGACAACTATCAAGGTTGGAACCAGAATGGAAATGGGAATGGAAATGATAAAAGATATGAGAGACCCCCATATGAATTCAACCAATTTTGTTCTTTTCATAGAACTAGGGGGCATAGCACAAAGTCTTGTAGGGAATACAACAGATTCATAGCAAGACTTCCAGAAGACCAACAATAGTTGTTCATAGAAATGTTCTTAAACCCACAGAAGGTCACACTGGATAACAAAGATACAAGACAAAATCAAGCTCCAATAGTGCCACGAAATGTAAACGTGAGAATTTATCAGGATCCGTTCCCCGCGCATCAAAATATGGAAACGACAAATCAAAACAAAGCAACTTAGAGTACTAACCCCGAAATCCCACTACAACTGGGACAAAAAGGAGAAACTAGGTTGATGGGATCAGTTGAGATTATGCATAGTGAAGAACAAGAGGAGAATCATGAGGAAGAAAATGAGCAAATAGAACCATATGAGGGTACCATCTCAATAGTAGAACCAATACTAGCTCCCATGGGACCCTACGAGCTCATAGAAGATTTAATGAAAACGTATGCACACATTTTGTTCATTGATTTACTCAGGAACTCCCCCTCACATCATTCCACATTGCTACACGCAATAGGCCTAAAATATCTTGACCAAATTACACCACTACCTAGTGAGCAAATAAACCATGTGGACTACAAGCTCAGGCCACCAAACTCAGAACTTAAGGATCTAGGGTTTTTCTTCAACTTACAACAGATGCCCTCTGAGGCAAAGTTAGCAAAGAAAGGAGACACCGCACTATATCTTCAAGTGTTGATTTATGACACATGCATCAAACGAACATTAATCGATGATGGAGCTGTAGTGAATATAGTTCCCTTCTCCCTTTTAGAGAGGATGGGCTATGGACACACCAACATCACCGTTTCATGGGATATTCTAAGTAGATGTGATAATCTAAAGATAGACACCATAGGTAAAATCACCCTCCCAGTGACTTTGGGACCCAAAACCATTCCAACCACTTTCTATGTCATAGACAAGGACATAAGATATAACTTGATTCTTGTAAGGCCATGGATACACAAGATGAAGGCTGTGACATCCACGTTGTTTCAAGAAGTTTCATTTTTACACTTAGGGAAAATATATATCACACAGGGAGATCTAGAACCTTTCAGCATGTTAAAATAAAATACATCAAACAAACGCATAGGCATCCCCATAGATTATGAACTCCCTACCAACAAGTTAACCATCCCAAATCCTACACCTCAGTTGATATGTGTTAAATAGATGGAAACTCCAAAAAAGACCATAAACACTACAAAAATCAAAACTTTAGAAAATGGGCCATTACCAAAGCAAAGGGAAATGGTTTCCAAGGATAAAATGATTGAAATCATGGAGTTGATCGAATGAGATGGACCACTCCAATTCCCCCTAGAAATACTCATGATCAATGTCCAAGAGGCCTACAAACTCTTTCCTTTCATAGGGGAGAAGCCTCATAGAACAGAAGGACCAGTCTTTCAGACCACCACATTAGATCTGAGAAATGTAGACCCACACACTTTCTTAGATGCAGAAGAAGACATGACAGAAGGATAAATACCATTATCACCACTAAGTGAATAACGTGTCCCTGAGACACTAGAAGAAACAAAATCATACGAACCTCTCACACCAATAGAGGATTCACATCAACAGTGATTCCCATGGAAGAAGCACATTCTATCAATAATGAATCAACCAATGTTATAGGAATGATGCCTAAGATGTTTATGATATCACAGCCACAAGAAAAACCAACCACCTCTGCCTCGGTTCAGTTGAATGAACTCCGTGAATGGGAAGCACCATGAGTACAAATAGAAATGGTTGAAAGACTTCCCAACAAAGACGAAGAGAGTGAAGGTATCTTCCATAGAGAGTGGAAGATGAGAGTGACAGTCAGTATCGATGACCCTATCATTTTTGAAATACCAAAAAGTTACATTGGGTATGCCATGGATCTGAGACTAGAACCCAATGGGAGGACAAGTATAAGTTTTGTTCCCCTCAATGAGCAAAGGGAGCCACATACCCCTCTAGAATTGTTCCAATTCTTGCAAAGAATCCAAGAGAGACTTGATGTGAAAGTTTACATGCAAGAACAATTTGACCTATTAGTAGAGTTATTAAACTATGATGGAGTCTTGTATTGGACTCCTTCCCATCAAAATGCCTTTCGAGACTTACTTCGTCTCATGATGTCAAGAGAAACCACTGAGTTGGTAGCAATAGATTCAAATGGAAAACCTTACTGAGTAGGAGAACTTGTCCCAAGAAGAGGAAGCACAAAAAATAAGAAAGAAGACAAAAATGAGCTTTTCCAGAAGACTTGAAAGGTCCTTATATAGTTAAGGAAGACATCGTAAATAGTGCCTATCTCTTGTGCACAATGGAGGGAGATGAATTTGGTGAAACAGTCAATGCCTTTCACCTCAAGAAATATTATGTCTAAAAGACCAAAAAATCAGAAAAACATAAAAATACAAAAAATTATAAAATCAAAAATGTCAAAAAGAAGTTTGTTTCTTGCATTTCTACATCATTCTTTTCGTCTTGCATTACAGTTTGTGACTTGTGCTTGTATTATTTTCCTTTTAGTAAGGAGTCTAATATTGTCTAGATATACGTTATCTTTTCAAGACCTAGAGATCCCCATTTTTCACAATCGCCATTATCCCCCTTCACTCTCAGTGATTCTAATTGAAACCTAGCTCTTACCTTTACACTGATCCCAGTCTTAATGAGTCAAGATGTTAGGTCTAAACAATGTCAGTACTCAAACCCACAGTGTTCAAAGGAAGCTTGCAAGTAGACCTTCCCAATTCTTCCCTAGTAGTAGAGAATTCCAATTAGATTACAAAAACTTTAGGTGGCGGTCAACCCCTTTATCTTTCTTGGCCAAAAACATCAGGAAGACCAAAACTCTGAAGGAAGCAATCTAAGATATGAGTGAATAAAAAAATTGAGTGATCAAAATAAGAGTGTCAAAAAGTGAGAATTGAGAGATCAAAGCATTGCATAGAAAAACTCCCAAAAGCATTAATTTCTTGAAAAGTCAAAATCCAAAAAAATGAGAAAAATCAAGTGAGGAAAATACAAAAAAATAGTAAAAAGCAAAAAAAAAAGAGATACAAAAAAAGAGTGAAAGAGAGAAGATTGTTGAATGTCCATACTCTTGGGTGGAGATCAATCTAAGATCGAAGCCTCAAGGGTGACATTCTAACAGAGAAAGAAAGGTACCAAGCACACACACACACACTAGCTGAGCAAAACTAAAGATTCTAGTAGTCTCTAGGACCATCTTCTATCTAGGGACCCTTGTTCTTTCCTAGTTATCCTTTACCCTGGGTCTACTTTGCTTGCCATCTATGATCTAAGTCTAGTGAACACCAATAAAATTTGTTTCTTGTCTAAGTTGAAATCTTACCAATTTGTCTTATCTAGATAAGGATTAGTGTTTAGCCTTTAACGAAGTCTAGAAACCAAAAATGCTCCATATTGATTGTCACTCCCCACTTGAGTTTCCCTAAATCCTATCTCATAGCCTTGAATAGGTCTCTTATATCAGGACAACCTGCAATCCCCTAAATTGAAAATCATATTTAAGAGAAGTCACATTGTTTGTTCCACATTGCATTCATGCAAAAAATTAGAAAAAGAGTCTCAAAGCAATAAAGTCAAATGCCATATCTCATGGCATTCAGTAGAAGTAATAGTCTCATTTACAGCATTTCTTGTGTTCCTGCATTATCATATCGTAAACTTCATATCATATATGTGTCATAAAAAACTACAAAAATATGTCATCGTTATCATACTTGCATTTGCTAAAAGAGTTGAAAAGGTCAAACATAATTGAAAAGTTCCTCAAAGCTTCCAAACATGCACAAGAGATGAGTATAGATTTCGATAAGAGAAAACCATAAAAAGATAGACTTCCATAGATATATCCAAAGTTTGCATACATAAGGGCATCAAAGAGCTAAGACAAAATGCTCTCAAGAAAGTAGAGGCTCCGCATGCAAGGGGGCACAAATTTCAAAGGAAAGCAAGTCAGGGGTGGTTCCCTCCAACGGAACCCTCAGGACTTTGGCTCCTCCATCTACGAGTACCACTAGTCGCTCCCTGATATCTATGAGAATGAGGTGCTCTACTATGAGCATACGACTATGAAGTGATCACGTTGTCCAAAATTAAGGCAGGCCATCTCTCGAAGTAATTGGTTCTCACCCTTAAGCATGTCAACCTAGGTCTTCAACTCTGTAGTTATCTAGCATCCATGGTAGATAGGAGAAAAAGTGTCAGTGTATCGCCCTGCAGCTAGGGGCACACCAGGATCATCCAAAATATGATCACGAGTCATCCTAGTGAAGGGAGAAGCTAATCCAACATTGACCTCACGAACGAAGTCCCTCCACTCTCTGACATTGCCTAAAATAGTAAATCAAAACAAGACCAAGTCAAATCCATATGAAAAGAGAAAGGATAAAAAGTATGAAAAGCAAGTAAATGAAGAAACTTGTGTGGATCGCCAAGTTGCCAATTAGAGTCAAATTGACGCATCACCTCATCTGAATGAGGAGGTTGAGGAACATCAAGAGGACCCTCAGGGATGTCAGGAACATCATCTAAATCATCGAAATCCTCATCCTCGAGAGCGGCCTCATCTAACGAATCATTACTTTCTGGAATGTAGTCCTCGTTAGTGTATTCTGAATCAACAGTCACAATCAGAGATTGGGAAGGAGTCCCTCTCCCTCCCCTTTGTCCTCCTCTAAAGACCCTAGTAATGACGATGCCTAGAGTCAAAGGAGTCCAAATGACATTTCCAATCTCACCCATCTCCTCAATGGTCCTATAACAAGTGGACACTGGGGGAAAGTCTTCAGGAACATCCTCACCAAATTGCTACAAAACACGATCAACTTGATGAGCCTCAACTAGACCATTGCGGTCTGTGATCTTTGAGACCTCACGACAGTGCTCTCTAATCTCACCATCTCAGGCCCAAGCCCCCTCCATGTCGTGATAAGGATTGAAAATTATATCATCATCAGTAAGAGTAGCAATAGTGTGTAAAGTAGCATCAAAATGACCAACATGTACCCACCTCACTGCTCTCAATAATCATCTATCTAGAAGAGGAATAAGCTTTTGGTAAGGCTTCATGTGCTCAAATATCCATGCCATGATCAAGGAGGAGTGGCTAAAGGCTAGAGCCCCTCACCATGAAATCTGATGTAAGTCTCTGTAAACCATAGCTAGGATGTCAGGACCCCAAGCAAAAATTGTGCCCTCCTCAATATCACGAATGATGGGTGCCCAACACCATCTCAAACGGGCTGAGGCCTTGTCTCCTGACAGCCTTGAGGCAATCAAACCAATCAGGAACCTCCTCAAGAGTGGGATGCAGAGTCGTGGCACGGAGGTAAGCTAAACTCCTATCTGGTCCCCAGGATGATTAACCCCCATAAATGCAGCCCAAGAAGCCTTGTCCTCATAAGACTCGCTAATAGGAAGAGATAAGGGACGTCCCCTCACAGGTACTCCAAGAATGTGATATACATCATATAGAGTGATAGTCCACTCTCTAGAAATCTGTGAGAACCTGAATGTATTTCTGTCTGCATCACAGTAAGTCAGGATGTCGCAACATATGCAGGATATAGGATGAATCACAGGTACATGGAAAACTCTAGCAAGGCCTACCCTCTTCAGTATAGTATGATCCTCAGTACTCAATGAAGCAAACATCCCTAAGAGCCATCCCTACTCTCGACAGACATTCCATCAGATACGTATGTCCTACAAAATCAGAGGAGAACTTTAGATTAGATCTCGTAAACTCATAAAATCCCTAAAAATCATAAAACTACAGAAACCCTTACACAAAAAAATCACATAAACCTTCAAAAATTGCAATAAATAGGTAGATTCAGTGACCAAATCATGTTAGATCGAAGAGAAACAAGCATTAAACAACATCAAATGCAGTCAGAAATTAGTCTAACAGGATCGCCCCGAGGTGACCCAGGTGTTTTTCAAGATCTCCCCTGGGTGACCTTGCTGCTTTTTAGGATCTCCCCTAGGTGACCTTGCTGTCAGATAGGATCTCCCCTAGGCAACCCTACTGTTAGACAGGACCTCCCCCGGGCAACCCTACTGTCAGACAAGATCTCCCCCGGGTGACCCTGTCTAACAAAAGAGGCGACCCTAGGAGCAAATCTCTCAAGCAAAAAACACTCTAAAAATCTCATTTTTTAACCGATTTCAGAAAACAAAAGACCAATCTTGCTCTAAACGATGAGACGAACACAATGCAATAGAAAAAATCACCAAAAATAAACAATTTTAAGAGATTTTTCACAAAATTCAAACTAGGGTTTAGAGAAGGGTTTTTCACTAATTGCATACCCAATTCTCCACAGCTGAAGAAGAGGCGGCCATCTCTACGATCTCCTCAACGATACCTTTCTATTAACTACTCACACGAATGATTCCATCGTCATTTTGTTCCGATCTCACAATTTGGCTTACTTTGTTTGCCCTTAGCTTAGTTCATTTATGCATTTTAGATTAGTTCTTTGCTTTTATGCATCCGTTTCATGCATTGTTTTGCATGTTCTCATCCCTACATGTCCAAACCGACAAAGGCAAGCAACTAGTCAAACTCAAGTGATCTATGGTAAGATTCATCACTTCAGTTTTCATTATTTACTTTGATATATTTAAATGTCAGATTAACACTAGTTATTGCAGGTACAAATTGCAGGAAAATTCACAATAGGTAAGGCCTAGTTCAGGAACGGTACCTACCTTTCATGTAGACTACCATCCCTGAGGGGGCAAATATGTAAGCATAAAAATCACACACTGCCTCCACAAGGACCCATATGATGATTCAAATCCTTGTCACATACATGTAAGCGTGAAATAATGTCCTTTAAGCAGCATGCCTCTTGATGATGTGTCCTCTTTTCTTGTCTTGTGTTGTTTCTTGTCGATTTCCCTCTCTCCCCATTTGTGATGCTTTTCGACACTTGTTGCGACACTTGTTGACTTGCATTTTCTAGCTTTCGACCTTGATCCTAAGGCTTGTGAGACTCTTGTAGCTGAGTTTTCACCTCTCCCCTTTGTTTTTCCTCTAATGCACCTCCTAGAAGCCTTCTAGAGGTCTCCTTATCCATCTCCCGCTTTCAGTTTTTAGTTTCGTCAAATCAATCCAAATCTCCCCCAGGAGATCCTGCTGACACACGTGGAGATTTGGATTCTTCCACATGACTGACCTGTTTCTTGATGCAGAACCTTTCCTTTTCCTCTCTTCTACCATCTCCCAGCCTGCTTTTTTGTATCTGACCCTGTCCAGCCCGGATCTCCCCTGGGTAACCTCCTGTCGCCCTCCGGGCAACCCTACTGGCAAAAGGGGCAACCATGCCATTTTTGAAGCCGTAGAAAAACTCAAGTTTCTCTCTTGTTTTTGCTTTGTTTTCACCCATTTTTCTTTCTATTTGCATGGTTTTTGATCCCTAATATAGAGTTAACTATTTCATGCACCCACACATGCATAATTAACTCTATTTTATCTCAATTCAACTCTTCAATCAATCTCATGTATTATGTCACCTCCATTTTCTCTCCAGTGATAAGCTATCTTTGCTTCATCACTCTCTAATCAACTAAGTTCATTGGGCAATCAACCTTGTGAACTCCCCAATCTATTCTTATTAACTCATCAATCAAATAAGTTAACTCTCCAATCAATTCCTTCTTCTAAACCTATAAATACCCCACTCCCTCAAGCACAAAGGGAGGCAAATTCATTGTGCACATAGCTCTTGCCAAATTTTGCTCTCCAACTTAGCATTCAAATGCTCTTACAAGATGAAGGTGCCTTTTTCTTTATTTGTTCAACCAAGTAGCATCACGCTGCTTCATTCTATGTCATTGTGCTCAATCCAAGCTCTCATCAAGCTCATACAAGCTTCATCAAAGCTTCTTTTTGCTTCTTTGGGTCATTCTATTATCAAGAGGATCACCTACTGCCACAAAAGGATTCGAGGTTGCCTATTACAAGGATTTCTGAGGGTAGTGGAGTCAACAAATCTTCATTTCTCTTAGGTTCCTTCATTTTTTTCATTCAAATTCATTGTGATTAGAGAATCAAATTTGGTCTTGGGAATAGTAAAACATTACTTTTTCCTTGATTGTTAGATCTTGCATGTTAGATTAAGCGCTTTCATATTTCTAGATCTAGTTTATTAGGAGAAGCATTTTCCCTTTTCTTAGATTAAATTGCATTCAAAACATTGAAAACACAAAAAAACATAGGTTAACTTTGTATTAGAAAAGTCATATAGAATTGCATACATATTTCCCTTTTCATAGATTAAAAGTAGTTTTATTTCCAAAATACTCTAAAAAATACCAAAAAGATGTTTTACATATCATTTAGCTTGCATACATATAGAAACATTAGAACAGATAAAATTGTAAACCCTCGAATCCATCATGAGGTAATCACGGTTCAAACGATTCCAATCAAACCCTCGATTCCATCACAAGGTAAAAACAAGTCAAAACAAAGTCAAACCCTAGATCAAAACCCCAGATCTAGTTAAGGTTAGTAATTACACAATTTCCTCTATCTTAAACCACAAATGTGCTTAGGAGTGAGAGGAGAGTGGGTGAGAGTTATCCGTGATGAGATCCAAGAGATCCATCCAAGACCTCAACAACAAACATTCATTTAACCACAAGGAGACCCATTTGTCCTTTTGTTGTTAGAAGAAACTAGACAACGACAGATACAATAGGAACTTGTTCAACATATACAAAGACAAGAGGACATCAATGAGAATAATCACGTACCCACACAGAGGTGGAATCTAAGAAACCCCAATAGGAGAAGAGAAACTAGTGACCCTTTGGGTCATAGGGTTATCTCAACTACAACAACAATCGAACAAAACATACAACTAAGCACACAACAACAAAGGCCGCAGTACTTGTCGACCCCTCTCCATGTAGTCTAGATCTCCAATGAGCCAGACCCCCACCGTGTCTCACCTCCTCTTGACTGGATAATTCCACATGAGTAAGAGTGATGTGGTAGATCACCACGTCGCAAGGAGGGAAAGGGTCTGTGTGCGTGTTGAAATCTGACCCAATAGCCCCAGGCAATAGGAGTCACGATTTTGAGCATACATGGTGTCTGATGCAGAAGCATCCAGTAGTGTAAGGGCAATCTTGCATCACCCAAAATGTTGATTTTGTTTTCATTTCTTTTCAAAATTTGTATTTCTAGTTCCATAATCGCTTCAATAATGATGTAGAACCTTTAGTTTTTCCAAACTGCTAAAAATAGCAAACTGCTATTTTTGGAAAGTTTGCATTTGAGAACGTATGGAAGTGAAAAATTATGGGAGGCTTCTAAATTGAAAAATAAGATCTTTAGTGAAGGAATCATTCAAAGATCATTTGTGGGTTGAAATATATTAAAGTTTCTGTTTCCCAAAAAACTCTTGAAAAAGTTACAAAGTCATATTTGAGGCACTTAGAGGCCCCTTATAGCCCCCAAAATGGATAGAATCGATAGAACAGATTCTTAGCACATAGAGTACTCCATGATCTTTCCAACGCTTCAAACAGTTCATCAATCGAACACCTGGATCAAAAGTTATGGCTCCCGGAAGTTGGCCTATTTTTGGAGGGAATTACAAATTTTAAAATTTTGGCTAGAGGGTGCCAAAAAGGCATATTTATGACCATTCTTGGGAACTCTTTTGAGTATTAGAGAAAATGGGGAAAATGTAGAGTCGTGAAAAGGAAGGAAAATAGAAACTCTAGCTAATTTGGGGCTACATAAGGTAGAGGGTTCCAGAATCTAGGGAGAGGAAACTATAATGTGTTGCAGCCTGTGGAGGATTCATTATGTGATTGGATTTTAGTTTCTATAATGTAATGTGTTGTCTAAAATAAAAGAATATTCCTATTTTCTGTGTGCAATTTTGGTCATGTGTGTTGTTACCAAATTTTCACCTACAACTCAAATTGGTAGAGCTGAAATAGTTTCATTATATTTAAGGTGAAGAACACTCTAACACATTTTCGCTATGCTTAACCATTGCATATTTTAAGTACTTGAAAAAAGGATTGAAAGTACATAAAGAACACAAGACATTGCTTTCATTCAGTTCTATAATGATTCATTCATTTCACAATGTTTCATTCATTTTGCAAATGAAAATATACACAGAATTGCACAAGTGTTGCATTTATATTCATTGGAAAGAAAGGAGTAATCAAATCCCCCACACAAGCTATGGGAGTAGCTGAACCAATACAACATAAAATATGCTATACACGTGAAGATGAAAGAAATGAAAAGAAGCATATAAGAAAAGACATATCCATCATTGTCTGGCAGAGTCTTGGGTGGATCTTCATTATCTTTTGCTCCTCCTCGCTCCTGATCTTCAAGTGAACCTGCATCATGATAAAGAGTTGGTTAGAGCTGTAGATATGAATCTTCCTACGTGCCCTACCAATAGAAATATATCACATGTTCATGATGAATTGGATCAACAAACATCAGAAATATGCAAGAGAGCCTGAAAATCAAACATCACAATAGCATTAAACTTCATTGTTTTTTATCTATCATGTTTGTTCACTATGCAGGTATAGGTGAAATCTTGTTGTTGATTCATTTCTGATGACATATCAGCATGTGGTGCAAAATGGGCTCCCACAAGGGTTGAGCCCAACATGCTGCCCTCTTGGCTTTTTAAGACGAGTAAGAAGGTAAAATCATTACATTTATCAACTTGATGCATATATCTCATCATCTATAATAGTGAATTGGATGATATCACTATTATAAATTACAAGATATAGGTAGGTACCATGATTGATACTAGAGCAGAGTTAAAGTGAGTCTATCATCGACTCATAAAGTCACAAAGATCATGGAAGATATATAGAAACAATGATCCTCAATCATAAAAGTGCAAACAATGCATAGTGCGCAGTCATAAGACGGAGAGAATAGTCTACCAGAGCAATGGAAAAGGTAGTTACAATAGTCATGAGAGTCTTGCAAAGCATTGCTATAGAGAAGTCTTCATGGACAACAGTTAATACCCAATGTTAACAATCTAAGAGCCAGCAGCCATACAAAAGCTCGGACAGTCATGGGGTTTTAGTGTTTTGTCAATAGTCAAATAGTATGAAGGGACTGCCCATCTGGCAGAGATTTACAATGCAAATAGTAAGAAATGCTCAATCCTCAAAATCTTCATGCATCTCATGATTTTGGCAAGTGATAAGAGGTATGTTAAAGATTGGAGTTGTCAAGTTGCCAACAAGCTTTAAAGCCTCCAAAGCCTCTCAATAGTAAACTTAATTCTAGGTTAGGTTAGAAAAAGATCATTAAGTGAACATATGCAAAGGTGTGAACAGTTCTAATGATTACTTTGAAGTTTCAACAGTCACCCAAATCATAGAGCAATCAATAATGTTAGGGTCCCATCAAGTCATAAAGTCATAAACACTTGTGTGGACCATCAAGCATTCAAAGACCTTCTATGAAATTAATAAGACTGTAAGGTATGAATGGAAAAAACATCAAATGACTGCATATGTAGTCCAAGGATAGCAGTCTTAGAGAAGACATCTCTATTTTTGAGGAACTATCATAGGCGTTCAATCACATCAGATATTAGATGTAGTCCTCAGATAAAGGAAAAAATGAACAAAGGTTTGAGGATGATCACAATGAGTAGGACAGTAGACAATAAGGTGGAATGGTTGCCAACACTTGTGATTCTTAGACTCAATCAAGCTACTATTTGTGTTAAGTGGAATCCAAGAGAAAACAAATTTGAGTATGGGAAAAGTAAACCCACAGCCTGATACAGTGGAGAGTAGAATGCTACCAGTGAGATGAAGATTCAAGCACATGAAGCCCGCGACCGTGGTAAGTCAAGGAAAGCACAGAAAGACATGGAATGTCCATCAATTTTTTTATAATAAGTTTAGAATATGTAATGTATTCATAGATTTTGAACAGGAGATGCAAAGATTACACTAACAAAGAGCTTACCTAAGCTCATTTGGTCGATGTCTCATAGAAAATGCATCTAGAATTCACCACCAAAACCTCTTAGAAGCTCAGATAAACCTTAGAATGGTAGCGCCCAAAAGCACAAAGAAGTGAAAATGCAAAAAATGAAATGAAGGCCGCGGGTCTCCTTTTGCTATTAGGGTTTCCTTTCTCCTAAGTTGGCTAAGTTCAAGTTTTTTTCATTCTTTTTGCAAAATATTAATGCCATAGTGGTGTTAGGGTCCTTTCACATTTTGCATGCCTAGGCATCTTAATACCTTAGTTTATTTTTATGATTTTTATACTTGGAAAATCAAATGTCTAACACCTTAGAATATTTTATACTTAGAAAATTTTCATTAAAACCATACTTGCCTAGCATTTTTTGTAAAAATCAAGTCAAACTCAAATCAACCTTGTTTCTATTTTTGCAAAAGTTTAAGCTACAAAAAACATTGTAAGGCCTTATTAAAAGCAATGTTTTATAAATTGCTTTTATAAGTGTTAGGTAGAAACTTTCTTTTTTCTACTGGAGTTCCAATTGTACAAATCAGAAAGTTTCAGTGAACTAACTTTCTAATTCTATTTTTCAGTTAGTTCTAACTTGTTTTTAGTGTCCTTTTGGGTAGGTCCACTTGGTAGGGAAACTTGCCAGCTATTTTCACACAGTTTGGGTCAATTCTAGGCCCTCTTTTGTGGCTTTTCCTTTTTTCTCAAAAATGAGACTTTAGTTTCTTTTTGGGTGGATAGCTGGCTAAGCTTTTAGAAAGTCTTTTTGGCTATATATAGGGGGAAAAGACTTAGTTTTGGGGGGGATTTCTCTCTTGACTACTTGCAGAGAGTTTTGTAAGCCTTGATATTTGTACTCAGATTTTCATTTTGCATACCCCTTCAGTTTTAATAAAGCAACAAAGCATTCCTATCTCATATTTTGTCTCATATTTACAGTATTGATTTGATCTTTTATTGTGATCGTAAGAATTAGGTCCTTTGTTATGTCTCATTGTTGTGAATCTATGTGCAAGAATTTCATATGATTTAGGTTGTGTGTTGTGTTCAGTTCAAGCCTTCATGCAAATCACTATTGAGTTGTATGTTTTAGATGAGATTGTGAGAGTTAATGCTTTGAGAAACTAGTTGTGAGTGAAATTATTGAAATATGTTAGAATTCCGGTGCATCACCATTAGGTTTAGGATTTCATTTCAAATTATCTTTCTAAAACCTTTTCTCAAAAAGGTATTTTAGATTAGATGATTTGCTAGGGGAACCAACCCTATCTAGAGATTCATTCTCACCATAGGTCACCCACAACCTGAGAGTGTTTCCATGTTTCAATAGGATAGTTGAGTCAAACATAGCTAGGGTGCAATCTTGATTGACAACAGTTTTTGACACACCCGGTGGGACTCTGAACAGAGTTTTAGTCCACGAAAACACATTTTTCCTTTGATGTTTGGTATGCACAACAAGGTTTTCAGCCTTTCAGAGGTAAAAATAGCATACTTGGCAACTCAAATCTTTGATTTTCAAGCAGATCTAGTGAACAACACATGAAAAGAGTTACATACTAAAGGATCAGGTGTTTTCTTTGGTATTATCAGCCTTTGGAGGAAAAATCATCAAACACCATGGCGACTCTAAGATATATTAGCTAGTTTCATAGCCCAAGAATCTACAATGAACCAGGTTGGTGGTGTCTTTATAAATGTCCATATTATGACTGCCATATGATTTAGACCTGCATGATGATATTCCGGTGGTAGCCTTGAGAGGCTTGCCTTTCTTCACCAATGAAGATCAAACTACCCTAGTCAAACATATCAAAGATGTAGCTACACTATGTTTAGTGCATCATGTAACATAGGAGAATGTTGAAGTAAGGCTTTTGGATGCATCTTTGAAGGGTAAGGCAATTCAGTGGTTTAGAGGATTGGTTGTAGGTTTAATTACTTCATGGGATCTATTAGGTGAAGCTCTAAATAAATAGTTTGAAGACAAGTCAAACAACCTATCATTGATTGAACAATTGGCTACCATCAATAGAGCCCCACATGAGCATATGACAGATTTCAACCACCGATTTCAAAGGACTTGAGATCAAATACCAGCAATGGTAAGGCCTGCTACTAATCATGCATTTTTGTACTTCCTTAAGGATTTAAATAGTGAGATATCTATGATGATTCATTCTATGGGTTGAATTACACTACCTAACACTTATGACATAGCTATTAGAGCAAAAAATTGCCTCATACAAGCTAGTAGAATAGCCCCAAGGCCTTCTATGCCTATTTTTCCTGAGGTACAACCACCTATACCTATGTCATTACCCTTATAGCTGCTATTCCACTTGTTCCTGCCATAGGATATCAAGCTACAGCCCAAGATCCTATTGTTCTAGCTCATTCTCAAGAGCTTCTAGAGATTAGAAATATGTTGAAAGCTATTGGAAATGATTTAGTGAGTATTAAGAAATAGATTGCCCAAGATCCTAGGCCCTGCCAGGTCCCATATTAGTCTAATCAGTGAAATAGGCCACCTTTTGAAACTATTTTTCAAGGTCAGTAAAGAAATTTTAATCCTAGACGATTTCAATCTTATAATCCTAATGTTGCTAGCTCTTCAAAGAGTCTTTTGCATGTCCAAAACAATATGGCACAAGAGTGTGATTGGTGTTATCCATGCAATCAATCTCATAACCAAGCTACATGCATGAATGGGATGAGAAATCAAGCTTTAATGGTTCAAAATAGTTATGCTAGTTCATAAAGTGTATTAAAAGAAGATCCAGAACAACAGAGTTATCATCCTAAATATGGCCAGCATGATGGAGCACTAATGAATTAGCAAGGTGAGGATTTTTTTAGGTTTAATCATACATAACAATCTGATAAAAAGAAAGAAAGGGGTGGTGACAAGGAAGAGTTTACTCTTTGGTTTGATGAGCTGCCTTCTTTTGTTGACCAAGATGAAGAAAGCATGCCCATACCCATACCCATAGTAGCTACAAGTCAGGGACAAGAACTAATTTTGCAAAACCAAGATCAGTTTGAATAGCAGACCATTAACAATAATTTTGAGGTATCCAGTTGGTATAGTTATGAAGAAGATCTAGAAAGTCTATCGGTAAAGGAAGAGATCCCTATTTGTAAGGAAAGTCAGGTTCTCCATGATTGTGAAGCATCTAATTTGTTTTCAGAACTCCCTTTGTACTACATTGAAGAGGCTAGCATGGATGAATTGAAGGTAGCTTGCCTTGAAGAGCAGTCGGGTGAACTAACTGAAGAGGATCAGTCTTTTCAAGACAACTCAATGTTTGATTATCAAAATCCTACCTATTCAGCTTGTAAAGAGCTTGCTACTTTGCTGAATTCTTGTGATGATCAAGACTCCAAGTTAGTAGATGAAGCTAATTAGGTTGAGGACAGCAAGGGTGAGAAGGCAACCTAATGCAAACAACAAATCAACATTAATCCCTTGCACATTGGTTTATCAAGAGGATGTCCCATTTGACATCTAATCCAATTGGAAAGAAGTTGGGAGAAGCCACTACCTATTAGGCATGTTGTAGGGCATGAGGATGAGTAGTAGGAAAAGGAGAATCAACTGATTTATCCACCCCAGAACAATTATATTTTTAGTCAAAGCAAGCAGGTATGTGTTCTTGTTCCTTCTATAAGAGGGGTATTACATGTGTTTATTAAATACCCACCCTTTCCACACCCCTTGTTCGATTCTCAGAGGTATAAAAAGCACCCCAAGTTGGTCAGAAAAGGGAGATATTTTATAGAACCAGTTGATGGCTTTGTTTAGCCTACCTGTTTCATTTATTAGTTGTAGGTAGGTAGGCCATTTCAGTTCAGTGTTTTATTTTCCAAGAAGTGCAGTTGCACAGTTAGTTGGCCCTGTTTAGAGCCTTGTAGTTTGCTTTCTGTATGTTTTCTACTATTGTTTAGAGTATTTGTAGTTGGGTTTTAATGGTTTTCTCAATTTGGGAAGGGGTAGAATTTGACTCTATGCCCAACAGATGGTTAAGGCAAATGGTCTATATGCTCATTATGAAAGCATTCAACAGAAATCACTAGAATTGTTACCAATTTTTAACCTACAACTCAAATTGGTAGAGCTAAAACATTTTCATTATATTTAAGGTGAAGAACACTCTAACACATTTCTGCTATGCTTAACCATTGCATATTTTAAGTGCTTGAAAAAAGGATTGAATTCAGTTTTGTTGTTCAGAGTTTTGCAACATAAAGGAAAGTACATAAAGAACACAAGACATTGCTTTCATTCAATTCTGTAATGATTCATTCACTTCACAATGTTTCATTCATTTTGCAAATGAAAATATACACAAAATTGCACAAATGTTACATTTACATTCATTAGAAAGAAAGGAGTAATCAAATTCCCCACACAAGTTGTGGGAGTAGCTGAACCAATGCAACATAAAATATTCTATACACTTGAAGATGAAAGAAATGAAAAGAAGCATATAAGAAAAGACATATCCATCATTGCTTGGCAGAGTCTTGGGTGGATCTTCATTGTCTTTTGCTCTTCCTTGCTCCTGATCTTCAAGTGAACCTGCATCATGATAAAGAGTTGGTTAGAGCTCTGGATATGAATCTTCCTATGTGCCCTACCAACAGAAATATAAGACATGTTCATGATGCATTGGATCAACAAACATCAGAAATATGCAAGAAAGCATGAAAATCAAACATCACAAGACCGTTAAACTTCATTGTTTTTTATCTAACATGTTTGTTCACTATGCAGGTATAGGTGAAATCTTGTTGCTGATTCATTTTTTATGACATTTCAACATGTGTTGCAAAAATGGGCTCCCACAAGGGTTGAGCCCAGCATGCTACCCTCTTGGTTTTTTGAGAGGAGTAAGAAGGTAAAATCATTACATTTATCAACTTGATGCATATATCTCATCATCTATAATAGTGAATTGGATAATATCACTATTATAAATTACAAGTTATAGGCAGGCACCATGATTGAATACTAGAGCAGAGTTAAAGTGAGTCTATCATCGACTCATAAAGTCACAAAGATCATGGAAGATATATAGAAACAATGATCCTCAATCATAAAAGTGCGAACAATGCATTGTGCACAGTCGTAAGATGGAGAGAATAGTCTACCAGAGTAATGGAAAAGGTAGTTACAACAGTCATGAGAGTCCTGCAAAGCATTGCTACAGAGAAGTCTTCATGGACATCAATCAATACACAATGTTACCAATCTAAGAGTCGGCAGCCATACAAAAGTTGGAATAGTCATGGGGTTTGAGTGTTTTGTCAGCAATCATATAGTATGAAGGGACTGCCCATCTGGTAGAGATTTACAATGCAAATAGTAAGAAATGCTCAATCCTCAAAATCTTCATGCATCTCATGATTTTGGCAAGTGACAAGAGGTATGTCAAAGATTGGAGTTGTCAGGTTGCCAACAAGCTTTAAAGCCTCCAAAGCCTCTCAATAGTAAACTTCAGTCTAAGTTAGGTTAGAGAAATATCATTTAGTGAACATATGCAAAGATAAGAATAGTTCTAATGATTACTTAGAAGTTTCAACAGTCACCCAAATCATAGAGCAATCAATAATGTTAGGACCATCAAGTCATAAAGTCATAAACACTTGTGTGGACCATCAAGCATTCGAAGACCTTCTGTGAATTTAATAAGACTGTAAGGTATGAATGGAAAGAACATCAAATGACTGCATATGTAGTCCAAGGATAGCAGTCTTAGAGCATCCATCTCTGTTTTTGAGGAACTATGATAGGAACAATCACATCAGATCATATTAGGTGCAGTGCTTAGATAAAGGAAAAAGTGAATAGAGGTTTGAGGATGATCACAATGAGTAGGATAGAAGACAATAAGGTGGAATGGTTGCCAACACTTGTGATTCTCAGACTCAATCGAGCTACTATTTATGTTAAGTGGAATCCAAGAGAAAACAAATTTGTGTATGGGAAAAGTAAACCCACGGCCTGATACAGTGGACAAGAGAATGCTGCCAGTGAGATGAAGATTCAAGTACACAAATCTCACGACTGTGGTAAGTAAAGGAAAGCACAAAAAGACACAGAATGTCCATAATTTTTTTTATAATAAGCTTAGAATATGCAATGTATTCACAGATTTTGAATAGGAGATGCAAAGATTACACTAACAAAGAGCTTATCTAAGCTTATTTGGTCTGTGTCTCACAGAAAATGCATCTAGAATTCACCATCAAAACCTCTTAGAAGCTCAAGTAAACCTTACCATGGCAGCACCCAAAAGCACAGAGAAGTGAAAATGCAAAAAATGAAATGAAGGCCATGGGTCTCCTTTTGCTATTAGGGTTTCCTTTGCCCTAAGTTGGCCGACTTCCATTTTTTTCACATTCTTTTTGCAAAATATTAATTCTATAGTGGTGTTAGGGTCCTTTCACATTTTGCATGCCTAGGCATCTTAATGCTTTAGTTCATTTTTATGATTTTTGAGAAAATCATATGGCTATGTGCCTTAGTTTTTTTTTTTTTTTGTAGAAAATCAAACACCTAACACCTTAGAATATTTTATACTTAGCAAAATTTCATTAAAACCATGCTTGCCTTGTATTTTTTGGAAAAATCAAATCAAACTCAAATCAACCTTCTTTCTATTTTTGCAAAAGTTGAAGCTACAAAAAACATTGTAAGGCCTTATTAAAAGTAATGTTTTATAAATTGCTTTAATAAGTGTCAATAAAAATGCAATAAAATAAAGCAAGTGTTAGGTAGAAACTTTCTTTTTTTGCTAGAGTTCCAATTGTACAAATTGGAAAGTTTTAGGGAACTGACTTTCTATTTCTATTTTTCAGTCAGTTCTGACTCGTTTTTAGTGTCCTTTTGGGTAGGTCCACTTGGTAGGGAAACTTGCCACCTATTTTCACTCTGTTTGGGTCAGTTCTAGGCCCTCTTTTTATGGCTTTTCCCTTTTGCTTGAAAATGAGACTTTAGTTTATTTTTGGGTGGACAGCTAGCTGAGCTTTTAGAAAGTCTTTTTGGCTATATATAGGGGGAAAAGACAATTTTTTTTTTGGGGGGGGGGTTCAGATTTGCTTCTTTCTCTCTTGACTACTTGCAGAGAGTTTTGTAATCCTTCATATTTGTACTCAGATTTTCATTTTGCATACTTCTTCAATTTTAATAAAGTAGTAAAGCATTCCTATCTCATATTTTGTCTCATATTTGCAGTATTGATTTGATGTTTCATTGTGATCATAAGAATTAGGTCCTTTGTTATGTCTCATTGTTGTGAATCTGTGTGCAAGAATTTCATATGATTCAGGTTGTGTGTTGTGTTCAGTTCAAGCCTTCATGCAAATCACTATTGAGTTGTATGTTTTAGATGAGATTGTGAGAGTTAATGCTTTGAGAAACTGGTTGTGAGTGAAATTATTGAAATAAGTTAGAATTATGATGCATCGCCATTAGGTTTAAGATTTCATTTCAAATTATCTTTCTAAACCCTGTTCTCAAAAAGGTCTTTTAGATTAATTGATCTGCCAGGGGAACCAACCCTATCTGGAGATTCATTCTCACCATAGGTCACCCACAACCTGAGAGTGTTTCCATGTTTCAACAGGATAGTTGAGTCAAACTTAGCTAAGGTGCAATCCTGATTGACAATAGTTTTTGGTATGCCTGGTGGGACTCTGAACAGAGTTTCAATCCACTAAAACACATTTTTCCTTTGTTGTTTGGTATGCAAAAAAAGGTTTTCAACCTTTTAGAGGTAAAAACAACATCCTTGGCAACTCAAATCTCTAATGTTCAAGCAGATCTAGTGAATAGCACATGAAAAGTGTTACATACTAAAGGATCAAATGTTTTCTTTGATATTATCTGCCTTTGGAGGCAAAATCATCAAACACCATGCTGACTCTAAGCATATATCAGCCAGTTTCAGTAGCCAAAGAATCTACAATGAACCAGGTTGGTGGTATCTTTCTTAATGTTCATATTATGGCTCCCATATGATTCAGGCTTGCTATGTAAAATGGCTAGACCGTATCCTTTTGTTACATTTAATGCTGGCAGCCCATTGCCATTTGCACAACATAATGATATTCTGGTGGGAGCCTTGAGAGGCTTTCCTTTCTTCACCGGTGAAGATTAAACTACCCTAGTCCAACATATCAAAGATGTAGCTACACTATTCTCAGTGCATCATGTAACACTGGAGAATGTTGCAGTAAGGGTTTTGGTTGCATCTCTAAAGGGTAAGGTAATTTAGTGGTTTAGAGGATTGGTTGTAGGTTCAATTACTTCATGACATCTATTAGGTGAAGCTCTAAATAAATAGTTTGAAGACAAGTCAGACAACCTATCATTGATTGAACAATTGGCTACCATCAAGAGAGCCCCACATGAGCATATGATAGATTTCAACCTCTAGTTTCAAAGGACTTGGGATCAAATACCAGCAATGGCAATGATGCAGGAGAATCTGGAAGAATTCAAGACAGTTGAGACAGTTGACAGTGAAAATAGAATATTGAGACAGTGAATTGGGAGATACCGCATTTTACCGCATTTGAGTATGAGAGACTGTGGAGGTGGAATTAACATCTAGACATAGTCAGTTACAACATATCAAGAATTGAGAACATATGGCTTTGATTCTAGAGAGATATCGCTATCATAAGATTGATTGTTTTTGCAAAATAGAGTCGACTGTGTTCAGTAGAGTGTAAATCATCTTGCAGAGCAAATCCGTGACTTACGGAGCAAAAAGGAGCATTGTTCAATGAAATTTAGGACCTGGCCAACCTTTAGTGAGATCCACACAAATTTCTATGCATTTGTGGAGCAGTGCCTTATGTCTAGGCCCAACCTATTTTGTGTACACGTTTCTCACTAGCCGTTGCAATTAGGCCAACTTGATGATGATTTGAAGGCTTGCAGAGGATATAAATGAAGGATAATGATTTGTTACAAGGTAGTGGTGATGAAATGAACAAGTAAGCAAAGACATGAAGCAAATTCATAAGTGTTTTGATTTGAAGAAGAAGTAGAAGTGAAGCAGAGTGTAGAGCAGAGAATCAAGAAATTGGCAGAAGAAATCATGAAAGAAGATTGTTGTATGAGTCTTTTATAATCTCTAGGCTACAGCCTAGCATCTGTAAAGCCCTTGAGGCATGTGTAATTTGATTCGAAGTATAATATAAGAAGAATGGGCTTTGAAGGTTGGGTTTTCCCCTATTAGGGTTTTCCCAGGATACATCTTGTGTTATGTGTTCATGAATATCTTTTATCTTTCTATTGATTAGTTGTTGGCTTCCGTTGCATATCTATTATGATCACGGTGTTAGTTGTTTAAGGCTGCAAGGTTGGACAGTCCCTCACTAGACCCTCCTACCTTGATTGCATCAAGTGGTATCAGAGCTAGTTTCAAATCTGCTGGGCTAGTTACGAAACTATTAGAAGGTGGTGAATCTGATAAAGTGTTGTGTGAAACCCTAGAAGTAACAAGTGTCATTGTAGAAGAAAGGTCAAGGAAAGAAAGATTTGGTAAGCTTTTCAAATTACGTGTTTATTTGATTTGTTTTAATGGGGATAGTTAGAAAAAGGATGAAGAAAGAAAATGAAACCCTAATATGTGAAAAAGATATTTTGGAAGAGGAATTGTGTGAAATCAGGAAGTATAATGCAGAATTGTTGGAGAAGATGAAAGATCTAGGAGTGGACAAGTTTGATGCCCTTGCAGAAGAACTGAAAGATGTAATGAGTAGAAATGAAAACCTAGAAGCAGAGCTAAAACTGTTTGAGGATATTGAAAAGAAATTTGCAGAACTAGAAGAAGGATTTACGTTGTTTTATAAGGTTGAATAGAGGAACAAAGATCCAGAAGATAGTTTGTAGAAAAGTGAAATATCAGAATTCAAAGAGCAGAAAGATCAGTTAGAGAAGTCACTTGTAGCATGCAGAGAAGATAATAAAAATTTGATATCTAAACCTAAATTTTGTGATGTTTCTTGTGATACTAATGATTTGTGTGATGTTGTAGAAGGTTCTTTAGAAGGTGTAGATGAAAGTAGTAGTGTGACTAAACCTAGAGTTGTTGGTGATGGTATTGGTTTCAAGATTATGTAGAGAATGGGGTATGAAGGAAAAGGATTGGGAAAGAAGCAACAACGAATTATAGAACCTGTTGAACCAGTAATCAGATCAAGAAGTGAAGGGATTGGATATGACAAATCTAAGGATGTTATGGCAAACTGTATTAAATCAAGTCAAAGTAGAAAAGGTATGTATTTTTTACATTGTAATCGACATGGACATGAAAAAGAATCTTGTTGGAATATATACCCTTGTGGAATCTGTGGATTGAGGGCCCATTCTGAAAAGTTGTGTTGGAACAAGATGAAGAGAAGAAAGCCTATGACATGTTGCATACAAAAAGATTATGGATGGATTGATGGACAGGAATGGAGAAATGTTGCTGGTATGTTCAGAGGGAGATATAGACTGAAATATTCATATGTTGGATCGAGATGCAAGGAAAGAAGACCTTATGCAGAGCAGAACAAGGATAGTAATTCAAACTATAGAGGGAGAAGTGACATGAGTCATAATTCTTATCACAGTAAAAGATACCAGAGGAATGTAAAGGGATTTCCAAGAAGAAGAACCTATTTTCAAGTTTGGAGGAGAAAATAATCAAGAAAGGAAAGTCATCAAGAACCTGTAACCAAAGAAACTAATAAAGGAGAAGAAGTAAGTAATTCGGAGATAGCTTGTGCATAGGATGAAAAGCATGTTGATACAGAGATGATTAGTGCAAAATAAGAACCCTTGGAATCCCTAAGTTTGACACAAGAACTAGAAGAGAATGATGAAGAGATAGTTTATGCAGAGGAAGAAGAAGAACCTTTTGAATCATTGAGTATAATAGAGAAACCAGAAGAAGGAGAAGCATTAATATTAAGAGAAATCATGTTATAGACTAATCAGCAGAGAAATAGTGCAAGAGAAAGTTGTGTGAACAAGTGTAAAGCATAGCAGAGAAAAGAGTTCATGTGATAGAGAAATAGGGAATGACAGGATATCATACCAGAGGAGAAGGATTGTGTACTAGATTGAAGTGATTATGGTAAGGGAAACAAAGTGAAGTACATAAGAAATATAAGCAGAGTTGAATCTATAAGATTTTAATGAGTGCAGGAGGAAATTGTGTTAAGAACTGAAGATTAGATAGTGTTGCAGAGAAATTAAGAAAGTGTATTGATTGAATCAGAAAATAACTTGATTGTTCTAGAGGATGCATGTAGGTACTCTTGAGTGATTGAAACGGATCTTGAGGCAACTTGCGGAGAAGACTTGCTCAAACTGCCAATCATTGAGGTAGTGCAAGGCTTGCAGGTAGACCGCTAAACCTAGACCATGACAAGATGATGAACTTGAGGCAGTTTTGTAGGGTGGACTTGAACAAATCACTGAATTAGAGGCAGATGCAAGTACCTAAAAATAGATCGTTGAATCTAGATTACTTTTGAGGTAGTTTACAGGGTGGACTTGGCCAGACCGCTAACCTTGAGGCAGTTGCAAGTACCTGGAGATAGCCCACCAAACCTATTTGATTTTGACATAATACAGATCCAAGTGATGAGGCTCACTTTCCAAATAACCCTGAGAGTCTGATGTAGGAGAATTCGGAAGAATTCAAGACATTTGAGATAGTTGACAGGGAAAATAGAATATTGAGACAGTGAATTGGGAGATACCACAGTTTACTGCATTTGAGTATGAGAGATTGTGGAGCTAGAATTAACATCTAGACATAGTCAGTTACAACATATCAAGAGTTTAAAACATTTGTCTTTGATGCTGGAGAGATATTGCTATCAGAAGATTGATGATTTTTGCATAACAGAGCCAACTGTGTTCAATGGAGTCTAAATCAGCTTGCAGAGCAAATCCGTGACTTCTAGAGAAAAAAGGAGCATTGATTGATGAAGTTTAGGACTTGGCTGACCTTTAGTGAGATCTGCACAAAGTTCTATGCATTTGTGGAGTAGTGCCTTATGTTTAGGCCTGACCTATTTTGTGTACATGTTTCTCACTAGCTGTTGCAATTAGGCTGACTTGATGATGATTTGAAGGCTTGCGAAGGATATAAATGAAGGATAATGATTTGTTACAAGGTAGGAGTGATGAAATGAACAAGTAAGCGAAGACATGAATCAAATTCATAAGTGTTTTGATCTGAAGAAGAAGCAGAAGTGAAGCAGAGTGCAGAGCAGAGAATCAAGAACTTGGTGAAAGAAATCATGAAAGAAAATTGTTGTATGAGTCTTTTGTAATCCCTAGGCTGCGGTCTAGCATCTGTAATGCCCTTGAGGCATGTGTAATTTGATTTGAAGTATAATATAAGAAGAATGAGCTTTGAAGGCTGGGTTTTTCCTTGTTAGGGTTTTCCCAGGATACATCTTGTGTTATGTGTTCATGAATATCTTTTATCTTTCTATTGATTATTTGTTGGCTTCCATTGCATATCTATTATGATCATGGTGCTAGTTGTTTAAGGCTACAAGGTTGGACACTCCCTCAGTAGACCCTCCTACCTTGACTGCATCAGGTAAGGCCTACTTCTAATCATGCATTTTTGTACTTCCTCAAGGCTTTAAATAGTGAGATATCTATGATGATTCAGTCTATGGGTGGAATTACACTACCTAATGCTTAAGACAGCTATTAGAGAAGAAAATTGCCTCATACAAGCTGGTAGAATAGCCCCAAGGCCTCCTATACCAATTTTTCCTTAGGTACAACCACCTATACCTATGTCATTACCCCCTATAGCTGCTATTCTACCCATTCAGGTATAGGATCCTAACTTATCCTTTTTTAGTGGAATAAGGAATAGGGATCAAGACCTAGTAGCTGAGCATGTACCAATAGTTGAGAGGGTATTTTTCATAGTTTCATCCATTAACAGAACATATTTTTATCATTATTTGAATATAAAATATCAATAAAAGTAGCTTTTTGTGTTAATAACTACCATACAAAGTTTCTTTTAAATCCAACATATATCATTGATAGACCAAAATATATCCAACTACCCATTCAACAGTACAACATAAACAAGTATCAGTGATCAACTTCTAGCTCAATATGGAACAAAAGAAAATATAATTTATTCAAAATAAAGTTCACATATGAAAATATAACAAAACTATATTAAAGTTCTATTATGTTCAATTTTGTACAATCTTCCAATTACTTTGTCTACATACATACACATTCCTACCAACATCAATACATGCTTCCTATTCTATATAAAATATTAAGTATACAACTACTGGGTCCTCAATGTTAGTGTAGGTTTTTAATTTTCCTTAGGTTAGGGGATATTTCTTTTTCCTACACATATTATTAATCTTGATTAGGTTAATTAGGCATGGTTATTATTAGTCCACATGGAATTATCCATCAGTTACATGTGTCACTCTCACCCACACTTGGGTAGTTGAGTTTCACACCCTCTTTTGGATTTATATGCCACCTCTCATAACCATTTATTTGTCTTTATATGAGTAGGTGCAACCATGTATATTGGTATTTACCAAGTAGGTAAATATTTTGCCTATTTTTTGTAGTTGGATTTATTACACCTCTTGGATGTATTTGCCCATATTTTGCTATATATATAACTCTCACTTCTCCTCTCTGGTAGTCAGTGAGAGTAATGTGAGTATTCTCAAAATTGTCTTGTAGTTTGTCTCTTGAGTTCTCTCTTTTAGGATAATCTCTCCATTCTGTTATTTTGATCTTCAATCATTTGTCGATTGGAGTGCGTGTGATCTATGACTGACAACAAATCTCACAAAATCTAACATGGTATCAGAGTTTGGTTATATGGTATAACTCATTTTTATTACTCTATTTTTGAGAGATTTTGAGATTAATCCAGTACTAATATTTTTCTAAAAAACTTGGTATTCTCTTCTCTTGCATCCTCAGATAATTTGAAGAATTAGAACAATTTAAAAGAAAAATAAGCATATGTATACTATGGTTTCCATACATTGTTCTTGTGAGATTTTGGTGATTACAACTTTTTGGTAATCTTGGAGGAAATTTCAGCTATTCCATAGCATCCAGAAGGCTCGACAAAGTCAAGATTGGCTTTCATTTAACCAAAATTGAAGATTGGAGGACTCAGTTGGAACAAAAGTTTTCTGGGTGGTTCTAGAGGGTAGTTGTTAAATCAGAGCATTTTTAGCCTAAAAACATAAGGATCGACTGCTAATTCATCAAATTTGGAGTCAAGAGCCTTTGAGGCATTCTTTGTTTTGATTCATGGGTTATACAACCTATCATATGGTATGAGAATAAAAAAATTAAGCACTACGCATGCGACATGCAACACTATAGAGATGGCGCTATAAGCACCCACCACCCACAAGGTGGTACACCATCGACACAGCACACTAGGGTGGGACACTGGCAAGTAACCCCCCACTAGCAGTGAACTCCTAGTGGCAATCCTCCTACATAAATTATGCAAACCCGCCACCATCTCCAGTGAATAGACCAAGTGGCACCATTCATTTGCCACCAATGGTGTATAAAAACTCTACCATGGGTGTTGGAATACTCACTATCACTGAGAGGGGGGGTGAATTAGTGATATACAAAAACTTATTCAATAATCTTAAAACAACTTTTCACAAGAAAGAACATAAGTACACATCAAATAAAACATCCACACATAACACCAAGAGTTACATGGAAACCCTAAGGGAAAAACCATGGGAGAAATGCTACTTGGATCTACTATCCAAATCTAGCCTCCAAAGAAAGAAAAGTACATTTTTTTTCTGAAGCACCCACTCCAAGGTACAAAGAACACCATAGCACTATTTTTCAACTCAGGTACAATGCACACCTGGTTCCCAATAACCACACCTAGAAACACCAATGAAGCACCCACCTCAACACATCTAAACACAAATACCAATTTAAAGAGGCACTAACCCCAATGAAGCAACAACCTCAACTGATTACAAACTAGGAGTACCAATTCCAATAAGGCACCAACCTTATCAACAATACTAAAAAATGAATTACATGCAAGTATTGATTTTGTCTAATCTGATTTGCACCATTCAAAACATACAAAACTCCCTACAATATCAAAGGTTAACAGTATATCTTCCTCTGTAGTACATAATCATAGTAACATATATTCATAAAAAACTTATATTTATAACCCTATACATACACCTCTACATTACATGTTTTTAAAAAATTTATATCAAGATCATCAACACACCATATACTCTTCTTCTTACAGTCTATACTCTGTATCTTTTATACTATAGGACATAGGATATCTCTTATGTTCACAAGGTCATAAGAGCCTCCATCCTCATCAAATCACAAAAATCATACCAAAACAATTTGTAATCTCTCTATGCTTTGTATTTTTGCAAACCTCCTAGATTATAATCTGATATCAATATGCACATATCGTGAAAAAACTCTCTATTCTTCCTCAAAGAAACCTTGACCACTCGTTGAGAAGAGGATTTAAACATACTATGTCGCAGTTCCAAAAAATAGTTATCAGATAGTTAGCAAACTACTCCACAATAGACTTATACCCATCTGCACATCAAATTTCAACCTTAGAGAAGAGCCGTTAGGATTTCAAACGAAATCAAATGCTGGCCATCGATCTCAGTTTTCACAGGCTTTGACAATTGAATTATATCCTTTGATCCAATGTTGTTGTCCAAACTCAAAGACCTTAATTGGAATGACCGAACTCCCTAGGAAAGGGGCCCGATCAACCTATGAGGTTGATGCCTGTGAGTGGTAACTTAAGTTACCCGATTACCCTTTATCACAAGTCACCACTAAATTAAAACAAAAAGTAAACTTAAGGTGACGAGTATAAGGAGATACTTAAGGATTTTGCATTAGGCTTTTAGGACATAAACAAAACACTTAGAGTTTTTTAATTCCTTAGAACTTTAACACATATAAGACCCTAGACAGGATGAAGGCAATACAAATATGAACTGAGACATGAACTAGGTTTTATCAGAGATGGAATATAGACTGTGAGTTGCAAGGTGAAAACCCATATCATTAGGACTATATAATCAATACAACCATAGGGTTTTAAGGGTTTACACCTAGGAACCTAGGGTTTAGTGAGTTAGGACTTTAGAGAAAATAAAAAACCCTAAATACTTGGTGCTATAGATAGACACAAGTGAAATGGGTAGAGTTTCTTTAGAAACAACATGACACACAAGTGATATCAACAATATCATGAAACAATAAACATCCACCATAACATAAACATGAACCTCCTTTGCAACATGAATCAAACTGATATAATACTCAAGATCATGAGTCTCCTTTGTTCTATACAATAAACAATGACATCTTGAACCACATTTGTCCATACTGAGAAACTTGCAAGGATAACTGCACAAAACCCCAAGACACACTTCCATTCTCTTCACACCACCATGAAACACAACTCCTTTGTATTGCATCTAGACATTACATACAGAAGCAACCTTTGCACTGCTTCATCTCCTTTACACTACATATAGAAGCAACACACACTTCCATTCTCCTCACCATGAGAAGGCACATCACATTTCAAACATCACCTTTACCTTGACACCATAGAGAAATCAATGAAGCAACTTCAGCTGAGATCAACTGAGATCCAAACAACATGAAGGCATGAACATGAAAAAATCACCTAATAATACTAAGATTAACTGAGATAATACCAATGACATCATTGATATCATAACAACTCATGATGTCCTATGGTCCTAGAAGCATCATTTAATCACTATCATACAAACACTTTGACATCAATGACAAACACTTTCATCAATCTCCCCCTTTGTCATTGATGGAAAAACATGCTACACCATTCACTCTCTCCCCCTTTTGACATCAGATGACAAAGGATGTGTTGATTCCGTCTAACTCCATAAACTCCCCCTATCTTGAATACACTACTGACCACACTCTTGGCAAACTGATATTGTTGATACCAAATGAATTGCATTGACTACCCCATGACTGTCCTTGGGAGTAGAAACTATCTTCCACATAGAGATCACTGTCCATATTGCCTTCCATGAGCAGTGATTGTAGTTGCACTTCTTAGAAATCACTTTGAAACCAAGCACGGTTACTGAGAATCACTGTCATAACAAAGACATTACTGCGCTATCTCATTGTTATATTTGTATAACATGATATTTATTCTGACAAACAAACTGATCAAAGCACAATCTCTATTGCCTCTAGGTTGACAATTCAACAGTCTAGATTTGTTGCATGCATAGCTTCAATCAATAGTCAGGTCATGATACCATCTTGACAAAATAACTCATCTTGAGAATATGCTGACTAAAGTATGCTATCTCAATCAAATGTTGTCTTCAATAGTACTAACTCCACCAAAACATGTGGTCAAGCTAATGTCTTCATTTTATTCTGCCTACCTGCCCTATCCATATCCTCTATCCATATTTTCTGCATTGTCATTGACCATTAACTACACTTTGACTACACCTTGACTAAAAAACCACAGATATCAAAGATAAAATATGTGCTGTCCTTTGTTAGTTGATACAACCAAAACACTATTCAAAGACCACTATCTTGATCATGAAAGCATCATGACAAAACATTTGGAAATCATGAAAGTATCATTCAAAAATTGTCATGCGAAAACTATATCATGAAGATGAAGAAAGTACCGCTCTCATAAAGTATGAACAACACAGTCACCATTAACATGAAGGTCATCACAAACACTGTCTTACAAGCATTGTCTAGAGAAGGCACTATTAAACTATAGAGAAAGTACTTGTGCATTGTTAAACTGTCACCATGTAGAGAACACTCACAAACTGCTCTTCCATACAATCCATACCAGTTGCAAATGTCAAACTACATCTCAGTCCATAGGAAAAATAGTGTCTCCTTCTGTCTAACTCTGAAATGACTACAGTAATCTAATCATGCTCTGGCAACTAATATTGCATAGACTACATGAACCTTATAACCATGACAGTCCATTAGACCGCATTTCCTTGAGGCATTTTAACACCTATACCCTATTAGCAAATAACATCTGCAAAGATTGTAACAAGACATGAAAGGCACTGTTCTGCATCTATATCACTGCACTTTCACTACTAAAGGTACTATTCTTGCATCAATATCACAGCACTTTCAAGATACTATCATCTAATATGGGCACTTGTAATTACACCTGATAGCACCTCTATCCTTTATACTCTTGTTCCAACTCTTCAAACAAGCTGACAAGGATGCAAAATTTGATTTGAACTTTCCAAAATACAATGATTGTCCTTGTCAAGGGTATGTGGTTACCATGATATGCTCTGCCTCTCATCTCAATCCTAGACAGTCAATGCTACACCAACTAAACATAGACATAACACTGCACCAATACAAAAACCAAAACCTTGGAAAAATGAAAGCAAAAAACATGGCAAAGAGTACTAATAAAGTTCATCAGCAATCTTCCAATCTTGACAGCACTCCTAACATGATCACATGAAGCAATTAGAACAACAATGAAAACATCTCCATCTGCTCAACTAAGACCAAGAAGAGAGATTCACCAAATTAATGACCATTCCATTATCATGAAACTCATGAACAACCTTAACCAACATTATGAACAAAATTGATGATGGTGACTACGTTTGACCAACTCCTCAGCTCATCGATCAATATCAAGGCATCCTGATCTTGACACTCTAAGATCATGAAGAACATAATCAAATAAGGTACTGCCAAGAACAACTCCTCATTTACATCACTATTACTCAAGAGTGATTGTACCTTAGACATAATATTAACATAAAAAAAATAACCATAAATAAAGGATAACAATCATGAAACACAAAAAGTATTTGTTTCCTGACATAAGAGATGTCATGTCATGAATGACAAAAAAATCATGTTATGCTATCAGTCTCATGCTACTGTCTACTGTATCAGAGTAGCATAATAATGTCATTATGTGACAAAACAACTGTTGAAGCAATTCTCCAATAATCATGCTTTGACCTTGCTTCAAAAGCTTCAAATAGGAAGGACTGAGACATGTTAGCAAGATAAACCTGATCAAAAGAGGTTATGGATACCACTACTTCTCCCTAATCAAACCTCAAACCATTATGCTGCACCAACAAACCAAGATCTCTACTGAGATTAAACAAGGCCTTATCAAAGACTTTCATGAAAATCACCATTCAAATCTATTTACTTGTCAAAATAGATGTCATACTGGCAAGGAAAGATCAACTTCCAAGAAGAGAACATGGTCATCAGAGTCAAACATGAGCTTTGTCAAGTCAAGAAGATCATAGTCATCTCATCAATGGACTTAACTATCCTTGGGTTAAAATATAGGGTAGGGAATATATCCCCCTTACTACAAGCTACAACTCATGCAACAAATGAAGTCACTTGTGCAGTGTGCACAAGATCAGGGTTTACTTTTCCTAGATCTAGTTTTCTTCTCCAAACCCAAATATACTCTTTCTTTTTCTTCCTCATTAAATCACCTCTTACATTTATAGATGATTTGTTCAACTTGCTCTTACAGTATTGTACCTTATGTCCAAACTTATGACACTTAAAACAAATGACATTATTTCCAGCTAGAGGGGTAAAAGTAACATGTCTTCTTGAACAACTAGGAGCATCATTTTTTACTTGAAAACTACAAAACCTTGCAATATGACCTAGTTGATTACATTTATAGCATTGGACTTGGTTTGATAAACTATAGTCCCTGTTCCATCCATCTTTTCTTGCATGTTTCCAACATTCACTTGCTTTATGACCAAACTCAAAGCATGAATAATAGTAACCATGGAACAATGAGTAATTGTACCTTATAGTTTTCTTTGGCCTGGTAGGTGAAGATCTTGAGGACCTGTTTGTCCTTCTCCCTTCATTAGCAAATTTCACTTTTGTCTTCTTATTATATTTAGGAGCTGCAGCATGATAACTTAGATCAATTTTCTTTCTAGGTGCATTTCTTTCTTTAGAAGTTTTCCCTTTTTCATATCCTAGGCCTCTAGTATCTTTATGATGTTTCTATTTGCCCAACATTTCATACAATTTACTAGTTTTGTCCTCAAACTTCTAATTTTTCTCAAACTAAACCTTGAGACCTTCAAAATCTCTCCTTAGGTTAACTATTTCTCCCTCTAATTTTAGACATTCCATTGTTTTCACTTCAAGGTTAGCTTTTGTCACATCTATCATTCTTTTTGCCTCTTATATCTCTATTTTTTGGATGATAGTTAATTTGTCTGATTCATCAGCTTGTGCCCTTAAGTCTACAATCAAATTTCTTACCTTATCAAGCTCTGAAAGAACTTTATCCTTGGAGTCTTTTTCATATTCAAGTTGTACCTTTAACCTAGAATTTTCCTCTTTCATGTTTTCAATCACATTGTAGGCAAAGAGTAATTCTTTTTCAAGATCCACTCCTTCATCTTCTTCTATATCAAAATGAACTTCACCCTCTTCAAACACCAGGTTGTCCTCTACTTTAGTACCATATTCAACTTGAGAACAACTCCTATTAACTGATTCTTTATCATCATTTTCAAGTGGTAAATATTGTACCTTTGAATCAATATGTGGCTTGATATTTCTCCTTTCCTTGTTCCTTCTACCTTTTTCCATTGTATTCCATCTCAAGATCTACCTTAGTCAGTTAGACTCCTAAAAGGAACCCTGCTCTAATACCAATTGTTGGAATACTCACTATCACTAAGAGGGGGGGCTGAATCAGTGATATACAAAAACTTATTCAATAATATTAAAACTTTTCACAAGAAAGAACATAAGCGCACATCAAATAAAACATCCACACATAACACCAAGATTTAAGTGGAAATCCTAAGGGAAAAACCATGAGAGAAATGCTGCTTGGATCTACTATCCAAATCCAACCTCCAAAGAAAGAAAAGTACATTTATTTCTGAAGCACCCACTCCAAGGCACAAAGAACACCATAGCATTATTTTTCAACTCAGGTACAATGCACATCTAGTTCCCAATAACCACACCTAGAAACACCAATGAGGAACCCACCTCACCACATCTAAACACAAACACCAATTTCAAAAGGTACCAACCCTAATGAAGCAACAACCTCAACTGATTACAAACTAGGAGTACCAACTCCAATAAGGCACCAACCTTATAAACAATACTGAAAAATGAATTACATGCAAGTATTGATTCTGTCTAATCTGATTTAAACCATTCTAAACATACAAAGCTCCCTACAATATCAAAGGTTAACACTATATCTCCCTCTGTAGTACACAATCACAGCAACATATATTCATAAAAAAACCTCTACTTATAACCCTATACATACACCTCTACATTGCAAGTTTTTTACAAATTTATATCAAGATCATCAACACACTGTATACTCTTCTTCTTATAGTCTATACTCTGTATCTTTATACTATAGGACATAGGATATCTCTTATGTTCACAAGGTCATAAGAGCCTCCATCCTCATCAAAACACAAAAACCATACCAAAACAATTTTTAAACTCTGTATGCTTTACATTTTTACAGACCTCCTAGATTATAATCTGATAGAAATATGCACATACCATGAAAAATCCCCCTATTCTACCTCAAAGAAACCTTGACCACTCATTGAGAGGAGGATTTAAACATACTGTGTCACAGTTCCAAAAAATAGTTATCAGGCAGTAGGCAAACTGCTCCACAATAGACTTACACCCATTTGCACGTCAAATTTCAACCTTACAGAAGAGCTGTTAGGATTTCAAATGAAATCAAATGCTCGCCATCAATCTCAGTTTTTGTGGGATTCAACAGTTGAATTATATCCTTTGATCCAATGTTACCTCCCAAACTCAAACACCTCAACTAGAATGACCAGGCTCCCTAGGAGAGGGGGCCGGTCAACCTGCAAGGTTGATCCCTTTGAGCGGTAACTTAAGTTACCTAGTTACCCTTTATCACAAGTCACCGCTAAATTAAAACAAAAAGTAAACTTAAGGTGATGGGTATAAGGAGATACTTAAGGATTTTGCATTAGGCTTTTAGGACATAAACAAAACACTTAGGGTTTTTAAATTCCTTAGAACTTTAACACATATAAGACCCTAGACAGGATGAAGGCACTACAAATATGAACTAAGACATGAACTAGGTTTTATCACAGATGGAATATAGATTGTGAGTTACAATATGAAAATCCATATCATTAGGACTATATAATCAACACAACCATAGGGTTTTAAGGGTTTACGCCTAGGAACCTAGGGTTTAGTGAGTTATGACTTTAGAGAAAAGAAAAAACCTTAAATACTTGGTGGTTTAGACAGACACAAGTGAAATGGGTAGTGTTTCTTTAGAAACAACATGACACGTGTATCAACAATATCATGAAACCATGAACATCTACTATAACATAAACATGAACCTCCTTTACAACATGAATCAAACTGATATACTACTCAAGATCATGAGTCTCCTTTATTTTGTACCATAAACAATGACATCTTGAACCACATTTGTCCATACTGAGAAACTTGCAAGGTTGAGTGCACAAAACCCCAAGACACTCTTCCATTCTCCTCACACCACCATGAAACACAACTCCTTTGCACTGCATACAGAAGCAACCTTTGCACTACATCATCTCCTTTGCACTGCATACATAAGAAACACACACTTCCATTCTGCTCACCATGAGAAGGCACATCACATTTCAAACATCACCTTTACCTTGACACCATAGAGCAATCAATGAAGCAACTTCGCTAAGATCAACTGAGATCCAAACAACATGAAGGCATGAACATGAAAACATCACCTAACAATACTGAGATAATACCAATGACATCATTGATGTCATAACAACTCATGATGTCATGTGGTCCTAGAAGCATCATTTAATCACTGTCATAAAAACACTTTGACATCAATGAAAAATATCTTCATCAATGGGAATATTCCCATGAATATTCCTTTATTAAACAACTATTTCATTATTAGGTAGTTTGGCACCAAAATAAAGTGGTTTTGTGTTTAAAATTAGTTGTTTTGGAATAAGATGATTTTTTTGGCAAAAACGTTGGCAGTTTGGGAGTATTTTGGCAACAGAGAATATCGTAAAAAATTTGGAATATTTTGTTTACTGAAATCATCTTGATGTCATGCTGATGTTATTGTACCACCTCCCTAACCCTACCCCCACTTCATTGGGATTTTTAGTTTGATAGGCCAACTTCGAAAGGCTCATTCGTGGCCATACAAAGGCCTATTTTGGTGCAATGTTTTTTGATTTGGGGTATAATTTGGTGTTCTTCACTGTGGTGGACTTAGTTTTTTAATTTAATCCTCCAATTTTTTGGAAATTGAATATTCTTTCATAAGTAGCTACAGAGTTCTCATTTTGAGACCTTTCAAGAGCCATAACTTGTGTAAACAAACTCCTTTTTGGGTGTCATTTTTTCCAGAGTTCATATTTTTCAATGTACTCTACTTTGGCTCTCTCTACTTGATCTCATATTTTACTTGAGCTATAGTTTCAATGTTTTGGCCATTTTGGGCCCTATAAGAGTCTAAAAATCTGATATTTGCATTGTAAATCACACTAATTATAAATTGCCAACATTGTAATTTCTAAGGGGGGTTATTTTAAAATATACTGAAAAGGGGGGGCTTGTCTTATTTGTCTCTTTTTCACACTTCTCTTTTTGAATCTCAATCTACTTTTGGGCAAGTGCATCAAGTTGGTATACAAAAAAGTGGCCAAGTGAGTAATTTTCACAATAATGCACTCGTGTTATGTTTAAATGTCCATAACACACTCATGTTATGGCTTGGTGAATACCAAGAAATAATGCAATCATGTTTTGTTGTCCACAAAACATGAACATACCTGCCCATTGCATTTGGTTGAAAGTTTCTAAAGACTTTACGCATTTTCTTGAACACAAAACATGATCATACTCCTACCCATTGTATTTGATTGAAAGTTTCTAAAGGATTTTCAACAAATCCATTTTTTTTATATCCTTCAATTAGGGCATTCCATGAGAACACATTTCTTTGAGGAATTATGTCAAATAGTTCACGTACCTTGTCTATGCTTCCACATTTCACATCTCTATCTCTATCTCTCCCTCTCACTATATCTATCTCTCATTGTCACTCTCCCACTCTCTATCTCTCTTTCCCCCTCTCTCTCCCTCTCTATCCATATCCCTAAATCCCCCCTCTCTCCCACTCTCTATCCATATCCCTCAATCTCCCCTCTATCTCCTCCCCTCTCTCAATGTCTCTATCCTCCATCTCTTTTGCCTCTCTCTCTCTCTCTCTTCCCTCTCTATCCATATGGACCTCAATCTCCCTTCTCTCTCCCACTCTCTATCTATATCCCTCAACCTCCTCCTATGTATTTCCTCTCTATCGATTTCTCTCTATCTCCCCCATCTCTCTCTTGATGTCTCTATCTTCCATCCCTCTCTATTAGTCCCTCTCCCTTCATCCCTCTCTATCAAACTCCATCCATCCCTCCCTCCCTCCCTCTCTTTATCTATATAGATCCTAATCTCCCCCCTCTCTCCCCTTGTCTCTCCATCTCTATCTCTATCTATGTTTCCCCCTCTATCTGTTGAATGCACAAGACAACTGAGAGGGGGGCTAAGTCAATTGTACCTTAAAAATTCAAAACCCTGACACCCATTTAGATCCACATAGATTCAATTAACCCTTAGACTGTTATGTTGATTAAGCATGAAAAAAAAATAATAGAAATTGAATCAAACCAACATCAAATAGAAGAGAACACCAGAATTATGTTGAAAACCCAAGAAGGGAAAAACCACAGTGAGTATTAGCTCACAATATAAAGTAGTATCAACACCAAATTACAAAAGGCTCACTACCTAGAAGAATGGATCACTGCCAAAGGGCTCACTTCACAAGGAATCACTTGTTGGAATAAACAAGCAATCTCTAATCCAATTTTTAATCATCAAATCACTAAGATATGATACCAATTGGTGAGATACAAGGCTTTGACTTCTAAAAAATAGAAATCTGAAAATTGTATGCAAATATGAAAAAAAATTTGCTTAATCCTTCAAATACCATGAAGAGATTTGACTTCTTTATGATGCTAAAATCAGCCACTCTAACATGCTTGATAAAATCACCTTAGATGAACTTATAACAGCAACAACATCACCATAAGATATCAGCAACAAAGAGTCACAAATCAACAACATAAGAATGCAAGATCTCACAACACAAGGTAACAATGGAGTAGAAGATCAAACACAACACAATGTTTATGTAGAGAAACCCTTGTGGGAAAAAACTCCACCAAGAAGAGAGGCTCAAGTTGTATTATTTTCAAAACAAGATTACAATACATCCACTTCCAATCTCCTCTTCACTCTTCAATCCAACAGCACCTGTGTACCTATAAATTGAGATATGCAACACATACATGGTATTGTACTTATGGAAGTATTTCACTTCTAAACCAAGGTGTCCATTTTCTCTCACCTAGGAATCTTCATCATGCAACATTCAATGACTTCTTACAAGATCATAACACTTGTCAAGAGTCAACTATGCAACCTTGGGCATCCATGGACAAGAAAAGACTCTTACGGGGTAGTAAATGATGTCATAACCATCATGAATTTTTTCATAACACCTCCCAAAAGGCATCTTCCCAATATGGGCTCCTAGATCCAAGACTAGAAAATTACATCTAATAATTATCCATCATAAGTTGCATATTATCGTAGAATCTTATGACAACTTGCAGTTGTCATGTAGATTCTCTTATATGCACTCAACAACTTTATGACATGTGTCATACATGCTAAAAATAGCTGATTCCTCCAAGGTGGTGCCTACCCTCAATTACTCTTGATATTTACAATTACCAACCGTAAAATGTTGCTCCATAATTACCGTCGATAACTCTGAAACTTACCAATGTAGTAACTCTATAATTACTGCCCCTGGTAATTAATTTTTACTACTACTAGGGAAACTTCTACATCTCCTTATGGGTAATTACAAATTACAAATAATACATGGAATAATACAATATTAGGATTTACAAGGTTAATGGCAACTTATCCCAACATCACTGTCCTGAAAGAAAGAGATAGAAGAGGTGGCTCACTACCAGATTTGAACTGTTATAATTGCATCTAACTTATGCAAGGAGTATAGTTCCAATGAAGCTCAAAATATAGAACCAATATTCACCACAACACCAACATTACCTCCACAATATTACTAAAGAATAGTAGACACCTTCTGCTCACTGCCTCTAGTAATCTAACACATGAAGGCTTGTACTACAACACACATTCAACCACTCTATTACTCACATCACATGTATCATGCCCAAATCCAATCATGATCCCTTGACACTCATTTATATTGTCTTCAACCTTGAGAGCATTCTCTAAGGTCAGCAAATCACCTTAATCCAGAAAATTTAAATTAGGTTTGGACCTAAATGTTGGTCTTTCTTCCGAATCAGCAGTGGGTTTGCCAGTTCTAATGCATAGGCAGATTCAGCCAACTAATACAGGAGGTTGCGTGAGCTGCCTCCCCTTCACTTCTGGTTCTACCGCACCAAGGGGGTTATCCCTATTAGCTAAATATTTGACACTTTTGACTCACCCAATGACATAAAGATTTAGCTTTACAATGACAGGCAGAATACTCTCATGTGTGGACCAAGATTTGTGTGATAAATCACAAGGTTGGCAACATTCTTGGACATATTTGTCTGGTCAGGTATGAGAGCATGCAGGGGGTTCCTAATCCTAATCCTACAACTAACAGGTTGGAAATATGAATGGATTTGAATTTATGCTTTGGATGCAAGACAGAGGTTTTGGATCATAACTACTTCACAAGAACAGACTGGTGCCTATCCCGGGGCAAGGAGTCAACTAGACGTATACACAAGAATGGACTGCACTTTGGACTCAAGTTTCAAGGGGTTAGATTGATGTTTGCCTTACAAACATCACCCAAGAATGGGTATTTAACTGTCTCTACTTACAAATATCCCAGTTGACATATAATCTCCTCCATACTCAACCTAAAACAATTTAATAAACTCCTTGAATGGAAGTCTAAAGATCAAGCATGCAATACATAAATCTGTATTCTAGAATTTGAGGAACCCTTAGCAACCAAATTCAGAAGAAGAAATGCATGCAACAAATGGAGAGTGACAGCTAGACACATGCAATAAGCATTTTTCATATAACACAACACTAAAACTGAAAATATCTGCAATGTACATTCAGGTGCAACTCATAAACTCCACAGAGATACAACAGATAGGAAATGCTCTATTTTTCATTATTTTCACAAAAATACCCAGGTCTTCAACAACCTCAAAAGAATAACACGGTCTACCTTTTATACCCACACTGTGTATTCAACAAAATTTACATGGCAAGTCAAAAAGTCACCAGATTCAATGCATCTTCAAATTGGCACCCAAAAAATAAATGCAGCAGGTGGGAAACAGAGGAAAAAGTAGGTGAGATAGGGATCTGCACCGCAGCCAGAAGATTTTCCTCATAAAATCGGGTTGGTAACCTGTCACTCCATTGATCATCCCTCTATGTGCTGCCATCAATGCCCAGCTACCCGTAGCTCTAAAGATGCAGCAGCAGTGTGCCTCTGGAGTATTTCCCACCTAAACATGGCCTCAAATGTAGAGAAAATCCATCGCTGCTATGAACTTGAAAGATAGCCGTCGATCCTCCTTCCATTGCTGTGATCCATGGCTCAAAATCTTCTAGAAAAGTCATCAGCTAGTGATAATGTGCCATGTAGGCATCCCTTTGCTCCTTGACTTTTCCATCTCTAACATGCATTTTACCCTTTCACCCATTGTATATGCAAAAGCATATACAATCACTTTATATACAAGCCGGACCTCAAATTTTATAGAACAATTTGGAATCGAGTTCCGTTCTGGCTTGTATCTCCCCCTTTTGCATATCGCATTGCACATACAAGTGCAATATACATTCACCTCATACATGCAAGGCGCGGACTTCAAAAATTATGAAACACACTACATCTGCCTTGAAATCTGGCTTGCATCTTAACCTCTGTATATTTGTAATGTATATTGGCACATACAAGCATCCAATATACATGTAACGGACCCCAAACCTTATTCTCTACATTTGATTTTCAATCGGGTCTAGATTGTATATTTTCCTTTGTATATCAGTTTGTATGTGTAAACATACAACGCGGATATACATACAAGGTGCGGACTCCATGTTCTTATGAATTGGATTGGAAGAACCCTTTGAAATCTAGTTTGTATGCTTGCCTTTGCATTTGTGCGCTTGCATGTTGAACATATATAAACTTGTTTGTATATACCTGCAGGCCCTAGCGAATGCATCTCTGCCACACTGTAGCAAATGTATGTGTGCTCCCTTGTATATTTTTCAATGTACATTTCCTTTGTATGTCGAATATACAAATGCAAACATACAAACCCCTTTACATACAAACAAGGAATCTTCCTAGAATATGCGATATATATTCTCTCCTATATGCCCAGAAATGCATATTTTCCTTTGTATGTTGCGCATGTATGTGCTAACATATAATACAATATACAAGCAAACCATTGATACATCTATAGAATATTCCAAGAATCTTCAATGCATATTCCACCCTTGTATATGCACCTTTTCAAGCCCGATATGCATTCAAAAATGCATATAACTCATTTTTTCAAAGGCCGATGGAAATTTCTGGCCCGCCAATTGCACATTTGACCCGCATGTATATACAAACACCCTTGTATATACAAAGTGACATGCATACAATAGATTTTTGCAATTTTTTCTACTGCAGAGGCTGAAAGACATAATTTTTATGAATTTTATGGAAGGTGCCTGCATATCTAAATGCTTGAAACCTGAATACTCATGTAGGCACCACCAGTGGCTTTGTTTGGGGACGCATGCCTCTTGTAGGCATGGCGAGAACATTAGAATCTCTGGTTTCGCAAATTGGGCCTTATCCATTGGGCAACAGAGTCAAACATTGCACCAACCTGCACACAAATTATATTTTCAAACATTATTTTGGCAGCCCCGGGCAGCCAAAAATGAAGAACCACAATCTTTTCCTGTCAAATGCCTGATTCCACTCTAAATAACCCCAACCAGAACTAAAAATATTGACAAAAAATTCCCACAAGTTGATCTTGTCAATTACATGCTTCACCATTTCTGAAATCTTGCCACTTGCAGTATTGCCTCTGTCACTCTGGATTTCAAAATTAGACATATAATCATACATAGTAGAATATGTTTCAGGATTGGGCAACATATGTATGTTATAATCTTCAAACAATATATCCTCATATTGCATTTGGCAATACTCATTATCTACCTAGTTGTTGCACACTACCAAATACTCATCAAGCTGATCCAAAAACTGAAAACACTCAGAATATATGAGACCCCCAATATCATTTATATCACTTATCATCATTGAAAACAAATCCTGATCCACATACACATTGTAGCACATGTCTGGCACATTTAAAGCTGAACATTCACTATCCACATCTTGCAAACCAGTATCATCATTTTGAAACAAAGGGTTAATTCTACACCACTGAAAGTCATGACTCACAACGTCAAATGCATCCACAGGCTCATCATAAAGGAGATTCACACTCATTGCAAAGGTCTCTGTTTCATCTTCATGACAATCCATTTCTTTTTCATTATCAAATCTAAAGTCATAAGAAGAACAAACCTGATCCATGAACTGATCATGGATATCATCTTTATCATCTTTAACATCTGATTGCCCCACATACAAATTTTTTGCTATTTCAATGCACTCTAAAGTTGAACTATCTACATCATTTTCTAGCCCTCTAATGCTTCCTGATGAAATTGATATTGACTCTTGACCCATATGATCACAACTTTGCACAACTGGATCATTTAAACATGAATGCTCTTTGTTTAGGACTTGTATGCAAATATTACTTGAAAAATTATTAATGTCAACTTCATTTGCTGGGCAAATCAGGACATCCTCCTCTATAACAGAAACATCATCAACTTGGAATGATGCAAAAACTGGGACACTAGGGGTGTGAGTACTTTGACATTCAACTCTAACATTCAAACTATACCCCTCATCGACATTGGTGGCCTTAGGGCAGAAAAACTTTTCAGAGAAATAACCTTTTTGAATCCCATACCTCCAATTATTTTCAATGTCTATTGCAAATTGTTGTGCCTGATCCAATGTGGTGGGCTCCTTATCCGTCAATCTATAGCTCATTTTATTATCAAATGCTCCCAAGTAGACAACTAGGCCCAATGCATCATTAGATCTCATGCATTCTGATATTCTTCTTAAGGCCTTCATAAATCTGAGGTTAAAAGCTGGAATCAACTCATCCTCTTCTATATGGATATACATGAAATCACTGATGACTGCAAATTCAGAAATTCTTTCACCATATTGTTCTAGAAATGCAGATTTAAATTCTTGCCAAGAGCTGACAAAGTATACTGGAAGATAGGAGAACCAGTCCCTTGCATCTTCATCTAGACATTGAACAAATAATCTCATAACTACATCTTCATGGTCAATCTCAAAATCATCTATCACATTTATAAACTGCTGCAAGTGTCTTTCAGCTGATTCATCCTTTGCACCATTGAATTTGGGCAAATACTTTCTGATTTTAGATGGAAAAGCATTTGGGTAGCCACAAATGCCATTAAAATTTATGGGCTTATATCTGTCAATACTGAAACTTTTTCTATGACATGGTTGGGACTGATTATTATACTTTATTACATTTGATACCTCAGAATGGTGCATGGGCTGATAATACATCTTTATGTGTTTTTTGCAACCCTTCTCTCAACTCAAATTTTCAATTACAACAATGACCTTAGGCCTTTTACAATACAAACTACTATTTCAGCTTGCCTAAAGTCCTATACATGAGTCTTTTAACAACATTGCATACTCCTTTTGAAATACAAACTAGGTTCTTACAAAAACATGCAATCTAGTCACCAATATTTCCCTTTTAACCAGTGTTGTTTCAACAAATAGGGAGTCTTTTAAAACTTATGTAAATACCTGGATATATTGCAGCCTTTGATAGGTTCATTCAATACAGTCGCCACCTCCTTGGCAGAGGAATGAGCTTCAAAAAGGCTGAAGCTGAAAATTGATTTCTTTTCTTTCTAGGTTCTCCCACAGCAGAGCCACACATATAACTTTTTAGATTTTGCTGCAACAAAAACCTCCAAGTCTACTTTTTCAATCTTTTTGACTCAAACTTTCATGGATATGACACTTTTTCCCCAGCAGAGTCACCATCTTGTTGGTGACTCGAATGGATAAAATATAACACTTCTTTTTTCATCAAGTCCCTAGTAGAGTCGCCATCTGTTGGTCTTTCTTCCGAATCAGCAGTGGGTTTACCAGTTCCAATGCACAAGCAGATTCGGCCAACTAATATAGGAGGTTGCATGAACTGCCTCTCCTTCACTTCTGGTTCTGCCATACCAAGGGGGTATCCCTATTAGCTAAAGATTTGACACTTTTGACTCACCCAATGACATAAATATTTATCTTTACAATGACAAGTAGAATACTCTCATGTGTGGATCAAGATTTGTGTGATAAATCACAAGGTTGGCAACATTCTTAGACATATTTGTCTGGTTAGGTATGAGAGCATGCAGGGGGTTCCTAATCCTAATCCTACAACTAACAGGTTGGAAATATGAATGGATTTGAATTAATGCTTTGGATGCAAGACAGGGGTTTTGGATCATAACTACTTCACAAGAATAGACCGGTGCCTATCCTGGGGCAAGGAGTCAACTAGACGTATACACAAGAATGGATTGCACTTTGGATTCAAGTTTTAAGGAGTTAGATTGATGTTTGCCTTACAAACATCACCCAAGAATGGGTATTTAACTGTCTCTACTTATAGATATCCCAGTTGACATACAATCTCCTCCATACTCAACCTAAAACAATTTAATCCACTCCTTGAATGGAAGTCTAAAGATCAAGCATGCAATACATAAATCTGTATTCTAGAATTTGAGGAACCCTTAGCAACTAAATTTAGAAGAAGAAATGCATGCAACAAATGGAGAGTGACAACTAGACACATGCAATAAGCATTTTTCATATAAAACAACACTCAAACTAAAAATATCTGCAATGTACATTTAGGTGCAACTCATAAAATCCACAGAGATACAACAAACAGGAAATGCTCTTTTTTTTTTTTTTTTTACAAAAATGCCTAGGTCTTCAACAACCTCAAAAGAATAACACAGTCTACCTTTTATACCCAGACTGTGTATTTAGCAAAATTTACATGGCAAGTCAAAAAGTTGCTAGATTCAATGCATCTTCAAATTGGCACCCAAAAAATGAATGCAGCAGGTGGGAAACAGAGGAAAAAGTAGGTGAGATCAGGATCTGCACTGCAGCTAGAAGATTTTCCTCATAAAATTGGGTTGGTAACCTATCACTCCATCGATCATCCCTCTGTGTACCGCCATCAATGCCCAACTACCCGCAGCTCTGAATACGCAGCAGCAGCATGCCTCTGGAGTATTTCCTGCCTAAATGTAGCCTCAGATGTAAAGAAAATCCATCACTGTTGTGAACTTGAAAGATAGCCGTCGATGCTCCTTCCATTGTTATGATCCACGACTCAAAATCCTGTAGAAAATTTGTCAGCCAGTGATAACGTGCCACATAGGCACCCCTTTGCTCCTTGACTTTTCCATCGCTAACATGCATTTTGCCCTTTCGCCCATTGTATATGCAAAAGCATATACAATCACTTTATACACAAGCCAGACCTCAAATTTTATAGAACAATTTGAAATCGAGTTCCATTCCAACTTGTATCTCCCCCTTTTGCATATCACATTGCACATACAAGTGCAATATACATTCACCTCATACATACAAGGTGCGGACTTCAAAAATTATGATACACACTGCATCCACCTTGAAATCCGGCTTGCATCTTAACCTTTGTATCTTTGCAATGTATATTGGCACATATAAGCATCCAATAAACATGTTATGGACCCCAAACCTTATTTTCTACATTTTATTTTCAATTGGGTCCAGATTGTATATTTTCCTTTGTATATTGGCTTGTATGTGTAAACATACAATGTGGATATTCATACAAGGCACGGACTCCATGTTCTTATGAATTGGATTGGAAGAACCCTTTGAAATCTAGTTTGTATGCTTGCCTTTGCATTTGTGCGCTTGCATGTTGAACATATACAAACTCATTTGTATATACTTGTGGGCCCCAGTGAATGCATCTCCACTGCACTGTAGCAAATGTATGTGCCCTCCCTTGTATATTTTTTAATGTACATTTCCTTTGTATGTCGAATATACAAACACAAACATACAAACCCCTTTACATACAAATAAGGAATCTTCCTGGAATATGCGATATATATTCTCTCCTGTATGCCCGGAAATGCATATTTTCCTTTGTATGTTGCACATGTATGTGCTAACATAAAACACAATATACAAGCAAACTCTTGATACATCTGTAGAATATTCTGGGAATCTTCAATGCATATTCCACCCTTGTATATGCACCTTTTCAAGCCCGATATGCATTCAAAAATGTATATAACTCATTTTTTCAAAGGCCGATGGAAATTTCTAACCCGCCAATTGCACATTTGACCTGCATGTATATACAAACACCCTTGTATATACAAAGTGACATGCATACAACAGATTTTTGCAATTTTTTCTACTGCAGAGGCCGAAAGACAGAATTTTTATGAATTTTATGGAAGGTGCCTGCATATCTAAATGCTTGAAACCTAAATACTCATGCAGGCACCACCACTAAACATTCTCACAGTGGAAAGGAATGAAGGCGGACAACAAAACATCTTATATTGGACCTAAATTCATCCAAGCACACCACTTCACACTTGAACAATCACTGAAACAACTCTGTAAGTACATGCTTCCTCAAACCCAAAGATTACTTGCAAACCACATGTAGGGCTTCAACACAATCTAAAGTATTCCACATACATCTTGAAACATCTTGGAATCCAACAAATTCCTCTACAACAACTTTCACTTGCCGCACAACCTTATCTTGTTTATCCAGCATGCTTAACTATCTCTGGCATAGACTGTATATCTAGAAATCAACTTTTGGAGCACAAAACCACAAACAAATTCAATAGTTCAAGAAAGATATAAACCTTATAAGCACAATTCTAGAACTACAAGTCCTAAAATCACTTTGCAAAGAAATGTGGAGCAAAGACATTTCTCCCATACACCTCTTCAACACTCAGAAACACAGTCCACACACTAGTGAACATAACTTCCTTTGCACAACAAACCAAACACCAAATTTAGAATATAACATCTCTTAACATCTCTGAACAACATATCCAAACCACAAAGACACATCTTCAACACAGAGGAAATGTGGAGCAAAACCAAAACGCTACTCTATAAACCAAAATGCCACTTCAACACACAGTTTCCTTTAATAATCAAATTTTCTCAAAAGCACTTGGAAACCAACCAATGAAAACATATTCTTAACATCTTCAACACCTCTTCAAAGAAACCAAATCATCTTGCAAAAAGTAGCTCGACCAAATAACTCATATCATTGCAACAACCTCATCTCTTGTTCAACCAACCTCTACTCAACACTAACTACTCATACTCTTGCACCATTTGTTACTTACACAATTAACACCAATGACAACACATGCTTGTTGACATCAATGACAATGCCAACTGCACATACTTGTAATAATCTCCCCCTTTGTCATTGATGGAAAAACATAATGTGAAAAGCCACCAACACACTAGCATCCTCAAAAATATGCTTCACACTAATTAGTTCCTTTCCCTTTCTCTCCCCCTCAGCTTGCTACTCTCTTCTTGAAAACTGACTCACTGCTTTCTCTCCTTTTTCACTTTACTCTCTCTCCTACTTTGACATCAATGGCAAAGGGCTACACATATCTCTTTCAATCTTACTTTTTAGGCAACTACTAAAATTTGTACCTACAAGTATTGCTACTCTGCAACATCGCTTCTTTTACTGCTCTTCATGCTCCCCCTTAGAAGCAACCAACAATAGAGCTTACTCCCCCTAACTTCCACAACCATCACAACCACTACCTACTCCCCCTAAGAGGTAGCCTCCAACATCAATCTAGAATAAAGAATGAAACTTGAAAACCACTGGACTAATGCATCTCCTTATGCATCTAGTTCAAAGAAAGAGGGGCAAGAACCCCTAACTTCTCCTGGAGATACTCAAATGTATCCTTAGGAAGAGCCTTGGTGAATATATCAGCAACCTAATCCTTTGTAGGCACATACTCAAGCTTCAGTTCATTCTCTGCAACCTTCTCTCTCAGAAAGTAATACAGGATTGATATATGTTTTTTCCTTGAATGCATCACCATATTCTTTGAAATGTTAATGGCACTTGTATTATCACAGAAGATAGGAATAGGTTCATCATATACCACTCTAATATCTTTCAAGGTTTGTTTCATCCAAAACACTTGTTTGCAACAAGATGCTAGTATAATGTTTTTTGCCTGTGCAGTAGACAGACATACTGAATCATGCTTCTTACTTAACCATGACACCACTCTGCCTCCAAGAAAGAATGCACCACCACTTGTACTTTTCCTATCATCTACACAACCAGCCCAATTACATCTGTGTAAGCATTTAAAGCAAAGTCATTATCCTTTGGATACCGCAAGCCATGATCCAAAGTGCCCTTTAAATATCTAAATATCCTCTTCACTACTGCGACATGTGACTCTCTGGGATCTTCTTGAAATCTAGCAACAAGACAAACTACATGCATAATATCCAGTCTAGTAGAAGTTAAGTATAACAATCCTCCTATCATTGACATATACCTACTCTGATCAACCTTAGGAGATTCATCATTCTTTCTCATCTTGCAACCATTTGTCATAGGGGTACATACTGGTTTAGAGTCTTCCATCCCAAACTTCTTTAACATTTCCTTGACATACTTTGATTGTGAAATGAAAATACCTTTATTTTTCTAATTGATTTGTAACCCACTTGGAAGAAGTTCATTTCTTCACACATTAATATCTCAAATTATTTTTGCATCTCATCTACAAAACTCTTAGACATACATTCATTTCCTCCAAAGATTATATCATCTACATACACTTCCACAATCAAAATTTGATCTTCTCCTACTTTGATGTACAAATTGCTATCTACAAAGCCTTTATTGAATCCTTGTTGTAATAAACACATGTCTAGCCTTGCATACCAATCTCTGGGGGCTTGCTTCAATCCATATAGTGCCTTCTTCAACTTGTAGACTATGTTAGGTTTATCTAATAAATAAAATCCATCTAGTTGTTCTATGTATACTTATTCTTCCAACTCACCATTCGAGAAAGTAGACTTCACATCCATTTGATATACTTTGAAATACTTATGTGTTACAAAAGCCAAAAACAACCTGATGGCCTCCATTCTCGCCACTAGAGCATAAGTTTCCTCATAGTCTATTTCTTCTATTTGTGAGTAACCTTTACACACAAGCCTTACCTTGTTTCTTACCACTTCTCCATTCTCATTCAATTTGTTCCAGAATACCCACTTAGTTCCAATCACATTCTTATTTGTTGGTCTTGGGACAAGTTCCCAAGTCTAATTCTTTTCAATATGCATTAGTTCTTCTTCCATAGCCTTGATCCAATACTCATCCTCGCATGCTTTAATCACTGACTTAGGCTCATCTTTAGAAAGTAAACATAGATTTACATGTTCTTCAATAGCTTTCCTTCTTGTCAGCACACCTTTGTTCTTGGCACCAATGATTTGATCTTCAGAATGATGCTTCTGCACATACTTGGGAGTTTTAGGAGTCTTTTGCAGAGCTTCTTCTTCAATTTGTAATTCCTTTTCATTAGCATTTTCTTCTTCTTTGCAAGATGACTCATCTGATTCATATCCATCAACTTCTAAAATTTTTTGTAGATCTTCATCAAATTTGACATTTGCACTCTCAATAATTCTTCTCAACCTCTTGTTGTAGCATCGGTAAGCTTTACTTTTAGTAGAATACCCAAGGAAGATACCTTCATCAGACCTTGCATCAAACTTTCCTAGATTTTTCTTCATCCCTTCTGATATGACATTTTCTTCCAAACATTCTGAAGTACTTGGCAGTAAGAAACCTTCCATACCATAACTCATAAGGGGTCTTTGTACTATTCTCTCTTTCTTGAACTTTATTCAGTATGTAAATAGTAGTATGAAATGCTTCTCTCTAGTAGACTTCTGGTAGGTTTGCTTCTTTTATCATTGTCCTTTAAGCTTCTTGAGCAGTCTTATTCTTTCTTTCAACCACTCCATTCTACTGAGGGCTCCTAGGAGTAGATAAATGCCTCTTTATTGCATGATTCTCACAAAACATGTTAAACTCATTGGAGGTGAACTCTCCACCTTTGTCAGACCTCAAACATTTAATTGTCATATCCATTTCATTATCAACCATGACTTTGAATGCTTTGAACTTATCTAGGGCTTCAAATTTTCCTTTGATAAAAGTAACCCATGTCATTTTAGAATAATCATCAATCAATAGCATGAAATACCTGTCACCTTGAAAACTCCTTACCTTGGTAGGGCCACAAAGATCTGTATGCACCAATTCCAACAGTCTGATAGAAGACTGATCCTTGACTTTGAAACTTCTTTCTTGCTTTCCAATTTGACATTCCTTATAGACAAAATTGATGGGCTTTGTAATTTTTGGCAGATTTCTCACAGCTTGAACTAAACTTATCCTTACCAAGCTATCAAAATTGATGCGACACAATCTTCTATGTCATAGCCAACTTTCACTAATCTAAGTCATGAAGCAATAACTATCACCACCTTTGAGCTGATAAACATTTCTACATGCCCTCTTTCTAGCAGCTATCACAGTTCCAAAATATTTTCTGATCTCACAACCACCATCCTGAAACACAAGATTGTATCCTTTGCTACATGTTTGTCCAACACTCATGAGGTTATGCTTTAAAACCTTAACATAAAGAACATCATCAGTATTATGCTTGCCATCAAAACCAATTGAGCCTCTTCCACATATCTTAGCAGTTGTATCATCACCAAATCTAACTAATCCTCCATCATATTTTTCAAGTTTAACAAACTTACTTTTATCACCAATCATATGATTTGAGCATCCATTGTCAATAACCAAATGGTTCTTTTCCTGTCTAGTATGAAAAGTAGATATCAAAGTACCTTTAGTATTAAGACTTACCTCCAGAGCCTTTGCCTTCACACATTTCTCAGAGTTAGTAGAAATACTATCATCCTTTAAGGCTATGAATAGACATTCATTATCCTCTTCATTTTCATAATCATATTCATCATCAAATATACTTGCATCTTCTCTAACATAGTAGCTTTTCTTAGGCACTCTACTTTTGTTCTCCCTATTCTTATCAAAATTCTTTCCAGACATCTTGAAGCATAATGACCAATATTTCCACAACTGAAACACTTAAAGGCAACTTACCACTATACTTTCCAATACCCAATTTCATTTTTCTCACAAAGTTAGCTTCCACATCATATGAATCCTCCTGATCTGATTCCATAGTCTTCTCAGATTTGCTAACCTTGAAGGAGGTCTCATCCTTTGCACTACTTGTACCAAATTCTCTCATTTCAAAAGTAGTTAAGGTGCCAAGCAACTGATCTTTGATAACTGATTCAAATTTTGCAATTCTTCAATAGTAGAAACTTTATGACTGTAATTCTTAGAAAGAGTACTAAGTATCTTCAATACCACTTTTTTTCATCAATATTTCCACCAAGTCCTTTGATGCCATCGATAACTTTATCCACCTTCTACAAGTAGCTTGTAATGTTTTCATCTTCAGACATCTACATGGTCTCAAACATGAGCTTTAAGTTCTGCATTTTAGCTTGCTTGACCTTATCATCTCCTTCATGAATACTTTTCAACTTTTTCCATATTTCATTAGCAATTTTTAGATCCATAACATTCACCAATTCAGAATTAGAAAGATGACTTAAGAGAGCATACCTTGCTTTACCATTAGTTCCAAAGGCTTTGATCTCATTTGCAGTACTTGGACCATTATCTGGTATTGTGTGGGTAAGTGCAAGAAGATGGGTCCACTTTTAATGGAAGAAATCTATAGCAAAAAAAAATTAGAAGTAAAAAATTTGGCAATATAGCTGATGACTTTTTTTAGAAATTTTTGGATGAAATTAAAACCCATTACAAATGAAAATGTCTATTTTTCAAATATGTAGTTTTTGTAATTTTTGAACATGTTTTTCTATTTATTAGTTAATTTTTAAACAAAAAATAACTATGATTTTTGGAAGGAATGGATTTTGGCAATATGGCTGATAACTTTTTTTTAAAATTTTTCGATGATATTAAAACCAATTATAGATGATAATGTCTACTTTTTAAATATGTAATTTTTTTAGTGTTCAACACATTTTTCTATTTTTTAATTAGTTTTAAACAAAACTCCTCATAAATTTGAAATGACATTTATTACTATTTTTTAATAACTTTTGATTTTGACTATTTTTTGAAAAAAAATTATGTCTAACCAATCTAGACACTATTCTCTACATGATGGGAAAAATAATTTCCATTTTACGATTAGTTTAGCTCAAATTATGTTGGTTGTACAAGAGGGGTTTAAAAAAACATTAATTAGGGTAAAAAAAATTAATTTAAAAAAATGTATTTATCAAAAAATTACAAAAAAAATCCTAACCAAACTTCAACATCCCATACATCTTTCTACAAAAAGAATTAAAAAAAATCCTTCATTTAGGTTAAATTATGTTAGTCGTACACATGCATGCTTTGGCCAAAAACAGGGGACTTTTAAAAAGCTACTTTTTGTACATCCTATAGAAAACCAACTTTTATCATTTCGGTATTAGAAAAAGTTACATATTTGAAAACAAGAAATAAATTTCTAATTTCATATTTTTACATCATATTAATATTTTGTGTAACTGCTTCAAATTTTCACTCCAAGTATGCCAAAATTTAAAAAACATGAAAAACACTTCCACTTTTTGGCCAAAAAGTGGACTCATCTTCTTGCACTTACCCTTGTATTCAGTTTCAATAGCCTCCCAAATCTCATATCCAAGAGAAATCAGATAACCTTCCATCCTTATTTTCTAGAATGCATAATCTATTCCATCGAACTAGGGAACATCCTTCTTGTGAGCCATCCTGGATCTACCCCAAGCGATTAAGCTCTCTTCCAAGGAACCTGTCTCTGTTACCAATTGTTAAATGCACAAGACATCTGAGAGGGGAAGGTGAATCAATTATAGATTAAAATTTCAAAACCCTCACATATATTTAGATCATCATAGATTCAATTAACCCTTAGACTGTTATGATGATTAAGCATGAAAAGAAAATAATAGAAATTGAATCAAACCAACATCAAACACAAGAGAACACCAGATTTATGTGGAAAACCCAAGAAGGGAAAAACTATAGTGAGGATTAGCTCACAATATAAAGTAGTATCAACACCGAATTACAAAAGGCTCACTGTCGAAGGGCTCACAGCCTAGAATAAAGGCTCACTGCCAAGGGGCTCACTGCCCAAGGACTCACTGTCCTGAAAGAAAGAGATAGAAGAGGTGGCTCACTACTAGAGTTAAATTGTTATAATTGGATCTAACTTATGCAAGGAGTACAATTCCAATAAAGCTCAAAATATGGAACCAATATTCACCACAACACAAACATCACCTCCGCAACATTACTGAAGAATAACTTAGGCACCTTCTCACTGCATCTAATAATCTAACACATGAAGGATTGTACTGCACCACACATTAAACCACTCTATTACTCACATCACATTCATCATGCCCACATCCAATCATGATCCCTTGATACTCATTTATATTGTCTTCAACCTTGAGAGCATTCTCCAAAGTCGGCAAATCACCTTAACCCAAAAAATTCAAATTAGGTCTCGACCTAAACATTCCCATGGTGGAAAGGAATGAAGGTGGACCACAACACATCTTAGCTTGGACCTAAATTCATCCAATCAAACCACTTCATTCTTACACAATCACCGAAGCACCTCTGCAATTAGTGTAACCACCCAAGGTCGGCCAAATCTGTGTTAACACAATAAACTTATAAGTACACACTTCCTCAAACCCAAAGATGATTTGCAGACCAATGTAGGGCTTCAACACAATCTAGAGTATTCCACAAACATCCTAAAACATCCTTAAATCCAACAAATTACTCCGCAACAACTTTCACCTATCACACAACCTTATCCTGTTTATCCAACATGCTTAACTATCTCTATCATACACTATATCTCTAGAAATTGACTTTCGAAGCACCAAACCATGAACAAATTCAACAAAAGAAATATATAAACCTTATAAGCACAATTCCAGAATAGAAAGAACTAAAATCACTTTGTGGAGAAATGTGGAGCAAAGACATTTCTCCCAAACACCTCTGCAACACTCAGAAACATAGTCCACACACTATTGAACATAACTTCCTCTACACAGTGAACCAGAACACCAAATTTGGAATATAACATCTCTTAACATCTCTAAACAACATATCCAAACTGCAAAGACACATTTTCAACATAGAGGAAATGTGAAGCAAAACCAAAATGCTACTCTATAAACCAGAATGCCACTTCAATACTTTGTTTCCTTTAATAATCAAATTTTCTCAAAAGTGCTTGGAAACCAATCAATAGAAACATATTCTTAACATCTTCAGCACCTCTTCAAAGCAACCAAATCACCTTCAACAAAGTAGCTCAACCAAATAACTTATATCATTGCAACAATCTCATCTCTTGCTCATCCAACCTCTACTACACTAACTACTCATACTCTTGCACCATTTCTTACTCACACAGTTGAGACCAATGACAACATAATCTTTTTGACATCAACAACAACACCAAGTGCACATACTTGAAACACTATCTCCCCACCTCTCTCTTCAAGGATCTTGATCTATTGGATCATGGTAGCTATGAGTGCTCCTGAGGTAAGATCCCCTATGTTTTGTATTTCTCCAGATCATGAGGTGGGTTTTGTTTAGTAAGTGACGGTTGAGTAGTCATGTTGGTTCTTTCCACAAGGATGCTTTCTAGTACCCCTTGGCATGCTTCATCTCATTCATAATGAGCTATATGGGGAGCCTCTCATGCTATACAAGATTCTTCTAGGTCTTTCTCCAAGAGTCTCACCTCATTGTTGATTCAAGTGGTAGTGTCTTTGTAGTCTGTGATGGGATGACCCTAATGATGGATTTTTTTTATCATATGAGCACTTGAGTGCTTTAATTTGAGCTAGGTTTGGCTAAATTATAGTATCTTGGTTCCAAACTAGGTTATCAGAACTGATGAAGTTATGCAGTCATTATTGTCCACCATTCGAGTTAACATCTTAAAAATCATACCTATTTGAGATATGTGCTAATAGATTGGGAAGGATGCATGAATTGAATGAAGGAGGCTAGCTAGGTCTAAGGGACCTTGTCCCTATTGTGTTATTGGAGACATATTCAAGGGAACCATAAGTACAACAAAAAATGGGAAGACAAGGTTGGTGAAAGGTGGAAGAAATAAAATGAGAGTGCTTGTCTATAAGGATTTTCCTTTCACATTAAGTTCACCAAAATAGGTGATAATCTAAATCTTCTCATCACAAAAATTTAATGAGTTGGACTCAAAACAAAACATGCAATATGTGCTACACTCATATTGATGGTGTGGATTGAATTACTCCTACTCTTCAAAAAAATATAGCTAAGCAAAGGATAATTTGTCTAATCATTCTTGTCTCATGGAAGGGGGATCTCATAGATGGTAGTGATCAATGGTTGTGTGCAATTGGAGTCATGTCACCAAGTCCACTCACTTGACGAGGAAGGAGTTCCTAGTACTAGACTATGGTGTTGATTTGAGGTATGGAATGTGGAGTGATTGTCACTTGAACTATTGGAGAGAGAGTGAGAGTGATAGAGAGACAGAGAAAGATAGAAAGGGAGGGAGAGACAGAGAGGGGGAAAGAGAGAGACAGAGAGACAGAGACAGAGACAGAGAGAGAGAGAGGATGGAGAGATAGGGGGAGAGCGAGGGAGAGATGGAGAATGAAGAGATAGAGAGATAGAGGGATCGATAGATAGAGATATAGATAGGGACAGAGGGGGTGAGATATAGAGATAGATAGAGATATCTAGATGGAGATGGAGAGATATATAAAGAGATAGAGATAGAGATAGGGAGAGTGAGAGAGATCTATATGGATATAGAGAGAGGTGGGGACATAGAGAGCGATAGATAGATAGATAGAGATAGAGAGGGGGAGAGGGTGTATCAAGAGACACTGACATAGAGAGAGATAGAGATGGAGAGGGATGGAGAGAGAATTATAGAGGGGGGAGTTTAAGAGATTAGATAGTGAGAGAGAGAGAGTAGATAGAGATATCGAGAGGGGGCAAGTGCATCAATTTGGTATACAAAAAAGTGGCCAAATGAGTAGTTTTAGCAATAACACGCTCACTTTATGTTTAAATGGCTATAATGTGATCACATTTAGGCTTAGTGGATGCCTAATTTGTCTACAAATACAAGTAACTAAAATCTACATGCACATAGAAGCCTAATTAGTCTACAAAATCTATGTGAGTTTCTATAAAAGGAACTAAACTAATCAAATACAAGTAACAAGAATCATTATACTTACAACATAGATTGGTTCTTATAGCCCCCATCTCTACTCTATTAGAGGAGTCCATCTCCTTAATCTTACCACCTCTCTCTTTTATTACCTCTCCCTTTATTGCCTCTACATCTATTACTATATGTTTTTTTGTCATGGTGATGGTGGTGGGATTGATATAGTCTATATCTATTGTTTTTATGCCCCTATGCTCTACATGTCATTTCCCCTCTTAGGGATTATGTAATGGAGACCTTAAGAGTTAATGGTATTAATTATATCCTTTTCATAATGGTGTCCCCCATCTCCCTTAGATTTATGTATATTGGCTCTACATGAGGTAGTTTACAATATAGGATTTCTCAGACTATTAGGCACCCTATCAACTAAATGTGTTGGGAATTAAGGTGTCTCAACCTTTGCAAGTTACTAATGTTGTATTTATTTATTCACCACTATGATGTAGGATCCCATAGTCAATACCTTGTGTACATGTAAGATAAATTTTGGTGACTTCTTTAGTTGCGGTTTCCCCCAAAATAATTAATGGGGGAGTGCAGGGGGCAAAGCCCCTCTTGCGAGGCCTGGGGAGCTTATCCCCCCAGTGGGAGCTCGAGGGCAGAGCCCATAGTAGGGGTTTGGGGGCAATTCCCCTAGAGGGGGTTGTTGGGGGAAGCACACCTGAAGCAAAAAAGGCCCTGTATTTAATAAAGGCATCAGTAGTTATTTTCTTATTGGTCAACATGGATAAATTGACATTGGATAACCACCAAAGAGGCTTGAAAAATAAGTGGCTGGAGAATGTGGAAGGTCACAAAATGCTAATGAAAATTGACATTGTGTACTCCTGAAAGAGCTTGCATTACAAGTGTGTTGTAATCATCTTTTGATTTGATAATACATTGTGTAGGTTTTGGAGTGTGGGGTTTTTCACCCGAAAGGGTTTTCCCCAAGTATATCTTGTGTTGTGAGTTTTGTATTTGCATTTGGATGTTGTTATTATCTTTTTGTTAATGTGCATCTAATAACCTATAACTAGTAAAGATTGACATTTGCATAACTTTCCTCATTATATCAATGTAGTAAGTTGTTTCCGCATACCTTTCTTCCTTTCAGTTGGTATCAGAGCTTGATTACCTTTGGTTCTAGTTGTTGGGTAGAGGGTTTCTTGAGCTGATCTTCATTTGAGTGGGAGCTTTTGCAAAGGATTTTGAAATCTTTGTTTCAGGAAAGAGATGGAGAGCACATCTGGGAGGTTTGAGATAGAGAAGTTTAATGGAGGTAACTTTGAGTTGTGGAAACTCAAGATGGAGGAATTTTTGGTGGATAGAGATCTATGGCTCATAGTATCTAGAACCATGCCATCAAGCATGAAACAAGAAGATTGGGATATGATGGATCAGAAGGCTAAGGGTTTGATAAGACTCTATTTGGTTGATTTAGTGTTCCTAAATATCCATGAAGAGAAGACTGCAAAAGATCTTTGGAAGAAACTTGGAGATGTTTATCAAGCTAAATCTCTGGTGAACAAGTTATTCCTATGAAAGAAATTGTATTATGTAAGAATGGAAGATGGAGGATCTTTCATTGATCACCTGAATACATTCAATATGCTTGTTGCCTAGTTGACCTCTATTGGTGTGAAGATGGAGGAGGAGGATCAATGTATGACATTACTATGCTCCTTACTAGATTCGTGGGACTACCTTGTTATGGCCATTGGGAGTACCACTACCACCTTCCAGATGCATGAAGTGGTTTCTTTTGCAAGTATGGGCCTAACCAGTGTTGTCATTGATGTCAACATACTCCTATTGCATTGATGATAAGGATTGGATGAGCTGTGTGCTGAGGATATCGAGAAAACTAGTCCTAATCAGGAATAAAGAAGAACAGTGAAGATAGTGAGCTAAAGATCCTAGGTAAGATGAAGATCAGAGGATGCGCATCAAAGGGTTTGTAGATATGTGTTTTAAGATGATCCAGTAAAGATTTCAGAGGTCTGTATGAAGATCTAAAGAAGTTGTGGCTGCTCAAGTAAAATCAGTTCTGGCAGATGTTCAGAGGTGACAGAGTGACACAGATAGGTCCAATGAGATCTAGAAATGCAATATCCTATTCTATGGATTTGGTGGAGTGTTTAGGAAGTCCATGTGAAGTGATAACTCAATTGGTTTGTGGTCTGGAGGTCCGCAAGCATCTATTCCATTGTGACAGTGATGACAGACTGTGTTCTTGAGGTTTCAGATGAAGGAGATAAGGATTTTAGTAAGCAAATGTAGTGTGGATGTTCTTGGTGATTCAGGCAAGCTTGTGGAGGTCTTTGGATTGTGTCCAGTTTGTGTTGGTGGTCCGCATTGGAGTTTGAGCTCGCAATTGAAGAATAAATTTCGAATGATGATGTTCTTCCTAACTCTGGCTGACCAGATGAGTTACACATCCTGCGGATGATCTTGAAGATGTTATGTGAGGATTGGCATGCTCCTAAATGAAGATTGAAGTGTCAGATCTATATGGCCGACAGTGTGTTGATCCGCGTGAAGTCTTTTTGTAATTAGTCACATTGTATTTATGTATTTGCTCTGTAATGTATGCCGACTTGGATGATTATCCCTAAGTCGATGTCCTGTATAAATAAGGAATTGTAAAGTCATTTCAAATGTATCTTGTCGAGATGAGAGTGTGGTAGCAAGGAGAAGAGCAAAAGGCAAAGTAGAAGTATTGGGTTTAAATGGATCTGACTCAAGCATGGTGAAGATGCTATTCTTCAGTTTGAGTATGTAATACTTATTATTCTATACACAGTGTGTCTCCTATAGGCAGTGAGCCTCTTGTGAGCAGTGTGCTTAGGCAGTGAGCCCTAATTGGCATGTGCCATTTGGTTCTTTCTATTCTTCTAACAGAGAATACAATCTTGGGTTAGTCACCACGTGGTTTTTCCCCTAACCAGGTTTTCCACGTCAAAATCTTGGTGTCTCATGTGTTAATGTGTTTCTGCTTTTGATTTAATGCATTGTATTTCCATGATTGATTTATTATTATGCTGCTGAACTACAAAGTGGATTTAAGTGTTTAATTGGAAGTAAGTTTTGGACAACTCATTCACCCCCCCTCTCAGTTGTCTATCCTAAATCCATCAATTGGTATCAGAGCTAAGTTCCTCTAAAAGAGCTTAACCACTTGAGGAGATCCAGGATGTCGTCCTATAAGAAGGATAGTCTGAAGTTTGATGGAACCAATTTTACTCTTTGGAAAAGTCACATGCAATGTCACTTGCAATGTATGGGAATGCAGTTCTGGACCATGGCTTCCAAGAAGTATACTCCTCCATAGAATGGTCTAAAATCCATAGATGAAATTGTAGATGCTGAAAACAATCTACAGACTAAAGAAGCCCTTCTAAGTGCCTTGTCTGATTCAGAGCTGACAAATGTTGTTGACCTACAAACTGCTTTTCAGATTTGGGAAAAACTGGAACTTCTACATGAAGGAGACAAGTATGTTAAATGCGCCAAGCTATAGAGTCTGAAAGGAAATTTTGAAAATCTGAAGATGAGAGAAGATGAAAATATCGCTACATTTATGCCAAGAGTAGATGAGCTTGTTTCTGGCATTAGATGTGTTGGTGGAGTCTTGGATGAAGATGAGATTGTTGGCAAAGTTCTCAGATCCCTTCCTGTTGCAAGTATGAGGTTAACCTGTGTTGTCATTGATGTCAACATACTCATAGTACATTGTTAAGAAGGATTGGATGAGCTGTGTGCTGAGGATATTGAGAAAATTAGTCTCAGTGAAGAACAATGATGAGAAGAGGGAAAAAGTACTCAATAAGTTGAGGCTCAGGGGATGCAGATTAAAGACTTTGTAGATATGAGTCTTAAGATGTTCCAGTTAAGATTTCAAAGGTCCGCATGAAGATATGAAGAAGTTGTGATCGATCAAGTAGAACCAGTTCTGGGAGATGCTCCGGAGTGACAGAGTGTTACAAAAAGGTCCGGTGAGATCCAGAAGTGCATTGTCAGAATCTACGGATTGGAAGGAGTGCTTGAAATGTCTTTGTGATGTGTCATCTTAGTTTGTATGTAGTTTGGAGGTCCGGAAGAACCTGTTTCAGTTTGACAGTCGCGAAAGACTGTGTTCTTGAAGTTTCAGAAGAAGAGGAGAAGAGATTCCAGTAGGAAAAGGAAGTGCAGATGTACCTGGTCATTCAGGCAAGCTTGTGAAGGTTCTTGGATCATGTTGAGGTTGTGTTGTTGGTCCGCATGAGTGTTAGAGCCTGAAATTGAAGATATTCTTCCAGATGAAGATATTCTTATTCAGACTAGCCGACCGGATGAGTTATTCATCTTGCGAATGTTCTTGTGGATGATTGTCGACTTAGATGATAGTTCCTAAGCCGATCCCTTGTATAAATAAAGGTTTGTGAGTTCATTTTGAAGTGTGAGGTGTAGTGGATGAGTGTGGAATAGTGAAAGAGCGAAAGGTAGAGCAGAAGTTTCTCAGGCTTAAATGGAACTGATCCAGGCATGATAAAGATGTCAATCTCCAGTTCAAGTTTGTGATTCTTATCACTTTGTAGACAGTGTGTCTCTTGTAGGCAGTGTGCCTCTTTGTGAGCAGTGTGCTCGAACAGTGAGCCCTACTTGGCATGTGCCATCCATTTTTCTTATTCTTCTAATAGAGAATAATCCTTGGGTTAATCACCTCGTGGTTTTTCCCTTAACCGGGTTTTCCACGTCAAAATCTTGGTGTCTTATGTGTTGATGTATATCTGCTCTGATGTTTATGCCTTATGCTTTCATGAATGATTAATTGCTATGCTATTGATTAACAAAGTGGATTTAAGTGTTTGAACTGGAAGCGAATTAAGGATAACTGATTCACCCGCCCTCTCAGTTATCAATAATTGGTATAAGAGCTGAGTTCCTCTAAAAGAAGCTTAACCGCTTGAGGAGATCTAGGATGTCGTCATACAAGAAGGATAGTCCGAAATTTGATGGAACCAACTTCACTCTTTGGAAAGGCCGCATGAAATGTCACTTGGAGTGTATGGGAAAGGCATACTTGTCCATGGTCGAAAAAGCATACAAACCTCCACAGGGTGGTCTAACAACTCTAAATGAAATCACAGATGCTGAAAACAATCTACGGACTAAAGAGGCTCTTCTAAGTGCATTGACTGACTCAGAACTCTCAAATGTTATTGATCTACCAACTACCTATGAGATCTGGGTTAAAATGGAACTTCTACATGAAGGAGATGAGTTTGTTAAGAGTGCAAGGTTGCAAAGTCTCAAAGGAAAATTTGAAAGATTGAAGATGAGAGATGATGAAAATATCACTACTTTTATGCCAAGAGTAAATGAGCTAGTGTGTGGAATCAGGAATGCTGGTGGAGTTCTTGATGAAAATGAGATTGTTTACAAAATTCTTAGATCCCTTCCTGCTACCTACAAGATCAAGGTTGCTGCCATTGATGAATTCAGAGCCCATGCAACTGTCACAAGAGAGCAATTGGCTAGGAAACTGGCTGCATTTGAAATGACCGAGTTTGGAGATGATCCCCCCAAGACTGAATCTGCATTCAAAGACAGTGCCTATGTGAAAGGCAAACAAAGATTTGATCCAGGAGAAAACTCTTCAAGGAAGCTATCATGGTATGATCAAGCAAGGAAAGACATGGAAGAGGAAGAATCAGAAACAACTCATCTTGAAGCCCTCATTGCAAAGAGATTGCCAAGAGGATCCGGTAAGTATGAAGGAAAGTTACCTTTTAAGTGCTTCAACTACAATAAGATTGGTCATTTTGCTTCAAGATGTCCGGAAAGATCTGCAAGGTCAAACTCTAACAGACAAAGGTTCCAAAAGAACTGTTATTATGTTCATGAAGAAGCTGATAATGAAGGAGTAACAGATGATGAATCAGAGATAGGAGACAAATCTGGAAATGAATGGGTGTTTATTGCCATCAAGGAAGAAGAACCAATATCCTCTGAATCTGTCAATCATAAGGTTGTAGAAAGAGCTTTGGCTGCCCAAGTTGAAGAAAAGGATGATTGGGTTATTGACAGTGGATGCTCTCACCATATGACAGGTGACAAGAACAAGTTCTTAGATTTGGAAAGGTATGAAGGAGGAATGGTGAAGTTTGGTGATAATTCTGCTGGTAGAATCAGAGGTAGGGGAACTATTTCTTTTGATGGAAAGAGCAAAACTGGTAATGTATTGTATGTTGAAGGATTGAAGCACAATCTTTTCAGTGTTGGACAGTTAGTAGACAAAGGTTATGATCTCCGGTTCAAAAATGGAAGATGTAGGATCTTTGAAAGCTCCAGAACTGAGATTACATCCGGTACTCAAACAAAAGGTAATATCTTCCATCTGGTTGGTTCTAATAAAAGTTGTTTGTTTGTTCAAGTGGATCAGAGTTGGTTATGGCATAGAAGGATGTGTCATGGAAATTTTGATAACATCATCAAAATAAGCAATACTCAGGCTGTAAGAGGTCTTCCAAAGTTGGTGAAACCTACAAATAGTTTGTACAAAGAATGTCAGCTAGGTAAATAGAGCAAAATCTCTTTCAAAAGCAAGGATCAGTCCTCTACCAGATTATTGGAATTAGTTCATACTGATCTATGTGGTCTGACAAGAATCAAAAGTATGCAAGGTGATAGATATTTCATGTTGCTGATTGATGACCATTCCAAGATGATGTGGGTTACCTTTCTAAAAGAGAAATCAGAAGCCTTTGAGAAGTTCAAAATCTTCAAAGCTATGGTAGAGAATCAAACTGGATTGAAACTGAAGTGTCTAAGGTCTGATAGAGGTGGTGAATTCACATCCGGTGAATTCATAGACTTCTGTGAGAAGCATGGTATAAAGAGACAGTTGTCTGCTCCTAGGACTCCACAGCAAAATGAAGTAGTTGAGAGAAAGAACTGGACCATCCAGGAAGCATCCAGGACAATGATGATGGAAGCAAATGTTCCTCAGATGTTTTGGAGAGAAGCTGTCAGCACTGTATTCTATACTCTCAATCGAGTTCAAATTAGAAGCAATACCAATAAGACTCCTTATGAACTTTGGTTTGGTATAACTCCCACTATGAGATATTTCAGAGTATTCGGTAGCAAGTGTTACATCAAAAGAGATGAAGATCTAGGAAAGTTTGATGCTAGAAGTGATGAAGAAATTTTCTTGGGTTACTCCACTCAAAGCAAAGCATACCAGTGTTACAATAAGAGACTGAGAAAGATGATAGAAAGTACAAATGTGAAGGTTGATGAAGGTATTGAGAAGCCCTCAAGATTTTATGAGTATGATGAAGATGATCAGAATGATGTTCTGGTTCAAGGAGCTCCATCCTCTCCTAAAGGTCAAATTTAGACTGATCCGGTAAATTAGGAAGAAGAGATAGGTCCGAATGAGCCTGATCAAGAAGTAGAAGTGCAAGAAACTCCCAAAGTTCCAAGGTATGTAAGACTGAACCACTCTGTAGATCAGATCATAGTTGACAAAAGCAAAGGTGTGCAAACTAGAAGGAATGTTGCTCAAAATTCAGATGAATGTTGTCTGATTTCAAAGATTGAACCTAAGACAATAAATGAAGCATGCAATGATGAAAACTAGACAAAAGCAATGGAGGAAGAATTGATGCAAATTGAGAAAAATCACACTTGGGATCTTGTTTCCAGACCTAGTAACAAGAATGTGATTGGAACCAAATGGGTCTTCCAGAATAAACTAAATGAAGTTGGTGAAGTAATCAGAAACAAAGCCAGATTGGTCTGCAAAGGCTACTCTCAAATAGAAGGAATTGATTTTGAAGAAACTTTTGCTCCGGTGGCAAGAATTGAAGCAGTCAGATTATTTCTTGCATTTGCTGCCTTCAAAGACTTCAAGGCATATCAGATGGATGTCAAGTCTACCTTCCTAAATGGTGATTTGGAAGAAGAAGTATACATTGAACAACCGGATGGATTTCAATTATCTGATCAAGATGATATGGTCTGCAAGTTGAAGAAAGCACTATATGGATTGAAGCAAGCCCTAAGAGCATGGTATGAAAGGTTAGATAAGCATCTTGTGCAGATTGGTTTCAACAAATGTACTGCTGACAGTAATCTATATTGCCAAATAGATAATGAAAACATCTTGATTGTTGAAGTATTTGTTGATGATATCATTTTTGGAGGAAGAGACAGTATGTGTAAAACCTTTGCAAATCAAATGAAAAGTGAGTTTGAAATGTCAATGCTCGGTGAAATGAATTTCTTCTTGGGTCTACAAATTACCCAAACAAAGAAAGGCATCTTTATCTCTCAGACCAAATATGTGAAAGAATTGTTGAGGAAATTTGGAATGGAAGATTCAAAGATAATGAACACTCCTATGGCAACCAGATGTAAGTTGAGCAAAGATGATGACTCTCCTAAAATAGATCAGACCAAGTACAGATCAATGATTGGAGGACTATTGTATCTCACTCAAACTAGACCAGATATTATGCAGGCTGTTGGTCTTGTGGCAAGATTTCAGGCTGATCCCAGAGAATCTCATGTCATGGCAATCAAAAGAATTTTTAGGTACTTGAAAGGAACAGTTGAGTATGGTCTTTGGTATCCTAGAGATCAGGATTTCTCTCTTCATGCATATATAGATGTAGATTGGGCAGGAGATGTGGATGATAGGAAGAGTACAAGTGGAGGAGTATTCTTTTTGGGAAAAAGATTGGTTTCTTGGCTAAGCAAGAAATAAGAGGCAATTTCTCTGTCTACAACTGAAGTAGAATATATTGCAGCAGCAAGTAGTTGCACTCAAATTTTGTGGATGAAGCAAATGCTAAGAGACATTAAAGTAGAATATAAGGAGCCTATCACAATTTTCTGTGATAATTCAAGTGCAATAAATATTTCTAAGAATCCGGTGTTGCACTCTAAGACCAAGCACATATCTATCAAGTTTCACTTTCTGAGAGAACAAGTGAACAAGGATGAAGTCAGATTGGAGTATGTGCCCTCCAAGGATCAGAGTGCAGATATCTTTACTAAACCTCTTCCCAAGGACTCTTTTGAGTATCTCAGGGAGAAGTTAGGGGTCATGGCCCCTCCGATGATAAACTAGGATGCACTGATGTGCATCAGTCCGGTGGATATCATAGTCATATCTTGTGATCCAGATTGACGATGGGGAGCTACTACTAAGGGGGAGCAGCTAGTATGATTCTGATGTGTTAGAATTGTAAGTATGAGCCCTTTGCCATTGATGTTAAAGGGGGAGAGAAGACATGTGAAAAATAAGTGGTTGATGAAGAAGTGTTGCTAATAGGGGGAGCTGTGACAAAAAAGAGAAATTCTTGTTTTGATGGTTTTTCATATCATATGTTGCCATCAATGACAAAGGGGGAGATTGTTGCAAGTATGAGGTTAACCTATGTTGTCATTGATGTCAACATACTCATATTACATTGTTAAGAAGGATTGGATGAGCTATGTGCTGAGGATATTGAGAAAATTAGTCTCAGTGAAGAACAGTGATGAGAAGAGGGAAAAAGTACTCAATAAGTTGAGGCTCAGAGGATGCAGATTAAAGGGTTTGTAGATATGAGTCTTAAGATACTCCAGTTAAGATTTCAGAGGTCCACATGAAGATATGAAGAAGTTGTGATCAATCAAGTAGAACTGGTTTTGGGAGATGCTCCAGAGTGATAGAGTGTTACAAAAAGCTCCGGTGAGATCTAGAAGTGCATTGTCAGATTCTACGGATTGGAAGGAGTGCTTGAAATGTCTTTGTGATGTGTCATCTCAGTTTGTATGTAGTTTGGAGGTCTGGAAGAACCTATTTCAGTTTGACAGTCGCGACAGACTGTGTTCTTGAAGTTCCAGAAGAAGAGGAGAAAAGATTCCAGTAGGAAAAGGAAGTGTGGATGTACTTGGTCATTCAGGCAAGCTTGTGAAGGTTCTTGGATCATGTTGACGTTGTGTTGTTGGTCTGCATGAGTGTTAGAGCTCAAAATTGAAGATATTCTTCTGGATGAAGATGTTCTTATTCAGACTGGCCGACTGGATGAGTTATTCATCTTGCGAATGTTCCTGTGGATGATTGCTAACTTGCAAATGCTCTTATGGATGATTGTCGACTTAGATGATAGTTCCTAAGTCGATGCCTTGTATAAATAAAGGTTTGTGTGTTCATTTCAAAGTGTGAGGTGTAGTGGATGAGTGTGGAATAGTGAAAGAGTGAAAGGTAGAGCAGAAGTTTCTCGGGCTTAAATGGAACTGATCTAGGCATGATAAAGATGTCAATCTCCAGTTCAAGTTTGTGATTCTTATCACTTTGTAGACAGTGTGTCTCTTGTAGGCAGTGTGCCTCTTTGTGAGTAGTGTACTCGGGTAGTGAGCCCTAATTGGCATGTGCCATCCATTTTTCTTATTCTTCTAACAGAGAATAATCCTTGGGTTAATCACCCCGTGGTTTTTCCCTTAACCGGGTTTTCCACATCAAAATCTTGGTGTCTTATGTGTTGATGTATATCTGCTCTGATGTTTATGCCTTATGCTTTCATGAATGATTAATTGCTATGCTATTGATTAACAAATTGGATTTAAGTGTTTGAACTGGAAGCAAATTAAGGATAACTGATTCACCCCCCCTCTCAGTTATCAACACTTCCTACTTCTTACAAATACAAGGTTGCTGCCATTGAAGAATTCAGATCCTATATAGGTATCACAAGAGATCAATTGGTTGGCAAATTGGTCACATTTAAATTGACCGAGTTTGGAGATGCCCCCCTCAAGACTGAATCTACATTCAAAGCTAGTGCCTTTGAAAAGGAAAACAAAGGTTTGATCCGGGAGAGAACTCTTCAAGGAAACTATCATGGTATGAAAAAGCAAGAAAATACCTAGAAGAAGATGAAGCAGAAGCTGCTCAACTTGAAGCCCTTATTGCAAAAAGGCTGCCAAGAGGATCTGGTAAGTATGAAGGGAAATTACCTTTTAAATGTTTTAATTGCAATAAGATTGGTCATTTTGCCTCAAGGTGTCCAAAAATATTTTCAAGGCCAAATCTTAATAGATCAAGGTTCTAGGAGAATTGTTACTATGTTCATGAAGATGATGATAATGAAGGAGTAACAGATGATGAATCAGAGACAGGAAACAAATCCGAAAGTGACTGGGTGTTTATTGCCATCAAGGAAGAAGATCCAATGCCCTCTGAATCTGTCAATCATAAAATTGTAGAAAGAGCTCTGGCTGCCCAAGTTGAGGAAAAGGATGATTGGGTCATTGACAGTGGAGCATATGACAGGGGACAAAAATAAATTCATAGATTTGGAAAGGTATGAAGGAGGAGTGGTAAAATTTGGTGATAATTCTGCTAGCAGAATCAAGGGTAGAGGAACTATTTCTTTTGATGGAAAGAACAAAACCAGTAATGTACTATATGTTCAAGGCCTGAAGCAGAATCTTCTCAGTGTTGGATAGTTGGTGGACAAAAGCTATGATCTCCGATTCAAAAATAGAAAATGCAAGATCTTTGAAAGTTCTGGAACAAAGATTGCATCCGGTACTCAAACTAAAGGTAACATCTTCCACTTGGTTGGTACGTGTAAAAGTTGCTTATTTGTTCAAATTGATCAGAGTTGGTTGTGGCATAGGAGAATGTGTCATGTGAATTTTGATAATATCATCAAGATAAGCAACACTCAGGCTGTAAGAGATCTTCCAAGATTGGTAAAACCTACCAATGGTTTGTGCAAGGAATGTCAGTTGGGTAAACAAAGCAGAGTCTCATTGAAAAGTAAGGAACAATCTTCTACTAGATTATTGGACTTAGTTCATACTGACCTATGTGGTCTAGCAAGAATCAGGAGTGTGCAAGGTGATAGATACTTCATGTTATTAATTGATGACCATTCCCAGATGATGTGGGTGACTTTTCTGAAAGAGAAATCAGAAGCTCTTGAGAAATTCAAAATATTCAAAGCTATGGTAGAGAATGAAATCAGATTAAAATTAAAATGTCTGAGGTCTGATAGAGAAGGAGAATTCACATCCGGTGAGTTCATAGAATTCTGTGAAAAATATGGAATAAAAAGACAGTTGTCTGCTCCTAGAACTCCACAGTAGAATGGAGTAGTAGAGAGAAAGAACCAGAACATCCAGGAAGCATCTAGAACCATGATGATGGAAGCAAATGTTTCTCAGATCTATTGGAGAGAAGCTGTAAGCACTGCAGTCTATACTCTCAATCAAGTACAAATCAGAAGCAATACCGATAAGACTCCTTATGAACTTTGGTTTGGCATCACTCCCACTGTGAAGTATTTCAGAGTCTTTGGTAGCAAATGTTACATTAAAAGAGATGAAGATCTAGAAAAATTTGATGCTAGAAGTGATGAAGGAATATTCTTAGGTTATTCTACTCAAAGAAAAGCATACCGGTGTTATAACAAGAGATTAAGGAAGATTGTTGAAAGTACAAATGTGAAGGTTGATGAAGGTGTTAAAAAACCCTCAAGGTTTTATGAATATGATGAAGATGATCAAAATGATGTTTTTGTTCAAGAAGTCCAAGCCCCCTCTGAAATTTAGATTCAGACTAATCCGGTAAATCAGGAAGAAGAGATAAGTTTGAATGAACCTATTCAAGAATCAGAAGTGCAAGAAACTCCTAAAGTTCCCATGTAAAACTAAATCACTCTGAAGACTAGATCATAGGTGATAAAAGCAAAGGTGTTCAAACAAGAAGAAGGATTGCTTAAGATTTAGAAGAGTATTGTCTAATTTCAAAGGTTGAACCTAAAACAGTGAATGAAGCTTGCAATGATGAAAACTGGACAAAAGCAATGGAGGAAGAGCTAATGCAAATTGAGAAGAATGACACATGGGATCTTGTTCCCAAACCTAAAAACAAGAATGTGATTGGAACCAAATGGGTCTTCTGGAACAAACTGAATGAAGTTGGTGAAGTAATCAGAAATAAAGCTAGATTGGTCTACAAGGGTTACTCTCAAATAGAAGGAGTTGATTTTGAAGAAACTTTTTCTCCGGTGGCAAGAATTGAAGTAGTCAGATTATTTCTTGCTTTTGCTACCTTCAAAGATTTCAAAGTATATCAGATGGATGTCAAGTCTGCATTCCTGAATGGTGACTTGGAAGAAGTATACATTGAGCAACCAGATGGATTTCAATTGTCTGATCATGGTGATATGGTCTGCAAGTTGAAGAAAGTACTATATGGACTCAAACAAGCCCCAAGAGCCTAGTATGAAAGATTGGATAAACATCTTTTGAAGATTGGTTTCAACAAAGGTACTACTGACAGTAATTTGTACTTCAAAATTGATCATGAAAATATCTTGATTGTTGAAGTATTTGTTGATGATATCATTTTTGGAAGAAGAGATAATATGTGCAAAACTTTTGCAAATCAAATGAAAAGTGAATTTGAGATGTCCATGCTTGGGGAAATGAATTTCTTCTTGGGTCTGTAAATCATTCAAACTAAGAAAGGAATCTTCATTTCTTAGACCAAATATGTGAAAGAATTGTTGAAGAAATTTGGGATGAAAGAATAAAAAACAATGAGTACTCACATGGCAACTGGATGTAAATTAAGCAAAGATGATGGCTCTTCTAAGGCTGATCAGAAAAAGTACTGGTCAATGATTAGAGGATTGTTGTATCTCACTCAAACTAGACTTGATATTATGAATGCTATTGGTCTTGTTGCTAGATTCCAAGTTGATCCTAGAAAATCTTATGTCATGGCAATCAAGAGGATTTTTAGATATCTAAAAGGGATAGTTGAGTATGGTTTGTGGTATCCCAGAGATCATGATTTCTCTATTCATGCATATACAGATGCGGATTGGGTAGGAGATGTGGATGACCGGAAGAGTACCAGTGGTGGAGCATTCTTCTTGGGAAAGAGATTGGTTTCTTGGCTAAGCAAGAAACAAGAGGCAATATCTCTGTCCACTGCAAAAGCAAAATATATTGCAGCAGTAGGTAGTTGCACTCAAGTTTTATGGATGAAGCAAATGCTAAAAGACATGGGAGTGGAGTATGAGGAGCCTATCACAATCTTCTGTGATAATTCAAGTGCAATAAATATATCTAAGAATCCGGTGTTGCATTCAAAGACTAAACATATATACATCAAGTTTCACTTTTTGAGAGAGCAAGTGAACAAGAATGAAGTCAAATTAGAGTTTGTACCTTCCAAATATGAGATTGCAGATATCTTTACTAAACCTCTTCCTAAGGATTCTTTTGAGTATCTCAGGGAGAAGTTAGGGGTTATTACCCCTCCGGTTCTGAATTAAGGTGCACTGATGTGCATCAGTCCGGTGGATATCACAGTCATATCTTGTGGTTTGGATTGATGATGGGGAGCCGCTACTCAGGGGGAGTAGCTGGTATTATTCTGAATTGGTGCAAGTTGTATACACCTAAAAATGACACGATTCGCATTCTTCTAAGTTAATTAAATATCAAAATATTTAATTACCTCTTCTAAAGTCAAAATTAAATAAAATGCTTTATTTAATTAAATTCTTCCAAACAATTAAATAATTCTTAATTATTTAATTAAACCAAATTCATTCTTCCAAATTTGAATAAATCAAATCAAATTTATTTAAATTCTCTCAATCTCCAAAAATAAAATACAATCAAATATTTTATTTTATTCTTCTATCTTGCACAAGATAAATTAAATATATTTATTTATTTAATTTGCTTTCTAATCTTCTAAATTAAATAATACCAATTATTTAATTATCTTCTTCCAATAATATCTTCTCTAAATTTAAATAAATCAATATTTATTTAAGTCTCAAAATATAATTCAATCTTTTTGCACATGCAATTAAATATTCCTAATATTTAATAAAGCAAAATATCTTCTTATTTTCATGCAAATCTATTCTTCTTGTTTTAAATCACTTAACTGATTATTATATTCTTTTAATTGCTTTAACTCATTCTTCTATTCTTGATAACTCCTCTCATGCAAAAGAAAGCAAGACATGTCTTCTTCTTATTCGTTGCACGTTCCTCAACCATTCTATACCGTTGATCTTCTCAAGTCTTCTATACCGTTGATCTTCATTCTCCCAAGTCTATAAGTGCAACCTCATTCTTCCATTTCAAACATCCAAGCTTTAAGTATTGTTACTCTGCAGGAATTACAGCATGCCTTTGGTACCAATTCCTTCATTGTTTGTGATCACATTTGCTACTACGCACTACGCACTACTACCATTGTTGTGAACCTCCTCTTCATTGCAATAAACTATCACTGTCATTCCCAATTGACATTCTTGAAGCATAGTAAGGTAGTACACTCTATGAGGGCCCTATTTCATACATGCAAGATTGATTGTGATAGGCAATCAATGGAAGTTTCGAATTAAAGAAGGTTTGCTTTGATTGTTCATTGCTTTATTTGATTAATTTTCTTAGTTCACCATTTCATTGAGTTTTGGGTAACTTGATATTGATTATTATTGTTTATTCATTGTTGATCCAATTTTATCCTAACATTTTTGGCACCCACCGTGGGGCCTTGCCCCATTTTAATCCAAAAAATGAGTTTTTGTGAGTTTAGGTTTCATACACAAGAGGATTGAGAGAATAGGCATTCAGCATTCAAATGGTGTAACCTCAGCTCAAAAGGTTTCTGGGTTTTGTCGAAAGCATCAAAATCCTATCTAGGTATCTCTTATGTTTTGTAGAGAGTGCACAGATTTCAAGAAAAATAGGTCACAAATCCGTGTCCCTATTTTAGCCTATATTTTTTTTTTGGCCTATTTTTAGCAATTTTATGAAATCAGGTATATTTGTGTAACTTTAACTTAAAACATTTCTGGGTTTTGTTCAAAACATTAAAATCCCATCTGAGTATCTCTTAGTTTTTGTAAAAAGTGCATGAATTTTGAGAAAAAAAGATTCCAATTTGTGTCCCTATTTTTAGCCCATGCTTGCTTTTTTTGGCCTATTTTTAGCAATTTCACGAAATTGGGCATATCTTTTGCATAAGGAGTAAAATTTTCACGAAACCAGTGGCATTGAAAAGCTGGTTCTCCCAACTTTTCTATGGTGAAAGAATTTTGAGGTAATTTTATCAGATTTCTCAGGTACACTCAGTCAAAGTCAACCCTTCTTTGCAAAACTTCAAATAGTCATAACTTGTGCAAAATTTATTCAATTTTTACGAATTTTTTTTTAAATTACATAGAATTTTATGTAGAATCTGTTCATAATATCCAATCTAGTGTACCTAATTATTATTATCAAATTTTTTCTAGATTGCTTATTTTTCACTTAACAAGTTAAGCACTTTTAGTTTAATTGGTTTTATGCTAACTAATAAGTTTTTGGTGGAACTAATCAACTTTTTGCAGCCTCTTATTACTCAAACAGAGAAAATGGGTTTTCCTAATATGTTCATGCAGGATGAGCATTGAAAAATTAAAAACTATATCACACTAAGTCTTAGGAACATATTGCTTTCTTAAGGGACAATGGACATGAATGCCAAACACTTCAATTTCTAATGGAAAAGTAAATGGATGCTCATGTAAAATCTCACATAGTTTAACTAGGAAAGTGGTAATTAAATCATTTCTATCTTGCATATCATTGAATCATTGCTATTGCTATCTTTTCAAAGTTAACAACTCATTGCTATCTGGATAAAATTGAACTCATCATTGCTATCTGGGTAAAACTGAACCATTATTATCTCCTTGACCATCACTTCAAAGTTAACAATTTGTGCTACGTGGTTAAAATTAAACTCATCATTACTATCTGGGTAAAACTGAACCATTGCTATCTTGATTGACCATCATTCCAAAGTTAACAACTCGTGCTACGTGGATAAAATTGAACTCATCATTGCTATCTTGGTTAAAACTGGAACCTTGCTATCTTATTATCACTTCAAAGTTATGTGCTTGCCCAAGTAGATAGCTCATCTAGTTTCTTTCATTTTAACTAGGGGAAAAGAACCACTGTATTCTGTGTTTTGGGAATGATACCAGGCCTATGCTCTCCCCTATCTTGGGTGACCAAAATGACAGACATATCATTTTCCCATCTGTTTTTCCTTTAGAGGGGCCTGCTCTTGGATACCGTTCATCCAAGTAGGAACAACCCTATGTGGCAATAGGCTAGACGCCAAGCCCTTCCAAGCCACTATAAATAAATTGTGTTTAGAGAGAAAGCTTCAAACAACGAGAGAAGTTGTGTTATACCGACAACCAACCTCCCCCAGAACCCTCCAAGGTGCAACCCTTGCAGGCTGGGAGACTCCATAATGGAGAGTAGTGCTGCCGCATGTATAACCACTCGAATGGTTGCCTTCATTAAACACCTTTGTTTTAGTGGCCAAAAACCCTTGTTATCCATTTGAAGCCTAGGATTTGTACTTATTTTTTCTTTTAGTCCAAAAAGAGTCAAAAAATCACAAAAAATAAAAAACCATAAATATTCTTTGTTTTTGCTATGTCTTCTTGCCATAATTTCAGAAAATCAAATCAAAAAGACCTTGCAACCAAAGTACCAAAAACATCAGAAAATTTCCAAAAAAATTTCAAAAACACTGAGAAAAAGCTAGAGTGACGCATCCGTCCTCTGTTGCAGCGCATTTGTGCTAACCTGTGGCACATCTGTATCGACCCACAGTGCTTTTACTACCTGTTATGGGACATTTACATTTTACCAGTGCAGCGCATTTATCCTGACTTCCTGCGCATTTACCAGTTTTTGTAGCGCATCTGGTTCTGCACATGCGTAACAGTGAGTACTTCCACATCTTTTCAAAGAAAAATTTTAGGTTTTCTAGGTACCCATTTTAGTCTTGTGTCAGTTTCTATTGAAATGACAAATGAATTAGAAAAAATTGCTCAAGAACTCCAATACCTACAAGAGCAATTAGACTTCAATGCCTCACCCCAAGATCGTATAGCAGTTGCTCAAGAACTCCAAGTCATACAACAAGAAATGGCAATCTTACAAGCTGAACATGTTAGTACTAGCTACACCTCGCCTCAAACTCAGACATCTGTTTCCTATCTTAATGATGCTCATGACAAGGTAAGCACCACCTCAATTTAGAAATCATATACCATTCCATCTACTAGTCTTCCTTCACCATCTCCTAGAACACATAGCCCACAGCATACCAGTCCTACACCAACACCGACATTGAGTTCCCCAAGCTCTAAATGGATAACCAAAAAAGCCTCAGATGATTTTTGGGAAAGATGTTTTCTTGATTTACACAGCAAAAGAAAAGTAGAGAGTCATCCATTACCTCACTCCTCTACCTATGTACCTACTAATGATGTGATCCAAGGGCTACAAGTAGAGAGTCAACCATGTCACCAAATTTTGATCCTTGACCTTATCAAAGATTCTTCCAATGCTATATCAAATCCTACAACCCCATCATGTAGTCCAGAACCCCTTGAGCTTATTGAAAAACCTCCTACCATGAACTAAAGTCAAGGTCTGTCATACCTTCATGTTGTTGACCAAGAGCCTATCCAAGAGTCTTCTAGCTCAACTTCAATTCAAGCACATCAATAGTTATGTCAAGAGCACACTTTAGAACATGTGGAAACATCAACCCCTTGTCTAAATCAAGATCAAAGCACTCCCATCCGACCCTTACATAACCTTTATCTTTTCAACGATCCTATACCTATACATGAGCAAGAAGTCCAATTTCAAACCATTCATAACCTATATCTTTTCCATGATCAAGATACTACCTTTGATGAAGAAGCTATCCATGAGCAACTTGATCCTATACATGAAAAAGGGATCCAATTCCAACCTCTCCATAACCTCTATCCTTTCTATGATCAGGATATTATCATTGATGATGAACCTATACAAGAGCACCTTAATTCCATCATGCTAAATCCTATCTATAATCAAGATCCCATCTACGATCAAGAGCCTATCTATGATCAAGCAGACCATGATGATCCTCTTAGCCCACTTTATGCATTCCATGGTCCCAAGCTTATAATCCCATCTAGTCCTATCCAAGATCTGACAACTTCCACCTCCCTTGATGAGACACTGGCCTCCCAAGCAAGTGTAGAAGATCGAACCAATAATACTCCTCCACCATCCACTATCAACCATGTCGCAAATCCCTCACCATGTATCCTTGGTCTTACTACCTTCATTCATGAGTGTTCCTCCTTAGAACACCAACAAGCATTATCCTCTATCTCATCTTCTCCATCCAATAAAGAACTTGTGTCTAGTGTTCCACCTACACATAATCCCACTGTCCAACAGATACTCCAACATATGAACTATCAAGGTAAAGGCTTAGGCCTTCACGAATAAGGTATTTTGGAGCCCGTCCATGTCAATGTTCCTCCTCCTTCATATGGCCTTGGATACACACACCAAGGTGAACAATCTCGAGATGTTGGTACTTCCTCCACTTCTCCTAAATCCCCCACTTTTCATCGCAAACCCTATCATATCCCCAAAACATATGTCGCCATTCCACCTCCATCATCCTACAATTGTCAAAAGCATGTGACCATACACCTTCCACCATCAAATCTACCTCTGCTACTTCCAACTCCTAGTATCCCTCCATACATTTTACCACCACTTCTTCCAATACCTTATCCATCCATCTATGAATCTTCTAGCAATCCCAATCATGGCCAACAAATGCACATGTTGTCTAAACAAAGGGCTTCCTCCAACCCCACTTCCGCCATCCCATGGGAATTCAACAATAAAAATCTAGATGCCTCTACCTATGAAGTCAAAAATTCTAAGAGTCCTCATGACCTAGGATACAAAATCCAAGAATCAAAGAAATATTTTTCTCAAGAGCAACATACACCCACACACCTATATGCCAAACTGAAAAAGGTGTGGGTTTGCATCCAACAAATGATTACTCCAAAAGTTACACAATAGCTGCATACACCCAAACCCATACCTTCACAGGTACCATCTAAAAACAAAATGGCTTGGGTACCTAAGAAAAAAGCCCTGAAGTTACATGAGGCATCTACCTCTTAAGAATCTCAACCATCCACTTTCTCCCTTTCCATCCAAAAGTCTCCAATTCTTCCATTCCACATGACAAGCAAAAATCAGCAAAATACTCAGTCTATGTGGATCCCTACATACCTAAGTCATTCATCCACAAACAAAAGTCTCAGTTACTTCCTACACTACTTTCCCATCACTAGCTTCAATGTTTATCATGGTATGTGCAACCGTTGGTCATGATTCCCTTCCATCCCACAAACATTTCTACATCACTCCGTCTCCCCTTCCTTCCACTATTATCCTACATGTCTTCCTCATCCTATTCCTATGGTCCATGCTTTTGCATAAGCCTTCCCTCCATATTTTGCATCATCATCCACTATAGCACCTTCCGCAATCTACTATCTACCTTCTCCATCTCACTGTCATGCAATCTCCTACCAACATCTATGAGAGCACTCGACATGGTCCATGCGACAACATCTTTCTAGTGGGACTATCACATTTCATGAAACCAAGCACTCGGGTCCTTCTCTTCCATATTCCACCCTCTTCTATTCAAAAAAAATGAAAAAAAAAGCAAAGGACAAACCCTTCATCCAATGGTGAAAATCTGGCAAACAGGCGCCTTGGATAAGTACCATGATGAAAACCTGGCAAATAGGCGTCATGTGTAAGTTGATCTTCTACATCACCTACACTTGGGAGCACTCTGTCTTATCAGCATATCACTCTTCTCCTATCAGTTTCCTTCCGTACCTTATCCTACCCTTCTATACTGTCTAGTTTATCTATCCTAATTTTCCATTTCTCTACCTTCTTTTATCTTGATAAAGATTGGGGGCACAATGTTGACAAATGTTTTAGATTTCTCTTGACATATGTTATCCCTCCAAAACCATGCAAATCCTTCATTATCCTCTCATCCTCCTTCGTCGTAAGCTTTGTCATGACAAAATCCTGAGTTATTCTTATGCGACATAGTCCTTGGAGATCATATCCTTGTGTCCTTCTACCTAACCTACCATTGATCCCCTATCGCCCATCCATCTCCCTATCTGTGGTGTTTCCCTTGTCATCAGTATCTAGCATTAAGGCTATCCAAAATTCTTATCCAGTATCCTATCCACAGTGTTAGCCTAGCATAGCCTCTGTCATCAGTGTTATCTGTTCCGTGTCTGATCCATATCTATTCCATATTGTGTCTTGTCTTATCCATATCTGTTCCATATCATGTCTTGTTTGATCCATATCTATTCCATATTTGTTCCATATCTGATCCATATCTATTCCATATCGTGTCTTGTCTAATCCATATCTATTCCATATCATGTCTTGTCTGATCCATATCTGTTCCATATCTGACCCATATATGTTTCATATCATGTCTCATCCGATCCATATCTTAGGTCCACATGGTTTGAGTCCATGAACTACATTGCCTCTGCATTGTCACGTAGGCAAGGCCATTTTTCAAATGCACCCCCGAGGCTCCCATGGTCTCATCCGTCCCATTTTTTGTCATCTTTCTTCTAGTATATCCATGGTCCATTAGGGTTTACCCTAAACTACGTTGCCTCTACATCGTCACATAGGCAAGGCCATTTCTCAAATGCGCCCCCAAGGCACTAGGTTAGTCCCTTAAGGTCCGTCTCACCAATAAGGATTGTGGAACCCTTCACCAGACACAAGCACATGCAAGCAAAACCTGCTCTTTTCAAGCAGAAATCTTGATGCAAGGCATTAACCTATCCAAAGAAAAACAAACAAACACCTAAGGCCTTCTAAATGATTTTACCCAAATTGTGGCAAGAAACAAACACATCTAAATGCAAAAAAGTTTTGTGGATTGGAAGCATGGTTAAAGTACAGAGTCTTGATTTTTGCTATCATGCCTTTCTATGCTACTCAAAGATGCCAAAAGCTAGAGATGCTATGATGGGGGCATGATTATTTTCTTTGTTTGTTGTTTGTGGATTAAACTTTAGGAATGTGACGCCTTGTCTAAAGACATGATCGGCAAAAGATCATCGAGGACATCAAAGGTCTAACATGAACGGGGGCAATCCTTGTCTGTTGATATACAAGAAATACTCAGGTCATCTCACTTCAATTATACCTCGATGCTTGTATTAACTTGCTAAATCAAAATCCATGTAAGCAATACTCAGGTCATCTCGGTTCAATTATACCTAGATGCTTGTATTAACTTACAACATGTCAGAAAAGTACCAAAAAAAAAAATGAATCACCCAATGATGAAATAAGTACTTCAAAATACTTGCACCATCAAAATGTCAAAAGCAAAGCATCCATTATACATCCATACATCTGTATCCCATGCAAATAAAGATCCAACAATGTAGAGTAACAATGTTTTAAAATAAAAGCTTGTGAGTCCTTCTGTCGAGTCATTCTTCTATCAATCAGTATTCTATCTATCGTTGTGGTCCATTCTTCTCAATCCAGTCAACCCAAGCAGTGATCCAAATGCAAGTCCATCCTTAATCCATATCAATCAAGTCAAGTCAATCTTGTCAAATTATCCAAGTGCCCTCAGTGGTCTTGATCCTTGTCTAGTCATAAACCAACTCGATTAGTTAATCAATCAAATTGTCTTATACAGGATGTAGCATTGTTGAAATCAGACCAACACATGCGTCTTACATGACATGCTTCATTTCCTAAAACTAGACACTATCCTTCATGTTGCTCTAGGGATATATCATTCCCTACTATGACAACAATGTCGTATATCATTATTGATTTGGTTTACAGCCGGATAGGGGCAATACCTTGTTTGTCCTTGTATCATTTGTGCATACTTGCTTACTTCCTTGTGTGTGGTATCATTCTATCTTGCATTGTGTATCATTTGGCTCTTTCTCCAACCAATTTCTTCGCCCCAACCTAATTCTTCATCCTTCTTCTTCGTGAGATTATCCGTCTCACGCCGTCTGCCTTCATCTCGTCCAATCTCCCGAGGGGCCATCCTATTGTCATAACCTGTACCAGGGGCAAACTGGGGCATGTATCATCATTCAACAATCAATTTCTTTGAAGCAACGCCGTAAACTGCATTGCATCAAAGAGGGGCAAAATGTATACACCTAAAAATGACACGATTCACATTCTTCTAAGTTAATTAAATATCAAAATATTTAATTACCTCTTCTAAAGTCAAAATTAAATAAAATCCTTTATTTAATTAAATTCTTCCAAACAATTAAATAATTCTTAATTATTTAATTAAATCAAATTCATTCTTCCAAATTTGAATAAATCAAATCAAATTTATTTAAATTCTCTCAATCTCCAAAAATAAAATACAATAAAATATTTTATTTTATTCTTCTATCTTGCACAAGATAAATTAAATAAATTTATTTATTTAATTTGCTTTCTAATCTTCTAAATTAAATAATACCAATTATTTAATTGTCTTCTTCCAATAATATCTTCTCTAAATTTAAATAAATCAATATTTATAAGTTGTCTTTTTCTTCTAAATTGAGTTATCTCTAAATATAATTCAATCTTTTTGCACATGCAATTAAATATTCCTAATATTTAATAAAGCAAAATATCTTCTTATTCTCATGCAAATCTATTCTTCTTGTTTTAAATCACTTAACTAATTATTCTATTCTTTTAATCTCTTTAACTCATTCTTCTATTCTTGATAACTCCTCTCATGCAAAAGAAAGCAAGACACATGTCTTCTTCTTATTCGTTGCGCATTCCTCAACTGTTCTATACCGTTGATCTTCTCAAGTCTTCTATACTATTGATCTTCATTCTCCCAAGTTTATAAGTACAACCTCATTCTTTCATTTCAAACATCCAAGCTTTTAAGTCTTGTTACTCTACAGGAATTACAGCGCGCCTTTGGCACCAATTCCTTCATTGCTTGTGATCACATTCGCTACTACGCACTACTACCATTGTTGTGAACCTCCTCTTCATTGCAATAAACTATCACTGCCATTCCCAATTGACATTCTTGAAGCATAGCAAGGAAGTGCACTCTCTGAGGGCCCTATTTCATACATGCAAGATCGATTGTGATAGGCAATCAATGGAAGTTTCGAATTAAGGAAGGTTTGCTTTGATTGTTCATTGCTTTATTTGATTAATTTTCTTAGTTCACCATTTCATTGAGTTTTGGGTAACTTGATATTGATTATTATTGTTTATTCATTGTTAATCCAATTTTACCCTAACACAAGTATGTGCCCTTTTCCATTGATGTCAAAGGGGGAGAGAAAGCATGTGAAAAACAAGTGGTTGCTGATCAAAGGGGGAGTAGGAAAGGAAGAGAAGACATGTGAATAGTTGTTGTTGATAGGGGGACTTGTGTCAGTAAGAAAAGTTTTTGTCTTGATGGTCAAAACAATTTTTCACATCATATGTTGACATCAATGACAAAGGGGGAGATTGTTGCAAGTATGGGCCTAACCGGTGTTGTCATTGATGTCAACATACTCCTATTGCATTGATGATAAGGATTGGATGAGCTATGTGCTGAGGATATTGAGAAAATTAGTCCTAATTAGGAACAGAGAAGAATAGTGAAGACAATGAACTAAAGATCCTAGCTAAGATGAAGATCAGAGGATGCGCATCCAAGGGTTTGTAGATATGTGTCTTAAGATGATCTAGTAAAGATTTCAGAGGTCTGCATGAAGATTTGAAGAAGTTGTGGCCGCTCAAGTAAAACCAGTTTTGGCAGATGTTTAGAGGTAATAGAGTGACACAGATAGGTCCAGTGAGATCCAGAAATGCAATATCCTATTCTGCGGATTTGGTGGAGTGTTTAGGAAGTCCATGTGAAGTGACAACTCAATTGGTTCGTGGTCTGGAGGTCCGCAAGCATCTATTCCATTGTGACAGTGATGACAGACTGTATTCTTGAGGTTCCGGATGAAGGAGATAAGGATTTCAGTAAGCAAATGTAGTGTGGATGTTCTTGGTGATTCAGGCAAGCTTGTGGAGGTCTTTGGATTGTGTCCAGTTCGTGTTGGTGGTCTACATTGGAGTTTGAGCTCACAATTGAAGAATAACTTCCGGATGATGATGTTCTTCCTAACTCTGACCGACCGGATGAGTTACACATCCTACGGATGATCTTGAAGATGTTATGTGAGGATTGGCATGTTCCTAAATGAAGATTGAAGTCCTAGATCTGTGTGGTCGATAGTGTGTTGATCCGCATGAAGTCTTTTTGTAATTAGTCATGTTGTATTTATGTATTTGCTCTATAATGTATGCTGACTTGGATGATTATCCCTAAGTCGATGTCTTGTATAAATAAAGAATTGTGAAGTCATTTCAAATGTATCTTGTTGAGATGAGAGTGTGGTAGCGAGGAGGAGAATGAAAGGTAGAGTAGAAGTATTGGGCTTAAATGGAACTGACTCATGCATGGTGAGATGCTATTCTTCAATTCGAGTATGCAATACTTATTATTTTGTAGACAGTGTGTCTCCTGTAGGCAGTGAGCCTCTTGTGAGCAGTGTGCTTGGGTAGTGAGCCATAATTGGCATGTGCCATTTGGTTCTTTCTATTTTTCTAATAGAGAATACAATCTTGGGTTAGTCACCCCATGGTTTTTCCCTTAACCAGGTTTTCCATGTCAAAATCTTGGTGTCTCATGTGTTAATGTGTTTCTACTTTTAATTTAATGCATTGTATTTCCATGATTGATTTATTATTATGCTACTGAACTACAAAGTGGATTTAAGTGTTTAATTGGAAGTAAGTTTTGGACAACTGATTCACCCCCCTTCTCAATTGTCTATCCTAAATCCATCAGTTTCTTCACTATTGTCTAAAGAGATGCAGAGAAAATCTTCTGAGTCAGCAAAGGAGGCTCTTGCAGTTCGTGGTAGATCTAAAGAGAAAGGGAAGAAAAAGGATAGGAAGAAAGGAGAAAAGGAAGATCTAAATCCCTTGGGAGATCCAAGTCTTTTGGAAAGTCTAAGGCCCTTTGTTGGAATTACGGAAAACTTGGTCACTTCCACAAGGAGTGCAAGGAGGAGAAGAAGAAAAACAACTATGATTCATATTCTAACAATTCTACTTAGGATGATGGATAAATGTTTGTCACTTCCTTGGCAATAATGCATCTGAAGATGTATGGATTATTGACTCCAGTGCATCTTTTCACATGACCTCTTATCAAATTTGGTTTTCAAAGTATGAAGAATATGACGGTCGGAAGGTGTACTTGGGTGATAGCTCTCACTTGAAGATTGTTGTTTGTAGAAGAGTTTTGATTCGATTTCCTGATGAACAAGTGAAAGGGATCAATGGTGTTCTGCATATCCCTAGTTTGGCGCAAAACCTATTATATGTAAGTAAGTTGAATGATGTGGGTGTGTAGGTTGTTTTCTCGAATGGAGAATGCAAGATGACTAGAGGAGCAATGGTGCTAGCCAAGGGTGTTTGGATTGGCACTCTGTTTTATCTTGATGCATGTGCATTATAGTGCAATAGTACCTCTATTATAAGGAAGAGAACTTCAAAGTCTTTAGATCCTCACCATTGGAACCAATAGGGAAGAGGACTGTTGCATCGACTTCTAATGGTCATGCTTTATGGGTACTTAAGGATGCTCATTCTATGGAGATGAAACTTCTAGCTGAGAAGACAATGTTATGGCACCAAAGGTTTGGTCACATTGGTGAAAAGGGTTTGAGGACCCTGAAAAATAAAAACCTCAATAAGGGTATGAATGGTTGTAATCTTGAGTTTGATTTTTGTGAAAATTGCATCTATGGTAAACAAAACTATGTTTAATTTTATTCCAGTTCTCACAAATCTTTTGAGGTGTTGGACTTGATTCATTCTAATGTGTTTGGTCTAGTTAATGTTCCTTTGATTTCAAAATCTATTTACTTTGTTTCATTCATTGATTATTACAGTAGAAGGACATGGGTGTATTTCCTTAGAAGTAAATCTAAAGTCCTTAGTAGATTCAAAGAGTTCAAAGATCTTGTAGAGAATCATAAGGATAGAAAGATTAAGTGTTTGAAGATTGATAACGATGGTGATTTTTGTTCAATAGATTTTGACACGTTCTATAAAGAACATGGGATTAAGAGGGACAAGACAACTCTGTATACCCCTCAGTAGAATGGAGTTGCAGAGAGGATGAATAGAACATTGATGGACAGGGCAAGGAGTATGCTAAGTGGAGTTGGCCTTGAATTAAAGTTGATGCAGGGGGTAAATCACAAAACACACAATAACAGATATTGAACACAGCAAATAGAACTTTCTTTTATTGAACTGGGCAACTCATTACATCACAGAAGCTCAATTACAATCAAAGGATGAATCCTCTACTGGCTGCAACACATTACAACCTTCCCAACCTCAAGACTCTAGAATCTTCAGCCTTCTATAACCCCAAATCAGCTAGGGTTTCTGTTTTCCCACCTATTCTTGACTCTACACTGGCCCCCTTAACTCTACTACTGCCCAAGGTTCCTAAAATAGTCATAAATAGCACTTTTTGGTGGCCTCCAACCAAATTTTGAAATTTGCAACTCCCTCCAAAAGTAGGTCAACTTCTGGGAAGCATAACTTTTGATCCGGGTGTCTGAATGATGAACCGTTTTAAGCACCGGAAAGCTCTCAATGTGAACTATCACGCTGGAAATCTGTAAACAGATTTCCATCAACTTTTCAAGACGTTATGGGAAGTTTTAGTGCCTCATATCTTGTTCTGAAAATTTTTAGGGGCTTTTCAGAAAATAAAAACTTTAATATCTTTCAGCTCACAAATGATCTTTGCCTGATTCCTTCGCCAAAGCTCTTATATTTCCGTTATGTAACTTTTTGGAAGTTTTTGCTTCATTATATGCCCAAATGCAAACTTTCTAAAAATAGCAGGTACACTTTCCTAAATAGGTAGGTCACTATTTTTAGTAGTTTTGGAAAAATTGAAAGTCCTACATTATTATTCTGGATATTATGGAACCAAAAACACTAATTATGGGAAGAAATGAGAACAACTACAATGGTTTTGAATTAACTTCTTTTTGGGTGATGCAAGATTGCCCTTACACCATTGGATGCTCCTGCATCAGACACCTAGGGTAATTTGAGAAGTGACCCTCTCACGTCTCAGATGTTTGTGTGAGGAAAACCCAAACAGTCAACCTCTGCCTTAAACAACCAAGACAAATCTTCAATAGGCCTTCCTTTCCATTTTACCAGATATTCTTCATATTGCTTGTTCCGAGTACTTCTTCCCACACGGCTATCCAAGATCTCTTCTATCTCCTCCATTGAAGTAGATGCCGAAATACTCCACTGCACTTCTGTTGGTCCATCCTCTATTCCACCTTCATGATATTCTGATAAATCAGCAATGTTGAAAATAGGGGAAATATTGATCCCACTCGGCAACTCTACCTCATATGCATTTCCTGAATCATGCTTCTTCAGGATTCTGCATGGTCCAAATTTCTTCATTTTCAACTTATTATATGTTCCAATTGGGAACCTTTCTTTTTTCAAGTGAACCATGATTTCATCTCCTACTTGGAATTCCTTATATCTCCTCTTCTGATCTACATTAGCCTTGTACTGAATATTCATTTATTAATGTGCTTTCTCACCTCTTCATGCAAATTCTTCAGATGTTCTGCAAAGTCTTCAGCTTCAGCACTTGTCTTTTCTCCATTATCCAGCTTCCTTAACTCAGAAGCATTTCTTGGGCTATTGCCATATACAATCTAGAATGGTGATTTACCAGTACTCCTATTGACAGAATTGTTGTAAGCAAATTCTACCTGTGGTAAAATCAAATCCCATCCCTTGGGCTTATCTCCTACTAAGCATCGTAGCAGGTTACCCAAACTCTTATTCACCACTTCAGTTTTTCCATCAGTCTGTGGATGGTGTGCAGAACTAAACTTCAAATTTATCTTCAACTTCTTCCACAATGTCCTCCAGAAATAACCAACAAACTTGGTATCTCGATCTAAAACTATGCTCTTTGGTAGACCATGTAGTCTCACCACTTCCCTAAAAAATAACTTTGCAATATGAACAGCATCATTAGTCTTCTTACAAGGAATAAAATGTGCCATCTTTGAGAATCTGTCCACCACCACAAAAATAGAATCATGCCCTCTTTGTGTCCTTGGTAAACCAAGAACAAAATCCATACTAATATCATCCCATGGCTTCTCTGGTATAGGTAATGGTTGATACAACCCTATATTTTGACTTGTTCCTTTTGCCATCCAACATACTCTACAACTCTGCACAAACTTCCTCACATCCTGCTACAACTATGGCCAATAATAATTTTCACCAACAATAGAAATGGTCTTATCTCGACCAAAGTGTCCAGCCAGTCCTCCACTATGCTTCTCTTTAATCAGATTCTCTCTCATGGAACTCCTTGGAATGCATAACTGGCTTCCTCTAAACAACATGTCGTCTTGGATTATGAAATCCAACCATTTTGTCCTATCCAAAGTAACAGGCTCCAGACAAGCTTTCCAAGCCTCTGCAAAATCTGGATCTTCAAGATACAAACTTTTGAGCTCATCAAACCCAACAACCTCTATCCTCATTTCTATCAACAAATTGTGCCTTCTGCTCAAGGCATCTGCAACTCTATTGGACTTCCCACTCTTGTGCTTCAAAACAAAGGTATAACTTTGCAAAAACTCAACCCATTTTAAGTGCCTTTGGTTCAACTTCCCTTGACTATTAATATACTGCAAAGCCTGATGATCAGTATATAAAACAAACTCTTTTGGCAACAAATAATGTCTCCATTTCTTCAAAGCTTGAACTATTGCATAAAATTCCTGATCATAAACAAAATACTTTTTCTTGGCATCATTAAGTTTCTCACTAAAATAGGCAATGGGCTTACTTTCTTGGCTCAAAATAGCTCCTATACCACTACCACTAGCATCACAATCTACCTGAAATACCTTATTGAAATCTAGAAGTGCCAAAACAGGTTGTTCGACAACTTTCTGCTTCAATGTATCAAAGCTCTTGTCGGCTCCTTTAGTCCATCTAAACTCTTTTCTATCCCCTCTCATTAATTCAATTAGGGGTGCACAAATGCTATTGAAATTCCTGATAAACTTTCTGTAAAAACTTGCCAAACCATGAAAAGATCTTACCTCCATTGCACTCCTTGGTGTAGGCCACTCAATGATAGCCCTTACTTTTTCTGGGTCCATCTTAAGACCTTCCTCTGAGACAACAAATCCTAGGTATACCAACTCCTTCTTTGCAAAACTGCATTTCTTCAGATTAATCAACAACTTCTCCTCCCTTAGCTTCTCTAGAAATCTTCTGATATGCATCAAATGCTCATCCCAAGTCTTACTGAAAATCAAAATATCATCCAAATAAACAATAACAAAACTTCCCAAAAATTCTTTCAGTACCTCATTCATGAGATGCATGAATGTGCTCGGTGCATTGGTTAGCCCAAATGGCATGACTAACCACTCATACAAACCTTCCTTTGTCTTGAAGGTTGTCTTCCATTCATCCCCTTCTCTGATACGGATTTGGTGATACCCACTCTTCAGGTCAATTTTCGTGAAGTACTTGGCTCCACTCAAACAATCCATGATGTCATCCATTCTTGGCAATGGAAATCTATACTTGATTATTATCTTATTGATGGCTCGAGAGTCTGTACACATCCTCCATTCTCCATCTTTCTTTGGTGCTAGTACTGCAAGTACCGCACATGAACTTAGGCTCTCCCTTATCAGTCCCTTCCTCAACAACTCCTGAACTTGTCTATTCAGTTCTTCATTCTCTACAGGGGTCATTCTGTGGGCTGCCTTGTTTGGCAAACTGGCTCCTGGTATCAAATCCATTTGATGACTTATCTTCCTTACTGGTGGTAAACCTTCTGGTACATTATCAGATATAATGTCCTGGAACTCTTCCAACATATCTGAAACTTCTGTTGGTACATCTTCACATTTCTCTTGACTAATCTTAGGAATCAATGCAAAGCAATGACGCCCATGCTTCATACCCTCCAAAAATTTTCTACCATCTACCAAACAAATTCTGGCAGTACTACATACCTTTTCTTCCACCTCCTTCAAGGGCTTCAACTTATGACGAACTCCATCCTTTGTTAGGGAATATGTGTTTGCATGGCCATCATGGACAGTGCTCCTATCATACTGCCATGGCCTCCCCAACAGCATATGACATGCATCCATCGGTATGATATCACACAGCACCTCATCATGGTAGTCACCAATCTTGAACTTCACTAATCATTGACCAAAGCTCTATGGTCCTTCTGTAACCATGCAATCTGATATGGATGCGAATGCTTTCTTCTTGTCAACTTCAACTTGTCAACCATCTCCTCTGAAACAAGATTATCAGTGCTTCCACTATCAATAATAATCTCACAACACTTACCCTCACATTTGCACCTTGTGTGGAATAAACTCTTCCTCTGATTGGGTTTTTTCTCCTCATTCAGCAAGGTTCTTCTGACAACTAAGGTTTCTCCCCTTTCAGCATCTTCAGAATGCTCAAAATGTGCATCTTCATCTATATGTACAACTCATGCATTACCTTCAGGTCTTCTATTTGTCCTTCCTTGATGTTGCGGACACTCATATGCTCGATGCCCTTCTTCTCCACATTGGAAATAGGTTCCTCTAAAAGCTCCTCTTCCAAGTCCTTGCCCAGGTCTGCCTCTTCCTCTTCCTCTTTGATCACCATTGTTCTGGTCACGAGAGCGGTAGGTATTATCCCCTCTTTGATTTCGACTGGTGTCTATTTCTTCACTTTTCTTTTGATCTTCATTACGGCCTCCATAGGGTCTTCCACCAGTCCTTCCACCTTGACCTCTTCCCCTTTGCTTGCTATCAAATCTTTTATTCAGCTTCTCTTCCACCTTCAGGGAAAACTGATATGCATCTTCTATGGTGGTCATTCTAACTAGGCTCAACTCCTCTTGAATACTCAACCTCAACCCATTAATGTAACGGGCTACCTTCTCCTTGTTGGGCTCTGCATGGCCTATCCTGATAGTAATTTTATAAAACTCTTCTATATACTCCTTAATAGACTTGTTACCTTGCTTCAGTCCTTGCAACTTCTTCAGCAACTCCATCTCATAGTCCACAGGAATGAACTGCTTCTTCAGTTTCTCCACCATCCAATCCCATCTAGTGATCTTTGCTTTTCCTCTTCTATTCCTCTCTAATTGGACTTCCTTCCACCAAATATTGGCGTGGCCCTTCAACTTTGTTTTTTGCAAACTTAACCCGATCTGGGTCCTCCACATCTTCATACTCAAAATACTCCTCCATGTCATTGATCTAATCAATAAGCTGTTCTGAATTCAAATCTCCAGAATATGTAGAAACTTTGATCCTGGGCCTCTTTCTGATCTTTGAAATGACCCTCAACAACCTTACTTCTGTAGCATCTTCGGCAGCTTCTTGTTCTTCCTCAGATGGCTCTTCTTCAACTTCATCTTCACTTTCTTCTCTTGTCCTCGGCTCAAACCCTCTTCGTAGCTCCTCTTGCAATGCATTGATTTGCCTTTGTAGGGCTCTAAAACCCTCTTCTGTCAAAGCATTCCTCCCAACATGATTTCTTCATGGAGGCATCTTGGTCTCCGCAGCAAACCCACAACCTCAGGTCCTGGTGCAAACTGCCTCATGGTCGGCAATCTATCTACACACTCAGGAACCCTCGCTCTGATACCACTTGATGCAAGGGGTAAATCACAAAACACACAATAACAGATATTGAACATAGCAAATAGAACTTTCTTTTATTGAACTGGGCAACTCATTACATCACAGAAGCTCAATTACAATCAGAGGATGAATCCTCTACTGGCTGCAACACATTACAGCCTTCCCAACCTCAAGACTCTAGAATCTTCAGCCTTCTGTAACCCCAAATCAGCTAGGGTTTCTGTTTTCCCACCTATTCTTGACTCTACACTGGCCCCCTTAACTCTACTACTGCCCAGGGTTCCTAAAATAGTCATAAATAGCACTTTTGGCGGCCTCCAGCCAAATTTTGAAATTTACAACTCCCTCCAAAAGTAGGTCAACTTCCGGGAAGCGTAACTTTTGATCCGGGTGTCCGATTGATGAACCGTTTTAGGCGCCGGAAAGCTCGCGATGTGAACTATCATGCCAGAAATCCATCAATAGATTTCTATTAGCTTTTTGGGAAGTTATGGGAAGTTTTAGTGCCTCATATCTCGTTCCAGAAATTTTCAGGGGCTTTTCAGAAAATAAAAACTTTAATATCTTTCAGCTCACAAATGATCTTTGCCTGATTCCTTCGCTAAACATCTTATATTTCCGTTATGTAACTTTTTGGAAGTTTTTACTTCATTACATGCCCAAATGCAAACTTTCTAAAAATAGCAGGTACACTTTCCTAAATAGGCAGGTCACTATTTTTAGCAGTTTTGGAAAAACTAAAAGTCCTAGATTATTATTCTGGATATTGTGGAACCAAAAACACTAATTATGGGAAGAAATGAGAACAACTACAATGGTTTTGAATTAACTTCTTTTTGGGTGATGCAAGATTGCCCTTACACCACTGGATGCTCCTGCATCAAAAGTTCTGGGTTGAAGTTGTTTCTACCGCTTGTTACCTGGTTAACAGGTCTCCTACATCAGTGCTTGTTGATAAGACACCTATGGAGGTGTGGTCTGGTAAAAAACCTTCATTGAGACACATTCAAGTATTTGGTTGTGAGGCATATGCACATGTACCTAAAGAGAAGAGGTCTAAGTTAGAGAACAAGGTTGTGAAGTGTATCTTCATCGGTTATGGCATCGGTGTGAAAGGGTACAAGATTTGGAATCCAATGGCTGTGAGAGTTCTATATAGCAGAAGTGTGATATTCAGAGAGCTCAATCCTTCTTCTATTGTTTTACAACCAAAGAAAGAAAAATAGAAAGAGGATGTGGTTCAACTTCTTTCCACCCCTGAGAAAGTTCAACCGAAGACATCTGTTGGACTTGATGATGAGGAAAACTCTAGTAGCTCTGAAAGTTTAGAAGAAGATGAAGAACCTCAACCTCAACCTTTGAGGAGGTCCACACAAATAAGGTAACAACCTAATAGGATTAGTTATTCATTGCATGATTCCAGTTGTATTTTTGCTTTGATTTCTTACAATGATGATCTTAGGACTGTAAGAGAGGCTATGGGTATGAGTGATGCAGATTCCTAGATGGAAGAAGAGATGGCTTCCTTGAAGAAAAATAATACATGGGATCTAGTGCCCTTGCCTGATGTATGTAAACCTAATGGATACAAATGGGCGTTCAAGAAGATGTTTGTTTCAGATGGTAGTGTTGAGAAATTTAAGAAAAGGTTGGTCGCAAAGGGTTATTCCTTGGTTGAGAGAATAGATTGTCGTGAGATTTTCTCTCCTATTGTAAGGATGACATCTATAAGATTCTTGTTATCACTTGTTGATGCATATGATTTAGAAGTTGAATAGATAGATGTGAAGACAACTTTCCTTCATGGTGATTTGAAGGAAGAAATCTATATGTCACAGCTAGAGCACTACTTGGTAAAGAGTAAAGAAAATCTAGTTTGCAAGTTGAAAAAGTCTTTGTATGGTTTGAAGCAATCTCCTAGGATGTTGTACTAGAAATTTGATGCCTTTGTATTGAGTTTGGGATTTCTAAGACTAAAATCAGATCATTATGTTTATTATAAAATGGATAATGATTACATTCTCATTATTGTATTATATGTTGATGATATGTTGTTCATTGGGAATGGTAAGAGTTCAATTTTTTATTTGAAGTCTCAGTTGTTAGCATAGTCTGAGATGAAAGATCTAGGGGCTGGCAGGTACATTTTGGGAATGGAAATCAGAAGAGACAGAGCTAACAGAAAACTTTGGTTAGGCCAAAGTAAGTATGTGAACATAGTGTTGGAGAGATTCAACATGGTAGATTGTAGACCATTGATTATTCTTGTTATGATGGGAACAAAGTTATTTATTGCAGATTGTTCAAAGTCTCCTTTAGAGATAGAAGATATGAGTAGAGTTCCTTATGCTAGTCCAGTTTGTAGCTTGATGTATTCTATGGTCTGTACAAGACCAGACATTTCCCAAGAAGTGGGAGTCCTTAGTTAGTTTATGGCTAATCCTGGAAGGGTACATTAGGATGCAGTGAAGAGAGTGTTCAGATATTTGCAGGGTACTTTTGAGTATTCCCTATGTTATCATGGTTATCCTACAGGACCTCAACATTCACTTTGTATTCAAGGATTTATGGATTTAGATTGGGTCGGTGATATTAACAGCAAGAGATCCACCAATGCTTATGTTTTCACTATGTTTGGTAGTGCTATTCATTGGATGAGTAAGCGGCAACCTATGATTGCTTTGTCCACTACCTAAGTAGAGTACATGGCTGCAACTCATGCTTGTAAAGAAGCCATTTGGCTTAAGAGATTGTGTTTTGATGTTGGGTTTGATGTAGGGAAGATTAGCATTTGTTGTGATGGTTAGAGTACCATATGTTTGGCAAAGAATCCTACTTTTCATGCAAGGACTAAGCATATTGATGTCCAATACCATTTTGTTCATGACATGGTAGAGGATGGGAAGGTTATTTTGGAGAAAGCTGACACTTTGACGAATGTTGTAGATGCCTTGACAAAACCTATGAGCATGGAGAAGTTCAGATGGTGTTCAGAGTTTAGGGGCCTCTCAGTCAGGCCTAGCAGTTAAGTCATTTCATTCTATTGGCTCTTGAAATGTGTTCAAAAAGTGGGAGAATTTTAGGAATTAAGGTGTCTCAACCTTTGGAAGTTCCTAATGTTGTATTTATTTATCAATACTATGTTGTAGGATCTCATAGTCTGCACCTTGTTTACATGCAATAAGATAAATTTTGGTGACTTTGTCAGCTGCAGTTTCCCCCCAAAGTAATTAACGAGGGAGTGTAGTGGGGGTAGAGCCCCTGTTGTGGGGTCTAGGGAACTTATCCCCCCATTGGGGCCCTAGGGGTGGAGCCCACAGTAGGATTCTGAGGGCAATGCCCCAACGGAAGTTGTTGGAGGTAGCACCCCCGAAGCAAAAAATGACCCATATTTAATAAAGGCATTAGCAGTTATTTTGTTATTGGCTAACATGTATAAACTGACATTGGATAACTACCAAAGAGGCTTGATAAATAAGTGGCTAGAGAATGTGGAAGGTCACGGGATGCGAATGAAAATTGACATTGTGTACTCCTGAAAGAGTTTGCATTGCAAGTGTGTTGTAATCAGCTTTTAACTTTATAATACATTGTGCAGGTTTTGGAGTGTGGGGTTTTTCACCTAAAAGTGTTTTCCCCTCGAATATCTTGTGTTGTGGGTTTTGTATTTGCATTTGGATGTTGTTATTATCTTTTTGTTAATGTGCATCTAATAACCTGTAACTAGTAAAGATTAAAATTTACGTAACTTTCCTCATTAGATCAATGTAGGAAGTTGTTTCCACGTACCTTGCTTCCTTTCAAATTGCACCTCCACCATCTTGATCAAGTCCACAAATGAGGTGGTACTATTGCATGCCACTATTTATATGGAATCCCCATCCCATAGCTCCACCATGTCCCATAGGGATCCACCATCATGTTGTAAGTAGTCAAATTGACCATCTCTTAAATTGAGTTGAAAAGTAGTCTTTGTTTCTTTCTTTGTCTCTTTGTCTCATTCTTTCTATTTTATCTTGTTCTCTCTTTCTCTCACTCTATCTCTTATTCTCACTTTCCATTTTTCAGTATTTTTATATATCTTTTTCTCTCTTTTTATATATCTTTGTTTCTTTCATGAATTCTTTCATTATTATTTATTTATGACTTTCTTTATGTTTATGTATCATGTTTTCATTATATTCTTCTATTTCTCCAACTCTTTTTGTTTGTTTGTTTGGATATAATCTTATCTTTGTCTCTCTCTCCATTTTGTTCTTTCTCACTTAATTTTTGCTAAACCTTTTCATTTCTATCTTTTACCATTTTTTTGTCTCTTTCTTTATTTCTCTCATTCTTTCCAATTGTATTTCTTTTTGCCTTTATTTCATTCTATAATTATTTCCTATTATATAAGCTTTTTCTTTCTATATTTCACCATTTCTTTTTGTTTCTTTTTTTGTTTCTCTCAATCTTTCCCATTATATTTCTTTCTCCCTTAATTTCAATCTATATTTTATCTCTATGTGTCATTTTATTGTATTTTTTCTTTGTTTCTTTCTACTCTCTCATTCTCTCAATTACTCTCTCTTCCCTCTTTTCTTTCTTCCACTATTTTTTTGTTTCTCTTTGTATCTCTTTTTTTATCTGTTTCGCTCATTTTTATTTTTCATTCTTTGTATTTTCTTTATTTTATTATTTTCTATTTTCTTCTTTCTCTATATTTTTCTTCATTTCTATATTATATTTTTTCTTTCTTACTTATTCTTTGTTTATTTATCACTTTATTTTTGTTTTACATGCATCCCTCCCTCTTTCTTCATACACTTTTATCTTTCTCTATATTTTTGTCTACATCTTTCCTTTTTATAATGTTTATCTTCATCACTATCTTTCTCTCTTTATTTTTTCCTTCTTTCTATTTTTTTTGTTTCTTTTTCTCTCTTTCTAGGCATTTGACCATGGACCTTAGACCCTTGACCCTTGATCAATGATCCCTGGAACTCTAGACCTTAGACCATGGACCTTGAAACTTGGATGTTGTTCCCTAGACCATGGACTTAAGACCCTAGAATTTAGAACATGAACTCCATTCCTAAGTCCTAAACCTTGAAACCATGGATTTTGGATTGTAGACCAAGAAATCTTTACCTTGTACTTTAAACCATGGATTTTGGATTGTAGACCAAGAAATCTTTCCCTTCTACTTTGAACCTTGGACCCTAAATCTTGAATCCAACACCTTGGATCCATAACCCAAAATTGAAAACCCTAGAAGCTAAACCTTGAACCCAATATCTTGAATGCTTAACACAAAATCCGAAAACTTGAACCCAAGACCGTGGATACTAAACCCAAACTTATAACCCTAGACACTAGAAAATTCAAAATTAGACCTCAAACCTTAAACCCTAGACATTGCATTTGACCCTTTGACCCTAGACCTTAGAAGCTATACTTGGAATCATAGACATTATATTCGATAACCATTCATTATGGACCCTAGACCAAGAAACCTTTACCTTAAACCCTTGGACCTTGAATCCTAAACCCAAGATCCTTAGACTAAACTATAAATCCATGACCTTGAACATATGACTATGGACACTAGAGCCTTTGATCTTGGATTTCAAATGTCAAATCCATGACTTGGACCTTGGATCCAAACCCCAAGACTTTGAACACTTATAACTTGGACCTCAAACCTTGAACCCTAGACCTTAGACCCTTTAGAGTAAACCTTGAATTGAAGACCCTCGACATTAAATCTTGAAACCATGATCCTAGACATAAGATGGTGAACACTAGAAACTCTGTAATTGTACTTGTTCTTGAAGCTAGGATCTCCTGAGGTAGCATCTCCTATGTTTTGTATTTATCCAGATCATGAGGTGGGTTTTGTTTAGTAAGTGAGGTTCGAGTACCCATGTTTCTTCTTTCCTTAAGGAATATTTTTAGTACAGCTTGCAATGCTTCATATCATTCATATTGATAGATATATGGGGAGCCTCTCATGCTATACAAGATTCTTCTAGGTTTTTCTCTAAGGGTATCACCTCATTGTCGATTCAAGTGGTAGTGTCTTTGTAGTTTGTGATGGGATGACCCTAATGATGGATTTTTTTATCAGATGAGCACTTGAGTGCTCTAATTTGATCTAGGTTTGGTTGAGTCATAGTATCTTGGTTCCAAACTAGTTATTAGAAGTAATGAAGTTATGCAGTCTTTGTTGTCACCATTCGAGTTAACATCTTTATAATCATACCTATTTGAGATAGGTGCTAATGGATTGGGAAGGATGTACTAGTTGAATTAAGTCTATCTAGGTCTAAAGGACCTCGTCCCTATTGTGTTATTGGTCTAGAAATATTCAAGGGTACCATAAGTACCACAACAAAATGGGAAGACAAGGTGGGTGAAAGGTGGAAGAAAGAAAATGAGAGGGCTTGTCTAAAAGGATTTTCCTTTCATGTTAGTTTCACCAAAATATGTGATATTCTAAATCTTCTCATCACAAAAAGTGAATGAGGTGGACTCAAAACAATACATGCAATATGTGTTACACCCTTATTGATGGTATGGATTGAATTACTTCTCTTCCAAAAAAGTCTAGTTAAGAAAATGATAATTTGACTAATCACTCTCTTCTCATGGAAATAGGATCTCATAGATAGTAGTGATATGGTTGTGTCACACCCCGTGTGTTTCTACCCATTTACTATTTACCTAGATTGGTTAATTTGATTAAATAATGAATGATTATGAAATCTTTGCATTTATGTGTATTATGAATCTTGATTTGAAATATGTCAAAAAATGGAATAATGCAATGTTTTGTACTATATTTGATTATTGATAGAAAATGTATGAAGAAAATGGTTATATTTTGATCAGCTAACTATTGTGATGGTGATCTAAGTGGATACAGGAACAGATTTGCTCCTCCAGAAGGGAGGGGAAGTATCACTTAGGACAAGGACTTGGTCTGGTAACCCTAAGAGAAACCTAAATTGAGAAAGCACACACACACAACCCTATTTTGACCTAGGTTATGTCGAGTCAATATGGTTATTGGTAAGTGATCTAGGTTGTGAATCTTGATTGCATGTTTGGATGATTGTGTGAGAACTGTGAGTTAACCTACATGTTGGTAAGTTTATGGTTGCATAGGCAAGGTCTTTTTGTGGTTTGGATATAACTCGTGCAAGTCCACGATATGTTCATATAGATGAGTTGATACGAGCATGAGTATATGTAGGTAGACTTACCTATGTACACTCATGAGCATATTATTCATCGGTATTAGGATATCGATTTGGACCCTACAAGAGTTATCGTCTCTATTGTGTTTATGCATTTTTATGACATTATGTTTATGTAGATTTTATGATGATAAATGAATGAATAATAAGTTGTATGAGATTTTTATGTTGATGACACACACACACATGCACACACACACACACACACACACACACACACACACACACACACACACACACACACACACACACACACACACACACACACACACACATATAATCTTATAATTGTAATTATGTGATTATAACATTTTTGGAGAAATAAAATTACGTGAAATAAATTATTAATTTGATATATTAGAAATAAGGTTTATATGGCATAAAAGGCACGTAGCCCATAAACAAGGAGAATTAGCATATTAAGTGCTTAAATTAAGAGGCATATGCTAATAGGAGTATAGGGAGGAAATACTAGTATTAAAGTATGCCTATGTTTTAGGCTATGTGAAAGCCTATCTTAGTGCATGTGAAGTGCATAGACTTGAAGTCTATAAATAATACTTAGTGGGCTTTAAAACAAATTCATACGATAATATTTGACTTTGTCTTATGCACTCATTTGGAGTTGAAAAGTTAGATTATTGATTTAAAAGAGTTTTGCATTATTTTTCAAACATGCTTATGACTTTTTCTTGGAAAACCAATTTTGCTATGAATTAGGAAATTTGGGTTTTTATGTGGCAATTTTATGAAGAAGGTTGCATACTTTAAAAGTCTTATTTTATTGTGACTGAATAAGTGTCCACTTATGTGTCCTTTTATTTAAATTGTTTTTTGACACCTCTGAATTGGTTGCTAATTAAGTGGAGTGGTGGTATTTCCCTAGCTAGTTTGTAGCTTGATCTCCCTATGAGTTTTTGTCTATGAAGAGGTGCTCTCCCTTATTCCAATACACACAAGTTGCAGCCAAGAACCTTGTTATTCTTGCTATTGAGTTTTTGAGCTAGTTTTGAGAGTTGTTCTACTTGGAGGAGGGTTCTAGTGTGTTGGAAGGAACTTTAGCAAGGGATTTTGTTGACTTGTTTGGAGTTAAAATCACAGGAATGGGAATTTCTATTCCATTATGATTTTTCATTTTTGCAACATTTTCTGTGTTGATTATTATAGTGGAATGTATTGGTTGTTTATCGTTATGTTTGTCTACTTAATTTTGTAATAGAATATATATATATATATAGCAACTAAATTGTGATTAGTCTCTATATTAGCGATTTGTACCTAGATGGATTTTAATTATGATTGATGTTTGGTTAGATAATTGTATAAGGGGAAAGATAGTAACAATAAATGTCAAATGGTATTACTTAGACTTATGTGCCTAGTAACACATGTAAGGGGTTAGCCTTGGGATAGGTGATCCATTGAAGAGGTTGATAACCCAGTATAGAGATTGTTGTCTTTCCCAATCAAGAAGAAGGGTGGGTGAATATGTGATGATGAAAACTTTGGCCAAAGTAGTGTAAATTGTCAACATTTACACTATCTAGTTTCACTGTGATCCAAGATTGCATTACTTAGTAGGGATATCATATTTTGATGGTTGTAGCCATAGTATGAGAGTACTAGTTAATGTAGGACACAACACCTTGCTCAAATTAGGCTTAATTTATTTGGGGTTACCAAACCAGTCCCTTCGTGGAAGGGCAGGGTCATTTACCAATTTGGTAAATGTGCAGGGGACCACAGTTAGTCTGTGGTTGGATGTAAAATGCTTGAGTGATGCTTTGCCTCATGTAGTTGGTAGCTGGGAATATTAAAGACAGACAAGTATACAATCATGTGCTACTATTTTTTAGTTAAGCTCTTGAAGCTTGTATGTATATTATGAAAAAGTTGTAAAGATGAATATTCAAATTCTTTTACTGTCAAATATATTATGGATTATGCAATGGAAGTTTGAAATATGTTTTCAAATGTGCATCTTATTGAATGAATTTAAGGGAAAAAATTATTGCTTTAGTTATTTATATATTGATCGTATTACCTTAGACTTAAACTTAGTAAATCTTAGTTGGTAGAACAAGTGGCATGTTACACATGGTATCAGAGCCAACCAAGTTTAGGTCTAGCACCTATGTGCTCACTATGCTATGACAGTCTAAAGTTGAAACTAGTTTTATGCAAGAATGGCATAGTAGACTAAACAAGAAAATTGTCAAAAGAACTATTATCCAACACTTACCAAGTCAGTGGTTAAGAAAGAACCAACTGAGGAGTTAAGAAATCCAAGAGTCAATTTAACTCTGTTGAGGATGTATAATGGAAAGATTTGGAGATTTGGATTAGAAAGGTAAAACCTTGGTCAGTTGCTTATTAGACTAAGAGCTCAGGTGGAGTAGTATCTATATGAATTGAAGATCGCTATTATTTCTCAAGAACTTAGGGATGGGAAGATCTTGAAGTAATCAACTAGATGTAGAAACAACTGAGTTTTGAAGATTCTAGAAATTGTATCAAAGATAAGTAGATAATTAGGGTTCTTGTATAAATCCTAGATGGATTGGAATGAGTCAAGAGAGGTAAAAGGATCAATAAAGGACAAGTAGTGTTGTATTGGCATAAAATGCTTGGAAAAATAGTACAGGACTTGGAAATGCTTTTTGATTTCTAAGATTTATGAGAAAACCAATTACCATATACAAAGAATTATGCATAAATCTAGATGAGAATAAAAGTCCCTTAATAACTCATGAAGCCTATTGGAAAAAGGTGTCAATGTGTAGTTGAGAGCTATGTATTTTGTCTCTTGGTGGAGATAGAAAGTATAATTACAATGATGAATGTGATCATTACCGAGATATTTAGACAAGTTTGATTAACTACACCATTGTGGGAGGTAGGGAATAGAGTTTTGTAAATCAAATGAAGAAGTGTGTGTTCCAACTAAAGTCCATACGTGTTGTAGTATCACCATCTTAGAATATTGTCTAGGTGACAAGCAATAAATATTCAATGATGTAAGGGTGGATGTGTTTTAATCTTTTGATTTTTGAGTATAGTGAAAGTCTTAAGGGATTTATTTATTTATTGTGCTAGTAGCATGGTCTCTAACCATTGTAAGTTTTTGGAAAACTCAAGTGCAATACAATAATCTACTCCCTTGTTAGTGACTCAGTCAGTCATGTAGTGCATAGTCAGTTTATCTTTTGATTTTGACACTTCTTGAATTTTTGGTAAAATTCCTTTTTAAATACTTGCATGAATTTTCATTATTTGATTCCTTTATTCTAGAATGGTCTAGCCACCGAGTTTTGAAGATTATTTATTTTATGACCAGTTGGTCAAAATTTGATTTATTGAGTTTAATCTTTTGACCTATTGTTGAAAATGAAATTGATTATACTTTGATATTGACTTACATTATTTTGGTGGCTATACTAGAACATTTTTGGTTGTTCACTATGTTTTTTGTACAAATGTTCACCTCTATCATGTCTTAGACGGGCCTCTGATGGATTGTGTAAGGGAGTAAATTGAATAAAATGTACTTAGTATATTCCTAACTTCACAGATTTTAAGAAACCTTGTAAGATAAGAAATTCATTCTAAATCATAATCGAGTCACCTAGGAGTAACTAAATTCCTAGTCGATGTGAAATCTCTTTATTTCTGAAAGAGAATGAAGAGTCATAGCAAGTTGTCTAGAATGTGAGAGAGTCAAGGATGATTAAAAGCATCCTATAGGGAATTGGTATCTATACGATATTCCAAGAGAGAAAGTGGCATATCATTAGCATGAACTTTGTAGAGTCTTTAGCACTAGAAGCTTAGCTTTTTATAACTCAGTTTATCACTCAGAGAGAGGCTGTCAACTTTAACCATCTACTTTTGGTCTCTCCAACCAAATCAAAAGCCTTACCACTTTCTAAGGATATGTCCTCAGAGTATAGTGTGAGCTTTGCCATGTTGTTTAGGAATCTTTATGTTCCTCCTTTGGCAAAAGAAATTATAATTTCTTTAAGTGATAAATTGGAGGAATATGTTCCCTAAAATTATGTATCTGAGGATAAAGGTGAGGGTTATTACCCATTCAAGAATAATCATGAACTAGAATATGGGAGATATACTCCACTCAGTCATGTAGCTGAGAGGGTATTCAAATCCTTTTGGATATAAAGGAAAAAAAAGTGTTTTTATCAAAAGCTTATATGTATATGAATTCTTTCTTGGGCAAAGCTTATATGTATATGAATTCTTTCTTGGGCAAAAGTTATGAATATGAAAGAATGATTCTTTTTAGAAATGTTAAATGTTTTTTAGAACATTGGATAACATTCATAGAATTTAAATCTTTATGAAAACCCACAGGGTGAACTATCTTGTTAAGATGGTTAGAACAAGGATTAACTTTGGGGGGAAGCAAAGAAGTAGGACAAGGAGTTGAGAATATGAATACTAAGTTAGATCAAATCCTAGCGATGTTTATCAAAACAAGAGAGAGAGAGAGAGAGAGAGAGAGAGAGAGAGAGAGAGAGAGAGAGAGAGAGAGAGAGAGAGAATATTGGAACAAGGACTAAGAGGAGGAGAATGGCAAAAGAGTTATTCTAAGACATGAGAAAATTTACTCCTCTAAAGTTTGAAGATAGTACCAGATGCCTCAGGTGAAGGTTTGGGTGGAGTATTAATGTAGGAAGGGCAATTCATAGCCTATAAATCAAGAAGCAAAAACCTTATGAACAAAAATTATGCTTCGTATGATTTGGAGTTAGCAATAGTTGCTCATGCATTATAGATATGGAGACACTATCTGTTAGAAAAATATTTGAATTGAAATCAGACCATCATGGTGTAAAGAATCTATTTATTCCACCTAGATATAAATTTAATGCTAAGGAGGTGGTTAGAACTGATATTGGACTAAGATGTCAACCTTAAATATTTCAAGGGAAGCGAGAATAGAGATGCCAATGCTTTAAGTCAAGGAAGGAATATATCTTCAATGGTAACCATCCAAACTGACTTTAAAAGTTAAGTATGGCAAGGATCCAAGAGTGATGAGACCTTTGAACAAACCAAGCAATCACTCTTAGGTAAATGGAAAGATAAAAGGTATGAAGGATTTTGTTTTGAACCCAATGGGTTATTGAGGAATAAAGGAAGAATTTATGTACCTGATTCTGGTGAATTAAGGAATTTGGTATGGAAGGAGGTTCATAATACACCATATTCTGGATCCCCTGGTGTCACTAAGATGTTAGCAAATGTTTAGTAGTTATATTTCTAAAAGAAAATGAAAAAGGATGCCACAAGATTTGTGGCAAGTTGTTTAGAATGTTAAAGAATAAAAATAACACCTTTTATATTAGAGAATTTATCTCGTGGAGCACAATGTTAGCTAGTAAAATTGTGTAGGAAGTGTTTAGATTACATAGAGTTTTTGAGAAGATTATCTCCAATAGAGATGTGCACATGACAACAAGGTTTGGGTAAACTAATGTAAGTATAACTTATCATTCTGAGAACAGATGGTTAAACTGAGAGAGTTAACCAGGTTTTGGAAGAATTGTTTGAATATATTGTATCGATCAACATTATAAGTGGGAAGAATATCTACCACTGGTGGGTTTTGATTATAAAAATTCCTATTTTTCACTTGAAACATTGGATAGAAGAAGATGCCAAACTCCTATAAGCTGAGTAAGCTAGAAGATAGGATTAGCATTAGTCCAGAAATGTTGTCAGAAATGGAAGAACAGATCATGCTGATCAGAAAACATTGGCAAAAAACTATTAAGGAATAGAAAAGTTACATTGATACTAAGGGTATACTAAGACAATTCTTGATTAGAGAATAAAATTTATTTTGAGGGTCCAACCACAAAAAAAGTTTCATTAAGTATGGAATGTATTCCAAACCAACTCCTAGATATAAAGAGCTCTTCAAAATTCTTGAAGTTAACAAATCAATTGATTGCAGAATCATTCTGATAATAGCTATTTCTAGGAGGCACAATGCTCTTAATGATTCAAATTTGATATATTTATATATTTAACTAATGATTATTATATTAATAGAATGTTTTAAAAGTCTAGAACCTAGGAATGGTTTTGATCAGGCTTCTTAAATGCTTGAAGTTTGCAAGCTCTGCTTGCATAATAGAAAGGTTATGTAGTACAAGCTCCAATGGGATTAGTCTGTAGAAGATTCTATCACTTGGAAAAATTATGCTAAGATGAAGCAAAGTTTCCATAAGTTATTTTGAATTATGAAAGCTCTTGATATCAATATGTTTTGTAGTATGATACTTTTTATGACTTATTTATGTGGTGATAATACTTGATACTCAAAAAAATCATCGGAGATGATGATTCACAAGGGGGGAGTATGTCACACCTCGTGTGTTTCTACCCATTTACTATTTACCTATATTGGTTAATTTGATTGAATAATGAATGATTATGAAATCTTTGCATTTATGTGTATCATGAATCTTGACTTGAAATATGTCAAAAAATGGAATAATGCAATGTCTTGTATTATATTTGATTATTAATAGAAAATGTATGAAGAAAATGGTTATATTTTGATCAGCTAACTACTGTGATGGTGATCTAAGTGGATACATGAATAGATTTGCACCTCCAGAAGGGAGGGGAAGTATCACTCAAGAGAAGGACTTGGTTTGGTAACCCTAAGAGAAACCTAAATTGAGCAAGCACACACACACAACCCTATCTTGACCTAGGTTATGTCGAGTCAATATGGGTAGTGGTAAGTGATCTATGTTCTAAATCTTGATTTCATGTTTGGATGATCGTGTGAGAACTATGATTTAACCTGCATGTTGGTAAGTTTATGGTTGCATAAGCAAGGTCTTTTTATGGTTTGGATATAACTTGTGCAAGTCCACGATATGTTCATACATATGAGTTGATACGAGCATGAGTATATGTAGGTAGATGTACCTACGTACACTCATGAGGGTATTGCTCACTGGAATGGGGATATCGATTTGGACCCTGCAAGAGTTATCGTCTCTATTGTGTTTATGCATTTTTATGACATTATGTTTATGTAGATTTTATGACGATAAATGAATGAATAATAAATTATATGATATTTTTATGTTGATGATACATACATACATATATATATAATTATAATCTTATAATTGTAATTATGTGATTATAACATTTTTGAAGAAATGAAATTACATGAAATAAGTTATTAATATAATATTATAATTGTAATTGTGTGATTATAATATTTTTGGAGAAATGAAATTATGTGAAATAAGTTATTAATTTGATATATTGGAAATAGAATATATATATATATATATATATATATAAGGTTGATATGGCATAAAAGGCACGTAGCCCATAAACAAGGAGAATTAGCATATTAAGTGCTTAAATTAAGAGGCATATGCTAATAGGAGTATAGGGAGGAAATGCTAGTATTAAAGCATGCCTATGTTTTAGGCTATGTGAAAGCCTATCTTAATGCATGTGAAGTGCATAGACTTGAAGTTTATAAATAATACTTAGTGGGTTTTAAAACAAATTCATACGATAATATTTGACTTTGTCTTATGCACTCATTTGGAGTTGAAAAGTTAGTTTATTGATTTAAAAGAGTTTTGCATTATTTTTCAAACATGCCTATGACTTTCTCTTGGAAAACTAATTTTGCTATGAATTAGGAAATGTGGATTTTTATGTGGCAATTTTATGAAGAAGGTTGCATACTTTAGAAGTCTTATTTTATTGTGATTGAATAAGTGTCTACTTATGTGTCCTTTTATTTTAATTTGTTTTTGACACCTCTAAATTGGTTGCTAATTAAGTAGAGTGGTGGCATTTCCCTAGTTAGTTTGTAGCTTGATCTTTCTATGAGTTTTTGTATATAAAGAGGTGTTCTCCCTCATTCCAATACACACAAGTTGCAGCCAAGAGCCTTCTTATTCTTGCTATTGAGTTTTTGAGCTAGTTTTGAGAGTTTTGTCATTTGGTTTCTGGAGAGTTGTTCTACTTGAAGGAGGGTTCTAGTGTGTTGGAAGGAACTTTAGCAAGGGGTTTTGTTGACTTGTTTTGAGCTAAAATCACAGGCATGGGAATTTCTCTTCCATTATATTTTTTTGTTTTTATGACATTTTATTTGTGTTGATTGTTATAGTGGAATGCATTGTTTGTTTATAATTATGTTTGTCTACTTGATTTTTTAATAGAATATATATACATATATATCTAGCAAGGAAATTGTGATTAGTCTCCATCTGAGGGATTTGTACCTAGATGGATTTTAATTATTGATTGATGTTTGGTTAGATAATTGTATAAGGGGAAATATAGTAACAATAAATGGCAAATGGTATTACTTAGACTTATGTGCCTAGTAACACATGTGACGGGTTAGCCTTGGGATAGGTGATCCATTGAAGAGGTTGATAACTGAATATAGAGATTGTTGTCTTCCCAATCAAGAAGAAGGGTGGGTGAATATGTGACGATGAAAACTTTGGCCAAAGTAGTGTAAATTGCCAACGTTTACACTATCTAGTTTCACTCTGATCCAGGATTGCATTACTTAGTAGGGATGTCACATTTTGATGGTTGCAACCATAGTATGATAGTACTAGTTAATGTAGGACGTAATACCTTGCTCAAATTAGGCTTAATTTATTTGGGGTTACCAAACCAATCCCTTCATGGAAGGGCAGGGTCATTTACCAGTTTGGTAAATGTGCGGGAGACTGCAGTTAGTATGTGGTCGGAGGTAAAGTGATTGAGTGATGCTTCCCCTCATGTAGTTGGTAGCCAGGAATATTGAAAATAGACAAGTATACAATTATGTTTTACTATTTTTCAGTTAAGCTCTTGAAGCTTGTATGTATATTATGAAAAAGTTGTAAAGATGAATATTCAAATTCTTTTACTATGAAATGTATTATGGATTATGCCATGGAAGTTTGAAATATGTTTTCAATGTGCATCTTATTGAATGAACTTAAGGAAAAATTTGATTGCTTTAGTTATTTGTATATTGACCCTATTACCTTAGAGTTGAACTTAGTAAATCTTAGTTGGTAGAACAAGTGGCATGTTATAGGTTGTGTGAAAATACAAGTGAAGGATGAATTCTATCTTATGTCAGCAAAGAAGATAGGTCTATTGAGTGGTAATGTAATAATTAAAAACCAAGTCAAACTGTGCAATAGTGTACACTAGTGAATTTTGTAGAAGATTTATTCAAATGGGAAAGGATGTATGCAAGAAGATGATATCTTGATAAATTATGTATGTGGCCTTCATATCCATATAATTAGGTTCATATTTCTCTAAAAAATGAAATATATAGATAAGACATCTTATCAAGCTCATTATTTCAAAATGGACAAGAAAAATAGCACTTGCCTTTCTTCATGAAGGGAAATACAAAACAATTTTCAACTTAATCCTATAAGAAGAGATGTCAAAAGTTATTTAACCTATACAAATTATCACCACTTTGACAAAGTAATGAAACTAAATAAATAACTAGAATTAAAAAATAATAGAAAAACCATGATAGAGAAAGAGGGAGATATAGAGAGGGGTTTTTTTAATGGTTTAGTGTCAATGTTTAGGGTTTTTGGTCACATTTAGGGAACTTAGATTTTAATAATAAGGAAGAGGAAGGTAAAGTGAGAGAGAGAGAGATACAAACTCATTCTTATTCTAGTCTATCCATTTGAGGTTTTTCTAGATTTCCTATGCCTAGACTCATAAGTGGAGTGTACCTAAGCAATCATCTCATTAAGAATTATGAGACCTTCTAGACTAGGCTTAACACTAGGATTTTTGTGCAGTCCATATTTCTTTAGAAGATAGATAATCCTTGAACTAGGCTAGATCAATTCAACTAACTCTATAAATATAGGGGACGTTCCTCTTTTTCATCTATAGGATAAACCTAAGTGTCATCATTCCAATGATTATACCATAGTTTGGATAGGTCACCTTTTTCATCATCTTCCTAAATAGAATTTCCACTCTCATCTTCTTCATCATGGAATTGGACCCCGTTAGGACAATGAGAAGGGTCACGACCTTGGATACAAGGAGTACACCATGAGTATACTTCCAAAAAAATTGTGTACAACAAAGTATTTGGAACATTTCTTCTTTTTTCCATTATTGTACTCATCTTGGTCTCCTATCTCATTGGTGATGATTGTGTGAATGAGAAGATGGTGAGGCTAGTAAATTTGACACTTTGGATATCGTACTTGACATTTGAGAGAATGGTTTTATAAATTTCTTTAAGTTTTTGACCAAGGCATAATCAATGACCCTACCTCTATATTTCCCCCTACTATAGATAGGTAGATTATTTACTTTCCATATGTTCTTTATAATCTCTATCCCCTTTAGGTCTCTTTAACTCTAAATTAAGCATTACTCCATCTACAATAGCTGAGGGAGCACAACATTGTTGATTCACATTCCTCTCTCTAGGATTCTTTTCCATTGGTCAAGCTTTCTATTATTTTCTTACAGGTTTTTACCCCTTTGTGAACATCCATTATTATAAAGAGGAAGTATCTACACCCTTATAGATATTAGGGCTTCTATGGTCAAGGGAGATCTCCTCTCTACTATGATTTCAATTTGACTATTTCTTGTGCCCTTCTAAGAGAAGTTTAGGTCCTTTTGGAAAACATGGTGTCACAATCGTAAACCATAGATGCTCGACAACCTCCTCATAGTAAACCATATGTGCTTGACCACCTCCTATCCTTGCACTAATCACATCCTTGCACCTCCTAGTTAGTGCCTATACTCTAGCTCCTTCTGGGTCTTATCTAAATCTTGATTCATTGCAAGTTGTGGAGAAGTTGGGCTCAACAATTAGCTCTACTAGATCTGCTATGGTTGGGTATGGTTAAAGATCAATTGAGATGAGGTCACCTCATGCTCAACATTAAATATGATACTTAGTCCTCTTTTAATCCTAAACCAAAAGCATGTTTACATGAACACAAACGTGATCACATTTTGTGTTTTACAAAATGGGCTCGTGTTTTGTAGAACCTAAAACACGAGGGTGTTTTAGGTTCCACAAAACGCACTTGTGTTTTGTGGAACCTAAAATAAAATCGTGTTTTAGGTTCCACAAAATGTGCTTTTGTGGAAGCTAAAACATGAGCATGTTTTAGTTTATTTCAAATTTTTAGCCCGCATTTTTAGGCTTGGTATTGGATTGGGAAACCAAACCTAAGGAGTGGACTCAATGATACCTCCTATAGATGTGTTTTTCATTGTCATGCACATTTTTGAACTTCAACATCGTCAGATTTACTTATTTTATAACAAATTTTGATGAAACCAACACCAAAATGACGAGCTAGCTCTTAGCTTTCCAACCATATATTTTTTTAAAATTTTGAAGAAGTTAAGATTTTTATTTTATTTTCTTTGAACATGTCCTCATATTCTTCAATCATATATGTATTGATTTTTCTTTACAACTTGTGATCTACTTATCAGGATTTTAAAATATATATATATATATATATATATATATATATATATATATATATATATATATAATTGTTCTATGCTTCATTCTTTATACATTAAAAAAAATTACATTTTCAATTTTTTTTGTGCAAGTTATGTGATGCACATGCTTAGTGATGCAATTTTCAAGATACATCCACTTTGAAAAACCACAAAAAAATATTCAATAAAAAATAACAAAAAATACAACTTCTAGTACTCACTCTTAACTACATAACTGATTTCAAGAAAATAGTGGCCACTTTTGACCCCATTTTTGTATACCATTTCCATGCACTTATCCTTTTCTACACTAATGGATCCATCAATAGTTCCTATTTAACACCATATAACTATTTTGAATGGAAATCTAAAATGATAATCTATCTCAAAAGGAAGGATTTTATAGGGTTATTATGGGACTTGAGACAAAAATTGCACAGGATGTGTTGGTTCCCAAAATTACTGCAACCCAGAACCCTAAAACATTTCACTATCACCAAGGCTAGGGCTATCATCAAGGTGATTGAAAGAGGTTTATCAATATGTCAAGGGTAATTTTTCCCAATTGATAGGATTGGGTATACTCCTCTTCACTTTAGGTTTAGCTAGACCTAGGAGGGATATTCCTATAGGCATGAAATAGAACACAAACAAACATACACATCCATACCCAATGTACACTTGACCCCTAAAGTTGTCACTAGGTCAAGACAAATTGGTTGTGCAGTCCTCAATATTAAGCTAATTACCACACCATGCATTTGCACTCAAATATAACTACATCACATTCCTTATACTCCTTGAGATGAATCCACTTAACTTTCCATACATAAGATACATAGTGCAAGCATACTATGCATGATTCACCCATGATTAAAATAGATTTACATCACTTTAAATTTATCCCTAGTTATTACACTAAATCATGGACAACATGTATAACCCTGAACTAAATCTACTCCTACTCCTATAACTAACAAAAGAGGGTTTGATTGAAATAGTGAAATTGATCCATCCCCAATATGGACCTGTGCCTACTCCATTAGGCAACAAAGTCATAGAGTGCAAGGAGGAAAGAAAATATGCAGAAGATCAATGGAACCAAACATGTATTCACATATATATCATAAATAGGCCTTCATGCAATGGACATATTAAATCAAGAAAGAACTACAATGATTCATATTCAACAAAAGGAATGGCAAATACAAAGCCTTGTATTAACTTGAATGATGTCATACACCTCCAAACCCTGGTTACAACCATGCTAGCAAATGTGGCAAGGGAAAACATATAGATGTGATTATATATTTTCCATTTAATCATTACAAACTCCCATGGAGACATTCCATTACATGTAGATCTTCTTTATAGATCATTCTTACACTATATGGAATACATCCCTTCACTTGCAAACAAGATTGATGTGATCTAATTCCTGAAAATATTCCCTAGGCGCTTCCAGACCAGATAATTGGTTTAGTGACCAACCCTTAGAATGAATTTTGATCTTTCCTTTATAGCCTTCACAACTTGGATATAAGAATGAAATGGGTGGGAAACCCCTAACAACCCCACCAACTACAATAAAAACATTGATTTCAACTACCCACTTCACATTAGTGGCAATCCAGGAAGTTATTGGCATGCTTTCTTGCTTATTTTGGGCATTTCTGGATGACGGATAGAGCAGGGAAGGGCAATCAATCTTTCCCCAACAAATTGGGCTTCGAAGGGTGGTCCTTCGTTGAGTAGCCTACACTTTGGAGGAGAAGAAAAGAACCATCCAACCCAAAAAGACATAGAAGAAATGAAGATCGGTGGGGGTCGGGCCTTGGACCTTCATCCTTTCACCTTCAAATAGAAAGGAGGAAGAAAAGAAACTTCCAACCTACCGCTTCCTTAAATACTTAGAAGAATTTGAGTTTGCCAAATCTTAGTCATTGAGCCTCTCACCTTCCATCCTTCAAATGAAATAGAAAGAAAAAACATCTGGTCGTCGATGCCTGAAATACTTCAAAACTTTTGAAAACTAGGCAGGTTTCGATGAACGGGTCTTCAGTCTTCTGCCTTCCAAAAGGAAGAAAGAAGAAAAGACAACTTTTGCTTTCCACTACCCACAACACTGAGAAGAAACTTGGAGCCTTGGCGCACTTTAGTGATCAGGCCCTCTCCCTTCCTCTTACCAAAAAGAAGAAGGCAAAAGACCACCCCAACCTCTAAAATCCAGAATACTTAGAAAATTTTGAAACCCTTGGTGGACTTCAGCGGTCGGGCCTTTCTGTTAACACATGCTCTAAAGAAGATGAAAGGTTGCAAGCTTGACCTTCAATGCCTGAAACACTTAGGCGATTTCGCAAGAAACCAAGGTAGAATTTGGAGCCGATAAGAATGGCATAGTGAAGAAGAGAACCTTGAACTTTGAAACTCTGAAAAGGTAGAAAATACAAGGAAAAACTTAAGATTTTGGGACTTAGCCATTTTTTAGGGTTTTTTTCTTTCATTTCAAAAGACAAACACTTAGAAACCTCTTGTAAGGGAACCCATTCAAAATAGTCTCAAATAAGATATAAATGATGGGTTCAACAATGAAGGCACAAAGTGGGATTTTTTGATGGATATGGGGAAAAAATATGCATCTTTGAGAACCAGATTTTCTAGGCACCAATAGAATGTAGAAAAGCCTAAATGGTTGAATAAATGTGATGAAGCATTTGGTATGCTATCATATGTCAGTGTCTCTTGACTTACTTTTTCATATTGAGTCTGCCACTACACCAAATGATGTGTGGACCACATTGGAAAACCTCTTTGGTTAGTAGGATGAAATAATGAGTCATCAATTAGATAATGAACTGATAGGGTTGAGTCCTAGGAATTTTGACACCATACATGACTTCTTCACAAAGTTGAAAGTCATTAGATTGCAATTGAAACAGTGTGGGATAGAAAAGAAAGACACACAACTAATCTTAAGCATTCATTCTAAGCTTGGTATGAACTATTTTTTCTTTGGTTCTACCTTTCATACCACAAAATGGTCTCTAGGTTTGAACTATAAAACACCTTCTCTAGATGAGTTTTCTACAAAACTCACTATGGAGAAAGATAAACTAGTTCACATGAGTATAATTAAACCCTCTAAGTCACATGCCTTGGTTGCATATCAAGGAACAAAAGAACAAAAAGGGTCTAGCAAACAAGATAAGAAACAAAAGAACCAGGGAGAGAAGAATAAAGATCAGAAACTAGTTGCCTCAAATGCAACTAATCAAACCTCTTCATCAAAAGGTGAACAATTGGAGGAGAAGGTCAAGTGTTCCTAGTATAAAAAGCTTGGCCATGATGAACACAATTGTTTAAATAAATAGGTTGATCACCTTTCACGTACTCTTGAAAAGAACAACATCAAGGTGCCTGACTTTGTCAAACAGGGTTCATCAGATGGGTCTTCAAAGGACATAGTAAAGAGTAAGGGGAGAGTGTTGGAATTAGAAGTGACAACTGAGAGGGGGGGTGAATCAATTGTCTTAAAACTTTAAAACTTGTAGTAGTTAATTCCTCTTTACTACTTCATTAATAGATTAATAATGTTATCATGAAAAGCAAGAATCAACAACACATGAGCAGAAGTAGAAATCACACATTTGACACCAAGATTTTTGACATGGAAACCCGATTAAGGGAAAAACCACGGTGGGGGTTAACCCACAAAGATTATACTCTGTTAAAAGTATTACAATGGAGAATGCACATGCATTCAGGCTCACTACCCAGAGTTCACTACTCAAAGAAAGGCTCATTGCCTACAGTAGGCTCACTGCCTATAGGAAGAAGATTACAATGTGTTTGAACTTATAGTTAGCATCTACCAATGTAGAGATTCAGTTCTAGTTAAGCATAGAATACTGACTTGATACACTTCATCTTTGTTCTGCCCTATTTACTACTCTGCCATAAACCATATCTTAGATCTCTTCTCTTTCGCACCCTTTATCTGCTCTTTTCACATTTATGTCATATTTGTACACACACACACACACTTTCAACACTCGAATCCATCAGCTATATATATCCACTTCAAGTAATTCAATCACTTTTTTGTCGGCCTTGTGAAGAACTTAACTAATAATACAAGTACTCTGTTCTGTCAGCTGAATCCATGCGCCAATGATGATGCGTACCAGAAATAACACTTGAAGGTCACCATTCATGTCAGCCACTAACATTATATCCCATACACAACTCACCAAAACACTTCTATCAGATCTACGTAAGGATCTAACACAGGTCGGCATGTTCTTTACTGGACTGTTCTGTCATATTATGACTTGGTACTCAGGTGCTCATAACTTTTACCCCCTTTGTCACCAGAGGATAAAATTCTAGATTTAGATTGCCCTCACAATCCTTATGACTCCTTCAGATCCACAGCATACTCTGATTTTCCACTGGAGAAATCCGGACCAATATACCGGACCCTATCACATGCTCTATTTCTGGCTACCCAGACTTAGATAAATTTTGATTCTGACTTCCGATATGAACAAATTATGTTATGTGGATGAGTGGAATAGTCTTAGTTACAATCAATGACAACACATGTCATGCAAAGCAGTGTCTCTTGCCAACAATCTCCCCCTTTGGCATTGATGGCAACACTTAGTGAAAAATGACTAAGTGTTACTCCCCCTTATTCTATACTCTTATGCTCTCCACTGATTTCAGAGCTCCCCCTTTGCTAGATTCCTCATTTTTCACTATTCTTCACTCCCCCTTTGACATCAATGGCAAAGGATGGGGTCCACAAGCCAAAATTCTCAAAAATTATGTATACAGCGCTGCATATGTACACCCAATCATTAAGTTATATTTACATGAACTTGAGAATATCTACAAAACTACTTTTCAATTGCTCAAGTTCAGAGGCCCAACTTCTTTTCATGCCATCTAAAATTGAGATGTGTCCACTCAGAAGAAATGGGTATGCTCCTGCCTTTGTCAGATCTAAAGGATCACTTGTCTAAACTATAGTTTGAGCTTCTGATAATGTATTAAACATTATTTCTAACTTGGGGGCAATCAATCCCCAGAGCTCACACATTCTCTTCACAAAATTTCCTTTTTCTTTAACAAGCTTCTTTATTTCATCAGTCAAGATGATTACTTGACATTCTTGACTTATAGAGGAAATTGTTAGAGGATCAAAATTTTGAGATAGATTTGACAATTTTTGTTCTTGCTCCTTTATCTTCTTTTCAATATCCTTACTGACTTTGGGCCAAGATAGACAAAATTTGTATATATCACCTCCATCACTTAGAGCTTTTTGAATACTCTTTATACTGATACCAAGTATCATCCTATCATTCCTTATTAGGCTCTTTATTTCATTAAATTTCTTATCCAAAAATTTATTTTTGACTTTAGTCTCTGCAGACTTCTCAAAAGACTCAAAATGTGTACTTATAGAATTTACAAGATTCTTTAGATGTCTTAAGGGAGAGTTAGATGGATTCTTCTGGAAAGTTGGCATTATCTTCTCCAATACACTAGATGCATGACTTAATAGCTCACTATCCTCTATATGAGATTTCAATATCTTTTCACTTGCTTTGGCTTGTGTTAAGGATGCTATCTTCATCATTTGGACTGAACAGAGAGTATCCAAGTTGATTGGTCCTTGAATTAGTTATGGTTCATCAAACTCTAGCATCTCTTTACTCAGAAAACTTTTCACTGCATCTGCAGTGTGTCTTGCCACCATTTCCGGACCACTTTCCTTTCCTTGAGTTTTCACAGTATCAGGACTATCAACATTTGCACCATCTTCTTTTGCTTTATCTTCCTTATCTTTGACTTCTATTTCACCTTTCTGTATGTTATCTGTAGCCAGATTCTTTCCTTTGACCACACTATTTGCAATCTATTCCTAAGGATCTTGTGTAGCAGCAGTATTCTCAACATTATCTTCTTTTTTGGATTGATCAGGAGAAGTTGGAGTATCTCCTGCATCATCAGTTTGGTCCACCATCTTTGTATCTTCTTTGTTTATTTGTTCCTCTTCCAGAACATAGGAGTCATCAACCTTTATTTGTTGCTCATCAATTTTCATCTTTTCAATATCTAGGATTGATGAATCAATCTCATCATCAGTCTCATCCTCAACAAATTGAAGATTGTGTCTCTTCAATGCACTTAGAAGTGCTTCCTGTGTTTCTTTAACTATTTGGTCCAATTCTCCAAGCATTAGTTTGTTCATTCTCTTCTTGCTCCTGAATTCATCCTTCACTTCTTTGAATATCATACTCATTTGAACATGAGTGATCTCAGGGCATAGTTTTATCCATATATTCTCTCTAAGCTCCATATCCTTGGTTATTGCATTTTCTTTCTTGAACTCCAAAATGTTTGCAAGACTTGGAGGGATCTTAGAAGTTATTTCAATTAGGGCCTTATTATAGATATTCAGATATCTAACAGTTACTTCCTCCCACATCCTCTTATCTATGTCACTGTATTCATCATAAAATTCAATCATGGGTTTCAAATTTCCATCCATAGTTACTAATTTTATTACATCTTCCACAGAAATTATGGGCTTCTCAACATATGTATTTGTCTTCTGCCTTTTCTTTGTCTTTTTGCTTTTAGAGTGCTTCTCCTTAGTCACTTTGGCAGCGTTTGTTCTAGAGGCTTTCAACTCCTTTACCTTAGCATCAGAATATGTTCTTTCTTCATCAACTTTTGTGCTCTTATAGGTTCTTGTGGCCTTTGTTTTCACTCTTTTTCCTTCTTTTTTGGATGATTTGCCTTTCGGTATCTCAAGATTGGTAGGTTTTGGAGGAACATGGGTAGCAGCAGAGCTTCTAGCAGTCCTTGATTGTTGGGATAGGTGTTGTACACCTTGCATAATATTGTACTATTTTATTCAGTTACCACTTGTATAAGTTGTATTGTAACATTGGGTTAGTTATTTTATGTGTGTGGGACACAGAGTAATTAATTATTATTTGTATTATTTGATTAATTGGGAAAAGTTAGTACCAATAGTCAAATGTGGGGTCAAGTGGTTTTATAAGGTAATGGTTTTGTGTTACCATGGTTTTTGGGGCACATGGTTTTATCCAATACCACAAGTTGTATTTGTGTGAGCTTGGTCTATAAAAGCAAGCACATGGTTAGTGGTTTAGGTAATGTTGGTTGTTTCATTGTAGGTGGATTGGAGGTTTGAGAGAGATTGTCATTGTATTGAGTTCTCTCCTGTAAGTGCATATTGTGAAGTATGGTAGGTGATGTGTGGATTCATGCTTGTACACATGGAGGTTGCATTGGAGGTGCTTGATGGTTCAAGGGTATTCATGGAGGCTCATAGATTGTATTGTAATACTCTTATTGTTGAATAATACATTTGAGTGTGGATGCTTTTGGAGGCTAGGTTTTTTCCTAAAAAGGGTTTTCCCAGGGTATATCTTGTGTTCTCTTGTTGCTTGTTCCTTGATCTTTTGCATTATGGTTTGTTTCAGCATCTTGTTTCTCCTATTGGATTATGTTAGGAATTGGTTTAAATAGACCTAAAAATTCCTAACATTGATGTGGAGGAGGATCCTACTAGAGCACTTCCTTGTTTCTTATCCTACTTCTCCTTCTCAACCTTTTCAGTTCTCTCCCTGAATTGCCTCATGGCTTCCTTTGTGAGACCTAGATTCTTGACCAACTGCTCAACTTATTTTCTTAATTTTCTATTGGTTTTAGGTTCTCTGAGCTCAGTATGCAATTTTAAAATTAGCTCCTCATATGTCCAAAATCTTTCAACTGTTGTGTCTTTTGGTTTGCTTAGAAGATGTTGAGCATACATATTCAAGATTTTTCCATCTACTTCATACCCCATGGGCATGATCCAAACAGTTCTGGGTTCCACTACTTCCATTAGGCACTAATCAGTGTGAACCATAAAACATATTTCATTCTTGTACTTCTCAACAATTGTTGTAGGAATTCTTTCCCTTGAATGCATCATACTCTGAAAGTTCTTGAAGTATCCCTAGATTGCAGTTTTCTGTTCTTTAGAGTTACCAATGCCGTGTAGGTGATCTCTAATCTAAATAGCAACTAGCTCATCATTAGTCCAGTGCACACCCTTTACTCCAGGTACTTCATTCATATAGTAGAAGAACAAACATAGAACCAATGTACCATATTTAAAAGTATTTTTCTTATCTTTCTTGATTTTGTTCAAGTTCTCAATTAGCTAGTTCTGTAACAACTCACAGAAGTCATAATTTGCATTTCCTTCAACATTTGATACACTGCATGTATAGCAGTTTTGCAGACTAAATTCTCTCTTCTAGAGTGATAGATCTTGTAGCCAATCACCATGGAAGTAAACTTCACATCTGGTTCTATAATGTCATTTATGGTCATAGCCCTCTTATCAAATTTTGCACCAATTGCATTAGTAATAGTTTGGTTTTTCACATATTTCAACATGGGTAATCCACCAGTTGAGTTTAACCCTGTCACAATTATGATAACATCCTTGGTAATCTTGAATGGTTTTAACATCCATATGAATTCATCATGCATCTAAGTCAAAACATACCAGACCCATTCACCTTCATCAAATGTTGGAAACCCCATAATCTGAATAAAATGTTTGTCATGTAGTGCCTTATACTCGGGTTTAAGATCGTGATTTTCATCCATTAGTTGACTCTCAAACAAATCTACAAACCTTGAGTCCCCAAATTTAGCTATGCTCACATGAATATAAACCCTAATATCTTCAATATGCAGCACACCATACGGAACACTTGAAAATGCACCTAATGGGTCAACTTCTATAGATTTATGTGGATGTTTCCTAAATTTGGGTCAAGGCCTTTAAGTAATGTCAGCGACCAAGGGTGTAGCCATTGCAAAAGGATTATAAGTTCAAATTTTCGCAGATAAATACCTTTTTCACGAGATTAGGGTTGACGGATAAATTCGCCAGTCATAATTCAATTCCTTGTAATCTTAGCTCAGACACTATTCTTCTTGCTTTCTTCAAGTGCAAAGTGATTCAAATGAGGAGTGAACACCTTTTTATGCTCCGCAAAACCTAATTTTCCTTTGTAATAAATACTCTGCCCTAACTTCATCTGGTTACTCAATTTCTTGAACAGTTCTTCATGAATCACTCTGCAAATTTCCATAGCAACATCTTTTCTTACAAAAATCCTTCTAAATGTTCTAAAACAATTCAAAATATCTTCTCTCATTGTGCTAGATCCAGGCACCCACTTACTGGCTAGGGGAATTTGATTTTCAATGCAGCTCCCCCTGAGTTAGAGCTCCAAATTCAATTCCTAGAGGAATTGTCAGCACCGGATTCTGGTGTGGACCCATTATTATTGTTCACAATTGTTTTCTTAACCCATGTCTTGCTCATTTCATTCTGGATCTCATTCACATCAATTTTTCCTTTGCCTTTGTCTTGTCTCTGCTCATCCCGTTTTCTGTTTACCGGACCTCTTCTTTCATTGTTCCTACTTTTGTAGAATCTTGCAATATGACCAGATCTATTGCAATTAAAGAAAACAACATTTCTTTGCTTATATACTTGATTTCCTCTTGGTTTGCACTGATTATCCATGTGTCCATATCCATTGCAAGTAAAGAAGTAACCATTGAAAGAGTTTCCATTTTCTCTAGAGATATTCATTATCATACTTTTGCATTCATTTGATCTATGACCATACCTCTTACACTTGAAGCATTGATCAGAGAAGGATGGACCATTTTGACTTACTCTACTTTTGCACTGAGTAGCTCTATGACCAAATTTATTGCAATTAAAACAATTTCCATTGAATGATGGATATCTTTGAGCATTAGGTTGTCTTACCGGAGGTCTTCTAGGTTTGTTTCTCCCATTCCTTGGATGAAAATTTCTTTGTCCAGATCTAGAGCTTTCACCTTTCTCATATCCAAGACCATGCTTGTCATTAGCCTTTTTCTGTCCTTCAAGTAGTGCTTCAAGTTTAGTTGAGCTTATCTTGAACTTCTTGTATTCATTTGCAACTTCTAGGTCATGTCTGAGAATGACAATTTGCCTTTCAAGTTCTCTCTCATTGTCTCTACTTTCTTGTAGATTAGACTCTAGGAGGCTAGCTATTCCATCCAATCTACAGCATTCTTTAGTTCTTTCTTTTAGATTTTAATTAAGGTCTTCTTTAGTTTTCTTTCTATCTTTAATTTCTTTGGTTACCTCATCACCTTGGATTCCATCTCATGTTTTAGGACGACTTCTTTGGCTAACTTCTCACATTCCTTTGTCTTCTCTTTTAGAGCCTCATCCTTGTTGTTGTTTTCATAATGAGTTGAAGTGTTCCTTCCTCTTCTCATTGGATTTGCTCAATTTTTATTTTAAAGTCTCAATGAAGTCTTCAGCATTTTTGAGGTTCTCTTGCAGCTCTTCGACTTCTGCTCTGGATTGCTCAAGATCTTCTAGAGCGAGATTAAGTTGCCCTTGGAGGTTATATACATCCATTTTACTGCCTTCCCAGATCTTCCTCAAGCTATTAAACTTTTTCAAAGGAACCTTACTTTGATACGAATTGTTGGAATTAGATGTGACAATTGAGAGTCGGGGTGAATCAGTTGTCTTAAAACTTTAAAACTTGCAACAATTATTTCCTCTTTACTACTTCATTAATAGATTAATAATGTTATCATGAAAAGAAAGAATCAACAACACATGATCAGAAGTAGAAATAACACATTTGACACCAAGATTTTTGACGTGGAAACCTAGTTAAGGGAAAAACCACGGTGGGGGTTAACCCACAAAGATTATACTCTGTTAAAATTATTACAATGGAGAATGCACATGCATTTGGGCTCACTACCTAGAACTCACTGCTCAAAGAAAGGCTCACTCCCTACAAGAAGAAGATTACAATGTGTTTGAATTGATAGTTAGCATCTACCTATGCAAAGATTCAGTTCCAGTTAAGCACATAATACTGACTTGATACACTTCATCTTTGTTCTGCCCTATTTACTACTCTGCCATAATCCAGATCTTAGATCTCTTCTCTTTCGTACCCTTTATTTGCTCTTTTTGCATTTACTTCATATTTGTACACACACACACCTTCAACACTCGAATCCATTAGCTATATATATCCACTTCAAGTAATTAAATCACTTTTCTATCGACCTTATGAAGAACTTAACTAACAATACAAGTACTCTATTATGTCGGCTGAATCCATGCGCTAATGATGATGCATACTAGAAATAACACTTGAAGGTCACCATTCATGTTGGCCACTAACATTATATCCCATACACAACTCACCAAAACACTTCTATCATATCTGCATAAGGATCTAACATAGGTCGGCTTGTTCTTTACTGGACTGTTCTGTCATATTATGACCCGGTACTCAGATGCTCATAACTTTTACTCCCTTTGTCACCAGAGGTTAAAATTCTGGATTTAGATTGCCTTGACAATCCTTATGACTCCTTCAGATCCACAGCATACTCTAATTTTCCACCAGAGAGATCTGGACCAAGATACCGGACCCTATCACATGCTCTGTTTAGGGCTACCCAGACTTAGATAAATTCTGATTCTGACTTTCAGTATGAACAAATTATGTTATGTGGATGAGTGGAATAGTCTTAGTTGCCATCAATGACAACACCTATCATGCGAAGTGGTGTTTCTTGCCAAAAGAAATGACCTAGTTGTTTCTTCACAACCTAATACTTGGATCATTGATGCGGGTGCTTCACACCAGATGGCTTCCCTACAAGATGGTTTTGCCTCCTTAAAGCCATGTTCCATGCCATCCATATTTATGGGTGATGATGCTCCTATTCAAATGCATGGGAGAGGGTCTATTGACGTGGGAAAAGGAACATTTTAAGATGTTCTCTATGCTCCATCTTTGTCAACTAATATTCTATCTATTTATCAAATCACTCGCATAGGCTCTGGCAAGTGGGTTGAGTTCACACCAGACAAAGCAATAATCAGTGAGCATGACAAAGGCAAAGCATGGAGGGCCACACAACTTCTAGAGTTAGTACATAACGACTTGGACGAACCATTTCCACATCCATCTTTCAACAGGGCTAGATATGTCTTGACATTCATTGATGATCTTTTTAGATGTTATGTATGAAAAGTGGGAAAGGGATAAAGTGTTAAGTGTATATCCAATCAAACTCTCCTTTCATAGTAACATTCAAGGACAACAACTAAGCTAAGTCACTACAGATGATAGAGGACTCTGCTATAGGTTGATGTACTCAGGAATTATATGGAAAGATAGATTAGATTGATAGATTTATCAAACCTTAGATTCAATAAGCCTCAAACCCTAATTATCAGGTATAGATGAACATAATGCTATAGATCATCATACAAAAGACACAATCAGGAAGGATTAGAAACATAGCAGAAGTTGGGTTTTTGAAATTGAAGACTTTACAGACTACAAGGTGGACACCCAAGTATGATAAGGTACTTTTTCTACAAATCTAGAATAGTAACCAGTGTTAGATGATGTTTATCTCCCTAGTTTGGGATAAATCTAGTCGAGAGGACTATGGAAATCTAGTCGAGAGGACTATGGGGCGAGCGCCCTAGTCTAGTAGGGTAGAATATCAACAACTTTCTACAAGATCCCGAATCTTTATCCTCTAAATTGCTTCTTTGTACATGCCTTTCTCCAAATCCCGCACTTGTAACCTGTAATCACAAAGAGAGGGGTTTGGGGGTTGTGGTGTTTAAGAGCTTGCCTCAGTCAATCCCCAAAAAGACATTCAAGTCTTCCAACATTATTGTTAGATAGAGTGTGGGCCCAATGGAGGGCAGAGGCTAAAGTAATGATGAAATAGATTGATTGAAACACAAATAGATGTCACCTTAAAGGTGAATCCTTCACGGAGATGAAGATCCTTCAAATCACGAGGAGACAAATTGATGAAGCCAAATCTGCAACAAACAAACACAATAACAACACAATTCTGCTCTACAACACAATGAATTCTATGAAATCCCTTAACTCAATACCGCAAGTTCACATTATCCATCTAGGTGTAAAATGAAGTCATAAACTCACTTATATATGCATTCCCACTAACTTTCATAAATTAAATTGAATAGGCTGACATAGGGAAACCTTTTGAGAGGGCCCAAGCTGACACATTAAAATTTAGATCCTGGCAAATCAGCCTGGACTTGGGCATGGGCGCCCAAGTCCCAAGGCCATTTTTAGGCCTTAATTAAAGTTTAGAGTGGGCCCCTAAGTCCCATTTAACATGGGTTTCAGGGGAAATTGCTCCAAGATAAGTATTAAGTTTGCATAATGTAAATGAGGGGACCTAGGAGCTAAACTAAGAGGTAAAAAGGCATAGGGTTACTTTTTACTCCATAAAATTGAGCCCCCACTTTAATGTATGTATTATCTTATGATCCATACATGCAGAAAGTATGGTCGAAAACACATCAAACACACTAGGCACATAAAGCTAAGGCATAGCCAAAGGTTGGAGGACTATTTCTAGCCCCCAATCTCAAGTAAGCACTAGAAAACACATAGAAGACACACAAGACACAATGAAGACATTGAGAAGCACACAAAACATGGAGAATACAATGGAAGCACACAATACATGAAGAAGACATAAGAGCAATCATGCAATACATGAAGTATACATTGATGTAACAACTAAAATAAAATCCTAAACTAGGGGGTAGAGAGAGATCATCACTACGCACCTTTACACTGCCAAAAACACACAAAACAAAACCCAAATTATGGAGGAAGCTCATCACTATGCGCCATTAGACCACACCAAGGGAAGACATGCCAACCAAAAACCTAAATGTGGAGGGAACTCATCTCTACGCACCTTTAGACCACACTCGGGGGAAGACACAACAAACATGCAAGGAAGACACACAGAATACACAAGCACCGCATAGTATGCCATAGACACACTATATGTCTTATACACAAAAAAAATGAGTGATGGGAAGGAGCTTATTGCTAAGTCCCACCATCTAAAACATGCCAAACACACTTGATAGTTGAGATATGCTACCACAACCGCCAAAGAAATGCTTAAGGGTGGATGACCCAAGATCCAATCCCACCTTCACAGAGGTCTTTGTATAAAAGGATGTGCACTAGCTCAGGAGATACACCATCCCACCTCACAATGAGGGCATTTTATAAAAGGATACGTACTAGCCCAAGAGATATGTCATCTCGCCTTGTGGAGAGGGCTTTTTTCTTTGCATATAAAAGGATGTGCACTAGCTCAAGAGATACACCATCCCGCCTCGTGATGAGGGCTTTCAAACACACTTTGTTAATGTCAAAAGATAATCAGACAGATACCATTATATAAGCCCCCACCTTAAGGTGGTTGATACCACTTGCCGGTATTAAGCACATTAAGGTAGAGTGAAAACAAGCAAGGGAACAAGAGCTCTTGTAAAGCCCATGCCCCCAAAGGTGAAATGTGCCATGATCACTGAATGTTTCCACAAACACATTGATAAGATTTGCTAAGATAATCAACAAGATATAAGGTTAGACCATCTTACACTAATATAATAACCAAATCAAATCATGAAAGTTGTGTATAAATCATGTATTAGAACATGTCAAGAACCAAGGCTACACTTGCAGGTTCGGATCTGAGTATAGTCGTTGGGCTTAAATACTACAGGTATCTCAGAACCGAGTGTAACAACAAGGTGAGATACAAAACCATCCAAAGTGCATGGAACAAATTAAGATTATTGTAAAATGTTTGTTACAAGAGATAGCAGAATATGATATATCACATGGAGTGATTCTACTAGTCAAGCATTAGATATAATATCGACCCCATCTTCATATATGGACTAGGTCCATTTTTTCTTTCTCACTGAAGGGACACACGGTCCTTATCAGTATTTGTTTGTTTTTGTCATTCGTTGACTAGTTAGAATCACTAAAGAAGGTAAACAATAAAATCAGAGAGGAGAACAAGTGCCTTAGGAACACCACGTAGGAGGATGCCCCCAAGACATCATTCGCAATGCTATTCCCCTAAGGCACAACATACAATAATAAAATAGGGGAGAGAAGAGAGATAGAAGAATGATGAAACAAATAGAAGAATGTTCACAACAGAAGCAGTCTCCCAATATCTTGGACCTTACAGGAGTATCAAGGGTCATCCTAGGAGACCTAAATAACACATAATCACAACACAGGGGGAACACAACACAACATATATATATAGACACACACACATATATACATATATACACATATACATATATACACATATACATATATACACATATACATATATATATACATATACATATATATATGTATATATATATATGTACACACATATACACATATACACACATATATATACAATATACACATATACATCTACATATACATATACATACATATATATGTATACATACATATATATATATAAGAGGAATTCAAACTTGTGAGCATCTTAGAGAGATCCTCCATCAAGTGTGACACATTGTGTGAGAAGTTCATACCTAATCGATTGTTATTGCCGAAATAGTTATGTGGTACTTGTTTCTCAAGACTCTGTATATTGAAAATCTTTTGTTGATTATGAGGAAGGGAATCATTACTATTTCCCACTGATGGCAACTACCTTGTTCTTTTCCGGTCCTTTGTTCTCTTGTTCTAATTTGCTTGATGAAGGAGTCTTTCACGATGAAATGGGATACTTTCCATCGTGACAACTTTTTCTTGCTTAATATTATCTTGTCGAGGTCGCTCAATTTGTATATCTGGTGATTTTGGTTATCTCCCGATCCTTGGAGGGATACTGATGGAGGAAGCCCAACATAGATATCTTTACTACGTGGATGAGTTGATTCTTCAATCTTATCCTTATCCACTTCTATCATACCGATTATTTCATCATAGTCGAGGTAGTCATTTTCTTGCTCTATTGTATTTTGTTCTACCATATTATTGTCACTGTGCTTAGGAAATAGATTAGTAAAGATCTATAAATTATGATTTGGAGGGGCAACCAATTTATTTCCATTGTCATTCACACTAGTTACCTATATTATATTAGAATCAATGAGGTCTTGAATTTCATGTTTAAAAATGCATACATCATTCAATGTCATGTCATATCAAGTGGTGATACTGACAAAAGACATTAGCATCAAATGGTTCTTGTATCTTTTTATTATCAAATGGTTTAATAGGAGGAAGCTTCAAAAGATTGTTTCTTACTGCTTGATTCAAAATTGATTGAAGAGAGTCCAATAGTGGAGTAAATTGTCTTTGTTGTTGCTTGAATTGAAATGGTGCTCATTTAGGATTACCAATAGTAGACACCTATGATTGAAAATTATTTGAATGTTGTCCATTGATCTTGATGAAACTCTTGTTATTCCTCTTAAAGTTGTGTTTAGATGGTCTAGTCATGGATTGACCAACTTGACCTGATGAGTTTTGATTCTCGTACTGACTAGATGAAAGTTGGTAATCGCAAAGAGCTGTGCATAAATGTTGAAAAGAGCTATACTTCATCAAGAGGATTTTATCACAGATGTTAGGTTGTAAATTTGTAATAAATACCTTTGAAAGATCTTCATCTTTAATCAGATATTGTATTTGTGAAATGAGTCCTTGATGTTGACTGATGAATTATGTCAATTTCTCTTTCGATCCTTGTTTGCAATGAACCAAATCAATCAAAGAGACAATAGGTCTAATGTTTGCTTGGAAGTGTTGTAAGAATTGATCGACTAGTTGTGAGAAGGAATTTATTGAATTAGGAGGTAGAGAGCAAAACCATTCCAAAGTAGTATCTTTGAGGGATCATGGAAAGAGTTTTGCTAACAAGTCTTCTTCAAATAACAAATCACCACACATCATTGTGAATGCTGACACATAAGTATTAGGGTCACCTTTACCACCATACTTTTCAAAGCAAGGAGTCTCAAATTTTTCATACATTGGAGTTCTTAGGATTGCATAGGATAAAGGACTACGAGCATGATATGTTAGTAAAGTAGGTTGAGAAGAAGAATTAGTCAAGTTTGTTACCTTTTTTTGTAAGGTGGTCATGCTTTGCAAGAGTTGGTTTAAAAGGGCATCATTAGGTGATGCAATTTGTTGTTGAGAAGAATTAGAAGTTGTGGTAATGAGATTTTGAGGTGATTGGTTGTGAGTGGTAACAAAAGGTGGTTGAGAGAAATTGTAAGTGGAAGGGAGAGGTGGTTGAGAATAGGTGGAATAGAGAGGTGGTTGAGAATGATTATTCATATAGGAAGACACCTTAGGTTCTAAGTTTTTGATAATTGAATCCCACAGTCTTGTACTTCTGTGAATTAGTGCCATTAGATACTCCCATGCTAGTGGTAGCATTACTAAAAGCTTGTGCATTAGTAGTGAGAATTGATGATGTGAAAGTGGACATTTTGGTAGTTGGTATAGGTGTCGATACATGTGTATGATTCAGTGAGACAAATTGTTAATGGTATTTGTGCAATCAAGCACTGACATTATGTTGTTACCCAATATATGGGCTATCCCACAGAGTGTGTTAACACTATCTTGTCCTTCTTTTAATAACTTTCTTAGACTATGAACAACAGGTACAACCTCTTCAGCTATCCTTTCTTTTTCCACAAATGATTTGAAAATCAGCTAGTCCTTTATCAATTTTATTAATTTGTTCATCAGGTACATGTGTTATCACATCAATTGGATCTTCAAAATCATGAAATGCTTGTTCCTACATTGTAGTGGTAGGAGATATGATATCTTGCAAAGTTTGTGTTTCACCCTTTGTAAAATAAGTGTTCAATGGATTTTCAGATGTTTGCATATTAGTGCTATTCAAAGCACTAGAACCCATTAGTCTACAACTTCTCATTATAAGGATGTTTCTAATAGGTCAATGGGTTATACAACTCATGCAAAAACATACAACATTCAATGCACAAACTAATAGAACAACATAAAAGAGTAAGGTAGTTATGCTTGTTGAAATACACAATGTGTAATTGCAAAAGGTGAAAGTTTCAATGCTAGGATACAAACGTATGCTCTATAATTCAACACTAAACTTCAAAATCAGATTTGAATGAATGTTGAAAAGGAGTAGCAAAATCTGAAACTGAAATTTTGACTACAATCCCTAGTTTTTGCAAAGACTAGGTTATATGAGAAATACAACTTTTTAGGCAAAACCCTAGAAAATGAAGTTTTTAAGTGCAAGATTTGATATGAATAAAATATGAATTACTGTAATAAGGATCAGATCTGATGTAAATATCAGAAAATCATATCTTTTTGTGATATGCAACATAAAATATGCAAAATTACATCTTAATGCAAGCCTAGAATGCTTGTTTTTTTCAAATGTATGCAAAAAAATTTCAATGTGAGATGATAAATATGATATGAATGAATGTAAAAACTGATTACAACACTCAGTAAGCTACAAGTTCAATAAAATAATGGGTTCACCAAAAATGTTATTTATGAAAAGTGGGAAACAGATAAAGTGTTAAGTGTATATCCAATCAAACCCTCCTTATATAATAACATTCAAGGACAACAACCGAGCTAAGTCACTACAGATGAAAGAGGACTCAACTGTAGGTTGATGTACTCAAGAATAATATGGAAAGATAGATTAGATTGATAGATTTATCAAACCCTAGATTCAATAAGCCTCAAACCCTAATTATAATGAAAATAGGTATAGACGAATAAAATGCTACAGATCACCGGATAGGAAGACACTTAGGAAGGATAAAAAACATACCAGAAGTTGGATTTTTGGAATTGAAGACTTTGCAAACTACATGATGGGTACCCAAGTCTGATAGGGTACTTTTCTACATATCTAGAATAATAAGTAGTGTCGGATGATGTTTAGCTCCTCAGTTTGGGGTAAATCTAGTTGGGAGGATTGCGAGGTAGGTGCCCTAATCTAGTAGGGTAGAATATCAACAACTTTCTGCAAGATCCTAAGTTTTTATCCTCTGAATTACTTCTCGGTACATGCACTTCACCAAATCCCACACCTGTAACCTGCAATCACAAAGAGAGGGGTTTGGGGGTTGTGGTGTTTAGGAGCTTGCCTCGGCAAGCCCCAGAATGGCATTCAAGTCTTCCAACACCGTTGTTAGATAGAGTGTGTGCCCAATGAAAGGTAGAGGCCAAAGCAATGATGAAATAGATTGATTGAAACACAAATATATGTTACCTTAGAGGTGAATCCCTCACAAAGATGAAGATCCTTCAAATCATGAGGAGATAGATTGATGAAGCCAAATACGCAACAAACAAACACAATAACAACATAATTCTGCTTTGCAACACAATGAATGCTTTGAAATCCCTTAGCTCAATATCAAAAGTTCACATTATCCATCTAGGTGTAAAATAAAGTCATAAACTCACTTATATATGCATTCCCACTAAATTTTGTAAATTAAATTGAATAGGCTGATAGAGGGTAACCTTTTGAGAGGGCCCAAGTTGACACATTAAAATTTAGATCCCAGCAAATCAACTTGGACTTGGGCATGGGTGCCCAAGTCCTAGGGCTATTTTTTAGGTCTTGATTAAATTTTAGAGTGGGCCCCTAAGTCCCATTTAACATGGGCTTTGAGGGAAATTGTGTTGGGATAAGTATTAAGTTTGCATAATGTAAATACGAGGACCTAGGAGCTAGACTAAGAGGTAAAAAGTCATAGGGTTACTTTTTACTCCATAACACCAGATACACTTGGGTTTATTTTCTTAAGCAAAATTCTGAGGTCTTTGATTCTTTTCAAGACTTCAAAGATTTTGTAGAGAAACAATCTAGGAAGGCCATGAAGACTCTACGTCTAGATAATGATGGGGAATATGTCAATAGGTTTGAATAGTTTTGTGTCTTACATGGGATTGATCTTTAGCACATGGTTCCCTATACTCCACAATAGAATGGTGTCATAGAATGAAAGAATAATTCATTGAAAGAGATGGCCAATTATATGATTCACTCTAGACGTATGGCACCTTAGTACTGGGTGGAGGCCATTAACTATGCATGTTACATCCAAAAAAAATGCATTCCTCACAAAGATGTGAAGGGGGTAACTGGACTGTCCAAGCTTAGACTGGTCATAAACATGCAATTAAGCACTTTAAGGTGTTTGGTTCTCCTACATGGCCCCACATTCCAGTAGAGAAATGCGAGGATATGGATCCATACAAATCAAACCTTGCATATTTGTTGGGTACCCAAACAATGTCAAAGGCTACAGGCTTCTCCACCCTACCGCACATGAGCTATTCATCGATTGGAATATTCATCTCAAGGAGGAAACTTCCAGTTATCTTCTACCACTTTTCCATCAACCATTACATTGGAGAGATTGTGACATGGTGATAGTTCTTCAGAGGATCTTAATCCTCTTGATCATGATGAGGAGTCTTCTTCATCCACTTCAAATGACACTAGTGATGTTGAGGATCCACCTTCCTCTCCTAGTAATCATTCAAAGGTTGATGATTCTCCTCCAGACTCTCCTACATCTAGGACTCTTTGGGCTCATTAGACTTTGTAGTCAGTAGGTGATTGGGTTGGTGATCCTTTAGATACTCGAAGAACAAGGTCACAATTTCAACAGGATCCACATATCATCGTTTCTTAAGCTTCTGGTCCATAGACCTTTAGGGAAGCTTTTAATGTCCTTGAGTGGGATGCTACTATGCAAGAAGAGTTTAGTTCCTTGGAAAAAATCAAACTTGGGATTTAGTCCCACTTCCTAAGGGAAGGAAACTTTTTCAATGCAAGTGGATATAGCAAACAAAATTTACAGAAGATGAGTCAGTTGACAAGCATAAGGCTCACTTGGTTGCCAAAGGACTCTCCTAGGTGCTTGGGATTGACTACTCTAAGAATATTGTGCCAATAGCCAAAATGAATTCCATTCAACTTGTACTTGCTATAGCTACAACCCATCATTTGAAAGTTCATCAGATGGATGTAAAGAGTGTTTTTCTTCATGGTGACCTTTAGGAGGAAATATACATGGCGCAGCCACAGGGGTTTGTTCAGAATCCTTCATTTGTTTTTTGACTTTAGAAGTCTGTCTATGGCTTCAAACAAGATCCTCAAGTCTGGTATGCCAAGATGGACTCCTTCCTTTTGTCAGTTGGGTTCACTTGATGTCATTCTGATCCAAAAGTATACATTCTACAGTATGATGATACTCTCACATTTTTGGTTCTTTATTCCAATGACTTGTTGATGATAGGGAGTAACTCATCCACCATCAAGATAGTGAAAAATGCTCTTCATGATTGATTTCTAATGTCAAACTTGGGTCTTCTACACTACTTAGGGATTGAGATCACTCAGTCATCTTTAGACCTATCTTCATGGCACAACCCAAGTACGAACTTGATATGCTCTCCAAATTTCACATGGCTGACTATAAGCGTGCACTAACTCCATTTCTATCTGGGGTCAAACTTGAGGCTAAGTGTTCTTCACCCTTGGTTGATGGTACCTTATACCGATAGCTTGTTTCCAGGAGTCTAATCTATCTAACTCACATGAGGCCTGACATTTCATATGTTGTGGGCATGGTCTCTTGGTTCATGCAGGAGCCCCGTGAGTTGCATTGGAAAGTAGCTAAGTGGATACTCCACTATGTACAGGGCGTTCATAGTTATGGGATTCATTATTTCTATTTCATCTATAGAGGTTGAGTATCAAGGGGTAGTTAATGTGACCTCTGAGGTCATCTAGCTAGATAATATTTTCACTGAGTTTGGCATTTAATTTAGAAATATCATAGTAATCTTTTATGATAATCAGAGTGCACTATAGATCTCAAAGAATATATTCCATCACCATTGGACTAAACATATTGAGATACATATTCACTAGATCCAAGAGTTGATTCATGGAAACATCATTGATCTCAAGTACATTCAGACATTAGAGTAGATCACAAATATCTTCACCAAACCCTCCACTGAGAGCATGTTCCTTCATTTTCGATCTTTGATGGGGTGCAACTAGTGTCTACTTTAGGAGGGGCTTCTTAGTCCTTTCTTTCACTCTCTCTACTTTGGGGGGTATTTTCTCTCTCTATTTTTTGGGGGGCTATTCCTTTGTAGGGGGAATTCTTTGTACATGGGTACCACATTGGGCTTCATTTACTGGGACCCATATCTTTTCACCCACCTAAGCTATGCTTAAGGGGGCGTATTAGTGTATGTTTTTTATTTTCCTTATGTTATGGGATATTTTATTTTCCTACACATATTATTAAGCTTGCTTAAAGTAATTAGGCATGGTTATTATGAGGCCACATGGCATTATCCATCAATTACATCTATCTCTCACCCACACTTGGGTAGTTGAGTTTCACACCCTCTTTCAGATTTATATGCCACCTCTCATAACCATTTATTTGTCTTTATCTGAGTAGGTGCAACCATGTATTTTGGCATTGGCCAAGTAGGTAAAACTTTCATCTATTCTGGGTAGTTGGAGTTATTACTCCTCTTGGATGTATTTGCCCATATTTTGCTTTATATAGCTCTCATCTCTCCTCTTTAGTATTCATTAAGAGTAATGTGAGTATTCTCAAAATTCTCTTGCAGTTTGTCTCTTGAGCTCTCTCTTTTAGGATAGTCTCTCCATTCCACTATTTTGATCTTGAATCATCTATCGATTGGAGTGCATGTGATCTATGACTGACAAGGCTACGATTCTCATTTCTCACAGAATCTAACACTCAACCAATTAAAATTGTATTGTAATTAATAATGACATGTTCCCAACTTGACATAATTATAAATTATTATTTCAAACAAATCAATCCATCTCTCCCAAAAATTGTGTAATAAATACGTGGTTTAGAGACATCAACCACCAAATTCTGATTACCTATAAAATAAATATGCAGATGTAAGGCTCACCCTTTAGAAATCAAATAATAAAATTAATAATACCAAATTTTAAAATTGGCTACCTATGCATGCCATTGTGATGTAGGAGCATCCATGGCATAGTGGCAATCTTGTGTCAACCATAAATATGTTTAATTTTCTGTTGCATTTTTTGTGGTGGTTTGAATTTCATATTTTGTCTTGTGAAATTCATTTTGATGTACATTTGGATGTTATGTTAGGTTTTAAAATTAAATTTTCAATTTGGAATTAAATTTGGTAAAAGTGGAGATAGTGGAGCTAGTGGGAATCGTGCTTTGAAAGCACAAAATCTAGAAAAAGCAAAAAGGAGCGTGGGTTTCTTGGATAATTTATATTGCATTTAAAATATTATTTTTGAGATTCTAAAATCCCTAAAAAATAGGGATGAAGAGAGTGGGCACCCAAGATAAGGAAATTAAATTTTTGTTTTAATACATAAAAGTAAGAAAGTCAAAAATAGCACCACCACAAAGCATGGCAAGGCACAAAGTTTGAATGGCTTATTTTAGTCAATTTATTTGATTAAAATAAATGAAGTTGGATTTTCCAAGAGGTGGAAATTGCATTTTGGAGAGTGGGATGGAAATATATTGAAATGCAAATAAATTTATAGAAATTACATTTCATTCAAGAGAAAGATGAGATACAAAAAGGAATTGGAATTCATTTTGAAGTTTAGTTTTTCCAGGTTGCAGGAGAGACAAAGAGGAGGCATGGAATACCTCCAAGAGTGGTTTTGGATTGTGTTATTGCAAATTTGAGGCTGATTGCACAACCATTGAGATTCCAGGAGAATTAGTTACAGTTGCATAGTTGTTTGTTGTGATTTTGCAGGAGCTGGAAGGAGAAGTTTTGTGAAAATTTGGTTTTCTATAGAAAACCATTTTTTAATTGATTTTTGCAGCTTTGTAATGGCTTGTTGCAGCCACTTTGTCCTTTTTGGACTGATGTAATTTTGTTTTATGAAAGTTGGATAAATGTATGAAAATTGGTTGCAAGTTGCAAACCAGATTTACAAATAATTGTTGCAAGTTTAATTTCTATTTATGTGTGTGAGAAAATAGATGTGAGAGCTGTTTATTGCATCTCTCATTTCATTAGTGGTATCAGAGCTAGGTTTGATCCCGAGTGGGTAGACAGACCATCAAAGAGAGGCAATTTACACTAGGACTTGTGAGTTGTAGTGTTGTAGAGATGTTTTCCAGAGGAGCCCCACGAGATAGGGGTAGAGGAAGAGGAAGAGGAGATAATTTTTTTAGAGATGATTTTAGAGACTTGAGAAGGCATGTAGAGACTTTACAAGATGATATAAGGAGAGGTTTCACAAGAATAAGAGACCCAGGAAGTAATGATGACAACACTGAGAATGCTAGTTAAGCTGGAAGCCAAGGAAGCCAAGGTGCAGCAGCAACATCAATTGCTCATGATCCTTTGGTAATTGCATTATCAAAGATAGGAAGAAGGCCTAAGATGGATGTGCCTACATTCAGTGGAAGTTTGAATCTAGAGGAATTAGTAGATTGGCTTAATGATATGGAAGAATATTGTGAATTTGAAGAGAGAGAAGATCCTAATAAAGTGAAATTTGCCAAGACAGGGTTGAAAGGACATGCTTCAATATGGTGTAGGGAAACTTCTAATTAGAAATAGGAAGAAGAAGAAAAGATAGAATTACCAAATGGGAAAAAATGGTGGAGAAAATAAAAAGGCAATTCATTCCTGTAGACTATGAATTATAATTACTCAAGAAGTGGCAAGGTTTGAAGCAAGGAAGCAAGACTATTAAAGAATACACTCAAGAAGAGATGGCACATGTCAGAGTTGTGACAATGGAGGATGCTTACCAAACAACATTGAAAAGAGAAGAGAGGATGAATAAGAGGTTTGAAAACAAGCAGAAAGGAAGAGGGCATGGAGGCAAGGTGGGAGGAAGAACTTACAAGAATGAAGATAATCAGCAAAAGAGCTCCAAGAATGAAGAGGACAACTATAGAACAACAAAATATGAATAAGGGTAAAGTTCAAGAGACCAAAATTTTAGAGGAAAAGGTAGAGGTCATGGTTATGGTGGAGCCCCATTCAGAGACACTTGTTCCAAATGTGGAGAGGAAGGGCACTGAGCCTATGATTGACCACAAACAGAGGAGAAGCTGAGAAGGAGACAAGAATACCAAGGAAGAACAACAAATGTCAATGAGGAAGAGGCACCTTCCTTAGAATCTAAAGATGTAGAAGAGGGAGAGGTCTTGGTGATAAGGAGAGCACTCCTAAATGAAGATAGTGAGCATATGCAAAGAAAGAAGTTATTCAAAACAAGGTGCAAGTGTGAAGGAAAAGTGTGTAGCATCATAATAGATAGTGGAAGCACAAACAATCTTGTGTCTGATGAAATGGTGAGGAAGTTGAATCTTGAGAGGAGGAAACACCCAAATCCACACCGGATTGCTTGGGTACAAGATAATCAGAAGTTGTTAGTGAATGAACAATGCAATGTGAAGTTTAAAGTTGGGAATTATCATGATGAGATTCTATGTGAAATTATCCCTATGGATGCTTGTCACATTTTGCTTGGAAGGCCATGGCAATATGACAGAAAGGACATACATGATGGGTGTGCCAACACCTATGCCATTGTAAAAGATGGAGTGAAGCATAAGTTGAAGCCTTTAAACAAGGAAAGTGTTCAGGTTTGTGGTAATTCTAGAGTTGCTTAGTTGATGCAAGGATATTTCTTGATGGTATAAAGCATGAGAAGGTTTGTTTTGCTCTTATTCATAAAACTAACAATGAATTTGTTGAAGATGTTTCTATAGAAGTTACAGATTTGTTACAGGAGTTCCAAGACATTGTGTCTGATAATGCACTAGAAGGACTCCCACCAATGAGAGAAATCAATCATCAAATTGATCCGATTCCAGGAGTAAGTTTACCCAACAAGGAAACCCATAGGATGTCACCAACAGAGAGTGAAGAGTTGAACAACCGAGTAGCAGAGGTATTGAAGAAGGGATTGATTTGGGAGAGTTTGGTTCCCTGTGCAGTGCCTGTAGTATTGGCACCTAAGAAGGGAGGAGAGTGGTGAATATGCACGAACTCTAGAGCTATAAACAAGACCACAATAAAGTATAGATTTCCATTACCCAGAATGGATGACATAATGGATTGCTTGAGTTGAGCAGAATACTTCACGAAGATTGATTTGAAGAGCCTTGGGTATCACCAGATAAGGATACAAGAAGGGGATGAGTGGAAGACTGCATTAAGACGAAAGCAGGTTTGTATGAGTGGTCAGTCATGCCATTTGGGCTAACCAATGCACCTAGTACTTTTATGAGACTCATGAATGAAGTTTTGAAAGAGTTTCTTGGAAGGTTTGTGATTGTTTATTTAGATGATATTCTCATTTTCAGTAAGACACTAGAGGAGCATTTGATGCATATTAGGTGTGTGTTTGAGAAGCTTAGAGAAGAGAAATTGCTGAATAACCTTAAGAAATGTAGCTTTGTGAAGAGGGAATTGGTGTATTTGGGTTTTGTGGAATCAAAGGCATTAAGATGGATCCAAAGAAGGTGAAAGCAATTCTAGAATGGCCTACATTGAGAATGGTAACTGAGGTGAGATCTTTTCATGGTTTAGCCACTTTCTATAGAAAGTTTATTAGAGGATTCAGTAGAATATGCAGCTCACTAACAGAGACTATGACAGGTGATAAGAAGGGTTTTAAGTGGACTTCAGGGGCAGAAAAAAGTTTTAATGTGTCGAAGGCAAAAGTTATAGAACAACCTGTCTTAGCGCTTCCAAATTTCAACAACGTTTTTCAAGTAGACTCTAATGCAAGTGGTAGTGCCATTGGAGCTATTTTGAGTCAAGAAGGTAATCCCATTTCTTATTTTAGTAAGAAGTTAAATGATGCTTAAAAGAAGTATTTTGTGTATGACTAGGAGTTTTATACTATTGTGCAAGCATTGAAGAAGTGAAGGCACTATCTTTTGCCCAATGAGTTTGTTTTATATACTGATCATCTAGATTTACAATATTTGAGCAGCCAAGGTAAACTAAGTCAAAGGCACATGAAATGGGTTGAGATTTTACAAAGTTACACTTTTGTTTTGAAGCATAACAGTGGGAAGTCTAACAGAGTTGCAGATGCTTCAAGAGTAGGAGGCAAAATTTGTTGGTTGAAATGCAGGTGGAGGTTGTAGGATTTGAGGAGTTGAAGGATTTGTATGAGGACCTAGATTTTGGAGAAGCTTGGAGAGATTGCAAGAATCCTATTTAAGTAGATAGGACAAAATGGTTGGATTGTCTTATCCAAGATGGCATGTTATTCCAAGGTAATAAATTATGCATTCCACGGAGTTCTATGAGATTGAATCTAATCAAGGAGAAGCATAGTGGTGGTCTTGCAGGTCATTTTGAGATGGATAAGACTATTACACTTGTAGGTGAGAAGTATTTTTGGCCTCAATTGTAGCGAGATGTGAGGAAATATGTGCAAGGTTGCAGGGTTTGTCAAATGGCAAAGGGTACGAGTCAAAACACTGGTTTCTATCAACTATTACCTGTACCTAAGAGGCCATGGGAGGACATAAGTATGGATTTTGTTCTTGGTTTACCAAGGACATAAAGAGGACACGATTCCATTTTTGTTGTGGTAGATAGATTCTCTAAGATGGCATATTTTATCCCTTGTCACAAGACTAATGATACTGTGAATGTTGCAGATTTGTTTTTCAAGGAAGTTGTGAGACTTCATGGACTTCCAAAGAGCATTGTTTCTGACAGGGATACCAAGTTTTTTGGCTACTTCTGGAGGACTTTGTGGAAGAAACTCAACACTGAATTAAAGTTTTGCTCAGCATACCACCCTCAAATAGATGGACAAACGGAGGTGGTAAATAGGAGTTTGGGAAACTTGCTGAGATGCTTGGTTGGAGACAAACTAAAAGGATGGGATTGGATCCTACCTCAAGCTGAGTTTTCCTACAACAACTTGGTCAACAGAAGCACAAGTAAATCACCATTTTAGATTGTTTATGGCAGCAGCCCAAGAGTTGTTTTAGACTTAAATCAAATTGGTAAAGATGTGAAAAAGAGTGTAGATGCAGAGGATTTTGCAGAGTATATGGAAGCCCTACATGATGAGGTGAGAAAACATATCAACAAAATGAATTTTTCTTATAAAACTAATGCTGATTTGAAGAGGATACATAAGGAGTTGTAGGTTGGAGATGAAGTGATGGTGCATCTAAGAAAGGAGAGATTTCCAATGGGTACATACAACAAGCTCAGGTTTGGATCGTGCAAGGTTGTGAAAAGACATGATTCTGGTAATGCATATGAGGTAGAATTGCCCAATGAGTAAATAATATTTCAGATTTAACCATATTTCATGAAGGTGAAAATGATGAAGTTGCAGCAATTAGACGGCCACAAGCACTCACACCTACTTCAAAAAATGAAGAGATTGAAGCAATTCTTGATAGCAAGATGAAGAGAAGGACTAGAAGAAAGCAATACATGGAGTATTTGGTGAAATGGTTTGGGAGACCTATGGAGGATTCTTCATGGTTATCTAAGGCTGAGATTACTCGTCTTGTATATCCTCTTGAGAAGTGATGAGATCATTTTTCTTCTACCATGGGTGTCTGATGCAGGAGCATCCATGGCATAGTGGCAATCCTGTGTCAACTAAAAATATATTTAATTTCCTATTGCATTTTTTGTGGTGGTTTTAATTTCATATTTTGTCTTGTGAAATTAATTTTGATGTGCATTTGGATGTTATGTCATGTTTTAAAATTAAATTTGAAATTTGGAATTGAATTTGGTAAAAGTGGAGACAGTGGAGCTAGTGGGAATTGTGCTTTGAAAGCACAAAATCCAGAAAAAGAAAAAAGGAGCGTGGGTTTTTGGAGACTTTCTATTGCATTTAAAAGATTATTTTTGAGATTCTAAAATCCCTAAAAAAAAGGGATGGAGAGAGCGGGCACCCAAGATAAGGAATGTGAGGACCGCCCTTTTTACTACTGTTGTTATGACTATTTACAGTACTGTTATTGTTACTTTCATATTTGTGGGATAGCAGTTCCCGAAATTTGTCAGACTATTTAACTTTATTATGTTTTCGGAAAAACTAATTGGGTGATGTTTGGATAAGTTTACTTTTCAGAAAAATGAATTAGGTAATGATGGAAAATTGTAATATGATTTTTAATTATGTTAAATTGTACTAGGGCATGAGAATGCATGTTTTATTTAAGTTGCTTCGGCTATGATGAATTTATGTGGTTACTGATCTTGTAATTGAGTGTGCAGGGATTACTAATCGAACCACAGATTTCGGAGATCATTCCACACCTTGTTAATTGTTATTCCCGGTTAAGCCGATCTGGTCCCACGAGGAACCAAGATCTCTTTGTGTTTGATGTCATGATGTTAATGTGGTCTTTCGTATGGTCGAGTGGGTTAGGTTACCCTCATGTAACATTATTTTTATAATTAAGAGTTGTAAAGAGATTGATTTGAATTTCTTATTTTATTTAAATTATGAGGCCCTTTCTTGTGCTTTACCTTGACCATGGGGTGTCTTGTATGGGTTAAAGTTGACCCTGGGTATACCCCATGGGTCCAGGGGCCCATTTGGCATGGGTAACCCTTGAGTAACCTCCATCAAGTCAACTTAACCTTCCCCTGAAGTTAAGTGGCGAAAATTGGAGGTAGGAGGGGACATGATGGGTTGTACCAACACTCAACCCATCCCCTCTACATTTCCCTAGATAAGAGATGCCACCCATTAGTGAAAGTCACCTCTTCTTTAGTGAGATTCCCCCATGTACATGGGGACACCCATGTGAAGAAAGGAGAAAGAGGCATGGGTCACCTGTCTTGTTCCCATTTAACTCTTTTTTTTATTTCTCCCATGAGAAAGTGGAGTCACATGAGAGGAATAAGGAGTACCCTTGGGAATGGAGAGTGACATAAGCCACCTGGACAGAATAGTGGTTTTTGGGAAGGGTGAGGAGGTGACAAGTGTCACTTCCCCATTTCTCAAAATTAAAAAGAAAGAGAATTTGGGTTATTTATTTTCATAATTTTGGGATGAGAGGGAGTTAGTTGAATTTTGGGAAAAACTTTCATTTTGGCCTTACCAAAATAGAGAAGTTAGTTTGGAAGATAGAGAAGGGAGAGGGAGTTGGTGGCTAAGGTTGGAAGTGAACTCTGTGGACTCTGCAACAACTTCATTCCAGGAGGGCTTTGTAGGTTGGTCTGAATTTTCCTTTGATTTTGTAGACTTGAAACGTGTATGAAATGTGTGTGAAATATGTGTTTAGACTTGTTTTCTGTGGGGGTTCTTGTCGGGTTGTTTGACAGAGCGTCTCCACTTGGGAGAAATGCTCATCAAGTTTGGGGTAGGGGAGGAGAGATCCTCCTCGGGTGCATACCTGTTTCCATCTTTTGGATGTTGAAAGCCTGAGGGCATGTATCTGTGACTGTATTTTGGCTTGAGAGTCCTATACAGATTACTTAAAAATTGTGATCACGCTTGGTTGAGACCAAGAGAAATTTATATGAGTTCATTTATCTGTCAGGGTGACACTCTGGAGTCGAGTGTGTCCACTCTCCTGCCCCTTATGAAACTCACTGTAGTTGAGTTTCCGTATTGTGTAAAATACCCACGGGTGTATGTGTGCTTTGGGATTGTTGTTGTTTCTGTTGTGAAGTGGAGTGTTTGAGTACCCAGGTGTGAGTATGGTCTCCCTAGCTCGGGGGTGACCCTCTTGCGGTCTACGGTAGGGAGGAGAGCTAAACGAGTGGTATTTTCTTCTTTGTTTGTCTTTGATACGCAGGTTTTTCTCTTGGAGCTTCTGGTTGGCTATTTATGAAGAAACAGTTCATCTTCTTGTCATGAGAATTAGGCCTGGTTCATTTCATAGAGATGAAGAGAGAACACCTCTCTTGTTATTGTTGTAATATTAATGATACTCTGGGAGTGAAGAAAATCACCTCCCTGATCTGTTATTATTGGACTTTTATTTGGTTGTCATAAGTTCTCAGTTGTCTACTGTTTGGGAGGAGAAAGTTCATATCTGGGAAATTAAGTGGTGGTATTCATGCTTGAGAAGCTGTAATATGAATGTGCTTAAATTTTAAGTTGATGTTGCAAACTTTGTTCATAGCAATTTTTGTGTTTCAAGTATTACTGAAAGGAAAAAGTTCATTTTTTGCAATCTAATCTGAGTTGTTTACATTTGAAAGTTTGGAATTGCTTAACTAGTTGAAATGCTAATTTTCTTTATAGTTCAATGTTTAAAATGGAAAAGACAGTTTTAAATAATTGAGTTCTTCTCCATATTTAATGGATTCTGTTAATTTAGAAGGATTAGAGGAAATCTAGCATGTAAATATAATCTGTTTGTAAATTTACGAAGTCTAAATGTTTATGAAAATGGAAATCTATACTTATAATAAGGGGATAGCTATTTACCATTTCTACCGATTAAGTGAAATTGGGATATATATATATATATATATATATATATATATTATATATATATTATATATATATATATATATATATAATATAATATATATATATCTAATTGTTATGACAATTTCTTTATAACAGGTTGATTTGGAGAAAATGCATAAAGTAGTGAAATTGAGAAATTTTAGGAATTGGAATTATACAAATACCATAAAGAATATTTTTTCTCTAAATAAATTTATAAATATATATAGAGATATATATATATTTTCTCATTTTGAGTAATTATCATTTTCAGAATAATAGAGAAATTGAAAGTAATTATAATTGTTATGAAATTGAATGTTATATATCAATATAAAAAAAAAAGGGATATATATATATATATATATATATATATTTATATATGAATATATATATATATATATACTTGTAAATATATTATTATTGATAATAATCAACGATTAGCATCTTGTGAAGGACTGTCAAAGTTTAAGCCGGGGATTAAAATACAGTCGCGGTTTAGAATAGGCGGTGGGGAGAAATCCCCACCGCAGACCCTCATACATTATATATGAAGGTGTGGAGTGGGGCGGAGCCCCACCCACACCCCACGTCGTGGGAATGTGGGTGGGGCTCCGCCCCACTCCACATCCCCTCCCAATCCCTTATGCCTCCCGCGGCCTGCACAGGCCCGCCGCTCTGCGGCCACCGCCGATCCTGTCCGCCGCTCTGTCACTGCGGCCACCGCCGCCCATGGCCGCCGTCGACTGTGGAATCTAAAGCAATAAAATGTTAGGGCTTGGGCCCTAACATATGATTGGTTTATTTGAATATAAATACAGTTTTTATATAGCTCTATATATAGGCATATATAAATACTATATATGTCTATGTATATAGCTATATATAATAATATAATAATGATTATATATCTATCTATATCTATATATATATATATATATATATATAGAGATATAGATATATAAGTCGTGGTAAACAATTTCGTCCTATGCATAGACATTAAAATAAATATATTATATATATATATATATATGTATATATATATAGATATATATATATATAATATACATAGGAGTAAATCTATGAACCATTTTATTGGGCCCTCGTTTTAATCGTTATAAACCATGTCTCATGGATATAGAGAAAAAAAAAATATAACAAATTATATTCTCACAGTAGATGTTATTAAGTGTTGAACACAACAACCAAAGAAGATATATTACCATGAACAGAGTTTTATAAAGTGGTGAACCACCTACATCTATTTACAACGTTAAACGAGTCACAACCAGTGGATTAATAGTCATTATAGTAACAACAGTAATAGTAACAACAGTAATTATAAACAAGAGAAAATAAAATTATAATGTAAAAGAGAGTTAAAGAATATTCAGTGATACTCTGGGAAAGAGTTTCTCGGAAGTTTCAACTATCAACGTAATACCAATCACCCGGAAAATGAAGAGGAAAATTACAGATCACTTGTTCAAAAGAACACTGGAATAAACTTAAGAAGCCACCACTGACAATCCATGTGGCCATATTAATCTCAACTGTAGCAAACGACCTCATAAGTAAACCTGTAAGAGGGTCTGAAGAAGAAAAACTACATTGGAAACACAGAGGAGAAAATGCGCGACATTTCTCACATGGGATAAGAGAACTAAGTTGACGGACCCTTCTGCCAAATTTGCTTAGGAACAAGTTGACTAGTATATACGAAGAGGAGGAACCTAGATCGGGGAAGATTAGGAGACTGAGTCCAGCGAAATAGTAAACCAGCCTTTGTGACCTAGATCATCCTGAAATTAGGGTTAATATCAACAATAGCTGCAGTGATAACCCTGATTGACGTAAATCATGAAGAAAGGTCAGGATGCACATAAAGAAAGCATAGAAAACGAAAGAGAGAGAGAGACTGAAATATAAACACACTAAATTAACAGAGGAATAGTTAAGGTAAGGGCGATAAAGATATAATCAAAATTAAGAACTTGTGAAAAGGGAAGAGAGAGCAACCAACTGCCTTGTTGAAAATGCTAAGTCATAGGAGGAGTATGTTTCAGGAAACAAGAGAGGAGACAGACAACCGTGCTGGCTGAAAAAAAAATGACTAAATAGGGAGATCACTAGTCGGTTTAGTCGGAACAAGGCGTCGTGGGAAGTTGTTCCTCTATCAGCAAACCACGTGCGTAAATGAGTGCAGCGTAATTCCCACAAACGCCGTAAGGCATTATGCTACCGAAAATTGCCGAGGGTTCGATTTAAGAACTTTGGTAATCTCACTCTTGCAATGACGTTAGCAGCGTTGTATAGACCCTCTTGTTGAACTATATGCTTCTGGTTGCACGCAATTGTACTTGTATTCCGCCGAAGAGTGTAGCGTTTCGCCATGAGAGAACACGTTGAGCATGTGTACGCATGCGAAGGGGGTTTTTAGGGACAGTGTGAGAAAAGTTTTTCATATCTCGTGTCATAACCACATGACAGATGTGGCTATGACACGTGCGATGTGTGTTGTGACCACATGAAAAATGTGGGCATGACAAGGAAATTAGATTTTTTCTTTAATGCATAAAAGCAAGAAAGCCAAAAATAACACCACCACAAAGCATGGCAAGGCACAAAGTTTGAATGGCTATTTTAGTCAATTTATTTGATTAAAATAAATTAAATTGCCTTTTCTAGGAGGTGGGCATTGCATTTTGGGAGAGTGGGCTAGAAATATATTAAAATGCAAATAAATTTATAGAAATTACATTTCATTCAGAAAAAAGATGAGATACAAAAAGGAATTGGAATTCATTTTGAAGTTTAATTTTTCCAAGTTGCAGGAGAGACAAAGAGGAGGCATGGTATACCTCCAAGAGTGGTTTTGGATTGTGTTGTTGTAGATTTGAGGCTGATTACACAACCATTGAGATTCTAGGAAAACTAGTTACAATTGCATATTGTTTGTTGTGATTTTGCAGGAGCTAGAAGGAGAAGTTTTGTGAAACTGTGGTTTATTGTAGCAAACCATTTTGTAATTGATCTTTGTAGCTTTGTAAGGGCTTGTTGTAGCACATTGTCCTTTCTGGACTGATCTAATTTCCTTTTATGAAAGTTGGATGAATGTATGAAAATTGGTCGCAAGTTGCAAACTAGATTTGCAAATAATTGTTGCAAGTTTAATTTTTGTTTGTGTGTGAGAAAATAGATGTGATGTCTGTTTATTTAAGCTCTCATTTCATTACATCGTTGAATGAAAATCAAATCACATAATTAATAGACTGGTAGTAAAATGAAAATTAATTTCATCTACAAATATAAAATTACAAAGGGGATTGGGAGGCTCAAATTATGCACAAGTGCACCATTTTTACAAGCTAATATATGTTGGTCATTTCACCCATTATCATCAGTAATCCCCACAATAGCACATCCCATTGTTAAAATGATGGAGTTGATATGAGTTCCTCACAACAATTTCTTATTAAGCAAACTATATGATTCTATTAAGCTAATGGAGTGAAATAGAGATCTAGTTGCACAAAATAATGATGAAAAACCATTAAATAGTAAGAACAACCACCATAACATGTGACAAAAAATATAACCTCAAAACCCTAGAGTGTGGGGAAAACCAACTAAAATGGCAAATGTTTAGCTTCCTCTCCATTGATGAAAAGTAGTTATGAAGATCTCAAATAGAGGATATACAAAAATTCTATTGCCACACTCAGTCAGTGACTCTGCACAAACCAATCTTACTCTATAACCAACTAAATTTTCACTCACACTCTCCTACTTTCATGAGCTTATGCCTCTTATAGGTGTGATCTATTAGAAATATGATTTTCATGTAAAAACGGACTTCAAGGATCAAAAATTCTAAAAAGACAACTTTTCTATTATTACTCTACTTATTTGTTTGATACAAATAGAACCACCTAAGGTATACAGATGAAACCACCAGAGTTATAAGGATAAAATTGCAATGCCACATACGTAACTACCATGACACATTAAAACCACCACTATCAAATTCAAACCACCATACTAAATAAACAAATAACCAGTGATTTGTCACTATACAAAACACTCTATGTTTTAGGTCAATTATAATAGAGTAAATGGTTTTTTGGAAAGAACTATTTTATGGATCCTTACAAAGCATACAGTATATATTTTAGTCTAAATAACACTCAAATGTACATGTAACATGATTTCCACACTTTTTAATTTTTAATTTTAGCATTTTTATCAATAAATACCCACACCAAATTACAACTTTGGCTCCAACTACTTTGTTTTATATAATGTTTGATCACAATTGCTTTGTGACTCTATGATTCCTAATCTATATATTGGAGTAGACTTCAAAATAACTAATACTTGTCAAATTAGTCAAAGTAGATTCTAAGGGAAATGACATAACTTAGCATGACTATAATCTATAGTTATGTTATATTATTAGGGTAATTTTTTGTTATAGAAATTAAGTAATTTCTAAGTTATTTGGTCTGCTCCTGCCTATATTTTTAAAGAAATTCTACTAGTTATACAATTTTGTATTTGGAATCTAGACTCTCTCGCATATATGAATAATGTATAAGTTAATAACCTAAATTGGTTTCTTTATGACTTAAACTGCTTTAAAAACTAGAACTTGGTTTTGATATTGAAAATTGTACATATTCACAAGCAGTGGCCATATTACAACTCATAAGAGTGGAAAGACATAAGAAAGATAAGTTATTTGTTCTCTTTGATGCATGTAGCATAGAACATTAGTGGCATTATTTTGACTCCTTTATAGAATGTTGGCCATAGACACATATTAAATTATTCATAAAATTGTCACCATCAAGGATTAATGCAAGAGGGTACTCCCTCTTGACAAAAACACAAACAATTGACAAGAACTCACACAGCAAATACACATTCACATGGGCATGCTCTGCCTCAATTCCAATACTTAACTATGTCAAGATTGCAACACAAACTTGATTTGTTTTCATTGGATTTAATTCAAAAAATAAAACAATTCTATTATGAAATTTATTTACATACACTTGGCCATCATTCTCTCTAATATTTGGTTATGTTGTGTGATATGGCCATTGCATTCCTTCTCTTGACAACAAAAAACAAATTTTTCATTCAAATAACAAAATTTCCATTCTATCTCCTCCTTCTGGTAGCAAACCATCCTTTCAATTCCAATTCATTCTATGTTTGGCCAATGAACTCCTTATACCTGGCAACAATCTCTCTCAATTTTTCTTTTTCTTTATTTTCTCGTGGCAACAATCCATGTTCTTTCCTCACTCCTCCTTCATGGACAGAGGAAAATATATTTTTCAATTTAAACCAGTCTCAAAGAGGCATTCCCAGCACTATGGCATCCAATTTTTTCCCAGGCGCCTTCTCTTCTTTCAACATTCTAAAAAAATGTTTTGTACACTCTCATAAGAGGCTTTTCAACTTCCCAACATCATCTTCTCATTTTGTTTTATTATTATAAGATTTTAACTTTACTTTAGGCATTGAAATCTGCCATGTTTATTTTCCTTCATGATTTTTGCCCACTAATTGTTATTTTGCCAGGGAGCAATTATATAGTGAAAAAGTGAAATTATGGCAAGAATAGAAAATCCTCGGTCACTTCCCATTTCAATTTTCAATTGGCTTAAAAATATGTATATGAGATAAATAAAATCCACCAAACATTAGCTTGTGAAGCTGCACACATTGTTTGGAAAAAGTTTCCAAATATGCGACTTCGACTTTGTGTGCCAAGGTGACCGAAAAACTGACTTTTTGCATAACTCTTACCTAGAAGCTCCTTTAGCACAAAAACTTTCCAAGATGTGTGTGATGACCTCCTTAAGCTTCCCTTAAAAGTATTTTCATCCAGATTTAAAAAATATGAGATATTAAACTTTATGTGAATTGTCAACACATTTTTTCGACAAACTTTTGGCATTAAAATTTCTCAAACCGTGAAAGATATTGCTCTAATTATTTTTGTACATTTGGCATAGTACCTCCAATAATGCCTTTGCAAAAGGGTTTTACTCCATCTCTTACAGTTCTTCCAAAATAATTTTTGAAAACTACCTAGCCTTGAAAACAGCCAATTGGCAAAATTTTGAATTTCGCAAATCCAATCACACAAGTTGTTTCCTGATGCTGAGAGATGTCAAGAAGACTAAAACAAACTAAAATTGAAACAAAACAAACTACAATTTTTTTGGTCGATGTCAATTGCCAGTCTGCCCGGATGCTCTTGCATCAAGGATGGACTCCAAGACTAAACAGTTGTCCCCACCTTAGATTAACACTAAAAATAAGCAAAAAGACTCTTTTTAAACACATTTCACACATCCTATATTACATTTCTCTCCTTACCCTTGGCACTCCTTGTTTAGACTAAAGAGGTCTACATTATACCCTCTCTAGTGTTCTCCATACACTCAAAAGGCATACATATGTAAATACTTTGATTCGGGCCTTGTAATGAAATGGGTATCTCAGAAACAATAGATCATCATGGCCACTAGTGGCAGAAAGTTTCATCACCTATTGACTTAATCATATGTAATATAAGGAGAAACATTATCTTCAATTCATGGAACACTATCTTAATGAAAGTATCCATGGAGGTGATAGTCTCATGTTTTCTTAGCAAGTGTGAAAATATAAGATTTTTTTATGGTTATGTATAGGAAAAATAAATATATTTATAATTTATTGTTTTTAATACAAGAATAGGTGGTGACAATATCTACTATCTATAATAGGTGGTGAAATAGACCTACATATACAAAATCTAGGTGAAAGTTCAAAGTTATGTTACACTTTTATAAGGGAAACAACCAACACTGATCTAACTTTTTAACTTGAATCACTACAAAGTGACGTATATATTTTAAATTTTAAAATGATGTAAACTAATAAAATATATATTTTTTAGTGTATTTTTTGTTTGTCTTCAAAAAAAATTAAAAAATTATTTAAATGTAGTATTTTATAAAATTGACATTATAATTTAGTTGCTAATAAAATGTCAAAAAATAAGGTTGAATGGGACATCGCACTTATATAGTAAATTTCATTTATTTTCCTTTATATTTTTTGTGTATTCATAACTCAAACTTTAGTGCATGGATTAACATTTTCCCCAATTTGATAAATATATATTTTTAAATAAATCTTAGAAGTTGTGTGTAATAAAAACACAACTGTTTCGGCGGAATGCCAAGTTTTGTCTTGATTATTTAGCCAAAATAGGAAAAAAAATATATCATCTTGGCAATGAATCTTTCCTTTAGTGCATCATATTTTTTTCAATTTTTTTGATAAAATTTACTATTTTTTCTTGAGAGGACAATCAACACCATATTTTGGTGCTAATGACCTATTTTTAGTAGAAATAAAAAATAAAATATAAACACTAATTTAAATGTTTAAAAAATTATATTTTTACAAATTAGACTTATAAATCTACAAAAGGGTATTTTTAGATTATTTTAAATTGATTATTTACATGAGTAGGAGTTGTTAGAACATCAAGTTTTTCAAATAATTTAATTTTTTTGGTAAATGAGCCCCAAAGTGATGCTAGATTGAATCCAAATAGAACATAAGTTTCACCAAAATTGACTTTTAGTTGGAAATACTTAAATTTGTTTATGCCAATAAGTTGGCCCAAAGTTTGACACATCTTTGAACTTTTATCCTCTACTATTTGTAATACAAGGAGAAACACTATCTTAATGAAAGTATCCATGGAGGTGATTAGTATTTCTATTATTTTGATTAAAAAATATGTATCAAAACGTAACCCAAATTTTATTATTGAAAAACCCAAAATAACAAAAAAAAAATTGCATAAATTGAAGACAAATGGGTCATTGCCCATTAAGGTCAAAATTGACCTTCCCTATTGGTATTTCTGAAAACTTTAGTAACAAAAATCTTTCAAAGAATGCATGTGCCAAAAGACACATTTTTGTGCCTAAAAATCATATCGTGTGAGGTGGATGTTCGCGTGAAAATCTCTTTGTTGTTTCACACTTCCTAGGAGCTTACACAAGTGACTTTGTCGAGTGAGGTTGCAAAAAAACCATCAGAATGAGTGAGACATGAAAAGGAGTTCAGCAAAATGTTTGAAAAAATAGTTTAAAATTAAAATACCAAACAATAATTTTACAGTATTTCCTACTTATCTTGAGACTGTGGGAATTGCATTCACAAATAGTCATAATCTCTCTCTGAAATGGCATTCCGCTCCATGTTCAATAGTGGTTGCTACCAAAGGGGTGAAGCAAATGAAGCGGTGCTGCTTTTAACCCTTACACAAACACTTTTAGGTATAAACTATCTCAAAAGTGGGATACGTCTAGATTAGGTTTAATAGGGTTAGGTTTGTTTAATAATACATATTTAAAATATATTCATTAGGTTACAAGATATTTTATTTATAGTGTGTAGTTGTTTAATTTATTAGATATGTGTAAATATAGTTAGGTGAAATTTCACTTGTAAAATGTGGCTAAAACAATGATAAGAGTGTTTGTGGAGATAATTTTTGGATATGAAATGTTTAATTATTGGTGCAACTAATTTTAAATATTGGGGGTTACAATTGTCGATCATGGGTTAAGGGTCAAAAAAGACCTATTTTGAACACCTTTACGACAAGGCATATTTCGGGGATCAAAATTGATGGTGTGGACCTAAAACCTTAGGTTTAAGCAATGAACTTACCAAGTAAGCTTGTATAAAAAATTTGGACTCATTTGATATCACCACATATGATTTTGAGAAGCACAAAGTTAGGGTGCACAATTAGTGGTTACAAATATTTAAAATATTTTTTTAAATGAATATTAAATTGATCTCATCTTGATCAACTGTTATACTAATGGACCTTTCCCTACTTTTAAAGGACACATTCTACTTAAATACCATTCATTTCAATGGTCAAACAGTCAATAGCATTTTTACATCTCATTCACCATAAAAATGGATAAATGTTTGTCCTATTTTTATTGACTAAAATTGACATTTATCTGTTAAAGTAGATAATATTTAAGAATACCCTGAAAGAGATGTCTCATCAGTGATCACCATTGATCAATGCAATGGACACAGAAAAACTTGACTTCGTTGGCTTGCACATGGCTGCGATACATAGTAGTAATTACGCCTGCGTCTAGAAAACCAATAGGATTATTGAGGTAAGTGTAGTCGCATTAATATATAGTGCAACACTTCAAACGTTTGGAACATTAATTCTGGACCTTTGAATGTTTACAGCCTGAGCCAGCTAACAAAAGCGCGTTGGCAACTCACTGGCCACAACGATTATCTTGCTTATAATAACAGCTAATACCTATCGTTTCTGACAAATCAAGCTTCTCTTTATCGTTTGGAGCAAAATGGCAGGAGTACGAGTCCAATCCATAACAGGGAGTGGGTTATCATTAATACCAGCTGATGTTTAAGAATAACCCATAACCTTCCTTTCTTTGTCTTAAATGTTTTGGGTATGCTTCCTTTCAAGGATTTCATTGGTGAACTGTTATGCTTACTTTGAATTGTGCTACAGAGAGGTGAATGATGAATATGGAAGAGCACTTTTGCAGGTGTCGGATAAGTTGCTTTCAGACCTATCAATTTATCTGGGCTTAGAAGAAGGTGGGTTGAAAGAGGCAATTGGAGGTGAAGATTTAGAAATGGAGATGAAAGTAAATTATTATCCGCCATGTCCCCAACCAGAGCTTGCTCTAGGAGTGGAACCCCACACAGACATGAGTGCTATGACTTTTCTTGTGTCCAATCAAGTTTCAGGACTCCAAGTGCACAAGGATGGTCATTGCGTTACTGTGGATTACATTCCTAATGCTATCATCGTCCACATTGGAGACCAATTGGAGGTCTGTATTGTAATCTTTCTCCATCTTCTCTTTCTTTTCTGATTTTATTAAATTTTGGCTCACAATGTTGTAAATGGTGCAGATATTGAGCAATGGAAAGTATAAGAGCGTTTTACATAGAGGTGTGGTGAGAAAGGACAAAGTGAGAATGTCATGGGCAGTATTTTGCACTCCCCCTAGTGATAAAGTTATTGGCCCCATGAAAGAGATGATTAATGAGGAAAATCCTCCAATATTTAATTCTAAGAAATATGAAGATTTCAAGTATCGCAAGATTAATAAGCTAGAGCAGTAGAACTAGCAATTGACCCATAAAGTGTAATGGATAAGCTGATAAGCATGTATAAATTAATCCATTTTATAAACTCCATCTTAAATTTATGTTGAACTTTTATTAGGCATATATTTTTATGAGTTTCACAACATAAAAATCAATGACTACATTCTCACTAGGTTTTGTGCCTTGTAATAAGACATTTTGTTAATATAATATTCTAGTGTTGAATTGAAAGAAAAAAAAAATGAGCCATTTTCTAAATCTTCACCTCCTGGTATGAGTACCCTAGTCTATTTTAAATCATTAAAGTTGAAGAACATGCATGCCATCTTTTAAAGATTTAAATGTGCATTCAAATAATTAAACATAAGAAAACATGATCACAAACTGATTTAAGGAACTGTTATGATTTTTCTTTCTTCAATATTAGATATTTATGTGTTAATTTTTGAAAGGCAACTTTCAATGGATAATCATCGCAACAAATTTGCTTGAGAGACCTAGCACTGAATGTCAAATTTAGGCCCTAACCATGGGGAGCCATGGGATGAGCAACCCATGCCAATCCAACTTTAGACCATTTGAGATTTATTCGTTGCACTCCTCCAGGGGCCTACACCATGCCCTTCTAATTTCCGCTAGTGTTTGCAACTGCAAATTCACACTCAAAATGCCTAGGAAGTTGCATTTTGAGGCTAGGTATCCCATGTTCTTGCTATAGTGGCTTAGATGTCATATCATTGATTATGCTTCACCAGGTGTGCCAATCTGAAGTCCCCTAGCTTCTCATTTAAATTAAATTGAGTAGATCATTACTAGACTCTTAAAGTTAAAGCAGCATAGAGACTATGTTAGAGGCAAATTCTTTAATCCTCAATTCCTTACAAAAGAACAACATGGTTGGTGAACAACAAAATCTCATATATTGAATGAACCTAGAACACTTACCATCTTTAGAGCCATACACATTTTAAATTACGAAACCTCATCATCTTTAAATCAAACCCTCAAATCAAAAACAAACAAACAAACAAACGCAAGAAACTAAAACAGAATAAAATTCTCAATTCTTTAAAAATATATAGAAAGCACCACCAAACCCTGACACATTTGTTACTATAAACCCTTGTTCTATTTAAACAAACCCTCATCGCATACCCATTAAAAGTACTCAAGAAAAGAAGAGACAACTACTATCACATAGGTTAGAAAAACAACACATGAAAAAGAAAACGAACTTGAAATTAATGTCACAAAACATAACGATCTAAACCCACCTCGAATCATCTAGATTGATTTCTTTCTTACTCATCATTGACCAAACCCTAATCTTGACTTGCAATAATTCTATATTTGTTGTGCTACTGCAATTTGTTTCTTAGCATCATATAATTGAAAGGTCCTAAAACCAATAAACGTTAGTATTATATAATTATTTAGAAGAAATGTGTACTCGCATTATCAATTATATTTATATTAAATATTTATTTTCTGAATTTCAATTATTTTAATTTGATATATTTTTAGGTATTAGTTTTCCACAGTACATTAGACTAGTATAAGAGTACTTTTAGATTTGATTGGGTGTGTTTTACATGGACATTTTTAGATCACACTTAATGATCCCTCATAAAAATGACAATTTTTATAGATAGTGGGATGAAACTTAACATGGGAATTTCCAATGTTTCTAATTTGTCCAATTAATATTTTGTTTGTTCTCCCTTACGTAAATCATAAAAATTAAACCATTGTTTTTCACTGGTAAACATGAGTTTTCCACATTTAATGACAATAAATAAGAATGGGTCTGGATTCAACTGTAGTCACGTTAATACCCTGATCAACAGTCAACTCAATTGATAAGTTCTAACAAGTAGGGCCCACGTCAATAAGTTTTGACATAACGTAGTACCAGCAGGACTTATTTTCTCTTTTCATTTTCGGCCTCGCTAATAACAGATCCACGGATACGAAATCACTCTTCTCAGGATTCGATCCTTTGTCACCTACATAACACTCAGATCTATATACCAAATATAAAATTTGCCTGTGGGTCTGCACGCACTATTCATTGCTATTTGTTTTCATAACTATATTTTCTTTAACACTGTATAAACATTTCTTTCGTTGCCTTCGGTGACTCCAAATTTCGAGGGTTTTTCTGTACATATTTAATTGTTGTTTTGGTTCAGTCGATGGATTGTGTGTACTTCAATGGAACTCAGTAACAGGTAAAATTACAGCAGTTTACAAGATTTGTGCTTTAGATTCTGCAGGGAGAAAAAGATGGACTGTTGAGTTTTGTGTAGCTCGAAAGGTGGAGTTGCTTTAAAGCATAGTTCCACGGAGTTTCAGGGATGGGGACAGGGGACGGGGGGCCTAATTTTGGGTGCGGTGGGGCAGCGGCGGGGGAGCAGTGCACTGAATTACATATAGTACTTGAAAAATTAGTTATAAAAAGATGTATAATTGTAGAAGCCTAAAGAATAACTTAATAAGTAAAGTTTAGAGTTTAAACACATTACAATGATTTATCATTTCAAACAGTTCACATGCCTTGTCGATGCTTCCACATTTTCAGACCACATTTCTTTGAGGCATTCTGTCAAATAGTTCATGTGCCTTGTCTATGCTTCCACATTTTGCATACATGTCTAACAGGGCAGTTGCAACTACAACAGCGGACAAAATTCCTCTATCCTTTATGTTTTGATGGATGTCCGTACCATATTCCAAATCTTCCATTTTGACATAGGCAAGGAGGATGCTGGCAAAGGTTGTGGAATTTGGCGTTACACCACCCAGTTGCATTTGCTTTAAAATTTCTAAAGGCTTTTCAACAAATCCATTTTGTGCATATCCTGCAATCATTGCAGTCCATGAGACCACATTTCTTTGAGGCATTCTGTTAAACAGTTCATGTGCCTTGTCGGTGATTCCACATTTTGCATACATGTCTACCAGGGCAGTTGCAACAACATCTGACAAAATATGAATATCTGAAAAAAAAAAAAATTTAAAAATTTAATGCATTTCCGGGGGGACGTCTGGAAGTCTCAGGGACGTCGAGAAGTCCCCCCCAAAGGGAGACGTTTCGGATTCGACGGGGGGACGGGTGGGGCGGCGGGGGGACGTTTCCTCGACGTCTCCAGGACGACCCTATTTCAGGGGGGGACGCGTCCCCGTGGAACTATGCTTTAAAGCAACTCGAGTTGGATTTTCAGCAACAACAGATTTTTATTTAAGAATAGTATGTTTCTGAGTTTGTGAGGTTAAGATAAAATCAAGAGCGATTTTATGTGTGATTTAAAGCTGAATAAAGCAAGGAAAGTTTCTTTTCTTGCACATTAAGTAAAGCAGTTGGTCTCTATATATGTAAGATTGTTATAGCATATTTGGATTGTATTCTGTGAGGAAAGTTTGTTGTTGAGGCTGAATAGAAGATCCAACATTTGTAGGTTTTTCCCCATATTGGGGTTTCCTGGGTATATCTGTGTTATTGTCTATTTGTGATTGGCTTGTTATTTTTTCTTTCGCTGTTATTAGCTATTAATTAAACCAGAGTATTGATTGTTATAAATTAGGTAGAGGTTTTATTCTATGAATTTATTGTGCAACTAATCTGTAGTTGGGTTATAAGAAATTAACATGGTATCAGAGCTTTAAACTCTGAATACAAAGCCAAGATTTGTGATGCGGATTTCAAGAAAAAAAATTAGTTTTTCATCTCCAGTTTCTTCTGTGGCTATGGCAACCAGTGTTCTATATGAGGACAGACTTGAGGGTGCATCTAACTTCTTACAGTGGAAGGTTCAGATTACATCTGTTCTCAAGGAGAACATGTTGTGGATCTATGCTAGTACAAAGGTGACACCACCAACAAATGATCCTATTGCCCTAGATTCTCATGAAGTTAAGGAGGCCAAGGCTCAGAGGATTATCCTTGATGGGGTAAGAATTCATTTAATTCCTCATCTATCGGGTAAAGACACCACTAAGGAGATGTGGGATTTGCTCACAAAACTTTATCAGAGTGACTATCAGAGTCGTAAGATGATGCTGAAGGACAAATTGCATAACACCAAGATGTCTAAAGGCGAAAGCAAGACCTCTTACTTGTCCAAGCTAACACAGGTCAAGGATGAGTTGGCTGCTGTTGGAGAGACTATTGATGAAGATGATTTGGTGCGTATAGCTTTGAACAGTTTTTCGAAGCACTGGGAAGTGTTTGTCAAGTGTGTTGTCGGCAGAGATCAGCTACTTGATTGGGCGAGGCTTTGGGATGATTTTGTTCAGGAGGAGATGCATGAAGGTGCTCATTGAGGAGATCAGACAAAGAAGGCTCAAGATGAAGAAAATCTTGCTCTTGCAAGCAAGGGCAAGCAAAAGTCCAATAAAGGGCAAACAAAAGGTTCTTCCAAGAGTGGGAAGAAGAAAGATCTGAGCAAGATAAAATGTTTTTGCTACCATCAGATGGGTCACTATGCCAGTCAATGTCCGAATAAGAAAAATAAGGACAAGCAGAAGAAACAAGTTGCTGCCACAGCAGAGGTGGATGAGTTTGCATCACGATTTGAGACTAAGTTTTCACTCATTGCCTGTCTCTCAAGTTCAATTGCCAACAAGGTATGGTATATTGACAGTGAGACTTCTTGCCACATGACAGGAGTTAGAGAATGCTTCACCAAGTTGGAGGAGAAGAAGTTGGATTTCTATATTGAGCTCGGAGACAATGCCAAGTACCATGCAACTGTTATTGACACCGTCAAGTTTCAGAGGGAGTCTAGCAAATCCTTGTTGGTGGAGGATGTGTTGTATGTCCCTGGCATGATGAAGAATTTAATCTCAGTTTCTACTTTGGAGGACAAGGGTTACATTGTAACCTTTGAAAGGGGCAAAGTCTATATTCGTCCCAAGGATTCCAAGGTTGCAAAAGTGATTGGAGTCAGGCATGGAAGCTTGTTTCAGTTATAGTTTGAGCCAGCACATGTGTTGGTAAGCATCTGTAGAGGGCTAGGAGAATTGTGGCACAGGAGGATGGCTCATCTTCACCATGGAGCACTTAATGTGCTCAAGGAAATAGTGACGGGGCTGCCTGAGATGAAGATAGAAAACCATGAGGTGTGCAAGGGTTGTGCTCTTGGGAAATATGTCAAGACCAGCTTTCCAAGAAGCAACACTAGAACCAAAGGGATTTTGGATCTCGTACACTCAGATGTGTGTGGGCCCATGTCAACAGTATCCTTGAATGGGTATGAGTATTATGTTACTTTCGTTGATGAACTATCCAAGAAGACGTGAATATATTTTTTGAAGAACAAAGATGAGGTCTTCAGTAGGTTCAAAGAGTTTAAGGCTCTTGTGGAGAACCAAATAGGGAGGAAGATCAAGATACTAAGGTCTGATAATGGAGGCGAGTATACTTCGAATGCCTTCAAAGATTTTTGTGCTCAGGAAGGTATCAAGAAAGAGTTGACGGTTCCATACAACCCTCAACAGAATGGGGTTGCTGAATGGAAAAATAGGGCTATAGTTGGAGTAGCCAAGGCCATGCTTCATGATCAAGATCTACCTTGGTTCTTATTGGCAGAAGCTTGCAATATAGCTATGTATTTGCAGAATAGGAGCCCTCACAAAGTGTTGGGCAAATTGACTCCAGAAGAGGCATTCACTGGTAAGAAACTAGATTTGGAGAACATTCACATCTTTGGATGCCTTGTGTATTGTCACATTCCTGTGGAGAAGAGAACCAAGTTGGAACCAATTGCAGAGAAGGGTATCCTTGTTGGGTATAGTGAAACCTCTAAGGCCTATCGGGTTTACATTCCTGCCCTCAGGAAAATAGTTATTCGCAAAGATGTGAAGTTTGACGAAAAGAGGGCTCTTCAGAAGTCTAGTAGATTGATGAATGAGGAGAAGCAATCACCCATAGTTGAGATAGAACAAATCCCTCAAACTTTAGTCCCGCAAGCTGGAGAGCAAAGCAAGCAGGCCAAGCAAGTTGATCAAAAGGATGAACAAATAATTCCTCAACCTCAGATTGCTATTACTGAGAATAAGAGAAACATGGCAGCTGAGCAGACACAGAGAGGCCCAGGAATATGTTGGTTACCCACAGGATTCAGTCAAACAGAGAAAAGATCCCAAACGTTATTCTGATTATGTGGCACTTATGAGTGAATTAATTGAAGAGGAACCTTCCATCTTTCAAGAGGCATCCATGCACCAAGTATGGAGGGATGCCATGGTAGAAGAGTATTCTTCCATCATGAAGAATAGCGTGTGGGAGGTAGTACCACGGCTAGAAGGTAAGTTTGTGGTGGGCTCGAGATGGTTGCATAAGATTAAGCATGCTACAGATGGTAGTGTGGGAAAGTTCAAAGCTTACTTTGTGGCAAAGGGGTTTTCTCAGAAGGAAGGAGTTGACTATGACGAGACTTTCATCCCGGTAGCCAGGTACTCATCCATAAGAGCTATCATTTCTATAGCAATACAGATGGGTTGGAAGATTCACCAGATGGATGTAAATACGGCCTTCCTCAACTGAGAGATTGAGGAAGAGATTTACATAGAAAAACTAGAAGGATTTGAAACACATGGGAGGGATTCTCATGTATGCAGGTTGAGAAGAGCACTGTATGGGCTCAAGCAGGCTCCCATGGTGTGGTATTCACGTATTGACAATTACTTTTAGAGCGTGGGCTTCATCAAGATTGAGCTAGATCCGAACCTGTACTATGTTCAGGTGAAGGATGAACTTCTCATATTGGTGTTGTATGTTGATGACCTATTTCTCACAGGGTCAGAGGAACTCATAGCCCACTGCAAGTGGGAGCTTGCAGGAGAGTTTGAGATGAAGGACTTGGGGTTGATGCACTACTTTTTGGGATTGGAGTTGTGGCAAAAAGAGGGAGAGATCTTCCTTGGACAAGGGAAGTACATAATTGATATCCTGAAGTGATTCAAGATGGAGGACTATAAGCCCATGTCCACACCACTTGTGTCCAACTGGAAGAAGATTGACACTTCGAGATCAGAGGCAGTGGACCCGACTTTATACAGACAGTTGATAGGCTCTCTTATGTATCTAGTCAACACCAGGCTAGACATTTGTTTTGCAGTGAACTCACTTAGTCAGTTTATGGTGGAACCTAAACGTGTGCACTGGATAGATACAAAACATGTTTCGAGGTATCTTCGAGGCACAGTTGATTATGGGTTGAAGTATACTCAATAGGATGGAGTGAAGCTTGAGGGGTTCACCAATGCAGATTGGGTAGGCAGTACAACTAATCGAAAGAGAACTTCAGGGTGTAGTTTCAATTTGGGATCAGGAGCAGTCTCTTGGTACAGTAGGAAACAAAAGTTAGTTGCACTGAGTTCTGTGGAGGTCAAGTATATGGCACCAGTATGGCTACATGTGAGGCTATTTGGATTCAAAAACTTCTACCTGGGCTCTTTGATCAGGAGCTAGATCCTACAATCATTTACTGTGATAATCAGATTTGTATCAAACTCTTTGAGAATCCATTATTTCATGACAAGTCAAAGCACATTGAGATCAAGTACCGCTTCATCAGAGATTGTGTGGAGAAGGGGACAGTGAAGCTCCAGTACATTCCTACAAACAAGCAGATAGCAGACATCCTGACCAAGGCCTTGATGAAGAATAAGTTTGTATTCTTTAGGGATAAGTTGGGTGTTGTGCAGAACACCTTCCTCGCTAAGAGAGAGTGTTGATTTGTGTGTAGCTCAAAAGGTGGAGTTGCTTTAAAGCAACTCGAGTTGGATTTTCAGAAACAACAAGTTTTTATTTAAGAATAGTATGTTTCTGAATTTGTGAGGTTGAGATAAAATCAAGAGCGATTTTATGTGTGATTTAAAGTTAAATAAAGCAAGGAAAGTTTCTTTTCTTGCACATTAAGTAAAGTAGCTGGGCTCTATATATGTAAGATTGTTGTATCATATTTGGATTGTATTCTGTGAGGAAAGTTTGTTGTTGAGGTTGAATAGAAGATCCAACATTTGCAGGTTTTTCTCCATATTGGGGTTTCCTGGGTATAACTGTGTTATTGTCTATTTGTGATTGGCTTCTTGTTATTTTTGCTTCCACTATTATTAGATGTTAATTAACCAAGAGTATTGATTGTTATAAATCAGATAGAGGTTCTATTCTATGAATTCATTGTGTAATTAATCTGTAGCTGGGTTATAAGAAATTAACATGGACCACCCTGTCAATGTGTATGATTCGCCTAGTTGCGCACATTGGAATTGGGGTTCAAAGAAATTGTCAGCTATCTAGTGTCAGCCAAACCATTAAATAATAAACAATTATTTGATTGACATTGAATTTATAGTCTTGCATCTATATTATAACTTCTCAGCCATCTATTGAGCATTCCCCAGGCTCTGGATCAGATAAGAACACCTTCAGTGTTCATATAAGAACAAATTTTTTGTGCCCGACTATAAACATCTCATTTTATAATTGCAATTTCCTTGCACCATGCTTAACCAGAAATATGTCTCATATGTAATTCCATGTCTCTATGTCGTTGTATAAATGGATTTACTCTTTAAATTTGAGCAGCACGGGGAACCCCATGCAAATGATAGTTTACCTGAAATCTTACCTTTCAAGTGATACAGTCTTCCTAAAATTTTAATTGTATTTTACGGCTGAAATGATTAAATATGGCTATATAGCCATCAAATTTAGGCCCTGACTGCTAGCCAAAATAAGCTAAGCAATTGCATGGGGCCCTGCCATAACAGTGTAGAGCTAATGTAGTAATAGTAGTCATCATATTGGATTACGTAGTTGTTTCTAATTTACCATGAATGCTTTGTAAATATGGTCAATCATTTGTCATATAAAATAACTAGCAGTTGCACGGGTGAACGCGCAATGGTTTTGCTGATAGACTATTTGTAAAGTAAATATTTTTTGAGAAGTGTTTGTGTTTCATGACTTGTTGGCATTGCATTGTTTGAGGAAGGTAGTGTAATTTGTGATTTATAGGCATTGTAAGGGAGTATCGGTTTGTAAAGTAGATAATTTTTGAGAAGTGATTGTGTTTCATGACTTGTTGGCATTGTATTATTTGAGGAAGGTAGTGTAATTTGTGATTTTTAGGCATTGCAAGGGAGTATCAATTCTAAAAATAGAGTGCCTCCTCTTGCACATGTTTTTGTAGCTAGTTTTCTACTACATCCTTCTTGAAATTGTTTATGGCATTAGCTGTCATGCTATTTTTTGTAATTTAGAAATATATGGTTTTTTAATTATATTCTCTTGTGTAATAAATAGCTATGTAATAGTTTGAGTGACTACATACTACTACTGTGACAAACTTTGATACAAAATTGGATGCACTGAGTGGATTGTTAAACAGATTTTGTACGTATAACTTTAAGAGGAGGGAATTTGTACATTTCATTTGGATTCATATGCTTTTAGAGTAGATTTTTAGCCCCATGTTTGTCAAAGAATGGAAAGCACTATTGAAACTTTAATTGTATAGTGAAATCATTATTCCTCTCTAAGTAGTGTCATTTTGAAAAGTGTTAGGAAGGTGGAGACCACATTGCATTATATGGTTATGTATTTGTCTAGTTGCCTCCATTGTTTTGAGAGTGTCTTAAAATGTAATTGATAGCCTCTAAGTAATTTTAGCGTGTAGGAAAAATATTTATTGATTCATCTTTATTCTAATATTTGAAGATTTAATACTATATAGCTACTTCAACTTTGAAGAGACCAATTTAACAGCAAGAAACCTTAAGAAAAAAATAAATGCAAGTACAAATGGGAAGCAGCGGTAGCTAGTTCTCAACTGTCACTGCTCTTAAAAAACAATAAGAAAACTATGCCTTTATAGTCAATTAAAGAAGAATGTCTTCTATAGAAAGTGTGTTCATATGTGGAAATAATATGCACTTGGCCAGAGAATCAAGCATTCTCCACATAATTTGTAAGAAAATAAGATATTTGAGTTTGTATTTTAAAATCTAAGAAAAATAAAATTTTAAAACCTCTAAAACAAAAAAATTTGAACATTTTGATTGACTACACAATTGAAATAAATTATATACTTCCAATAGCTTTCCATTTAGTAAACTTTCAATTATACATAACTGAAATAAATTATACACTTCCAATAGAGCTTCCTTGTCAACGGAATATTTGGAGACTTAATATTATAGAGCTAATTCAACTTTGAAGAGACCAATTTAGTAGCGAGAAAGCTTAAGCAAAAAATAAATGCAAGTACAAATGGGAAGTAGTGGCAGTTGGTTCCCACCTGTAGCTACTCTTAAAAAGAAAAAGAAAATCACGCCTTTATAGTCAATTAAAGAAGAATGTCTTCTGTAGAAAGTGTGTTCATATGTGAAAATAATATTCATTTGGCCAGAGAATCAAGCATTCTCCACATAATTTGTAAGCAAAGCAAATGTTTGACTTTGTATTTTAAAATCTAAGAAAAATAAAATGTAAAAAATTCAAACAAAAAAATAGAACATTTTGATTGACTACACAATTGAAATAAATTGTACACTTCCAATAGCTTTCCATTTAGTATACTTCCAATTATACACAATTGAAATAAATTATACACTTCTAATAGAGATTTCTTGTCAACGAAATATTTGGAGACTTAATATTATAAAGCTAATTCAACTTTGAAGAGACCATATTAACAACGAGAAAGCTTAAGCAAAAAACAAATGCAAGTACAAATCGGAAGTAGCGGCAGCTGGTTCCAGTTGTCATTTCTCTTAAAAAAATAATAAGAAAACCATACCTCTATAGTCAATTAAAGAAGAATGTCTTCTATAGAAAGTGTGTTCATCCATGAAAACAATATTCACTTGGCCAATGAATCAAGTATTCTCCACATAATTTGTAAGCAAAGGAGATGTTTAAGTTTGTATTTTAAAATCTAAGAAAAATAAAATTTAAAAAACTCTAAAACAAAAAAATTAGAACATTTTGATTGACTATACAACTGAAATAAATTATACACTTCCAAATAGCTTTCCATTTAATAAATTATTTTATACAATAAACTTAACCAAGTCAATAAATTTAAACATAATCAAAATAACATTTACATTTAAAAAATTAATCATCAAGGAATACATCCTACATCCTAAGACACAACTAATACAAAAAATGTAAATAATTAAAGAAAAAATAAATGTGAAAATGAATGGGGAAAAACAAAAAGAAATAATGTGCTTACCCCAAAAGGATGCATGTCAAGCTAATAACATATCCTTTGTGATCTGATATCTATCATTGCCTATTAAGAACCTATCCCCTTGATGATTGTAAATAAATAAAAAACTATGAGCATAACTTAAAAAACAAATTCAGCTTATATAGTATTTCTGCAGATGTTTGGCCCATTGAAAGTCCATTTGGAATCAATTATAACCTTATCCACAAATCTAGACCTAGCATCAATCGACACTTTTTTGGGTTTGCTCAATACAAATCTATGCAATCATTTGGCATCAAGTTGACTTCCGTAATTAAAAACTATAATGGTGATGCGAGTTATGAAGAGTTTGAAAATTTTACCTTTTCTAATTGCTCTTGAAGTGGATTATATTTAAAACTAACTTTTAGGATCTTGAGAGTGGGGTCACTTCCTATCGCTTAATATTTTAACCTTCATATATAATTTGTAATATTTATACAAATTCTCTATGTATAAAAATAATATTTAAAAAAACATGATTATCATTCATTATTATATATTATATTCTATATAATGTTTAGTTTTTAATTTCAATGTTTTTAATATTTATATACATTTTTAATGTTCAATATTATATATTTAATATTATAGTTAGTTAAATATTTTATATATAATATTTTTATATATTTGTTATTTTATTTAATATAGTATTTAATTTTGATATTAGTTTTTTATTAAAGTATATTTAAGGATTTAAGCACCTAATATTTATTCTATGCGTTATATTTATAGGACTAATTGTTAAATATAGTTTTTAAAACACTTGAAATAAATAGTAGAAAAATAAAAATGGTACGATTAAAGCACCTAATATTTATTCTATGCAATAGAATATATTTATAGGACTAATTGTTAAATATAGTTTTTAATCAATTAACGTGCAAATGTCCACTATGTACACTTTTTTGTGGCAATCAATTAATGTGCAAATGTATTGTTGTCCAGCATAGGTATTTCAAGTAAAAAAAAAAAAAAAATTACGGTTGGTTATTTTTCAAAAGTAAAATTAAATAAAATAACTATAAAATAACTTTTAATAAACAAAACAAAATAACTCTTATTTAGGAGTTATTTTCTTTAATTTTAATTTTATAGGCCTCTGCATTTCTTAATAATAATCTAATTAATATTATAAATTAATTATCATATTAAATTTGTATACAAAATTTTAAATATTTTATCAATATTAATATAATATTATTTTTATTCAAACTATTTAGTTCAAATATATTATTAATATATATAAATATAAAATATATTTTATAATATTCATATTATAATATATTATATAATATTTTATATTTGCCGATAAGGGCGTGGTTGGGTGGTTAAGTCGCTCAGTTGTAGTGGCGGCAACCAGAGTTCAAACCCCCGCTGGGCCAATGAGCTCGCAGGCTTTACGCCTTTGCTAGGCCAACAGGCTCACGGGTTTGAAGTGTTCTTGCTAGGGGATGTCACGTGGAACTGGAGGGCTTGCGGGTTTGAAGTGTTCTTGCTAGGGGATGTCGCGTGGAACTAGAGGGTGTGTCGCATCAGCATGGCCAGTCATGTTAAAAAGTTTACCATGCGCATTTTAATATATATATATATATATTATATTTATAAATATAATTTATATATTATAAAATATCCTCCCATATGTTGACTATAAAAAAATAATAATAAAACCAACTTTTACTCACAATTTACCCAAAGATGAAGTACATAATTTATTACCCCACTACAATGAAACTAAAATTTACATAATTGAGTCATGCCATCATGGTATAATGGTGTTTACTCTCTCCAGAACTTTCCCCAAATATTTTATTATCTTATACATTACTTAGCCTTAAATGAATATGCACTATAACATGCATTTAAATCAACTTAAAAAAATAGATGTCAGATGACACGTTTACCCCGAAACTGGATTAAATCAATTTTAAAAAAATCGACCTCAGATGACACCTTTACCACAAAAACGGAAAAAAGGCAATGGAAAAAAAAAGGCAGCCGGCGTTCGACAATTTTTAGGGAGAAATCTCCCACTAATCAGCCTATCGACAAATAAATTTTACCTAATTTCTTGTTTTCTTTTATGTCTAAAGATGAGAAAAAAGTTTTCCATATTTTTTTTATTGAACAAAATTGTTACAAAAATTAAGCAACTACAAAAAGGCTATCAAGAAGAAAAATATTGAAGGATACAAAAGTCAAACAACTATCTAAGAGTAGAAAAGTACTATACACAAATGACTTCACAAACAACATCAATAATAAGACTACAAACAAGTATGATTGTATAAACAACATGTTGATTATAAAAACAAGACCAACATCAAGAAAAATCATCCCATATAACACAATAGACTGTGTTTGTAATGAAAACAGGGTATTCTTTTCATGTTTCTGATTGACTTGGAGTTGGAAGAAAGCAATCCAAACATTGCAAGGAAACAAGGTGAAAAACATACATATTCATATATGTGTAGTTGGTGTTAGAAAGGAAGGAAACCACTACAAATGGAAATCTAATATATAACTTGTTAATCTGAAATATAACTTGTAGAATATTAATGGAGATATGAGCCAAACATCAAAGAAATCAATAATACTCAAGAGCCATACACATAACACATATTTACGTGGAGAAAACACTTTCAGATTAAAAACTCCACCAAGAAAAGAGGGCAAATTTGTATTATGTTCAAAAATACTACAATACATCAATTTTATTTAATACTGTATCCAATTCAACATCCCTTGTTTACCTGCAAACAAACACATTACTTTGCAATCCTCCAAAGCTTCATTTTATAGAAATTACAAGTTTCTTGAAGGAGCCACAAAATCCAAATGCCCCTAGCTTGGGAATATCACCTGCATGCTCAAAATAATCCTTTTTATAGATTCTCTTACACCTATCATAGGTATCTTCCCAATATGGGTGCCTAGGACCAAGAATAGTCACTTACAGGATAATAATTATCATCATATGATGTCATAGATTCCCTTACACCTTATGGCAACCATAAGCTATCATAGATGGTCTTACAACTTATCGCAGTTGTCATAACACACCAAAAATAGCTCTCTCAAAGATGGATGCCTAGATTCTCCAACTCGCCTCATTTACTATTACCAAGATGCTTTGACCAATAAATGTAACCCAGTAACTACCTGCCAATAAATAATTAATTACTATTTCTAGTAAACAATTAATTACCATACCAGTAAAAATAAATTGCCATGTTGGTAGATTCCTCTTCTCTTATGATTGCATTAACAATTTACAATATCAAGAGTAATTAATTAATCAGATTTACAAGGTTGATGGCACCTTAATCCTAACATTATCCCACTTGACATCATATATTGTAAATACAACCATAGGAAAATATAAATCAACTAAGTAAATGAAACAAGGCCCATGGCCTCCCTACAACAAGTGAACTTTTTGGTGATCACTAGTTTGATAAGATAATCTACAACATTCAATTGAGTGTCAATTTTCCTCAACTCAATCTGTCCATTCGCAACCATTTCTCGAAACAAGTGGCACTAAACATCCACATGCTTAGTCTGAGTATTATACATAGGATTCTTTGCCAAACAAATTGCACTCTAGATATCACAACCAATCTGAATAGCCTTGCAATCAAAACCAATTCTTGTACACAATCTGTGTAACTATACTACCTCCTTAGAGATATGTGTAGTAGCCATATACTTTGCTTCAATGGTGGACAAAGCAACTATAGGCTACCTCTTACTCATCCAACTCACATATCCTCCAAACAAAGTAAATACATAGCCACTAGTGGACCTTCGACTATCCAAGTCACCTGCCCAATTTGTATCAACAAAACTCTGAATGTCCAATGTCTTATCCATATTGTTAGTATCAAAATAAACCAAACAATAATCAGAAGTACCATGAAAATATCTTAATACCCTCTTTTAATAATTCTAATACTTTTTACCAAGGTTAGACATAAACCTACTCAAAACTCACACTGCTTGGGCAATATCTTGCCTAGTGTAAACCATTACATACATCAAACTTCCTATAACACTAGCATATGGCACAAATTCTAGACATATCTTAAAAATCATCTTCACACTTAGAACACATATCTAACATAAGATTACTGCCAATTGGTAAAGGAATTCTAATCAGCTTATAGTCCTGCATATTAAATTTGTGCAAAATAGTATTCACATACATTGAGATAACCAAGGCTTTATGTTACCTTGATCTCTCCTGATTTCTATTCCAAATATATACCTTACTGCCCCCAGATCCTTCATCTCAAATGCACCTGAAAGTTGACCTTTCAACTCACTTATATCCTTGATGTTATTGAAAAACATGTCATCCACATATAAGGAAACAATTAGTATTTGATCATCAATACATTGAATGTAAACACAATATCTTCTTCGCTTCTCACAAAGCCCAATTTCAACATGAAAGAATCAAATTTTTGATACGACATCTGAGGGGACTATTTAAGACCATAAAGAGACCATTTTAATCTACAAACCAAGTGTTCTTTTCCTTTTACCTCAAAACCTTGAGGCTATTGTATATAAATTTCTTTTTCTATACCTCCATGCAAAATGTAGTATTAACATCGATTTGCTCAATTTCAAAATCATAACCAGCAACTATGGATAAAATAAATCTAATAGAAGATAATTTCTAGCAATAGGAGAGAGAATTTCATTAAGATCAACTCCCTCACTCTGGGAGTAGCCCTTGGCCACTAGTCTAGCTTTGTACTTCTCTAATGAACCATCTACTCCAAACTTCTTTTTGTAGACCCACTTTCAACCAATAGCCTTCTTTCCTTTGGAAAAATGAATAAGATCCCACGTATCACAAGAGTCTAATGCCATCATTTCCTCTTACATGACTAGTTTCCAAGACTCACTATCATCTACAAGAATAGATTTCCTGTAGGATCTAGGCTCATTGTCAGTACTCAATAAAGAAAATACACAATGCAAATATTAATTCTTGGGATGAATTTCAAACTATTTTCAGAGAGCATTATGGAGATAAAAATGATGCTAGATTTACAATTAATGAATTCATAAATATTGTGAATAGATAGAATGAGTCAGTATCAAAGTTCAATAATGATAGGTTTTCCAAGGTGATGGCCAAGATCCCTCCACATATGAGACCAAACGAATCAATGTGTTTGGTTTTATATTATAATGCATATGATAGTAAGATGGGGTTCCTATTAAAAGATAAGGATCCTCAAACATTAAGAGATGCCTACAGAGTGGCTTCTAATTTAGAAAGCAACCGTAGAGCATTTGGAAACATCCCTAAAAGGAGTGATCACAGTATGATACCTCAAGATAGAGGACAAGCTAGCAAAACTTATACCAATGATGACAAGTATGAGAAGTTGTTTCAAGGCTTCAAGGAAATTAAACTCTCTGTAGAAAGGAATGATAAAGGGTTTGCAAATGATAGAGCTACTTTTGCCAAGTAGGAAAGAATGCCTAGGCTTTCTGATCAACCCTACAATACCAATTGGCATAATGGTAAGCCAGTGCAGTCAAATAATAGAGGAATTCCTAGCAGAGAAACTCTTGATCCTTTTAAGAGAGGTGTGCATATGGAAGATGATAACCTTTGATGTTTGGTGTGTCAGGTGCCTCATTCACGGTCTCAATGGGCAATAGCTCTATCAATTGTTGATTCAGAAGGTCTGTGTGATGAATGCAGTGACATGGATGACCAAGAAGAACAAACTATAAACATGGGTTTTGACCATAATTTTATTGGTGATGATTATTGTTCTTCTAAAGAAGAAGGTATCCTGAATGAGGATATAGAAGATAGAAGCTAGTGGGCACTATCCCAACACCAGCATATTTTTTTGGATAGTGAGAAAGATGACCAACATGCTTTCCAGTTGGAATATAGGGCCTATAAAGTTAGATTGAGGAGGCCAACTGATGAAGAAATTAGACCCCTCGTTGATTCCAAGATTGCTCAGGTCAAAAGTGACTACAATTTAAGAAGCAAAAGGGCACATGGCAAGGGAAGTACTGTAGAAAATGCGGGTAGCATCTTCATCAAGGAAAAATAGGAAACCCAAGGTCCTAAAGAAAGTCCTGCTGTCAGGGCCAAATCAAAATATGAGGTGATCAAACAAGATTCACATCAAAATAATAAGGATACAAAGGGAAAGGGGTGTTGATAAAGGCAAGGCTAAAATACCTAAGGGTAAATTAGATAAAGACAAATGAGATGTCATCCAGACCCTTGTCGTCCAAACAAGTCAAGTTGGACAAACAATTCTCTATTGAAATATGTTCAACTGGACATGGCTCATATCCTTAGCCAAATTAGGATAATTGTCCCCCTTCTAGAGATGGTGAAGATACTCGAGCATAAGGATAGAGCATTAGTAGTCATTGATGAGGTAGTGCTAAATCCATCAGAGGCCAAGGCTGAAGACAATGTATAGTTTGATTAGAGAGGAACAATACCAGCAAGTGGTAAGAGATGGAGTTCTAAGATACTTGAGGTATATTAAGGGACTTCTTTGCATGAGTGCCCCTCTTAGGTAAATCCTTTTTATTTCACCTTGGTCATAAAAGAGAAGTTTGTAAAGAACTGTATGATTGACTCTAGAGCATCTACAAACATCATGCCATTGAAGGTGATGAATGAGTTAGGGCTCAAAGTGACAAAAGCATATGGAAAGTGCTTTCCATGGACTCCAGAGAGGTTCCTATAATTGGGGTGATCAAGGACATTGGTTTCAAACTAGCATCCTATCCACAGAAAGATATAAAATGAATATCAAAATGGTAGACATTTCCCCTCGAGACAGAATGTTGCTTTCTAGAAAGTGGGCCTCCACAATTAGGGGAAGTATTCAAATGGACTCATCATATGCCATGATCCCAATGGATGGGAAGGATGTCAGGTTAGAAAGAGAAAAGAGAGCCCCATCAATCATTGATGGTCTCGAAGAAGGAAATGATCAAGTTTTTTTTTGGATATTGACATGGATAATTTTAGGGTGGAGACACTAGAAGATAATCAAAGAGAACAAGTAGTTGCCAGTGAAGAAATTTAGATTACTATTAAAGGTGACAACTTATGGTCAATGCAGTTTGACTTTGAGTCTGTTCAAAAGAAGGATGCGAAGTAGGGGTTGTACTTATCTCTCCAAATGAAAAGACATTTAGATTATCATTCAAATTGGGTTTTGAGTGCACCAACAATGTCACTGACTATGAAACAATGCTCTTAGGATTAAAAGTTGCAATTAAACATGGGATTAATAAGCTTAAAGTTCTGGGGGATTCAAAACTTGTTGTCTCACATATTAGGTCCAAATATGCATTAAAGAATCAAAGGCTCAAGCAATAGAAAAATGTAGTTTGGGATATTATTAAGGCATTTGATGCTTTTTCCATTGACTGGGTAGAAAGGAATAAGAATGTTATGGCTGATTTTCTGGACAATATAGCAATCAAGTCAAAAGACCTAACATTGGCTAGGATTTCAAAGGTAGAAATGCTAACTAGGCCTTCTATCCCAGATAACATATGCCATTGGAAAGTTTTGAATGATGTCAGGACCTGTACAAGTTTATGAATTACATAAATGAGTATCAAGGTTAGGAGATTGATTTCTAGAGTTTTGTCAAAACTGTTGATGGAAAGGACACTATCTTTGGAAATGAAATTATTCAACTAAAAACAAATAAAATTCCAAGGGGATTGGTTACACTTGAAAGGGTATTTGATGAAACTAATGGTCATGCTGCTAAGTCTGCTCCTGTTAGTGAAAATGGCGTAGAGGAAGTTAATATGGGAACTGAAGCACAATCGAGAAAGGTTTATATAGGTAAGGAGCTAAATCCAAGAATATGAACTAGGCTCATCTCCTTGTTGAGAAGATTTAAGAAATTTTTTGCCTAGTCTTATGATGATCTTAATGCTTATAGGGAAGACTTGTTTCAACATGAGATTCCTTTGAAGCCTAACACTAAACCATTCAGGCAAAATCCAAGGCCCATAAACCCTACTCTAGCATGGAAAATGCAATAGGAATTGGCTAAGATCAGTGAGGGAGGAATTATCAAACCAATTCAACATTCTACATGGGTAACCAACTTGGTGCATGTCAGGAAGAAAAACTATAACATAAGGTTATGTGTTGATTTCAAAAATCTTAACATTTCATCACTAAAGGATAATTATCCTCTACTAAACATGGAAGCTATGTTGCAAAAAGTAAGAGGTTGTGAGTTACTATCCATGATGGATGGTTTTCCAGCATATAATCAGGTAATGGTAAAGGAGTCTGAGCAGTACAAGATTACTTTCACTACTCCTTGGGGTACTTATGTTTACATCAAGATGTCATTTGGATTAACAAATGCAAGGGCTACTTTTTAGAGAGTCATGGTTGTAGCCTTCTCTAACTTAATCAACGTCATCATGGTTGTGTATCAAGATGATTTGACAACTTTCTCTAAGAAAGGAGAAGATCACTGCAATCATTTAAGGAAAATTTTTAGAAGAAGTCTAGAGTATGGAATCTCAATCAACCCAAAGAAATGCCTATTTGGGGTGACTGAAGGCAAGCTGTTAGGGCATATAGTGTCTAAGGACAAGGTTGAATTGATCCAAAAAGAGTAGTGGCAATAGATAGAATACCTTAGCCAAAGATAGTCAAATGGATTCAATCTTTCTTTGGTTAGATAAAATTTGTGAGAAGGTTTGTGGCAAATTTAGCTGAAAAAACTAAAGCCATCTCTAAAATGCTAAAGAAAGGGGAGAGTGTAAAGTGGGGTAATGAACCTACCATGTCATTCAAAAATATAAAAGAGGCAATCAAACAAGCCCCGGTGCTTGCACCACCAAACTTCTCCTAGCCATTTCAATTATTCTCTTTTGCTTCATTCCATATAATTTTTGTTGTCTTATTGTAGAAAAATGAAGACAGATATGAACAACCTATCTCTTTCTTTAACAAATCTTTATAGGAAACCAAGCTGAAATATGATGCCATGGAGAAGAAAGCTTATGCACTAATAAAAGAAGTGAAAAAATTTAGACCTTACCTAGTTGGAGCTAGGATTGTGGCTTAAATTTCTCATGCCACAATGAAGGATATTTTGTACAATAAAAGGTCATTGGTAGAAGATGTAGATGGATAAATAAAATCTAGAAATTTAGTATAGATATTCAAATCACCAAACTAGTTAGGGGAAAGGGTTGGAAAAGATAATGTCTAAATCAAACTTAGATACATCCCAAGTAAATCAGTTGATTAAGGAGCCCTTGCTGAATAATTGTGGCCTAGAAGACTCAGCTTGGTACATGGATATTATATTTTATTTGAATCACTTGAAATGTTTTGATAATTTGACTGATAACTAGAAAAGAACCTTGAAATTGCAAGCATGAAAGTATATCATTATTGAACAATGATTGCATTAGAGAAATAGTGATGGCATTTTGTTGAAATGTTTGAGTGAATTGGAAGCATCCCAGGTCCTAAGTGAAATGAATAGTGGGAATTGTAGAGGCCATTTCATGGATAATACTACTACTCATAAGATCCTTCAAGCAAGATATTGGTGGCCCACTTTGTTTGTAGATAAATACAATTTAGTGAGAAAGTGTGATGCATGTTAGAAAGTCTTTGATAAAAATAAGTGGTCTGGAGTTCTCCCATTGAGGCCTCAAACTGTGGAAGCTCCATTTCAACAATGGGGTATATATTTCATTCGAAAGATCTTTGAAAGGTCTAGTGGTGGTTTCAAATGGATATTATTAGTGATAGCTTACTTCACAAAGTGGACTGGAGCAATCCCTACCAGGAAGGAAACTAGAAAAGTCATTATGGACTTTGTCATGGATCATATTATTACAAGGTTTGGAGTTCCAAACAAGCTCATCACTCATAATGCCATGTGTTTTAGATTTATCAAATTTATGGATCTCTACACTGAATACAGGGTAAATCTATCTCACTCTTCACCATACCATTCACAAGGAAATGGTCAAGAAGAATCGAGTAACAAGAGTCTGATGAAGATTATAAAGAGGATGCTTGGAAATAATAAGAAAGCATGGGATTCAAAGTTAAAGTTGGCTTTGTGGGTAGACTGGATGACTACAAAGAAGTAGATACTGGGAAATCACCTTTTGAATTAGTGTATGGCATGAATGCAAATATGCCTGTAAATAATCTATTATCAGTTTACAAGTTCATCTAGGAGTACTCTAATGACCTAGATGATGCAATGACTTGCAGGATAAACCAGTTAGTTAAGCTAGATGAAAATAGGAGAAAAGCTCAAGTTGTTAATATAAAAAAGTAGCAGCAAGTTAAATATCAGTTTGACAAAAGGGCCAAGGATAAAAAGTTTGAATGTGGGGATCTGGCACTGGTATGGAATGCAAGAGCACATGATAAAGGAAAACATGGGAAATTTGATTCCATGTGGTTAGGGCCATACACAGTGCTAAGCAGTCATGGTGAAAACTTTTATTTTTGGAAAGTTTGTCTAGAGAATGTCAAGAATTGTTCGTGCATGGATAGTTCTTGAAGAATGATTTCTCTTGAGCTTTGGCTTTCCTCTTCCATGCTTAGTAGTTAGGTTTCCCTTTTTCTCTGTGTTTTTGTTTTGTGCAGCCATGTTTGCCCATGGTGAAGCATTTCATTTTGTGTTGTTGTTTTGTGTGTTGGTCTGTGTCTGGCAGGTTTTCTAAATCCTTGCCACCTTCTACTAGAATGTGTGTCCCCAACTAGAGCCACTGTTGAGACTCATATTTTCATTCCTCAAAATTTTCCTAAGGGAAGGGTGTTGAAAAATATGGTAGATCTAGTTGAAACTATGCCTAAGTAAGATATGCATTGTGTTAAGGAGCCAAATGGGTATCTGCAGTTCAAATTTAGTGAAAATATGATGATTTTTGGTTAAGTTATGATTATCGCTCCATCTGGATGTCCAAACATCCGGTTCCGCCTCTTTGTATGCTTGTCAGATTGCCTTCATGTTTAAGTCCAGTTGTGTTCCTTTGTATTTCTAACTGGATATTAGGTTGTGTTTTGATATCTGCTTCCAGTTGCACTAATATGTCTAGTTTGACCAAGAAAAATATATTAGGCAGGATATGTCATGTTGGAATGTCACGTCATGATGATTCATCCACTACTATCAAGTTTGAAAATTCCAACTAGATGTGGAACCAGATGTGGATCTTCAGTGTAAACAAATTGCTAAATACTCAAATGAAGATCAGGTTCGGGTTAACTTATATAATTCCATTGATAAATTTCCAAGATGCAAAGTGCTTTATATGCTAATCAGATGTGGATCTTCCAAATGAATCAGATATTAAGTAGTAGACATGATATTTCCATAGTCCATCATCAAGTGTAGAGCTTCTGGACTCACTATGTATTGCTTTTTGTCGTCAACGTTTCAGATCATACTCAATGATACATCATCAGGACAAAAAGAGGAGAATGAAATCATTGAGTATGCTCCAAAGCATTGACAAAAAAAAGCAATACATAGTGATTCCAGAAGCTCTACACCAAATATTAAGTGTTTAAAAATATCACGTCTGGTTGGAAGATCGCATTAAGTATTGCTTTGTTTCATGGAATTAAACTGCATTTTAGATTTGGGTCAGGTCCAAAGTTTTTTCTAAGTTATTTCAAGGTGCTTGAAGGACCACATCCAACTGGAACCTTTTCAACATGTTATGTTGTGGTATCTTCATCCGGATGTGGATTGTTAAGTACACTAGTGTCATATCTGGTTGGATGTCTGGTTAGGACATTTGGTTGGAATAACTTTCTCATTTCAACAATTTTTTGAAAACTTCCAAAGGTGACCCTGGTTGAAATTCGATACTCTTTCTATTTATGCCTTCACTTTGAAATTTTGAGATACAAAAATGTTGTTCTTGATAATTTCAAGAATAAGGAAAGGTTAGAAGATGGAACGATATCTTTGCTTGTTCAAGCTTTTAGTGTAGACATGATGGTTCTTTACCAGTTGAGCAGGGCATATGATCAGTATCAACTGAACTTCTCATTTTCATGAAGATGTATCGAGAAGAAGAAAATAATCAAAGTTGTTGAAGGAATTTTGAGGAGGAACGACTAGCTAAGTACTCCTTGCCGCTAATTCGTAGCCATCATGTGACTGAAAAGACATTGTCAAAATGGAAAGGGGAAATTTTAAATGCTTCCTGGAATGTTGTCAAATCAATCATATCTAGAGGCATGATCGAGTAGGTCAGGTGTTATGTTGAAAATGGATAAGTTACTAAATATGGACTCTGACTTAAGAAACTATATAATGGAAAATAAAGGTACGGTCAGATGCTTGATGCATTTCTGGCATTGACAAAGTTGAAAATTTTTAAGCCACAGTTGGCCATTGAAGGAAGGATTCAACAAGTGGGTGCAAAAACGTGTGATATGACAATGTATCTGAAACATAATGAGATTTTTCTATCCTATTCAAAATAGATAAGTTGATTAGGTGGTCTAAGTGCCAACATTTTGGATGGCACGTCCCTTAGGATAGGGATCATTTATTGAAATGCAGGTAAATTGGTTTATGTGCCTTCAACAATGGTTCACGTCATTTGGTTATAAAAGAAATAAGGTATCTTGTATCAAAGCAGTTATCATTTTCAGTATGTTGGCTATGGGTGTCTTTTGCATTCCTGAGGTGTTGTTCCTATTTAGAAAGATGATGTCTAAATACTCTTGGTTGCAATTATGCACCTTCAAGAACAAGAAAATAGAATGCATCCTTTTGGAATGAGGGTTCAGAAAAAATGAGAAGATTATCTCTATGTCGGCCATTCTGCTTTATCAATTTCACCTTTCAATGGTTGGAACCTGATGCAGAATATTCATTGATGCCTAACCACTCCAACTGCATGCAATTGCTCATTTGACAGTATAGAGGAATCTTAATTTCCAGTAGCCAATTTTCATTGGAAAAATTAGATGTGTGGCCAGGGCTGCTCCTTTCTAGCTCCTCTTCCCCTCCATATTGATGCATAATAGAGGGAGTATATCACATTCAGATGGTTAAGGAGTGGATAACTGTTTGGGTTTCTATTCACAAGGATAAGGGAATGAATGATAGGCACCTGTCGTCTTCTTCATCCCCACCTTTACAGCAAGTAGGTTCTACTAGCTCAACTTGGGTGGGTGAATATTAATTCATGAGCTCTTCCCACGACTACCTAACTAGCCACGTTCAACCATCGTGTCATTTCAAATAGAATACAATTATTTCAATGGTTTAAAGGGACAAGTATAACTGCTCACATGCTCTGCACCTTGCAAAATGATTATGGTTTAGTATACATGTCATTCATCTAAGAAATTATAGGTGGCTCCCTTATTCTATAAAAGGGATGTGTTCATTGTTGCAAAGGGTTGTATGGTGAAAATACTTGGGATATAACTTCTGTTGTCTATAATTTGTGTCTAGGAGATAGGGGATTTTTGGTTAGTAAATGTCTTTGTGATGTACTCTTTCCTGTTGATTTAAATGATAGAATGCAAACTGTTATATAGTTCATCTCCACTTGTGTTCTATAAGTGACAATCGAGAATATATAAGATCAAGGATAATTTATTGTTTTCCCATAATACATTTGCTATTATGAATTATTATGTGTGTTAGTCCCTATTTCAAGTAGATAGAGTACAATTCATTCATGCAAGATGATATTGTCATTTGTAGTGCAAAAGGATATTCAAGAACGATCTGGATAATGTTTGTCATCATCGGAAAATCAATATCAATGTTGAGGCGTTTGTATCATTAACAAGATAAATTGACTTTCAACTCATGAAAGTTTCATTGCGAATCCCTACAAATCACATCAACTCTTTTTTCCCAGAACAAGCACCGGTCTTGAGGTTATGTCGACTTCCCAACGAGTCATACACATTCAAAATGATAAATCAAGCATGTTGTGTAATTTATTTCTAATTATCTATTGCTTTCACAACATCTGTTAAAGGCTAGAAGACAATTTTATTCATGAGTTTAGATATCTTAATCTCTTCATATTCCATGTGAAACAAATCTGCTATCCAACACTGTGATTATTAATTAAGTCATATTTCCATAACCAATGTTTAGAAAGGGATACCCACCTAGGTTTTGTAGAGCCTGAAGTGTAGAGGAGATTGTCTTTCAGATAATGTTTGTTGGCCATTTTCCACTTATTTATCTAAACCCAAAATAGTTTAAGAATTGGTGGGGTACAATTTGGAACACCAACACATACCAAGTTCTTAAAAATCTCTTGAGAGGATGTAAATTCATTTGTCCTTCACCAAAAGAGAAGCAACATAGAGATGCAATCAAGCTTTGTTTCATAGTCATGAGTTATAAATTATGTATATTTAGTATATCATTATTTGAGCCTATTTCCACTATTAAGTCCATATGCCTTCACTTTTAGTGTGCAAATTGAAAGTGTATTTGAAAACACTTTTTAGATTCTTGAAATCTATTTCCACCATTCAATACATATGTTTCCTTTGTGAACATGTAAAGAAAAGGTTTATTTAGGCACCCTTTGTTCACAATGTTAATCCTTAGCACATAAGTCATGACAAGTGTAGAGGTTTCATTTAGCTAGAGAATGGTTTTCAATAAAATCTTTGATCCATTGGTTCCATTGGGTGTAGAAGTTTGTTGAAGTCACATTGCCCTTAGTGTGCATTATTCACCTAAGTTCAAATGGATACAACAAAACACAATTCTTCACATGAATGATACACACCACCATCTTTTGAAACATATGACCATTGTTCTTTGATGTTATTAAATTAATGTTTATTTTCCAAAAATATAATAGATGGTTGTCCCAATTTAATTTTAAGCTATCTTATTAAATTGATGTGTATTTAATATAAAAAATAGTGATTGTTTCTAAAATACAATCCCTATAAACATAAGTATAACTATCCTAAACATTTAAAATAAAAAAAAATGTAATAGAAAAGTATGTTTAAAGTCATTACTTTAAATTTTCTATTATCATGGCACAAGTTAAACAATATTATTAATATTTTATCTTAAAGAGTTAAACTTATATAATATCCATATGGTAAATTGTTTCAATAAAAAATATTTAAAAATAAATATAAGATTAATTCTATTGGTTGTAAAATACCTTAAATTTTAAAGTATGAATTTTGTATAATAAAGTTTCACCAATAAAAATAGTTTAAAAAGGGATATAATACAAAATACCAAAAGGCATCAACTAGTTTTAGTATTGAACCATTGAATTAGTATGGATTACTACTTGTTCACATAGTCCTATTATGCGAATTTATATAAATATATTGAAAGAAATACAGAACATAATTTGTTACTATAAATTAACCTAACATATTTACTAAAAGTATGTGGGATATAATTTGAAATTATATTTTAATATTTATAATTGTCATAAAATTTACTTTAATTTTTTATACAATCTTATGATACATACTATATGGGTACCTTAAAGTAAAGATATAACATCATTTGTTACTCTCACTTAGCATATTCATTCAAAAAATATACAATACTTACAAACTACTTTTATTGATCAAGTTGAAAAGACAATCTTATGATACATATCTTCGTGGATACCTTAAAATAAAGATATAACATCATTTGTTACTATAGCTTAGCATATTCATTCAAAATATATAATACTAAGTTGGAAAAAGAAAACCATACATAAAGCTAGGGAATCCTCTTTCACTACTACACAGATATGCCAACAAATGACTGCAGAGGTTCTTCAATCACTCGTCCCTCCCCTGCCCTATATGTAACCATATCTTCAAACTTATACGGCTTGTAACGTTGTGGGTGTTCATCATCAATAAGCTCAGGAGGTGCCTTTATTTCCATCTTGCTTGGAAAAGTGCTGAATAAACCAAAAGATAAACGAAACTGGGGTTTTTTCACCATCACTCGATGTTTTGTACTATGAATCCTTCCATTACTCCATGCCTGCACATACATATTATATAAATATTAACTCACTTTACTTAAATATCATCCACTTCAATGCTCAAACAGTCAATAGATATTTTACACCTCATTCACAACAAAAAGTGATAAATATTTGTCCTATTTTTATTGACAAATTTGACCTCTAACTGTTGAAGTGGATGATATTTAAGAATAACCTTATTAACTTAAAAACAAAAAATTAAGAAGAAAGGAACCACTTAAATATTCGAGAGAGCTGTGGGCCTAATGGAATGAATTTATATTTACGCACCTGAAAGCTATCGCCCGCCATGGCCACAAACGTGTTAGGAACGGGTTTAACGTCAACCCAATTGCCTGCCTTGTTGAAAACCTGAAAGCCGCCGGACCCATCTTCGTATAGAATAGAAACACTAGTCCCATCTGTGTGAGGTCCCATACCAAGCGATTCAGACGACAGCTCAGACGGCACCTCATACATATTCATACGGAACAGGGCCTTGCCATGGTCGAAGTCAGTTGCATAGTACTTGCTCACTCCTAAACTAGCAAGAATTGTCTGGTGCACTTTCTTTGACATGTCCATCATCTTCCAGATTAATTCTTCTATTGTTTCACTGTTCTCAAGACATTCCAATTTTAGAAAAAAAATAAAAAGAGATAGAAGAAAGAAAATAGCTCAGTCAGGTTCCTAGTGAATTTGGTCGAATGGATACTCCCCAGTCCTTGACTTCCAGCCAAAAAAATTCAGCCTCATCAGCCCTTGATTCTCAACCAAAAAAATTTAGGCTCGTACTCCCATATGAAATAGCAAAAGCGATATTGTGAATGATCTCCAAAAATAAAATAAAATAGCCCAGTAAAAAGAGCAGAGAGGCAGAGGTCCTACCTGAAAAATTGGTTGCCCTGAGGCCACATGACACCAGAGAAGTGTTTGACAGCCTCCCGATCTGGAGCCCCGGCGAGCTCTATGCCCAAGCTTTCGTAAAAGGGGATCTCAGGAATCTCGCCTACATAACCCATGTAAGGAGTTGGAGACACGTTTTTCTTCTTTGTCTCTATGGGAAGCTTGAACACTTCCCTGCATACCAAATCTGTGTTGCGAATCAGATCGGGTGCAATTCCATGATTTACAATACGAAAGCAGCCGATTTCCTGGCAAGCCTCTCTCACAGCCTGTAGAAATTCAGCGTCTTGTGAGTGAGAGAGATCCAACACAGGAATATCTTCAGGCTCTGCTTCGCCTCCATAAGTTGCCATTGCTGGAGCCATGGTTATCACTTTGTGCTTGGTACACAGAGATTAACTACACTTAGATCTATCTTATATCACACCGCTTTGGGTTTGACTTGTTCACAATGTTACTTTTCTTGGTTCCCTAAAATCCATGTTATGTATCGGTGTTAGTGTGAAATCAAACATAAAAAGTCTGCTTCTAGAATTTATCTCTGTGCGGCAATACCTAGGTGGGTTAGACGCACTATAAAAAATAATGTTAAATCATTGACTTCTGTACAGTGTTACCTTTCTCCATTCCGTAATATCCACGGCTCTCCATCGATGGCAACAGGTATTTCGGCATCTTTTGGATGACCTTAAATTATAATATAATTAAAAAAAAATATGCATAGAGATTGCCGTTCTACTGTGGAAAGGTGTATAGTATAATAACAGAGACTAAAATGTCTGGTTCTATACCTGTACGGGAATCTCGATGATCTGAAATGATAATCATGATTATAGAATTATGAAATATAATCTGAAATGTTGATGTGAAGATTTTAGTAGTATTTTTAATCGAGCTTTTAAATTGTTTAGAGGCGTTATAAATAATAACTAAAATCTTTGATTTGATAGGGAAGACGATTTAGTAGTTGAGCATCCTAACTTCACGCCTCTCAAAATCATACGTGGTAATTTCCAATGACTCCAAAAATTTTACAGTACCTTACTTGGCAGGGGCTCAGGTCCACATCACCAAATATGATGCCACATCAGCATGCTTTTTGTTGAGGTGTCAAATAGTTCTCGGAAAAAAAGGGTGGACCAATAGATGTGCATTAAGTCATGTTTTGTTGGTGGGCTAATATGGCATCACATAATTTGTTGCTTTTTAAATCTAAAGGACACATTTCATTCAATTATTAGTACATATAGTAACACTAACAACCGTAAAATCACTACTACTAGTACTAAACTTTTAAAAATATTGGGCTATAAATGCACATGTACTATCTCAGCGATTGGAACTATCTCACCTATTGAGTCTTTTCCCCTATAATTTAGAGAAGCATAAAATTAAGATGCTCAACAAGTGGATCCTCTCCCCCTAAAACAATATGGCAAAATTTTTGACTTGATAGAGGCCAAAAACAATTTGAGAAAACTAGCCTAGGTAGCTTTAACTTCAAAATCAATATAAGTTAAGAAAGGATGGGAAACCAGTCCCACCTCATTGACTGTGAATGGCATTAACGTTGCCGGCCGTTGAATAGAGAACGGCAATATACCTATTGGAAACGAACAAAGTAGGGTTTTAAAAACTAAGTAATCAGTAGCCGCTATAAGTTAAACCAGCTCACGTCAATAGCTTTTTTGTAAGTCACGGGTTACATATTAAAAAACGACCCACGTAGACTTTTGCTTTTCGTATAATTTAGCGTTAAGTGCCTAATTTCTTATGGTCAAATTTTAATGGTAGACCGTAGGAGTAATAAGTATCATGCTATATCTAGCTGCTGATTTTAATATGTTTGGTAAGATATTGATAGTGTTTTTATTGATGTGGGTTTGACTTCGTTTTGGGCTCTCTCTTTGCATTATGTATTTCGGAGTTTTCAGCTAGGTTTAGTTTTGTTTATTTAGGTTCATTGTTTTTACTCCTCTATAGCTCATATTATTCTTATGGTAGTCTTCTTCATTGTATCTTATTTGTAATCTTTTGTTTTGTTAATTAAAAAATAAAAAATATTAGCGTTCTTTTAGTGAGAAGTACTAGATGAAATATATGGATGGTTCAGATTAGAAGGACTACCATAAAAAAATATTTTAACTATGCAATTTACAATCAATAGATGATCGTGACATGAGAAAAATATTTAAAATTCAAAATTTAATTTGAAGGAAGAAAATCAAATTTGATTTGGGACTTGATGATGCCTTACCAAATAAGTTAGCATTGTTTTATAGACACTGAGATGGTATAAGTGTTGCAAGTATGAGGTTAGCTAGTGTTGTCATTGATGTCAACATACTCATATTGCATTGGCAAGAAGGATTGGATGAGCGGTGTGCTGATGATATTGAGAAAATTAGTCTCAATCAAGAACAGTATTGAGAAGAAGGCAAAAGTACTCATTTAGAGGATGCGGATTAAAGGGTTTGTAGATATGAGTCTTGAGATGATCCAGTTAAGATTTCAGAGGTCCGCATGAAGATGTGAAGGAGTTGTGATCAATCAAGTAGAACCGGTTTCGGGAGATGCTCTGAAGTGACAGAGTGTTACAAAAAGGTCCAGTGAGATCTGGAAGTGCATTGTCCTATTCTACGGATTGGACATAGTGTTTGGGATGTCCCTGTGATGTGTCATCTCGATTGGTATGTGGTTTTGAGGTCCGGAAGCACCTCTTGCAGTATGACAGTGGCGATAGACTGTGTTCTTGAAGTTCCAGATGAGGAAGAGAAAAGATTCCAGTAAGCAAAGGAAGTGTGGATGTACTTGGTCATTCAGGAAAGCTTGTGAAGGTTCTTGGATCATGTTGAGGTTGTGTTGTTGGTCCGCATTGATGGTAGAGCCTGGAATTGAAGATATTCTTCCGGATGAAGTTCTTGTTCTGACTAGCCGACCGGATGAGTTGTTCATCCTGCGAATGTTCTTGTGGTGGCCGACCGGATGTGTTATTCATCTTGCGGATGCTCTTATGGTTGATTGCCGACTTAGATGATTGTTCCTAATTCGATGTCTTGTATAAATAAAGGATTGTGAGTTCGTTTCGGTGTGTGGATGGTGATCGGATGAGTGTGGCATAGCGAAAGAGCGAAAGGCAGAGCAGAAGTGTTTCGAGCTTAAATAGAACTGATCCAGACATGGTGAAGATGTCATTCTCCAGTTCAAGGTTGTGATTCTTATTATCTTGTAGACAGTGTGTCTCTTTATAGGCAGTGTGCCTCTTTATGAGCAGTGTGCTCGGGCAGTGAGCCCTGACTGGCATGTGCCATGCATTTTTCTTATTCTTCTAACAGAGAATAATCCTTGGGTTAATCACCCCGTGGTTTTTCCCTTAATCGGGTTTTCCACGTCAAAAATCTTGGTGTCTAATGTGTTGATGTTTATCTGCTCCGGTGTTTATGCTTTCTGCTTTGATGAATGATTAATTGATATGCTGCTAACTAACAAGAAGAATCAAGCGTTTAAAATAGAAGTAAGGTTTTTGCACAACTGATTCACCCCCCCTCTCAGTTGTGTGCCCTAGATCTAACAATTGGTATCAGAGCCAAGTTCCTCTGAAAGGAGCTTAACTGCTTGAGGAGATCTAGGATGTCGTCATACAAGAAGGATAGTTTGAAGTTCAATGGTTCCAATTTCACTCTCTGGAAAGGTCGCATGAAATGTCACTTGGAGTGTATGGGAAAAGCATACTTGGCCATGGTTTCAAAACCATATGTACTTCCACATAGTGGTCCGTCAACTCTAAATGAAATTACAGATGCTGAAAATAATTTGCGGACCAAAGAAGCTCTTCTAAGCGCATTGAATGACTCATATCTCTCAAATGTTATTGACCTACCAACTGCATATGAGATCTGGACTAAATTGGAACTTCTGTATGAAGGAGATGAGTTTGTCAAGAGTGCAAGGTCGCAAAGTCTGAAAGGGAAATTTGAAAGATTGAAGATGAAAGATGATGAAAACATCACTACCTTTATGCCAAGGGTAAATGAACTAGTGTGTGGAATCAGAAATGCTGGTGGAGTTCTGGATGAAAATGAAATTGTTTGCAAAATTCTCAGATCCCTTCCTGCTGCGTACAAGATCAAGGTTGCTGCCATTAATGAATTCAGAGCCCATACAACTGTCACAAGAGAGCAATTGGCTGCATTTGAAATGACTAAATTTGGAGATGATCACCCCAAGACTAAATCTACATTTAAGGCTAGTGCTTATGTGAAAGGCAAACAAAGATTTGATCCGGGAGAGAATTCTTCAAGGAAGCTGTCATGGTATGATCAAACAAGGAAAGACATGGAAGAGGAAGAAGCAGAAACAGCTCAACTTGAAGCCCTCATTGCAAAGAGACTGCCAAGAGGATCCTGTAAGTATGAAGGAAAACTACCCTTTAAGTGTTTCAACTGTAATAAGATTGGTCATTTTGCTTCAAAATGTCTGAAAAGATTTGCAAGGTCAAATGCTAACAAACAAAGGTTTCAAAAGAACTACTATTATGTTCATGAAGAAGATGATAATGAAGGAGTAACAGATGATGAATCAAAAATGGGAAGCAAATCCAGAAATGAATGGGTGTTTATTGCCATCAAGGAAGAAGATTCAATATCCTCTGAATCTGTCAGTCATAAGGTTGTAGAAAGAGCTTTGGCTACCCAAGTTGAAGAAAAGGATGATTGGGTTATTGACAGTGGTTGTTCTCACCATATGACAGGTGACAAGAACAAGTTCTTAGATTTGGAAAGGTATGAAGGAGGAATGGTAAGGTTTGGAGACAATTCTGCTGGTAGAATCAGAGGTAGAGGAACTATTTCCTTTGATGGAAAGAGCAAAACCGGTAATGTACTATATGTTGAAGGGTTGAAGCACAATCTTCTCAGTGTTGGTTAATTGGTGGACAAAGGTTATGACCTCCGGTTCAAGAATGGAAGTTGCAGGATCTTTGAAAGCTTTGGAACTGAGATTGCATCCGGTACTCAAACAAAAGGTAATATCTTCCATCTAGTTGGTTCTAATAAAAGTTGTCTGTTTGTTTAAGTTGATCAGAGTTGGTTATGGCATAGAAGGATGTGTCATGTGAATTTTGATAACATCATCAAGATAAGCAATACTCAGGCTGTAAGAGATCTTCCTAAATTGGTGAAACCTACAAATAGTTTGTGAAAAGAATGTCAGCTAGGTAAACAGAGCAGAGTCTCTTTCAAAAGCAAGGATCAGTCCACTACCGGATTACTGGAATTAGTCCATACTGATCTATGTGGTCCAACAAGAATCAAGATTATGCAAGGTGATAGATATTTCATGTTATTAATTGATGATTATTCCCGGATGATGTGGGTTACCTTCCTAAAAAAGAAATCAGAAGCCCTTGAGAAGTTCAAAATCTTCAAAGCTATGGTAGAGAATCAAACTAGATTGAAACTGAAATGTCTAAGGTCTGATAGAGGTGGTGAATTCACATCCAGTGAATTCATAGACTTTTGTGAGAAGCATGGGATAAGGAGACAGTTGTCTGCACCTAGAATTCCACAGCAGAATAGAGTTGTTGAGAGAAAGAACCAGACCATCCAGGAAGCCTCCAGGACAATGATGATGGAAGCAAATGTTCCCCAAATGTTTTGGAGAGAAGCTATCAGCACTGCAGTCTACACTCTTAATCGAGTTCAAATTAGAAGCAATACCAGTAAGACTCCTTATGAACTCTAGTTTGGTGTAACTCCTACTGTGAGATATTTCAGAGTATTTGGTAGCAAGTGTTATATCAAAAGAGATGAAGATCTAGGAAAGTTTGATGCTAGAAGTGATGAAAGAATTTTCTTGGGTTACTCCACTCAAAGCAAAGCATACCGGTGTTACAATAAGAGATTGAGAAAGATGATAGAAAGTACAATGTGAAGGTTGATGGAGGAATTGAGAAGCCCTCAAGATTCTATGAATGTGATGAAGATGATCAGAATGATTCTTTGGTGGAAAGAGCTCAATCCTCCTCTGAAATTCAGATTCAGACTGATCCGATAAATCAGGAAGAAGAGGTATGTCTAAATGAGCCTGATCAAGAAATAATAGTGCAAGAATCTCCCAAAATTCCAAGGTATGTAACTCTAAATCATTCTGAAGATCAGATCATAGGTGACAAAAGCAAAGGGGTACAAACAAGGAGAAGAATTGCTCAAGAGTCAAATGAATGTTGTTTGATTTCAAAGATTGAACCTAAGACAATTAATGAAGCTTGCAATGATGAAAACTGGACCAAAGCAATGGAGGAAGAATTGATGCAAATTGAGAAAAATCATACTTGGGATCTTGTTCCCAGACCTAGAGACAAGAATGTGATTGGAACTAAATGGGTCTTCCGGAACAAACTAAATGAAGTTGGTGAAGTGATCAGAAACAAAGCTAGATTGGTCTGCAAAGGCTACCCTCAAATAGAAGGAATTAATTTTCAAGAAACTTTTGCTACGGTGGCAAGAATTGAAGCAGTCAGATTATTTCTTGCATTTGCTACTTTCAAAGATTTCAAGGTGTATCAGATGGATGTCAAGTCTGCTTTCCTAAATGGTGATTTGGAAGAAGTTTACATTGAACAACTGGATGGATTTCAATTGTCTGATAATGATGATATGGTCTGCAAGTTGAAGAAAGTATTGTATGGATTAAAGCAAGCCCCAAGAGCGTGGTATGAAAGGTTGGATAAGCATCTTGTGCAGATTGGATTCAACAAAGGTACTGCTGACAGTAACTTATATTTCAAAATTGATCATGAAAACATTTTGATTGTTGAAGTATTTGTGGATGATATCATTTTTGGAGGAAGAGATAGTATGTGCAAAACTTTTGCAAATTAGATGAAAAGTGAGTTTGAAATGTCTATGCTTGGTGAAATGAATTTCTTCTTGGATCTGCAAATTGCTCAAACAAAGAAAAGGATCTTCATTTCTCAGACCAAATATGTGAAAGAATTGTTGAGGAAATTTGGTATGGAAGGTTCAAAGCTAATGAACACTCCTATGTTAACAAGATGTAAGTTGAGCAAAGATGATGACTCTCCTAAGGTAGATCAGACAAAGTATAGATCAATGATTGGTGGATTGTTGTATCTCACTCAGACTAGACCAGATATAATGCAGGCTGTTGGTCTTGTGGCAAGATTTCAGGCTGATCCTAGAGAATCTCATGTCATGGCAATCGAGAATCTTTAGATATCTAAAGGGGACAGTTGAGTATGGTTTGTGGTATCCTAGAGATCATGATTTCTCTCTTCATGCATATACAGATGCAGATTGGGCAGGAGATGTGGATGACTGGAAGAGTACCAGTGGTGGAGCATTCTTTTTGGGAAAGAGATTGGTTTCTTGGTTAAGCAAGAAACAAGATGCAATATCTCTGTCTACAATTGAAGCATAATACATTGCAGCAGTAGGTAGTTGCACTCAAATCTTATGGATGAAGCAAATGCTAAAAGACATTAAAGTAGAATATGAGGAGCCTATCACAATTTTCTGTGATAATTCAAGTGCAATAAATATTTCTAAGAATCCGATGTTGCATTCTAAGACCAAGCACATATCTATCAAGTTTCACTTTCTGAGAGAACAAGTGAACAAGGATGAAGTCAAATTGGAGTATGTATCCTCCAAGGATTAGATTGCAAATATCTTTACTAAACCTCTTCCCAAGGACTCTTTTGAGAATCTCAGGGAGAAGTTAGGGGTCATGGCCCCTCCAGAGATGAACTAGGATGCACTGATGTGCATCAATCCAGTGGATATCACAATCATATCTTGTGATCCGGATTGATGATGGGGAGCTGCTACTAAGGGGGAGCAGCTAATATGATGCTGATGTGTTAGTATTGCAAGTATGAGCCCTTTGCCATTGATGTCAAAGGGGGAGAGAAGACATGTGAAAAATAAGTGATTGATGATCAAAGGGGGAGCAGTAAAGGAAGAGAAGACATGTGAAGAGTTGCTGTTAATAGGGAGAGCTGTGATAGAAAGGAGAAGTTCTTGTCTTGATGGTTTTTCACATCATATGTTGCCATCAATGACAAAGGGGGAGATTGTTGCAAGTATGAGGTTAGCCAGTGTTGTCATTGATGTCAACATACTCATATTGCGTTGGCAAGAAGGATTGGATGAGCGGTGTGCTGAGGATATTGAGAAAATTAGTCTCAATCAGAACAGTGAAGAACAGTATTGAGAAGAAGGCAAAAGTACTCATTCAGAGGATGCGGATTAAAGGGTTTGTAGATGAGTCTTGAGATGATCCAGTTAAGATTTTAGAGGTCCACATGAAGATGTGAGGAGTTGTGATCAATCAAGTAGAACCGGTTCTGGGAGATGCTTCGAAGTGACAGAGTGTTACAAAAAGGTCTAGTGAGATCCGGAAGTGCATTGTCCTATTCTACAGATTGGACAGAGTGTTTGGGATGTCCCTGTGATGTGTCATCTCAATTGGTATGTGGTTTTGAGGTCCGGAAGCACCTCTTGTAGTATGACAGTGGTGATAGACTGTGTTCTTGAAGTTCTGGATGAGGAAGAGAAAAGATTCCAGTAAGCAGAGGAAGTGCAGATGTACCTGGTCATTTAGGAAAGCTTGTGAAGGTTCTTGGATCATGTTGAGGTTGTGTTGTTGGTCCGCATTGATGGTAGAGCCCAGAATTGAAGATATTCTTCTGAATGAAGTTTTTGTTCTGACTAGCCGACCGGATGAGTTGTTCATCCTGCGAATGTTCTTGTGGTGGCTGACCGGATGTGTTATTCATCTTGCGGATGCTCTTATGGTTGATTGCCGACTTAGATGATTGTTCCTAAGTTGATGTCTTGTATAAATAAAGGATTGTGAGTTCGTTTCGGTGTGTGGATGGTGATCAGATGAGTGTGGCATAGTGAAAGAGCAAAAGGCGGAGCAGAAGTGTTTCGAGCTTAAATGGAATTGATCTAGACATGGTGAAGATGTCATTCTCTAGTTCAAGGTTGTGATTCTTATTATCTTGTAGACAGTGTGTCTCTTTATAGGTAGTGTGCCTCTTTGTGAGCAGTGTGCTCGGGCAGTGAGCCCTGACTAGCATGTGCCATGCATTTTTCTTATTCTTCTAACAGAGATTAATCCTTGGGTTAATCACCCTATGGTTTTTCCCTTAACCAGGTTTTCCATGTCAAAAATCTTGGTGTCTGATGTGTTGATGTTTATCTGCTCTGGTGTTTATGCTTTCTGCTTTGATGAATGATTAATTGATATGCTACTAACTAACCAAGAAGAATCAAGCGTTTAAAATAGAAGTAAGGTTTTTGCACAATTGATTCACCCCCCCTCTCAGTTGTGTGCCCTAGATCTAACAATAAGAAGTTAAGCATTTGAAATAGTTGGCAACCAAGGAAACTCTCTCTGGTTGAGCTAGAGGATATTTACATCTGGGTGCATCCCTTTACTACCCAGCAAGGGTGATTTGCACATTGACATGGTGCTTCTGAAATTCCTTTGGGCCAAAGACTTCAAGGTCATAGAGGCCTTCACCATGCTAAAGAACAACATCCTATAACAAAAAAATTGGTGTGAATTCCATTGCGAAAGAAGATTTTGGTAACGAATTGGACCATGTGGATTAAATGCGTGGGTTCAATAAAGAAGGGCATCCTATGTGCTACAACATCTATGGCATTTTCAAGGACAAGGAGCTTGATAACAAGACCTTTGAGGATGATGCCAAGCTTGACAAGTTTATGCAGTGGAGGGTTTAATGTCTTTCATTGTCTTGCATTTAGATGTAATTTTTTTCAAGGAATCCACATGTTTCCCTGCAATTTGCATGTTCTTACCATTTCTATTGATTAGATATGCCACACATAGACATGTCCCAGATATATCCCATACGCCAGTCCACTGATTTTTGAAGGGATGCAGTCATTTGAAATTTTAAGTTTTAGGTGCAATAGTGATGCTCCCTATGGCAGCTCGTTTCTGTGTCTTGGAAAGACATGAAAACCAATGGAGCCACCTATGGGGCTTTAATGGTTTCTCCATATCCATAACTAAAAGATGTAGAATTAAACATTCTAGACAACATGGCATGGCTTCTATATACACAATTTTTTAGAAGACAAGATTTCAATAGTTTTAGAGATTATGTTTTGATTAACTATGAGTACAAAAAGGTGAGGGCTTGACTGATATTCAGATAGTTCCAATAGATCTACAAGATAGGCCCACATGGTACAAGGAAAAGGTTTACACTCCTAACAAGTTACACAATTTATGTGATTTCATTTAACAATATGTTTTCAATGTCATCCATTTAGGCCATAAATGACTTTCGCAACCATGTTATGTTGTCTTATTAGTTGGTCTTATCAATAATTGAATAGAATAGCAACTGATTTATGGTTCATGGGTTATGCTTAAATTGAAGGGTTGGCAATTTGTAAGAAACATGCCACAATATTCTAGTAATCTAATGAATTGAGTGGCATTATTGTTATAGAACCACATGGTATGAGGATATTCCATCTTTAGTAGATCATGATGAATTTGATTGATAAATTGATATTTTTTCTTTTCCAACTATGGCAGCGCCTACCCTTGATTATTTGGAAAATGCTTTGGGGAAGTTTGATAATGGACCTTTCATTTTGGGAAAATTTAGTTTGGTAAGCCATCTGCGGTTCTATTTTGAGGACTTGACCTCCTATCCTTTTGTGTTTATTTCTTTGACAACTATGAGATGTTGCATGAAATTTATGCAATTAACCTCACATATACTCCATTTTTAAAAGATTTTTGATTGTGTTCCCCACATACAAGAATTATGACATCACAACTAGAAGGCTAAGACTAGTAAAATGGATTCAGGCAAGTATAAATTCTACTCCCTGCACTTGGGGTATGTAAGGCTAAAAAAATGAAAGGCACTGTTATTTTGAAAACACTGTATTATTTATACAAAACAAATCACAATCAATGCAATTATCTATGTTCCAAGCATTTGTTATTTTGTGTGACATGACATACTAGTGGTTGTTTGTAGCAAGTGCACAAGATTGATACATATGGAAAAACAACATATAAGCAAGAGCAAGTTGTTGAAACAAATGAGATTTATGGTATCTTATCTATGAGACTAAGAAGTTATTAGGAACATGCTTTTAAAATTACTTAGCTACTCAACACCTAAGAAAGAAAATTGAATTCATCAAAAGACATGGTACTTATTTTTTAAACCTTTTTGTAGGCTGATTAAATTGTTGGACACATAAATAAATTGGCTTGGGAAACAAAGCAAGATTGGGCTTCAAAATATCATTATTTAGATGCTCTATGCAAAAACATCCATTGTTTTAACTAGGTGGAGAAAGCACAAATAGGCCACTATGATTTCTATATATAAAGTGTTCCATGCTTTCTGTAATCCTTACAAAGTTTAGATTGTAGGATAAAATAAATTGAATTATTTAATAATATTGCTACTTGGAACTTCTCTGGTGTATAAGTCAAGCTAAAAATTATATTATAAATTTAGATGTGGTCATGATGCTTTTTGCAATGCAATGTTTCCTTGTCAGAATTTAAATTTGGTATAGCCTTTGTTAGTGTTGTAGTTGGTTAAATTATATTTTAAATTGGTACATTTATATTAGATCTAATAAATGTTTCATTAAATAGAAAGTAGAAATCAATGTCAAATATGTATGTTTGTGGTTTGGTTTCCACTCTCTCCACCTCAAATCTAGTAGGAATGGCCTTTAAAAGTTGAATGATAAATGGCTTCAACCATGGTGAAAATGGGGTATTTTGCAAGCAAATTCTATCTTTATATTTTTTAGCATGATGTGAGTGACCTAAAAAGTATGTATATGAAGCATAACATTACTACTTTAAATTTAGATAGGGAAATTTAAATCTTATTTTAAAGATTTTTATAAATATTTTTATTTAAATTCTTTTTATGAATAATTTATTTATTTTATGAGATTTAAAAATAAATAAAGTGTAATAGTAGTTATATTCCAAGGGGACACACTTAGTAGACAAATATGTTTTGGGATATTTTATCTTTTAATTTTTTTCATCCACAAATTTTTTGAACATGTAATGGATTGTCACATGTTCACCACCAATTGTTACTTTTGACATATGTCACATAGCTATTATGACTATCAAACTCTCAAGGTCTATCTTCAATTGTCCCATATAACATGTGCAATAATTCTATAATAGGTTTTTCTTATGATGCAACAAGGGGTTAGGTTGTCAAACCTCTTATTTTTAGGACTACCCCTATTCCTTTGAGAAACATACTTACTAGTTTCAAGCAAGACCATGTCTCACTTGACCACTTAAGGTAAAGGTAGTGTACTTCAACATTTGTCAAGAGATAATATTGTTTATAAAATACAATTAAATTTTAGGAAGACTATATCACACAAATGCCCTTTGAATGAATGGAAAAGCTGTGTTGGTAACCATTTGAAATTATTTTAATGTGGCTTTGTACATTATTTTTGTCAACCTTCATGTCTTGGGTTCATGAATTTTGTTTGAAGGTGAAGTAGTTACTATTGTCTAAAAATGAGATCATGTCACTGATCTACCTCTCTTTATTTCTATCAAGTTACAATGTTCTAAAAAAATAAGAGTAGACCACCTCATCTACCTCTCATTGTTTTTGTAAATGGGTCACACAAAAGCCACAACTAATTCCACATGTTCTTTTCACTTGTAGTGCTCAACAACAAAACCCACTAAAAATGGCTTGGACACTACCAATCCATAAAGCACATGGTCTAAATAATCACTAGAGCATCAATCACATTAGACACACTAGTAGTTCATCATACTCTAGGATCTTGTAATGGTTGTCCTCAAATTCTATGTAGAATTGGAAATATTCATAGATAGATTCTATGCCCGGGGGTAAATTCCATGTTGTATAGATCTTATTTATGACCTCCAAATATGATCTTGCATGATGTACACTTCCGCTCTTTGATTCACTAGATTATTTGATTGTTAGGGTCAAGTTCTCCTAAGTCAACCACGTTGACAGATTGGCTTTACAACCATGAAATGATTAGTGAGCAATAGGCAAGCATGCAAGTAATCTAAATGTTGATTTTGATGTAATATTTTGTTCTTTGTAGTTCTCCAATTGAGGTGTTCCTATAATCAATTCTCCTTGAATGCTTAGGATTTCAAATGATGATGGAATGAGTGATTAATGCTCAAATGAATGTCTTCAAATATAAGGATGTAACAACTCATCCACAAATGTGTACAAATTGTCTCACAATAATGTCAAGAGTAAGAAGTTTGTCAAATATTTGAATATTCCCTACATATTCAATCCAAAGGTATTAACGTATAGAAAAAATATGTATGTAATCCTACATAAGCAAGAGGAGGATTGTCTCAAAAATGACTACAAAAATCCCTAAAAATGAAACTACTAAATCTATATTTGATATGATTTTGAATTTATTGTCCACCTTTAGGTGTGAAATTACAATGAAATTTTCTTGGTTTTTCAAACTCAATTATGAAGTAGATTTAAAGATACGAAACCCAATAACATAAATGGTTACCAAAAACTAACTTACTAGAAATTGTTTAAGTAAATTATTGTAATGATAACATAATTTAGTACAATGAATAACTTATAAATTAGACAACAAAATGTAACAAATTAAAAACTTATATAATACCATTTCCCATATAAACAAAAAAAAACACTATGCAAAATTTATCCAACCCTAACAAAATTTCTCTCTAATAAAATTATCAAACCATTCATTGAAAATTATATTTTTGTAATGATCTATATGGATAAGGTAGTGATCTCTCGATAGAGAGTGAATGTAAAGTAATTATGACATAATTTAGTGGATTAAATAACTTTGAAATTAAAAAAATCTAACAATTTCTACAATTTCTTCTTAAAACTATTGGCATGCCCATTGAACCTCTAGGTCCAATTGCTAGTCTATAAATTGTATAATTTTGAGTTAAATTTATTGACCTAAGTAGTGGTTAATATAAATTTATTTTTTATAAGCATGAGTTGTGAAGTATTAAAATTTTCTAAAAGGTTACTTATATTTTACTCTAAGTTATTTTTAATAATGGAGCTTTTCCTAAGATCAAGCTCACTTGAGGTCACCCATCCTAATACTACTTATTACAAGAGTAATAAATGTCATGTAGTAGTTAATACCTACTCTCATATGCAATTATAATTTGTTTGGTTTATAAACATAGTTAAAGGCCATATTTATATGGATATGTGAAAGTCTCCACTTGAAATGACTAAAAATAGTTTAAAAATCATTAATTTAATCTAAAATACTATTCTTCTAGAATAAAATTAAATATACTATTTAAAAATGAAAATTATTTAAATATAATTAAATTTACTTTAATAGCCATGATGCTTTCACATTCCTCCAAATGTTTCTAGATATAATTATATTAAGATTTTTAGAATCAACATTTTGGAAAAAAGATAATAAACTTGGACATCACTATTTTTTTTATATATTATGTAGCTTCTTGTTTTGGCCTTTTATGAAAGCATAAATAAAAAATATTCTAAATATGGTTTTTACTTTGAAAAAATAAAGAACACAAAGTAATATGTATTAAACAAAAAATTTAAGAAAAATAAAATAGTATTTACTTATATTAAAATAATGGACAAAATTAAAATAACAACAATATTAGTATATAAATATTTAGGTGAAATTAATATATACTTATTTTGATTCTAAATAAGTATACACTTCTATTGTAATTAATTTAGTTTTACAAATAAATTTAATATGAAGGACAAAATAATCATAAATAATGCAGTCAAGGTTAGAGGGTTTGACAATTAAGGATTATCCAACTAAGTAGTCAATAGAACATTACGATCCAATCCTTATTTAAACTAGTGAAATTAGTAGAAATAATATACAAGGAAAGTTGTAAGCACTAAAAATGCGCATGAGCTTGCATGAGGACCCTATGATAACGTGTAATCCTAATCACGTATGTATGGAAGCATGAATATAATGCCCTCTCAGCAATGCTTCTCTTGGTGACACGTGGACATCAATCTCTTGCTTCATCAATTCTTCTCAATCCTAACTTTTCATCACTTTCACCCTTGTCAACCATTCTTCTACATTCTTGACCTTGCCTACATAGCCAATTTTCATCGTAATGAGCTAATTTCACATTTTTCCATGCTCATTTAATCTCATTCCACCCTTTAGAGGCCTCTAAATGACCTCCCAAACCAACCCCAACTTTCAAAATTGAGTTAAATTTTGTCCCTTCTGGATCTCCCCTCTTATTTTTAGATCCCCACTGAGTGACCCTATCGATGAAAGAGGGATCCTATTTAATTTGTCTATTTAGCTTAGCTCTAGTGATAGATTGCATCCTTTTCCATCCATGACCACTCTCCAACTTGTAATTTTCACCCAGACCCCTTCCTCTTGGGTCATCCATGGATCCCCCTGGGTGACCTGATCTGGTGAAAGGGGTGACCCAAGGGTGACTCTGTCATTTTTTAGCATGATTTCTTCTTCAATTTGGGCCCAATTTTTCTCCAAATTGGACGTTGATTGTGTGAATCACCTTCCCTAATTTATCGTCAACTTTTTTGACTAATTCAAGACTCCCAATCACTCCATTCTAACTCACAAATCAATTCTTCTTATCTCCCCATCAATCTCATGATAACTCTATTTCTTCTCCTAGGAAAGGCTATCATGGCATGTTCACTCCTTAATCAACCTAGTTCACTCCTCAATCAAGCCTATTGAATCTTTAATCAATTGAGTTAACTTGTCAACCAATTTCCCCCTTTTGTGTGCCCTTCCAAGCTATAAATACCCCTCACCCCCTCATTATTTCTCAAGTTGGAGAATTCTCTTGTCATCTTCACAAGCTTTTCCAAGCTTCTTCATAGGCCTTTGATCCTCTTTCTTCATTTATTTCTTTAGTTTTCAAAGCTTCAAAGCTTTCATTTCTATAGTTTTTATTGTTGCAAAGCTTTAAAGCTTCCCCTTTGGGAGGCAAATCCATTGTTGCAATCATTCTTCAAGATTGGATTTTGCTCTCCCATTAGCATTCTCATGCTCTTCGCATGACATCTAGGTGCATTTGTCTATAGTATAAATGTTTCCCAAGCCTCCAAAGGCTTCATACAACATTGTTACGCTCTCAAATTTCCCAAGCCCAAGTGCTTCAAATCTTTTATAGGATCTCCCAATTCATAGCTTTCTCAAGCTCACTCATTTGCTCTCTTCCCAATTTCTGCTATAGAGTAAAAATAGACAAGGTAAATAACACAAAGATAATCAAATCAAATCAAACACCTTTCACCTTAGACTAATCTTTCTCCTTGATAGAGCGAAGGTAGCATGCACCCAAATGCATCCTAGCTATGCTCCTTGATACTATTTGATATTGATTGATAGATATGTTGAGTACTCAGTCCAATAGCATTACAATACTTTTAATGCTCATGATAATGGCAAGGATGAGTTTCGATTTAGATGGTTGAAGATAAGATGAAGGGCTAGGATTAAGAGGTTAAATTGATGGCTAGTATTTGTTGAGACAACATTAGGGCAAGAATAGAAGCTTCTAGGGCTTATCCTTATGTGAATAGTTGAGATTAAGAGGTTAAATTTGAATTGGATGGCTAGGATTAAAAGCTAGTTTGTCTTTTGTGCAAGTGGATAAGGATAAAATAGGAAACTAACTAAATAATAGGATTATTTAATTAATTTTTAGAGAGGGGTCATGTGAGGATAAAATTAATTAAATAAATAGGATTTATTTAATTAATTATGGTTGTAGGGAATAACATGGACTAATTAATTAAATAAATCCTATTTATTTAATTAATTTGGATGATGGATAAAAAGGATTTAAATTAATTAAATAAAGGTAATTTATTTAATTAATTTGGTCAATGGGATAATTCTAATTAATTAAAAATATATAATGTATTTAATTAACTAGAAGGGGATATGAAGGGGCCCTAGGATGAAGGTGTCAGAAGGTGATGTCGACAAGGCGTTGAAAGTGGGTTTAGGTGTCGTAAAATGGATAACTAGGTGATGATCAATTTCAGGTGTCTACATTTTACCCCTCTTTGAGATGGTGTTGTAACTAAGAGAAGTAACATCATTTCAAAAAAGTTTAAAACATAGTGTTGGGTTGGAAAGGGATGCCCCAACAACTTAGATGATTGACGAGGATGAACAATGTAGGTATGATATGCCCCCTCAAGAGGATAGGCGGGTTAGAAGAGCACATTTATACTCTTAAAAAGGATGAAATAGATTGGTTAAGTAAATGGAAGAAAGTTAAGGGATGGATGAAATGGATGAAGAATGTGTTATGTTGCATTGGGTGAGCAACCATATAGTTTGATATAGCACTAGACATTATGAACCAAGGTATAAAGACCAGGGTGACATTGTGTCTCATGCATAAAGGACCAACTTAAGAACATAAAGGTCACAACCAAACATATGCCGTTGGGTAGCATGATATGGAAGACCACAATGTCGTGGTGACAATATACTGCAAGGACTGATATAAATGCAAGATAAAAAAGATAACACACACATGAAAGCATGTACAAATGATAAAAAGATAAACAAGGTTATTGCCCCTATCAAGATGAAAACTAATGATGGATTGAATTGGATAGTTGGCTAGTGTTGTTGGCCATGCGAGAAACACCAGGATTGATAGATGATGATTGATTTCTATACTTAAGATAGCCTTACATTCTTAAGAAAGAATTGTTTGATTGGTTTGATGATGATGATTAGGTTTATAACAAGGTTACAATCAAAACCATTGGATACTTTTGGATAATTGGCTAGATTGGCATGGATTAAGGATGATTTAAATTTGGATTTATTGCTTGGATTTTTTTATAGGTTTTTTTTTTGTTTTTATGGGATGGTGGCATTGGATTGCATTTGGATAACCTTTTTGTTAGATACCAATGACAAGGGAAAACCAAGTCTAGGGACAAGGATAAAAGGATAGATGGATGGATGGATAAGAGGGTAGGTGATAGTGGATGGGATGGATGGAGGAGTTTAGGATAGATCTCCAAGGAATATATTGCATATGAATAACACGCCCCACTCTAGGTAGTATGCTCAAGACTTTTTGTGACAATGCTTATGATGATAGGTGTGATAGGATTGGTTGGAAAGGATTGGGTATATCGAGAGATGTCCAAAGAATTTTTCAACATTTGCCCCTTTCCTTATCAAGATCAAAGTAAGTTCAAGGATTGTTAAACACACAAAGATGTTGAGAGGCAGGGTGAATTAGCATATACAAAAACTTAAATATTTTATTTGTAGAATAAATCAAATTACTTAGAGAGCATAAAGTGAAACATGCACCACATTAATAAACACATTGACACTAGGATTTTTAAGTGGAAAACCCAAGAATGGGAAAAACCACGATGAGTGTTAGCTCACAATATAATGCTCACTGCTTATAAAAGTTTGCAACATTGTTTTAGGGCTACAACCTAAGGAAGCTACAACTCCCTTCTAACTTTGTTTTAGGGCTACAACCCAAGAAAGATACTACTCCTTGAAGAAAGCTCACTACCACAAAGAATTACAATGATAACATAACTATGAACTGCTTATAAAGGAAGCATTCAACTCATGCTGATATTACAGTCCTCTTTTCTGCGCAATTACTCCATCATACTGATTTCACACACTTCATACTGCTCATTATTCTTTTTCACATTCACCCTTATTTCACTATTCCACAAATGAATTTTTTCTTCTATATATATCCTCTACAACCACTTAAAAACCTCAATTAGGTCAGCACCAGGAAGACCTTAAGATGAAACGTGTAATTCTGTATGGGTCAGCTTGGAACAAACACATTTTGAGTCACAAATCACTTCTCATGGAACAAAAAGGTTAATTGCATCATAACACATCCTTTAATATCAAAACCACTGATAAGGATCCACAACACATGAAAGAACCTGGACTGTCGGCCCAAACAACAGTGCCATTGCTAACTAACCATCTTCACATCACCGGGGAAAAAGCCAAAAACATTATGCAGACCAAGATTTGAATCATGTATCTTCTCAACACTATCCATATGCCATTGTCCTAAAGTATCTAATCAATGCATGCCTCTGCAAACAAAGAATCATGTTGAACTGATAAAAACAGGGCATACTAGACTGACTGTGACACATCAAAACATAGGATATTACATTGCGGACCACCAAGTTAACTGAAATACTCATCAATGAACTTATGAAATGTTATGAACATATTCTTAGATCCACACAATCATATCTATCATTTCCAAAGAAATGTGGAGACATTTGACTTAGCTGCACTATGATCAGTATTTATGAATACACATAACTTAAGATGACTTGAACACCTTGTACGGTACCGGAACTAAGATAAAAATTGCATGCGGTTCAAACTTGAGTTACTATGAGGCATGTAGATTCTCTACAGAAACTCATATATATCTGATCTATACCTTCTCCATCTTCCACAAGTACTAAAACATGTGTTCTATAGAGTACTTCTGCATTCAAAACTGCCTATGTTGCTTCTGTCACTTGAAATCTAACCTTGCGGACCATAAGAGCACTTGATATTGTAAGGTAGTGCATACTACACATCTCCAAACATATTTGCAAACTTGCATGGGCAGAACTTCTCTTCCAGAGAAATGCGAAGCATTCCAACAGGTCTCCACCATTGTTTTACACTGTCAAGTCACAGTCCAGAACACTACCACTTATAACTTTTTTTGATGAAGGTGTAATGAGCTGAAATCTTGGATATAGCATGTTCATATGTCAATAAAATTATCTTATGAACCACAAGACTAAATCTTGCACTGTGGAGGAGTGCAGACCAAAATAATGTAACTTTGCCTTAGGATATACACTGTGAAGACCTTAACCAAACTTCTACAATTTTTCTCTAAGTGTGGTACTTCAAACTGATAGGTTATCATTGTAGATATATAGAAAACATGTTAGAACAGCTTTTACACACCTCTGCAACACATTTAGATATCAGGAAGATTACCATTCTTATACTTGCACAATTTGTCTCCATCTACTAGGTCTTCTAGACTGACCTCCCTTAAGCATGCTGATCCTATTTCTTTAACTTAGTCAAATCATCTCCTCAAATATTTCACTATCCATCAGCTTCAACCATCTATGTCCTCATGTTGATGCATATAGATTTGACATCAATGAAAACACATATTTCCAACAATCTCCCCCTTTGTCATTGATGGAAACACCCAAAACAAAATGTGTGCAACCAATCCCCCTTAGATGTATATTCCTCTCTCCCCCTTTGATATCAAGGACAAAGGGCCTAACATCTCATATTATCCCAAAACTGTATAAACTCCCCCTTACTATATAATTTTTACAGACAGTACTCCCCTTAGATGGAAATCCCTAAAAAATAAATGCTATGTACTTAGTATGACACTACTAGCCCTTGCAAGGCTATATACATCCAAAATTTTCTTATCTACAATACTCTTGCAACTCACTTCTAGAAGATAGAATGGATTTGTATATTACCTTGCGTTGTGTCAGAGTAGATGCCCAAATTGCTTTATCTGAGGCAATGATGTGATTTTGGCATTCAAACTGCACATATAAGTCCTCAACCTCATATATACTTCTAGGTGTCTTCAACATCTGCTCAATCTTTTTAGCCTCACCTAGCAATCTAGATAATGAAGCTAGTCTTAGATTTACTTCTTCTCTTAGCTAACCAAACCGCTTCTTTATTTGTTCTCTTTGGTCCTATACCTATGACATTTGTACATGAAGATTTTCAACTTGTGCCCTGGTTGCCCCATTCTTGTCTTTCGACAAGTCATATACTTCGGCCAATTTGGAGATATGTGACTCAATGGAGTAAATCTAAGCTTTGATGTTTTTTTGTGGAATTAGGCCATTTAAAACAAAACAAGTATAAAGTAGTGGCTTCATCAATGCATCGCTTAAACATCTTTATATTTTCCTGTAGTTTATTATGTGCATTAGCACATTTATCAAACATCTCAGCCAACCTTTTATCATCCATCTTCCTCAAGGCCTCTTGTTCTACCTTTTATTCAATGTGTGAGGAGTGGTCCTTGAAGGAATCCATTAAAAGCTTTAGCTTTTGCTCTAGAGATAGAGAGGAATTAATGCTTACCTCTAGTAACCTTTCTTGTAGTAGCTTCACTGCATCTTCAACCAAACTAGTTTTCTTTAGGTTTTCTTGCAAGAACTTCTTTCTTGCAAAAGCATGCAAGATGTCTCCAAGCTGTACTTTATGAAGGGGTGAAATGTTTGACAAGTCTACTTGCCCTTTATGAGTAGGAATTTGCAGAAGTTGTGGGGTAATCATTGGTTGAAACTACATCTACAAATTTAATAGGTCTTTGAAAGAGTCTGACCCTAAATCTAACTTTGACCTATGTCTTCCACTCTTTCATCTTCCTTCATTTTTGATTCATCTTTATCTTTTTCATCTTAATCTTTCTCCTTTGTTTTATCCTGGTCATCTTTATCTTGTTTCTCCTCACTCTTCCCTGGAGCTTTCTCTTCTTGTTCTTCTTTAGGATTATCTTATTTCCTTTGTTCATCCTTCCCTGTATCTTTCGAAGGATGATTATCATGTTCTACACCAAAGTTAGTATTTTCCGGAAGTGGTTCATTTACTTTAGCTTAATCTCCTAAACTCTATGCATCTATCTCTTTTGGAGGATCAGTCTCCTTATCTTATTCAATCATGTCGCCTCTATCCACTTTGTCATCAAAGGCTGATAGATCTATGTCCTCTAGAGGTACAACTAGTATATCTAGAGGAACTTGTTCCTTAGTTGTCACCTTAGCATTCTTCATTTCTTGTGAAATTTTAGTAGTTTTCTCTAAGGTTTCTTTCTCCAGTCTCTCTATTTCTTCCTTGTCTTTTCCCATTAGGATATTTATTCTTCTTTTTGTTCTGAATTCTTTTGCTTTCTTTTGAGAAATTTTAATTTTATCTTCATCAGAGATGGAAGGATCTACCTTTTCAACTACTTGTTTCCTCATCTCAGCCTCTTTTGTCATGGCATCATTTCTCTTGTTAGAGAGCAAGTCTGCAAGACTTGCAGGAAGCTGATCAATGAACTCAATTAGGGCCACATTGAAGGCCATCATGTACTTGTTATTGCTTCCACAATTGTTGCTTTAACATCAACACGATTCTTATCATTGAGATTTGTAACTTGTTTTAGAACACCATGTTGCACTATAGCATTCACAGTGGCTTCAATCTATAAAGGCACATGTTCAGATACTTCCAGAGGAGCCTTCTTTGATTTTTTTTGTCTTTTCTTTTCCTTTAGATGTTCCTTTCTCCTCTCCTTACCTTGTTCTCTTCTTCAATATAAATGCTCTTTCCTCTTCCTCTTCATCCTCTTCATCATCCTCAACATTCACTAGATTTATCTTTCCTCTTTTTGCTTGCACCTTAGGTCTATGCTTCTTTGTCTCTATAGTCTTGGTTTGTACCAACACTTTAGTGGTAGTTCTTTTCCTACTGGGAGGTGTAGGAACAGGTCTGAAGGATTTTGAAGAGGTAGCACCAGTAGAGACAAACCTACTTGTCCTTTTAGGAGTTTGGAAGGTAGAGGCAGTTGGAGCTTGTTCTACTAAACCCTCAAGACTATTAAGCATTTCTTCCAATTTTGACTTCATCTTTTTTTCTTTTTCCTCCACATCCTTCCTAATTGTTTTGTTGGTGATTTCATCATATGTTCCAAATCTTTTAGTAGCAAGATCCTTGGGCTTGCTAAGCAGCATATCAACATATCCAACAAAATCATATGTTCAGACACCTCATACGGGAAGGTGGTTATCCAGAAGGTTCTTGGCTCTACTACCTCCATATAGTAGTTATCTTTGTCCACCATGAAAGTTATATCATTCTTGTATTTTTTAACTACTTTTCTTGGTGTTCTTTCCCTCCTTTGCATATTAGTTTAAAAAGTTTTGAAAAACCCCCTAAATAATGTGCCACAATGGTTATGATCAGATAAACTACACATATAGTTCTTAATTTAGTGTGCAACAGGGGTGTCACTTTTGCAAACCATACCCTTCATTGAAGGTAGTTCCTTTAGGAAAAAGAACATAAGGAAAATGATTAAGGAACCATACCAGAATTTGTACTTTGTCTCCTTGGTTCTCTACAAATTGTCCAACAACTGATGCCGTAATAGCTCACAGAGGTCATAGTCCTTTGTTTCTTTCACCATTTGATGGGCAATATAGATGGCGGTCACAATGGTAGTCCATTCTTTGTTTGTCTAGTACACTTTATAAGCAATGCCCATAGTGGCATACTGGACCCCTAGATCAGTGATATCATCCGCTATTAGGGTTCTCTTATCAAATTTTTCTCTGGTAAGTCTCATTACCTCATCATTCTTCATAGCGTTCATTATAGGTATTGGTCTGGAGGAGCACAATCTGGTCACTACTTTGATCGCTTCCTTTGTGATCATGTGAGGTTGGTCTAGGAAAAAGAAATCCTCATGGATTTGGCTTAATGCAATCCTAACACAATCTTCTTCATAGTGGAAGTTGGGGAAACCCATCCATATGTCTAGTCATTTTTCCTCAATATTTGCAAACTCTGGCTTCATTTGAAAGTCATCACCTAGAAAATGGTCATTCTTGAATTGTTCCAATTTTAGGTGATCACACTCATCAAGCTGTGAATGGATGTATATCCAAACATCCTCAGTGTGTAGCACATTGGCAGGGACATGAGAGAATGCATCGTCCTTATCGGTCTCAGTGGATTTGTATGGATTTTTTTTGAATTTTTGCCTCAGCCTTTCCATGACATCAATCACCACTTGTGTTACCATGATAATACCTTAAAAAAACTAGGGTTTAACTAGCAAATGTGAGAAATACCTGATAATGTTGTTGATAGAGTTTGTATAAAAGCTTCTATTGAAAATCTTTTGCTCTTCCTTGGCTCTAAAACATTCTTGACTTTGTTCAAATGAGAACAAAATGATCAAGTATCACCTAAATAGTCTTCTTACCAACAATGACTTCTCCGCATTAATTACATTCTTAGTTTTTGACCTAATCAACTTTCTATTATGCAGAAACCTATGATCATTTAGCAATCCTCTATAAAGGGTCCATTTGCTCCAGATTTTTGATTGACCATCATGAAATTACTAGACAAACATATCCATATCACATTTAGCCATTATGTTGAAGATTTTAGCATCTTATGCATTTAGGTGTTTGAAAATATTTGCAGTTGTAACTCCCTTGGAACCAATACTTCCCCCTTTTAGTTTTTAGAGGGTCCATTTGCACCAGATAGAGGTGCATATCCTTCCTTTACTTCATTTTCTTCCTTCTTTCTCCATGTCTTGTTCATTTCCTTCTTTTGCTGAGGAATATCCACCTTTTGAGGAGCAGGTCTTGCAGTCTTTCCCTTGCAAAACCTTGCAATGTGTCCTGTTTTACTACAATTGTAGCAGGTGATATTGGTTTGCGGAGCATAATCACCTCTTCTCACATTGGATTTATAATTAGCAACCTTATGACCATACTTGTTGCATGTATAGTAGTAACCATAAAAGAATTGAGGAATCCTAACATTGTTCTTTCTCTTGAAACCATTCCTCATCACTTTTCTTTTGTAGTTATTAGCCCTTTGACCAATTTTATTGCAAACATAGCACTGATCATGAGATGAATGAGAGTTTACAATATTGTACCTTGGAGGCCTAAATGAATTCTAATTCATCTTTCTTCTACAATCAACAATGTTGTAACCAAACTTATTACAAGCATAGGAATTACCATTAAAGGATTGAGAGTACCTAATAGGAGTAGTTTGTTTAGGAGCAAGCTTTATGAAATTCTTCTTCTTATTCTTCCTTTGCCTTTGGACAGGAGTGATTTCATCTTCTTTTGCATCTCTGGAGGCATTCTTCTTAGGATCTTCAGTGCAGACTTATTCATTCTTTGTTTCAGACTTTCCTTCTATTTTGAAGTTATCATATAACTTTGCATATGCACTGATTATAGGATTTTTTCCCTTTTCAAAACCCAAACTAGATTTCTCTTTTGATGGTTTTTGAGAGTTAATTATTTCATCAAGAATTTTAGATCCTCCTTTCAATTCGAACCCCTTGTCAATCTATTCTTTTGCCTTTTCCAGTTCTTTTCTCAGAGTGACTTCTTCCTCAAGTTTTGAACATTCAACAGCTTTCTTATTGAGCTTGATGTTTGAGAAGTCTTCAATCCTCTTGCCTTCTTCAACCATGACCTTCAAACTAGAGATCATATCTTCTACCTCTTTGAGTTTAATGTCACATCCTTTATCTCCTTCTATTTGATCTTTTAGTTTGCCAATCTCTTCTTTTGATTCTTTATCTTATGTCTTCAATTTCACAATTGTCTCCTTTGATTTTTCAAGCATATCCTCATATTCCTGGTTTAGCTATCTAGCTTCATCCGTGCTAACTGGAGTTCATCTTCAAGGTCTACCTCATCTAAATTTAAGTCCCAGCCTTTAGGTTCCATTGCTTGTAGATTTGGTTCTGGAATAAATACATCATTATCCATAGCTTCAGATTCCATGTGTTCAAGTGCAGGATCTACCTTAGTTGTTAGGCTTCTCAAGGTACTTAGTTCTAATACCAATTGTTGAACACACAGAGATGCTGAGAGGGGGGATGAATTAGCATATACAAAAACTAAACTATTTTATTTTCAGAACAAATCAAATTACTTAGAGAGTAGAAAGTAAAACATGCAACACATAAATCAACACATTGACACCAGGATTTTTACATGGAAAACCCAACGATGGGAAAACCACAGTGAATGTTAGCTCACAATATAATGCCCACTGCTTATAAAAGTTTATGACATTGTTTTAGGGCTACAATCTAAGGAAGCTACAACTCCTTGCTGAATTTGTTTTAGGGCTACAACCCAAGGAGGCTACTACTCCCTGAAGAAAGCTCATTGCTTCAAAGAATTACAATGATAAAATAACTATGAACTGCTTATAAAGGAAGCATTTAACTTATCTTGATGTTGCAGTCCTCTTTTTTGCACAATTACTCCATCATACTGATTTTTCACACTTCATACTACTCATTCTTCTTTTTCACATTCACCCTTATTTCACTATTCCAATTTTTTTTTTTTTCTTCTATATATATCCTCTGCAACCACTTAAAAACCTCAATTATGTCAGCACCAGGAAGAACTTAAGATGAAACGTGTAATTCTGTATGGGTCAACTTGGAACAAACATATTTGAGTTACAGATCATTTCTCAATGCACAACAAGGTTAATTACATCATAACACATCCTTAAATATCAACGCGACTGATTAGGATCCACCGCACCTGAAGGAACCTAGACTATGGCCCAAACAACAATGCCATTTCTAACTGATCATCTTCACATCATCGGGGAGAAGCCAAAAACATTATGCGGACCAAGATTTGACCAAGATTTCAATCATGTATCTTCTCAACACTATCCATACACCATCCTCTTGAAGTATCTAATTAATGCATCCATCTACATTTACCAATAATCATGTTGAATTGATGAAAATAGGGCATTCCAGACTGATTGTGATACATCAAAACTTAGGATATTACATTGCGGACCACCAAGTTAACTAAAATACTCATCAATGAACTTATGAAATGTTATGAACACATTATTATATCCACACAATCATATCCATCATTTCTGGAGAAATGCAGAGACATTTGACTCAGCTGCACTATGATCAATATTTATGTATACACATAACTTAAGATGATTTGAACACCTTGTGCAATACCAAAATTAAGAGAAAACTTGCATGCAGTTCAATACTAAGTTACTATGAGGCATTTAGAGTCTCTACAGACACTTATATAGATGATCTATACCTTGTCCATCTTTTGTAAGTACTAAAACATGTGTTCTATAGAGTACTTCTGCACCTAGAACTGTCTGTGTTACTTCTGTCACTTGAAATCTGACCTTGCGGACCATAAGAGAACTTAATACTATAAGGTAGTGTGTATTACACATCTCCAAACATATTTACAAAACTGCATGGGTACAACTTCTCTTCCGGAGAAATGCGGAGCATTCCAACAAGTCTCCACCATTGTTTTACACTGTCAAGTCACAGTCTGGAACATTACCACTTATAACTTTCTCTAATCAAGGTGTAATGAGCTGAAATATTGGATATAGCATGTTCATATGTCAATCAACTTATCTTCTAAACCACAAGACTAAATCTTGCACTGCAGAGGAGTGTAGATCAAAATGTTGCAACTCTACCTTAGGATATACACTGTGAAGACCTTAACCTAACTTCTACAACTTTTCTCTAAATGTGGTACTTTAAACTAATAGGATATCATTGTAGATATATAGAAAACATGTTAGAATAGGTACACACACCTTCATAACACATTTAGACATAGGGAAGATTACCATTCTTATACTTGGACAAATTTTCTCCATTTGTCAGGTCTTTCGGACTGACCTCCCTTAAGCATGTTGATCCTATGTCTTTAACTTAGTCAAACAGTCTCTCTCAAATCTTCCAATATCCATTAGCTTCAACTATCTATGTCCTTAGGTTGACACATATAGAGTTGACATCAATGACAACACATATTGCCAACAGGGAGAATATTAGTGCAATGGGATAGGTATGCAATTGTAATGGATGGGTGGAATGATAAGATGAGATAGATGAGACAACTAGCCCCCAAGTGTAGAGTACAAATGGATGGAGGAAGGATTATGCATGATTCCCACAAGGGATTTTCATCATGGTACTTATCCAAGGAGCCACCAAGGTGGTTTTCACCATTGGATGATTTTTTTCTCTTTACTATTTTGATTTTTTGTTTTTTTTTTGTTTTTTTGATTTTGCTGGATAGGATGGGGACTCAAGTGTATGTTTCCATAGAAAGGAAGAGAGTGTCCCATTAGAGATGTTTATTGCACATGGACCATGTCAAATGGTATTACATGCATGGATGTTGGTAGGTGATTGCATGAGATGGAATGGATGGGGGATAGTGGATTATGATGTGAATTATGAATGGGTGGAGGATAGTGGATTATGATGTGGATTATGGATAGATGGAGGAGATAGTGGATTGTGATGGGCAATGGATCAAATGATTATGAAAAAGCATGGACCATGGGGATAGGATGGGGGATATAGGATGGGCGTATGGGTGCATGAAGGAATGTCATGGTGTCAAGGGGAACCAAGACCAACATTTGCACACACGATTTTGGATTTTGAAGATTTTGATTCTGATGGGGTGTTGGGAGTATTGTGGAGTTTTTATTTTAGGATCAGGATGGGGGATGTTAGGATTACTGATTTGGGAATTTAGGGACCCAAATGGTCTTAGGATTCTTAGGATTGTTTGATTGGACATGGGACAAGGGAGAGGGATTTTTGATAGAGTGGGATTTGGATACTTCATTTGGATTGATTTCTTTGTTCTTGGGGGACCCACACCATTTTTATTTTTTCTTTTGGGGGTGTGGGCGTTTGTAGCCTTTTAGATTTTTTATTTTTCTGGGATGTTTAATATTGATGCCATATGGCTTGATAAGCTTGAAGCTTTTGTGAAGTTCATGCTTTGTGTGGGGAGGCATCTAACTTTGTATTCTCAACAATCCTATGGGTATTTTGATAGCTTCATGTTTGGATTATGTGTGAATTTAATTGTCATGATTAGGGATTTTAGGGGATTTAAGGGAGGAGGATGTGTGGATGGAGGGATTAGTGGACTTGTGGATGAAGGGATGAGGGGATTTGAGGATAGGGATATTAGATGTTGGGAGGAGTGGCAGTAGGGTGGACGGAGGGAGATGTATGGTCACATGCTTTTAAGAATGACATTATGATGGAGGAGGGTTGGCAACATATTATTTGGAGGTGCAATGAGGTGCACTAGGTTTGGGATTGGAAGAAGATGCCTTATGACATGTGTGAGTGGTACCAACATGTTTGGATTTTTTTCCTTGGGATATGTAACAAAGGCCATGCAATAGTGGATGGGTTTTGACAAGAATAGGCTCCAATATTCCTTTTTCATGAAGGCCTAAGCATTTGCCTTGATAATTCATGTTTTGGAGCATGCAATGTGTGATCAGATGTTTGTTTCTTTGGAAACAAGACATGATTCCATTATTAGATGGGGGAGGTGTTGGAGCAACAATATGAATGCAACATCAAATAATACATCCACAAATGAATATGAGCAAAATAACAAAGACAATAACTATCAACTAAAAGCATAGTGAAATGTACAAAGAGGCCTTGCTTACACAGGCAAGGTTGATGAGGTAAGACGATAGGACTCTAAGTCCAACTACCCCTCAAAAGTGCATGACACATGTAGAACAATTGAGACAAGTGTGAGGACATGTGTTGAGTCCACAAGAGGTGAGACAAAAGGGAATCTTATCTTCTAAGTGAAATAAAGAAAAGGTGTGAATAGGTTTACTAGTCAAAAGATAACTAGTTACATAATACACCTTTTCACACTAACACCCCTCCTTAAGTGATACTTAAGGAGAACACAAACGATGGGTCCTGACAACAAGGCCCAGTGAGGTACCCATGTACAATAAAGTCTCTCACAAATGGAGAAAAGGAGAAAACCTAGTGGGAAAAAACTCCTCTCCAAAAAAGAAACAAAGGAAGGAGCACTCAAGATGACCCCCCAAGGACAACTTCCTTCAACCCAAGCATATGTTACACATCAAGATAGTGAGATTATGCCAAAGGTTTAGTGAAGATGTCTACAATCTATTCTTGAGCAGACAAATACTCTAAGGAGAGAACACCATCATGGATAAGTTGTTGAATGAAATATATGTGTATCTCAATGTTCTTCATCCTCTGATGCTCAACTAGATTGCGAGATATATGAATGACACTTTGGTTATCGCACCAAAGAATAGTAGGATGACTAGGTGGTAGACCAAACTTTGTCATAGGTTGTTGAAGCCTTAGAACCTCTTGGCTAGCAAGTACTACACCTTGATACCCAGCCTCAATGGATGATAATGCAATAGCAGATTGCTTCTTGCATGACCATGCAACACGACATGAACTAAGGAAAAAAATAAACCTGAAAGTGGACTTCCATGAGTCAACATCACCAGCCCAATCTGAGTCAGTGAAACCTAGTATGTGTGAAGCTCTTGGTATATACTGGATGCCAAAATGTGTAGCGCCCTGAATGTACCTCAAAATACACTTGGCTTCTTTCCAATGACTCTCATGAGGGTCATGTGAAAAGAAGAAGACAAGCCCAATAGCGAAGGTGATATTAGGATGAGTGTGTGTCAAATACAAAAGACTGTTAGCTAACTATCTATACAAAGTAGCATCAACACAAGGTGAAGTGCAAGTGGAAGTCAAAGTTACACTAGATTGAAATGTAGTGGTGTAGGTGCAGGCTTACAATCAGCCATGCAAAAATGAGTCCAAACAAGTCAGTGGCATACTTTTGCTGATAACTTGAGATCCCCTTAGTAGACTGAAGAACCTGAAGACCAAGAAAGTAATGCAGAAGCCCAAGATTTGTCATGTTGAAGTGCTCGTTAAAAGAATGTTGAATATCATGAATCATGGATCATAAACTACTAGTGATAAACAAATCATCTACATAAAAACTAGTATTAAAAGATCATCTCCATGATGATGAATATAAATAGTGTGATCCAAGTAGTAATGAGTGAAACCAGATGAGAGAAATAAGCCATCAATCTTCTCATACCAATCTCGAGGGGCTTGTTTGAGACCATATAAAGAACATCAAAGCTTGCATACAAGTGAAGAGTCCTATACAAATCCTGGAGGCTGTTCCATCTAGATCTCCTCATAAAAATCACCATGCATGAATGCACTCTTCACATCCATCTAAAATAAATGTCATATCTAAGATGCAACAATAGAAAGAACAAGGTGAACATAATCCATATTGGCTACAGTGGAAAAGGTTTTAAAGTGATCAATACCCTAAACCTGTGAAAAACCCTTAGCAACAAGATGTGCCTTGTATCTTTCAATAGAACCATCAGCTACATACTTGGTACAGTACACCCACTTACACCAAACCAATTTTATTCCCTTAGTAAGAGAAACCAACTCCTAAGTATTATTCTTCATCAAAGAAGAATATTCATCTACCATAGCACTATCCCACTTTGGAATTCTTGAAGCCTCTGAAAAACTTTGGCGATAAGTGGATATAGCATGACCCAAATGACTACTACCAAACGTCTATGAGTTAGTGTGGCAAGAACACATAGGATCACCAACTAAAGATCCAACCTCCTGAATAGTACTGTGGGCCCATCTAGGAAAAACATGAGTAGGTGGAGGTGGAGGTGGAGGTGGTGGTAGTGGAATATCAAGACCATCATTTGAAGTATCCTCAAGTACTAAGGTATCATTATGTGATGAAGGAGGCTAAGTAGGTAGTGATGAAGAAGTGGATGTAGGATCAATATGGAAGGACTCATCAAATTTGACATCTTGTCTGAAGCAGACATCTTGAGTGGTTGGATCAAACAACCGATAATCCTTCATATCCTCATAATAGCCAACAAAGATGAATTGCTAACTTTTCTTCTCCATGTTTTTACGCCAACCATCTAGTATGAATTCCCAAGCCTCACTACTAAATACCTTGAAGAAGGAAACAACTGGCTTGATTTTGGACCAAGCCTCCTCTGGAATGATATTATGAACCACTTTGTGGGGTATGTGGTTCTAGATATAATTAGCACAATTGATAGCTTCAACCCAAAATGAAGTGGGCATAGACCGAGACTGAAGCATACAATTTGTGATCTCCTTGAGAGATTTGTTCTTTCATTTAGCAAAACCATTTTTTTGAGGAGTGTAGGGAATTGAATACTGATGAGCTCAATGCAATAATCCTAAAAAAATTGTTTCACATACTCCTCCCCATTATTTGTATGAAGATGTTGAATAGAAGAACTTGATTGCTTCTCTCGAACACCCTGAAGTTCTTGAAAGTAGTGAAGACATCAATTTTGTACATGAGAAAGTACAACCATATTCGATGAGAGAAATCATCAATGAATATGAGTAAATACTTGGCCCTAGAAAAAGATGGAGTTAGAAATGACATGAGGTCAATATGAACCAACTCAAGCAAGGTAGATCTATGCACGATGTGCCTTTCCCTTAGGGAAGCTATCCTGATGATGCTTGCCAAGGACACAACCTCGACATACTCCATTGGTGCATGAAACCTTTGGAATACCAAGTACCATATCATGTGTACTCAACTGCTGAAGATATCTATTATTGAGGTGTCCAAACCTCTCATTCCAAAGTTGACTCAAATAATCCACATGGGCAATGTGTGATGATCCACAAGATGACTCAAAAGAATGAAACCTTTACAATCTTGATCCATGATCAACTTTGCCTAAAGCAACAATATTCTCAGGATGTTGTAGTTCTTGAATAACTACATCATGTGGGGAGAACTCCACTATCTTCCCTTCCCCAGTATGGTAAATCTTGTAGATAGAGAGAAGATTAGCAGAAATATTAGGAACATATCTAGTACATCCTCAATGTAACTATCTATCAACTGAATAGAACCCGACCCCAAAATTTGAACGTGTAGAGTTACCCATTGTAATATGAGATTTCAAACTATCGAAAAGATACTCAATAAGATCATGTGACTTAGTCATGTGAAGAGAGGCTCCTGAGTCAAGTATCCAACTATTGTTAGATGTACCCAAACCTCTGGTTGTAAGGGCATGTCCTTTGCCAGGTTTGGGTAAAGAAATAATGTGTTTCTTCATTGTCTCTTCCAAGGCTTACATCCTTTGAAAGCAATGAATCATATCATAACTTGGTTTTCCACAATAAGAACATGGCCCATTACTTTTCGTCTTATTTGTCTTGGAGGGATTCTCACTTGACTTAGAAGATGTAGTGGATTGCTTATTAGACTTTTTGTTTCTGTGTGGAGGTATGCTCACTTGTTGAACTAGAATTTGCCTTAGATTTGTTGAATTTATTTCCTTTACCCTTAGATGATTGAGCCACAAGTGCCTAACTTTTAGAGGTGATTGCATCCATGGAGACTTATATTGTTCTCTTGTGACTCTATCACAAAATTGTGTAAAAGTGGGTATCTTGAAATCTGTGCCAAGTGCATCCATAGTAGAGTTGAAGGTAGAAGAGAAGACCTGATATGGGCCTTTCAACTTTGAAAATATCAAAAAGACACTTATTTTCTATTTTAGGTTATCACAACCATCAAGAAGACAAAGTATAGAATTAAATTTTACTAGAAAGTCCTCAATTGAGGGAAATGCATCAGGAGACAAAGTTGTTAATTCAACATCAAGTTGTAAACTACGAAACTAATTGATGGAACCAAACAAATCATATAATATATCCCACATTTCCATAGGAGTCGTACAATTTGTGAAATGAAATTGAAGATTATCTATACATGTAAACCAATAATGCCCATGGCTTCATCTAATTTGTTGGAAAATACAAAATGCTCAAATTCCCTTGTAAGTTCAGGCATTTCATTACTTAACATTCTCCATAAGCCATTAGATTGAAGTAGTTGCTTAACTTTGACTTTCCAAGTGTGGTAGTTGTGTGGAGTTAACAAGTCAATCTTAGAGTCCATTGTTGAAGACGAGACAAGTAGGGACTTAAATTGTGCCTCATAATCCCCCCAAATTTGATTAATTATGTAATAGAAGCCCCCCATAAAATTTAGACAAGTTTTGATTACAATTGGAACAACGTGATAACCAAAATCAACTGTTTATAGAACATGGTGATTTTTACAAATTTGATAAATAACGGCTATCCTAGGTTGAAAAATACAAATTCATCACCAAGTTCCTTGGGTTTTCTAGTATTTTTCAAAAAAATGTTGTGCAAAAGAAACTAAATTTCATTAGATATGGTTTTGAATAACATGGATGCCAAAGAAACTAAATTTTTAGATGTTCCAACCACAAAGCATCTATAAACTTCATAAATTCTTATAAAGTCAATAGAAATTTAACAAATCACAATCAAATCTAAAAAGATAAGATCTTTCACGCTAACACTATAGGTTCTCATCTATATCTTTTTTAGCAAATACATTTAAATGTTCATGTTTTAAAACTTCATCTTCTTTTAGTTATTATTAATTTGCTTTTATCTCTAATATTCATATATTAATGTTTATATATTTTATGTTAATAGTCATCCCCAAACATAATATGAAAATAAATTTAAAGTTATCATGTCCCATAGTGTAATTATTAAACTGCACACTCTCAAATAAAAGTATGGAATAAATACCAAGGAGAAATGAAAGTTTGAATGAACAAGTGAGCTACAAAATCCTTTCACACTCTATAGAAGACATTAATAAGATGATGTGCTTACACTACAAGACCCAACTAAATTATATGTACATATTGGCTACTAATCAATACATAGGAATAGTAGTATTCCACATAACAAACAATACTATAAAAAAGTTAGAATTTGTGTAACCAAGAATGTCTTAGCATAAATACCCTATTTAAAACCAACCTATACAAATATCAACAAGACATACTCGAATACAAATTTAATAGTAGATTGAACTTGAGCAAGCCTTATAGGAGCATAAATAGACACAAAAATATGGAAATGCACAAGAATTTGATGATAAATTAAATAGGTTGGAAGAATACTTCTTATACTAGAAAATGCATTTACCATTGCATGTTTATGAAAACTAGAAATCAAACTGTAAATGTTCTAGGGTCAACTTATATTTTTATATATCTATCATAAATTATTCCAAAAGGTCTCGAAGCAATTCCTTATTTTGTATTGTGGAGTTTTCTAGCCTAAGAGGGTTTCTCAATGTTAAAATTTTCAATTTTTGTCTTTTATGTGGATGTATATTTTATTACATTTCTGTTCAAAGTATTCAATAATTGTTTACTTATACAAAAGGTCAAAATTTTTGGATTTCTATTCATTGTTCATAAAATGTATCTATAGTTGTTTTACACCATATAGAAATCGCAAAAAAAATTGAGCCACAAATAATATAATTTTCATGATTTGAGAAAATGTCTATTTGTTGATTAGTTAACTACATAGAGATATTCTTTGAATACATATTGCCCAATAACAACAGAATAAAAAACCACAATTGGAGGAATATAGAGCAACTGCATATAATGATTGACATTTATTTTATTTTTTAAAATAAGTAATGACCAAGCAAAAATACCAAGAAAATCTTAATAAGTGGACACTAAATTACATAAAATGGTTCTTGAATGCTATGTCATGCAAAATCAAGGCTCTTCTATGCATCTCCTGAATGCCACACCATTTTAGGTGATATTACTTCACACCAACTAGCTTTAGTAGTTATGAATTGGAAGGGCAAGAAGAGAGTAAGAGGTAAAAATGGATGCATCAGTACTATTTATACAATAGAGATACATATGACCCAGTAAAAATGGATGCATTAGTACTATTTATATAATAGAGATACCTATGACCCAAAAGGCTAGCAAGTTACCTTTATGTTGAGGAAAATGCTAGTTGTTACAAAGGAGGTTTAATCCCCCACCTATTTTTACTAGGGATAGATGTTAAAGAGGATTTTATTTTCGGCTTACCATGACTTGTAGTTTAGTAGCATGACATTCCAATAAAAGGTTTATTTCCCAAAGGGTCCATACAACCATTAGGGCTTTCCCCGTATAGTGAGAGGACCTTTGTTACTAGCTCACCTTTAACCCATTGACACATGGCTATATGTGAGTAATGAAGGAAAGAATTTTGTGTACCTCAATAACTTCCACTACCAAAAGGAATAGGCTTCAATACTAATCACTACCAAAAAACTGTTGATGGGAAGAACCATACCTAAAGAGACATTTCAACCAAAATTGTTCAAGAGAAGAGACAAAAATGGAGCTACAGGATAACAAATTACAAGAAAAATATAATAAAGTTGTTCATAAGCATAAGACTGAAGGTTCATGGTCTCTCCAATACTGCTTTTGGGGCTTCTATTTTACTTTGATCACTTTTTTCGAAGAATGGAACTACTTCATAGTAATGCTTATGCCTATGTATAACACCCAAGCAAAATATTTAATCAATAGTATTTACTTTTAGTTAGATATAGCTCCTCCTAGATAAAATAATAAGATCTTAGATCAAATCTGATGCATAACTTAGTGCACTTAGTTGCACATAATACTAACATGGGAAAAAATTACTTTCCACTATATACAAAGCCCACATAAGACTAGGTTTAAACACAACTTTTTAACTTTCTGGTAATAGAAAATATTAATAATATCTTGGGTATCAAACTCATTAGCTTAATTTATACACATGAATATATAACGTACCAAGCTCTCTAAGTTTTTTTGGTACTAACATACCAATATCAACCTCATAGCCTAATTTGCACACTTATACACATAACATAAATTCTCTTAGATTAATTAGTAAGACCATAACAGTATTAAACTCCATAAATGTGAAGGGAAAATTTACCATGCAATAGATTTACACTTAGGTCTTAGTGGAAACAAAAATGAGCATTACTTTGATAGAAAATTTGAAAATGTTTAAACTTTTCTATAGAAATCAACTCTTTAGCCTAGATTCAATTATTTTCACATAATCCAACTCTTTAGCCAAGATCCAGTTATTTTTGCATGCACTAGTTTTACACTCTTGTGATAAGATACATGACACTCATTGAGGATGAAGTAATATATTGATTGAAATAATTTAAGCTAGTTTTCTACGTAACCTTGAGATTTTAATAGTCCAATATAGTTATTCAATTGCTAAAAATTTAATCTAGTTTTCTATGAATAGAGGTGCAAAAAATATATAATAGATAAAATAAAAGAAAGGACACAACAATCCATTTAAAATCATGTTTTTTTTGGATTTGATCATAAACACAATTGTAAACCTTGCAGAATTCATTTTGTCAATTCTATTTTCAATATACCAGTAATTTTAAAAGGACCTAAACATAAAGAAAAAACACAAGGAAGTTAATAAAAACATAGATAGGTGGCCAACCCATGAATGATAAAAAATAGCATATGGAAAAGAACAAAACTCTTCACAGAATATGCTCGTGTCAAATCTAGTTTGCCCAACATCTCCAACAATGTAAATGTGTTACTTCTTCACCTATTCTTAATCAAGACAAGTTTGTCAAATTTTGAGAGGCATAGCAAACTTAGGTCCATGCACTAAATGAGCCCTAGGCAGTAGCTAGGTTGGATACACATGTCTTGCAACGAACTCTCGAGGATCCACACTTTCCCTCAAAGAAACCCTTCAAACCATGACTGCACCAAATTTAGGGCCATGAAAACCATTAGAAACAAAATTAATTTTTCCCTATGCCAGATTATAATTGGCAGAATAATCTTCCATATTCCTACAAGGATGAAAAAACCTAAAAAATGTTCGCTAATAAACCCTAGGAAAAAAGCAAAGACATCCCAAAAACATTAGATAATAGTGAAATATTAAGCTCCACATAGATTTTGAGGAGGGACTAATACAATTTTTGTTCATTAAAAAATACTAGTGAAAAAAGATGAGCTTAAATTGGCTAGGCTTTCACTCTGCCAATGCTTTTCTTCATACTGCTTACATAAGATATTTTATAGCTTGCTTATATTTTTTGCGGTGTTGGATACACCACTTAGCTTGTAGGCGCTCTCTGCCCACTTTATATTGCCTTGGCCTTACATTCCTCCACAGCTTCTACTACTAGAGTTAAAGGCTTGATAGTGAATTGTAATGGCTCTCCCACTCAAACACCCTCAAAAGTTCATCCCCAAGGTATTTGACAAGGTATGTCCCCTGAAACACCTTCAAATGTTATTCTTACAATTCCTAAATTTGATAATTCTTGAAAATGGATAGAGAACTTCACTCTGATAGGGTACTTTATGGGTAGAGTCCTACCTGAAAGCATGCTTAGAGAATGGGTCAGCACGCTTTAGACCTCAAATGGGATCTGACTTGATGTTGTGAAAAACCTTACCAAAGGTTTTTTTTCTTTTCTATTTTGTTGATGCCAACCATGCTGAGGTTGTTCTCAGTTAGGGCCCCTGGCTTATCTGCTCTTCCCTTCTTTTTTTCAAACCATGGACCCACAACTTTGTCATCTTTGATGACAAGTCTATTCAGATTCATATATGGGTAGAATTTCCTGGCCTTCCCTTGCCTTGTTGGAATTTTTTGCAATATATTGCCTCTTCCTTAGGTAATGTTGTCTGTGTGGAGCTAGAAAGATTTTATGTAGCTCAACCCATCGATGAGTTTGTGTCAAGATAGACATATTTAAGGACCTCAAGGAGTCTGTAGACATTCAAGTCAGACAGGCTAACTATTCTCAACTCAGGTTTAGTATATCAACTTGACCAACACATGTTATCGGTGCTAGTCCTTTGAACATAAAATTGAAGATTGGCCTTTGGGCCTCTCTGCATCCAAAGCCCTCAGTTCAACCCTTGATGGGTCTAACACTACTTGCTAAAAAAGAGGAAGACTAGTCTACTATTACCAACAGGTGCAATAAGAACTCGGGAGGCCCCAAGCCTACTCCTAAACCCTCTGATTTAGGAACTCAAGATTTGAAGCCTATTTCAAATCCCCTTGATGGTGGTAAATCATCTGTCTCCCTTCCCGGGGAGTCGTCTAGAGGGGTGAATGCTCAAAAGTCCCTGTGAGTAGCTGTGGAGGGTCACAATCACCTATCTTCTCAGCTTGTCATGTTTCACTCCCTCCTATTGGTTAGAGGAGGTCTTGCAGCCTGGTTGGGTACTTGGAAGAACATGATTTTGTGCCGATGAAATGATAGCCTGCTCTACTCAACTTCCAAATTGGAAGATTTGATGCAGATGAGGCATTGCTTCAGAACAATTATTTAGCTTTAGATGAGCTTGATAATGAGGAGATGACCCTCAACCATTGTCAATGAATTGCATCTCATGGAATGTTAGAGGTCTTATGGACCTCTCGTGCAAATATTTTGTTAGAGATACAAGGTCTCAATTCCTATATTTCGACTTCCTTTGCCTTCAAGAGGTCAAAGTGTTTGGTTTTTTGCTTTTAGCTACTTTTCATGTTATTTGGTTGGCCAACCATTTTCTCTACAATAACCATGAAGATGGTCGTGGAGGGGTCGTCACCTTCCTCTCTCCAACATGGAACCAATTATTAGTTGATCATGGATGTCAACAGGTACTTTAGATGCTTTTCAATGTCAATAATTATTCATTTGGGGTTATTAATGTGTGTGCCTCCAATGATGCCATGGAGAGATCTTCTCTTTGGAAATGGATTTCTCATTCAATGCTGACTACCACTTGGGTTATGTGCAGGGATTTTAATATGGTTGAGTATACTTATGACAAGTGTGGTACCTTGTCTATGAGGTGGACAACTGGCAAAAGAGAGGCTTGGTTTATTATGCATAATAAATTGGGTCTTTTCAATCCCAATGTTGGCTATCGGCAAGATAATTCTCCTTGGTACACATGGAACAATTTAAGGGCAAGTCATGATAGAGTTTTAAAGAGGTTGGATCAAGCAATGATTTCTGCCTAATATTTTTCTCTTTTTCTAGTTGTTATTCCTTGCCATTCGAGACATTAGTGGATCTGGTCTTGTCAGACCAATCCCTAATACAGTTTTGCATTAGTTGTACCACTTCTGAGCCCAAAGTAGTGAAAACATAATTTCTCCTTAACACCTCTCTACTTCAGCACAAGGCCACATCAACCCATATTCATCATGTTTGGAACCTTGAGCCCCATCCCTTGCATGGGACCAACTAGATAACCTAGTGGAGTGGGGCTATCACTCACACTTCACACTTTCTCCGCATTTATGGGAGACAGCTAGCGTAGTTCTGTCGCCACTCCTATGAAGCCACCACCAAAGAGCTCCAAGTTCCACCACTACTATTTTGGAGGAACAACCTTTTGATGCTTTTGCTCAACTCTGGGTGGTGTAGCTTCAGTAGTAGAAGCAAGTTGTTGATGCCTACTTTATCCAAGGAGCCCAAATCAAAGCTTGGCTCCACTAACTCAAGATTGGAAACACCATTTCCAAAGACTTTTTCTAGGCCTTGATGGTCTGACATACTTCATAATCCATTCAACACATTAGAGAAGGACATCAACTATTCCATAAGCTACCAAACATTTTGCAAGCTTTTGTTTGGCACTATGACCAGGTTTCTACAACTCAGGATTATACCTTGGACAAAGAGGATGCTCTACAACAATGTCTTGTTGTTGTTCCATGCCAGGTGTCTAATGCTCAACACATTGTATGTGATCAAATTCTCACTCAAGATGAGCTCAAGGAATCTCTCCTTTCTATGGCCATTAACAAGACCCCTAACCTTGATGGCTTCCACTGTGAGTTTTACAGAAAAATTTTGGGTATTATGGGTTGTGACTTGCACAAAGTCTATCTTGAAGCTTTGCAAACCAGCTCTTTGAGGATTCTAATAAACAAAGGTAATATCAAATTCATAACTAGATCAAGGGACCTGAAGGAGATTTGTAATTGGTGGCCTATCACACTACTCAATGTCTTATACAAAATTATTGCCAAAGCCTTCCGCTAAAGCTTCGTTCCATGCTCCCTTTAATTGTGCAACTTGAACAAACAAGATTCATCAAATCCTATTTTTCTTTAGACAACATTATTATTGTTTAGGAAGGAATGGAATGGGTGCATTTCTCTTAGCCGCTAGCTCTCTTCCTCAAAATTGACTTTCTAAAGCCTATGATCACATAGAATGGCGGTTCATCCTTGCCATGTTGTAGGCTCTTAGATATGGGCCATGCTTTCTTTAGATGTTTTGGATGCTTGTTGTTGGTGCTTCAACTTGAATCACTATTGCTGGACAACAGTCTACCTCCTTTGGGCTTCACATATCCATCTGGAAAGGATGTCCCCTCGCTACTGCTCTATATGTTTTAGTTGTAGAAGGATTTGGGTATCTTCTTGCTCAGTTAGTCTACCAATCTCAAGTCAATGGGATTTATCTCCTTGACTCTTCTCAATAGCTTGTTAATGGACACTTTGCCAATGATTCTTTCATTACTCTCTATAAAGAAGAAGGTACTATCCAACAAGCTCTCCAATGTCCAAACATTTTTTGTTAGGCATCTGGCTCCAACATTCAATGGAGAAAACCTAGTATCATCAACAATCCTTCCTTCCCATGCCTGCCTAGATCCATTCTTTTGGGTGGATGATGTAGGATCATCCTTGGTTCAAGAGCAATCTTGCATCAACCAAAAAAATTTGCATTTTAGTTTGTTTTCTTTCATTTTTTAGTTTAGTACAGTTAGTTCAATCAGTAGCAGTTTCTATATTTTGGTCTACATTTTGTTATAGTTTCATTTCAGATCTTGTGGAGCTGGACTTAGCATCTAGACACCTTCATGCACATCATATCCAAAATTTGGACCATTTGGATCAGGTACCATAAAGATATCGCTATTAGAAGATCAATTATTTTCTCAGAACAGAGCATCTTGAGAGTCTTAGACAAATAGCTAAAGGTGAAGGTTTGTGGAGCACTTCCAAGACTTGTAGAGCTAAATGACACATCATTCAATGTTGTTTGGAACCTGGCCGACCTTCCCTAGGATCTGTATCTTGTTTCATTCACTTGTGGAGGAATTCCATATGATTAGGTCTGACCTATCCATGTACACACATTACATTTCTTTCATTGGAGTTTGTATCCATCCTTGGCCAATGCAGAGGATTTTTGTGATCTGGAGATGATATATAATCATGTAATAGATGCATAGGAAAGTAGTTAATCACATAGAGATAGATAGATAGTTTGAATTATTTGAGAAGGTGCTTCACAGATATATCTTGTGCATACATTGTAACTAGAGAATCAGACCTATGAGTCCTAATTGTAACCCCACATGTTGCCGTTCTGAACTTGCATTTTGAATCTATGATATACTAAATGACTAAATCTACATTTATATTCCATAATTGAGTTACTTTCATTGTGTTTACTCTTGTTGCATGGTCTAGACTGAACCACTCTATGGACCCTCCTAACCGTGACTACACCAAGTGGTATCAAAGAAAAGTTTGAATCCTTTGGGAGTGAAGTGAGAAAAGCTTGTGAAGGAATTCCGTAAGATCTTGCTATGGACAGATCATTGAATCTGAGGTAGACTACTTGTGTTGTCAACCAATCATCGATTGTGAGGCAGTTGTCACCTTGTAGCCTGATCACCGAACTTGAGGCAGTTACACTTGATCCTAGGAAGAGATGTTGTCGAGGAGAATACCTATTGTTGGTAATATGGATTGAAGAATGGATGAGATGATGGAGATGATGAAAATGATGTGATTTTGATTAGATGTTGTTGAAGAAGATTGAAGAAGAGGACTTACACCTAGACCTAATGTTTAAAGTGATGATGATGAATAATTTCAATTCGTTGATCAAAATGAAGAAATTGTTGAAATGAACCAGACAACTAAGAGGGGGGGTGAATAAGTTGTCTTATAACTTAAATAATTCTACACCTTAAAACATTACACACTTGTCCATTGTTTGTTATGATTAAGTCATGAAATCATAAAATCAGAAACATAAACACAATTGCAAGATCATACAAACAAGACAACAGATTTTAATGTGGAAAATCCTGTTAAGGGAAAAACCATGGTGGGGGTTATCCCACAAGATATATATGTAAAGCACAATACTAAAAATTAGAGGTTCACTGCCAATAGGGATCACTACCCAGAAAAAGGCTCACTGCCAAGGGTTTTGAACTGAGATGTTAGCATCTACTCCATGCCTGAATTCAGTTCCATTGAAGTGCAATACTCTTCTGCTCTGCTCTGCCTTTTCTCTTTCTTACTTATCTTCACATTTCCACACAAGAATACATTTTTCTCGACTCAATTGCAAGTATTTATACACTACATCAACCTTGGAATGATCATCAAGGTTAGCATTACAATCATCAACCATTGGAACAATCTCCAAGGTTAGTATTACAAACATACATAAAATAGGTCTGGACCTAATAAAAAATTAGCTAAGAAAATGTAGTAAAGATGTATGTGGTGTTGATAACTGAGAGGGGGGGGGGGTGAATCAGTTATCCTAATTATTTCCCTTTTTGAACTTTCTTATTAATTAATGCAGCATTGAATCAAACACAAAAACATTACCATGAAATAAGAAACACATGACACAGTAATTTTTGACGTGGAAACCCTGTTAAGGGAGAAAACCATGGGGTGATTAACCCAAAAATTATTCTCTGTTAGAAGAATAGGAATTTACAAAATGGCACTTGCCAATTAGGGCTCACTGCCCGAGCACACTGCTCACAAGAGGCCCACTGCCTACAAGAAGACACACTGTCTACAAAGTGATAAGAATCACAGTCTTGAACTGATTGGACGCATCTGTATATGCTGGAGTTCAGTTCCGGTTAGGCTCAGTATACTGATCTGCTGCACTTCATCTTTCCTCTGTTCTTTATTCTGCTATCTTTCACATACCGGATCCTTTTTGCTACTTCTGCTCTGTTCTGGACTTATTCGCATATATATTAATTTCTTCACACACTTCACAACTAAATCCATCCTCTATATATATCCGCACAAGTAATTTCATCACCTTTCTAGTCGGCATCCGGAACAGTCTAGTTTCTTACAAACTTTGTTCTGTCAGCTGAATCCTTGCTCACCAAGCAATGCGGATCAAGCATATACTAGTAGATATCATTAATCATGTCGGCCAAACATGATTCATGCCTTCACAACTCTTATCATCAACAGTAACACATCCGGAAAGTAGTCTGATACTCTGTCAGTCAGTTCTTCCTCTGTTTTTGACTGTCTCAGGAATCCGGTACTCAACTATTCATATCTTTTTCCTTGTCCATCACCAGAGGCTAAATCCTTGGAATATACCACTCAAGGTAGTCCTCTTGACTTCCCCAAATCCGCACTGCACCAAGACACTTCCTCTGAGAGATCCGGATCAATCTGTCAGACCTTGCCACATGCTCTGTTCTTGTTCACCGGACCACAACAATCTTTATTCTGACTTCCGGTAGAGACACATTATGACTTACGGATATGTGGGATGACCTTTGTTGCCATCAATGACAACAACCATGAATCCATATAGTGTCTCTTGCCAACAATCTCCCCCTTTGGCATTGATGGCAACACTTAGTGAAAAATGACTAAGTGTTTTCACTATGCTCCCCCTTTGCTGATGCTCTGTCTTTATATACAATTTCCGGAACTCCACCTTAGTTGGATTCCTCATTTTTCACTGCTCCTCACTCCCCCTTTGACATCAATGGCAAAGGGTAGGGTCCGCACACCAAAATTTTCAAAAATTTTCTATACATAGCCGCATATTTACATACTCACATATACTGAAGAATGTCTGCAAAGGATGTCTGCAATTGGATCATTTCTGTAGCCCAACTTTGCTTCATTCTATCCAAAATTGAAATGTGACCACTCAACAAAAATGCAAAAGCTTCTGCCCGCTTGAGATCTGTCGGATCTTTTGTTTGGGCGGTGGTCTGAGCATCACTGATGGCCTCATGCATAGTTTCCAACTTAGGGATTATAATCCTTCTAAGTTCTCCCATCCGGTTAGTGATATTCTTCCTTTCCTTCTCAAGATTCTTTATTTCATTCAAGACTGCAATAGTCTGACATTCTTGATTTATTATGGAGGAAGAGAGAGGATCAAAACTTTGAGATAAGCTTTGTAGCTTGTCCTGTTCTTCTTTTATTTTCTTATTAATTGCTGTTGTTGCCTTTGGCCAGGATATACAAAATTTGTAAATGTCACCGCCATCCTTAAGAGCATTCTCTAAGCTCTTTATTCCAATACTCACAATCTTCCTATCTTTAGAGATTAATTCTAATATTTCTGAAAATCTCTTATCCAAAAATTCCTTCCGGACCTTTTCTTCAGCAGATTTTTCTAGAGATTCAAAATGTGTACTAACACTGCTGACTAAGGTTTTGAGATTACCGGAAGAGGAGGCTGTGGGATCCTTTTGAAAGGATGGCATGATCTTTTCTAGCACTCCAGATGCTACCTCCATAAGCTCACAGTCTTCCATGTGAGATTTCAGCAGCTTCTCTTTGACTTTCTCATTTGCAAATGAGGCTATTTTCATTGTTTGCACCGGTGACAAAGAGTCAAAATCTAATGGTCCTTTGAGTAGGTCCGGTTCATCAATTTCTATAGTGGCTTTGCTCAAAAATTGTTGAACAGTTTGTGCAGTGTCTCTTGCCGGAGACAGATGTTTCTTTTCTTCTGCAGTCTGGGAACTGTCAACCTCTTTATCTTTCACCCCTGCTTCCTTCTCCTGTAATTGCTCTTCTTCTTTGGATCCGGAGATTGTAGGGGAAACCGGAGGAGAGATGCTTGTCTATTCAGGGCCCACTTCTTCCGGAACAGATGATTCCAAATCCGCAGCTATTTCTGCACCTAAGTCCTCTACAACAGGAAGATTGAACCTTTTGAAGGCCTTCTGGAGGATCTCTTCTGTCTCTTGGGCCACTTTGTCAGTCTCACCAAGCATGAGTTGATTCATCCTGGCTTTACTTCTGAACTCATCTTTGCAGTCCTTGAAGATTATGTTCATTGTCTTGGGATCAATTTGAGGATATAGCTGAATAGCTATCTGCTCCCGGATCTCAAGATATTTTGCATGAGCATTGTTCTTTCTTACTTCCAATTCCTTTTCTAGGCTTTTAGGAATAAGAGATATGATCTCAATGAAAGCCTTATTATATATGTTCAGATATTTGACTGTGGCTTCCTGCAGAGTCTTTTGGTCAGCCTCACTGAAGTCATCATAAGATTCAGTCATTGGTTGAAGGTTTCCATCCACCGTGACCGACTTGATTACATTCTCTAGAGACAGAGTGGGCTTTTCAACAGATACCTCTGCCATTTCATCCTTGTCTTGTCCTGAGGAGGGTTTACCGGATCCTTTCTTCTTCTGCTTCTTTATTTCTTTTACTCCCTCATCTGACTCTGTTTCCTCTTCATCCTTTTGGCTTTTATAAGCCCTTGTGGCTTTTGTCTTGGATCTTTTACCGGATGCCTGGACTTCCGGTTTTGAACTTTTGGTTGAGGGAGGTGCAGATCTTTTTGATGATCTGGTCCGGGTGGGAGTTTCAACCAGAACACTTTCTTTACTTTTCTCTTCTTCCTCAGCCTTCCTCCTCTTTTCCCGGCTGGCATCAAGTGCCTCTTTTGAGATGCCTAGGCCTTGAGCAATATGCTCAACTTCTTTTCTTACCTTCCTCTTTATCTCCGGTTCCCTGAGTTCTACATGTAACTTTACACTCAGTTCCTCAAAGGTTCCAAACCTTTCTGCCTTAGGATCTTTGGGCTGGCTTAGCATGTGTTGAACATGCAGCTCTACTATCTGTTCATCCACTTCATACCCCATAGGCATGATCCAGATAGTCCTTGGCTCCACTACCTCCATCAGACACTGATCTGTTTCTACCATGAAGCATACTGTGTCTTTGTATTTTTCAACAAGGGATTGGGGTATTCTTTCTCTTGCATGCATCATGCTTTGGAAGTTCTTGAAGTAACCCCATAGAGTTGTATTTCTTGCTTTTGCATCCCCAAGTCCATGCAAATAGTCTCTGATTTGAATGGCAACTGGTCTGTCATTCTGCCATATCCATCCACTGGATCCGGGAAGCTCATTCATGTAGTAAAAGAAGAGACAAAGGATCAAATTGCCATATTTGAAGGAGTTTTTCTTGTCCTTCTTAATCTTCTGCAGATTTTCAAAGAGTTGGTTTACTAGAAGCTCGCACAAGTCATAGTCTGCATTCTCCTTTAACATCTGATAGGCTGTGTAGATTGCAGTTCCCGGTACTGAATTTTCCCTACTGGAGTGATAGTTTTTGTAACCAATTATCATAGATGCAAATTTGACATCTGGTTCAATGATGTCATCAACTGTCATAGCTCTCTTGTCAAACTTGGATCCGGTTGCATCACTGACTGTCTGATTTTTGACAGATTTGAGAACAGGTAATCCACTGGATGAGTGCAGACCGGTTACAGCCCTAATTGTGTCCTTGGTGATCTTGAAGGGCTTGTTCAACCATAGGAAGTTGTCATGTACTCTACTTAGTACATACCGGACCCATTCATCTTCTTCAAAATAGGGGAAATGAATGCACTGTGCAAAGTGTTTGTCCTGGATGGCTTTATACTGAGGTTTGATCTCAAAGGAGTCATCTATCAATTGTTTGTGATAGATATCCATCAGTTTTGATTCTCCAAAGTCTTCAAGATTCGCATGGATGTAAACCCTAATATCTTCCGTATGCAATACACCATGAGGAACACTAGAGAAGGCTCCTAGTGGATCTACCTCCAATGATTTATAAGGATGTTTCTTGAATGAGGGGCGAGGTCTATCAGAGATCTTGACTATATTTGGAGTAGCCATTCTTCAAAGATTTGCAGTGAGGTAATGAAAAATAGAGAATACCTTATGCGCCTTCGATTTGCACGGAGTGATTGGATTGATTTCTTTCTGCAATGACTTCGACAGGAGATCCTTGGTGTGCTTGATGAATCTTGTTGCAGAGCTCCACTATTCGCTTCTTCTTGAGTGCAGAATGAGCAAATGACTTTTGAGAAATCCCTTATATTGCTCCACGAACCCTAATATCTGTCTGCAATAAATGCTTCACCTACATTATTCCGGTTTGCCTTGTCTGGATAGCTTGGAGTATCCCGGATTAGTCCTGATCTGTGAATATCATCCAGATCTTTTAATCATGAATAAATCGAGGTAACATATTACAAGAACATCCCAAACACTATGTCCAATCCGCAGAACAAGATAGTGCACTTCCGGATCTCTCCGAACCTTTTTGTAATCCTTTGTCATACCAGAGCATCTCCCTGAACAGGTCTTATTTGATCGATCACAGCTTCTTCATAACTCCATGCGGACCTCTGAAAACTTGACTGAAGCATCTCAAGACTCATATCTGCAAACCCTTTAATCCGCATCTTGTGCCACATTCGGCACCACTTGTTTGGCTGGGGGAATAGGATTTTCTTTGAGTCTCCCCCTGAGCCTGAGCTCACTTTTTAATTTCCGGAAGAAATATCAGCACCAGAGTCTGGTGCGGATCCAACCTCTACATTCTCTGAACTTTTCTTCACCCAAATCTTGCTCATCTGATTCCTAACTTCATCCGCATTCATCTTTTGTTTACCCTTGTCTTGATTCTGATTATACACCGGACCTCTTTTGTCCTGATTCTTGTTTCTGCAGACTTTAGCATTATGACCGGACCTATTGCAGATTTGGCAAATAACATTTCTTTGCATATTTGACTGATATCCTCTTGATCTGCATTGATTAGCCATATGACCTACTCTATTGCATGTAAAGCATCTACCTTTGAATGATTTGTTTACTTGCATAATTCTGCATTCATGGGATTTGTGTCCATACCTTTTGCAGTTGAAGCACTGTCCAGAGAAGGATGAATTAATCTGATTCATTCTCATTCTGCACTGATTAGCTTTGTGACCAAAGTGGTTGCAGCTGTGGCAGTATCCATTGAAGGATGGATATCTTTGAGCATTTGGCTGTCTTACCGGAGGTCTTCTAGGCCTGCTCCTTGGATTTTCTGATCCAAGATTCTTCTGACCGGCTCCGGAGCTTTCTCCTTTCTCATATCCCAAACCATACTTGTCATCTGTCCTCTTTTGACTTCCAAGAAGAACTTCAAGTTGAGCAGAACTTATCTTGAATTTCTCTTTATATTCATTTGCTGTTTGAAGGTCTCTTTTGAGAGAGGCAATTTGATCCTCAAGTTTTTCTTCATTATCTTTGGCATCTTCAAGATCAGATTCAAGATGTCTGATAATCCTGTCCATCTGGTGGCATTCTTCTGATTTTTCTTTAAGAGATTGTCTTAGATTGTCTTCAGCCTTTCTTTTTTCTTCAATCTCTTGAGTAAACTTTATAGTTCCTAATTCCATTTCATGTCTTAACATAATGACTTCTTTTGATAACTTTTCACATAACTTGGTTTGCTCAGTCAATTCTTCATTTGTATTGCTTTCTTCACTTTGTCTTGCCAACTGTTGGAGCAGCTCCTTTCTCTTTTTCATAGAGAGACTTAATTTGTCTTTTAATTCTCTCATGAATTCATCAGCCTGTTTGAGTCTTTCTTTTAATTCATTGACTTCAGAATTTGACTGTTTAAGATCCTCAAGGGCAGTCTTGAGTTGCTCCCTTAAACCATATGCATCCATTTGAGTTCCCAGATCTTCCTCAAGCTGTTAGGCTCTATTAGGAGGAACTTAGCTCTGATACCAATTGTTGATAACTGAGAGGGGGGGGGTGAATCAGTTATCCTAATTATTTCCCTTTTTGAACTTTCTTATTAATTAATGCAGCATTGAATCAAACACAAAAATATTACCATGAAATAAGAAACACATGACACAGTAATTTTTGACGTGGAAACCCTGTTAAGGGAGAAAACCACGGGGTGATTAACCCAAAAATTATTCTCTGTTAGAAGAATAGGAATTTACAAAATGGCACTTGCCAATTAGGGCTCACTGCCCGAGCACACTGCTCACAAGAGGCCCACTGCCTACAAGAAGACACACTGTCTACAAAGTGATAAGAATCACAGTCTTGAACTGATTGGACGCATCTGCATATGCTGGAGTTCAGTTCTGGTTAGGCTCAGTATACTGATCTGCTGCACTTCATCTTTCCTCTGTTCTTTATTCTGCTATCTTTCACATACCGGATCCTTTTTGCTACTTCTGCTCTGTTCTGGACTTATTCGCATATATATTAATTTCTTCACACACTTCACAACTAAATCCATCCTCTATATATATCCGCACAAGTAATTTCATCACCTTTCTAGTCGGCATCCGGAACAGTCTAGTTTCTTACAAACTTTGTTCTGTTGGCTGAATCCTTGCTCACCAAGCAATGCGGATCAAGCATATACTAGTAGATATCATTAATCATGTCGGCCAAACATGATTCATGCCTTCACAACTCTTATCATCAACAGTAACACATCCGGAAAGTAGTCTGATACTCTGTCAGTCAGTTCTTCCTCTGTTTTTGACTGTGTCTCAGGAATCCGGTACTCAACTATTCATATCTTTTTCCTTGTCCATCACCGGAGGCTAAATCCTTGGAATATACCACTCAAGGTAGTCCTCTTGACTTCCCCAAATCCGCACTGCACCAAGACACTTCCTCTGAGAGATCCGGATCAATCTGTCGGACCTTGCCACATGCTCTGTTCTTGTTCACCGGACCACAACAATCTTTATTCTGACTTCCGGTAGAGACACATTATGACTTGCGGATATGTGGGATGACCTTTGTTGCCATCAATGACAACAACCATGAATCCATATAGTGTCTCTTGCCAACATGTGGATCACTCCATGCCTTAGCTGGGACTCAAGAACAATCTTCCATGCCACTACATGCTTCTACAATATCTAATATATCTCCGCAATCACTGGGATTAATCAAGTCGGCTAAGACTGGTTACACGCTACATTATCTGGGAGTAAACTTCAAACACGATCTCAATTCCTTAACGTAGACTAGTGCAAATATAGGAACATGATCAGGAGGTATCCACAAGCATGTTGTAATCACCATGAGCAACCACACAACATCTAACCACTGTACCCATGAGATTATTTACATCAGAGCATATGGACTTCACTGCCTTCAACTGTCATAAAAGAAAGATAGCTTGCGGACCACAAAATCATGAACCATTGTAGTTGTAGGAACTTATCATCATCCCAAATTTCCCTCTAGAACCATAGAGCAAAATACTTAAATGTGGAGGAATGCAGAGCAAAGTCCTTTCTCCCTATCACCAGTGAATAATTAGAAAAAGTAGGTTTTACTCTAGTGAATGTAACTAGCTCAATTCTTCATATCGAAGGCTCAAACTCAGGATTTTGCATCTTAAAGCATGCCTCTAAATAACTTCAAATCTGCAGACCAATATCTTCACTCTCCAATAAATGCGGAGCAGTCTTCTGGACTATTCTTCAGTATGCAACTCACTGTCTTCATTGTGATTCATTGTTTCCTTTCTGATTCTTCTAGAGGGGCTAATTTTCTCAAATCCTTAGCATATAAAGCTTCTAACCAAATAGCAAAATAGGATACAATTGACATCAATGACAACACCGATTAGGGACATACTTACAACAATCTTCCCCTTTGTCATTGATGGTAACATATGATGTGAAAAACTGCAACATCCATCAAGACAAGATTCTCCCCTATCTCTTTACACATCTGCACTCTTTCTCTCCAAGTTTTTCACATGATTTCTCTCCCCCTTTGACATCAATGGCAAAGGGCACATACTTGCACTCTGCTGCTCTGATCCAATCTCTCTTTTGAATTCTCTGACTACTCCCCCTAAGAAGTAGCCCTTACAAGCATCAATTCAAATCTAGAAATGGACTTTTAGGTACCTCTGGATTGATGCACTTCTGTGCATCTTAGTTTAGAGCAGGAGGGGTGATAACCCCTAACTTTTCTGTGAGATACTCAAAAGTATCCTTAGGTAGAGGCTTAGTGAAAATGTCTACAATATGATCTTTTGTAGATACATATTCCAACTTGACTTCATTCTCTGTCACCTTTTCTCTCAAAAAGTGATATCTTATGGATATGTGCTTTGTCCTTGAATGTATTACTGGATTCTTTGAAATGTTTATGGCACTTGTATTATCACAAAAGATTGCAATTGGATCTTCATACACAACTCTGATGTCCTTCAATGTCTGCTTCATCCATAATGCTTGAGTGCAGCTACATGCTGCTGCAATATATTATGCTTCTGCAGTAGACAGAGATATTGAGTCTTGTTTCTTACTTAACCAGGCTACCAACCTTTTTCCTAAAAAGAATGCACCTCCACTTGTATTTTTCCTGTCATCCACATCTCTGATCTAATCTGCATCAGTGTATGCATTGAGAGTAAAATCATTGTCTTTGGATACCACAAACCATAATCCATTGTGCCTTTCAAATATCTTAGTATTCTCTTGACTACCATCACATGTGACTATTTAGGTTCTGCTTGAAATCTTGCTACAAGACAAACTACATGCATTATGTCAGGTCTGGTTTGGGTCAGATAAAGTAATCCTCCAATCATAGATCTATATCTTTTTTGATTTGCCATAGGTGAGTCATCATTTTTTCTTAGCTTACAACTAGTTACCATGGGAGTGTTTACTAGTTTAGAGTCTTCCATCCCAAACTTCTTTGACAACTCTTTCACATACTTAGACTGAGAAATGAAGATACCTTTATCTGATTGATTAATTTGCAAACCTAAAAAGAAATTCATCTCATGAAATTTGACATTTCAAATTTATTTTGCATTTCCCCAACAAAAACCATGCACATACGTTCATTTCCTCCAAACATAATATCATCAACAAAGATTGCAATAATCAGGATTTGTTCATCATTGATCTTGAAATAGAGATTGTTGTCGGTAGTACCCTTACTGAACCCTCACTGTATCAGATGTTTATCCAATCTTGCACACCAGGACCTGGGGGCTTGTTTTAGTCCATACAATGCTTTCTTCAATCTATACACCATGTCACCCTGATTTGATGACTGGAATCCTTCTGGTTTCTCAATATAGACTTCTTCTTCCAATTCTCCATTCAAGAATGTAGACTTTACATCCATTTGATATACCTTGAAGTCTTTGTAGGCTGCAAAAGATAAAAACATTTTTATTGCTTCAATCCTTGCTACTGGTGCAAATGTTTCCTCAAAATCTATTCCTTCAACTTGAGAGTATCCTTTGCATACCAACTTTGCTTTGTTTCTTATCACTTCACCATTCTCATTCATCTTATTCCTGAAGACCCATTTGGTGCCAATTACATTTTTATCTGCTGGTCTGGGAACAAGATCCTAAGTCTTATTCTTCTCTAAATGCATCAATTCTTCTTCCATGGCCTTCACCCAATTTTCATCATTGCAAGCTTCATTTACATTTTTAGGTTCCACTTGAGAAATCAAACAATAATTAACTTATTCATCAGCAACTCTTCTTCTGGTTTGAACTCCTCAACTCTTATCTCTTATGATTTGATCTTTAGAGTGATTTAACTTCACATACCTGGGTGTCTTAGTAATGCTTTCCTGAGCTTGTTCTTCTTCTTCCTCTGAGTTTTCTTCTTGTTGCACAACTACTTTGCTTGTAGGGACATCCAGTTCATCATATTCATATCCACTTGATACCTTTTCCTTTCTTTCATCAACTTTGACATTTGCACTCTCAATGATCTTCTTCAACATTTTATTGTAACACCAGTAGGCCTTGCTCTTGGTAGAGTATCCAAGGAAGATGTCTTCATCACATCTTGCATCAAACATACCTAGATCTTCATCTCTTCTGATATAACACTTACTACCAAAGACTTTGAAATATTTCACAGTAGGAGCTTTACCATGCCACAATTCATAAGGAGTCTTAGAACTATTACCTTTTACTTGGACTTTGTTTAGGATGTATACAGAAAGTTGAATTGCCTCTCTCTAATAATCTTCCGGTAGGTCATCTTCCTTCATCATTGTTCTAGTAGCCTCTTGAACTATCTTGTTTTTCCTTCCAACAACTCCATTTTGTTGTGGAGTCTTAGGTGCAGATAATTGTCTCTTTATCCCTTGTTCCTCACAGAAGAAGTTAAACTCATTTGATGTAAACTCTCCACATCTATTAGACCTCAAGCACTTTTGTTGGCAAGAGACACTGCTAGACATATCAGGTGTTGTCATTGATGGAAACTAAATTTATCTTACACATCTGCATTGTATTAGTGGATCATATCAGAAGTTAGATTGTAGACTTGTCTAAAACTGGATAGACAAGAACAGAGCATATGACAGGGTTCAGCATCTTAGTCTGCATTTCTCCACAGGTAATCATATTATGCTATGGATCTGAGGGAGTGTTAAAGGATGTCAAGGCTACCTAAATCTAAGATTTTAGCCTCTGGTGATGAAGGGATTGTAAGTTACAAGCATATGAGTATCAGGTTTTGGTTAGACAGTTCAGTCTGGTGAAGAAGAGGTCGACTTAGTGTTTGAACCTTGTGCAGATGAAGAGAAGTGGTTGGTCAAGTAATTTAGGAGATCTAGTAGTATTGGCCAGCATGTGAGGTGACTTGGATACATTAGTTTTGGTCCACATTGATGTTTGTGCATGGATTCAGTTGACAGAATAGTGATTTTAAAAAAATCTTTAAGTTTTTCTTAAGGCTGACTGTAGTTGATGTAATTTCATGTAGCGGATATATATGATCAATGGATTCGAGCATTTTGTGATGTGGATGTGTGAAGATGACGTGTGAAGAGAGAAGTGTGGTAGTAACAAGTGCGAAGGAAGAGATCTAAGCTGCAGATCATGACAGAATAGTAAAATAGGGCAGAGAAAGATGAAGTGTGTGAAGTTAGTATACTGAGCTTAACTAGAACTGTAATCTTGCATTGTTAGATGCTATTCTTTAGTTCAAGTATTCAAGTGAACTCTTGTAATTCATCTTGTAGGAAGTGAGCTCTGAGAAGTGTGTCTGAAGGCATGTGCCTTCCCCATTTGTAATAGTTTTAACAGAGTATAAATTCTTGTGGGTTAACCCCCACCATAGTTTTTCCATTAACTGGGTTTCCACGTAAAAATCCTAGTGTTCATGTGTTATGATCTTATTGTTTTTGTTCTTATGTTCATTCTTCTTTCTTTTGGATGCATGTGGTAAATTAATAAAGGGACATAATATTAAGTTTTGTAGAACACTGATTCACCCCCCTCTCAGTGTTCCTTAATTTCAACAATTGGTATCAGAGCTAAGTTCCTTAGAAGAAGTTTAACAGCTTGAGGAAGATATAGGAAGGTGTTTTCAATGGGTTCATTCAAGCATTCTAATGATATCAATCAACAACTTCAAGTAGCCTTAGAAGATCTTGATCTGTCTAGAGTAGAAATCAGAGACCTACAAGAGAAAGATGATGAAGATTGTTGGCAAGAGAAACTGCTTTGCATTGATAGGTGTTGTCATTGATGGCAACTAAGATCATTCCAATCATCCACATAACATAATTTGTTCATATCAGAAATTAGATTCAGAATTTGTCTAAGTCTAGATAGTCAGGAACAGAGTAGCAATAGGGTCTGATATTTTGGTCCAGATCTCTCCAGTGGGAAGTCATGATTAGATATGGATCTAGGGGAGCCATATGCATTGTCAAGATAGTCTAACTCTAGATTTTTATCCTCCGATGATGAAGGATTCAAAAGATATTAGCCTCTGAGTACCGGGTTCCAGTTTGTCAGAGCAGACAAAAGAAGAACATGTTGACCTTGCAGAAGATCTTGATTCCAGATGTATTGAAGTTGTTTGTTGGACAAATAGTGATGATCAGTGATAGTGGCTGACATAAGTAATGATTTTCAAGAACAAGTTTTGGTCCACTCCTTAAGTTATCTTAGATCTAGCCGACAGAGCAGAGCATTCATAAAAGTTCTAAGTGTTGTTAAAGGAGACTGATAGAATGATTGTAGATCATGTTGCAGATGTATATAGTTGATGAAATTGGATGATTCAGTGTGTGTGGTGTATGTGAATAAGGTGTATGTAAGAGGAGAAGAAATCCAAAGTGTGAATGAAGGCAAAATAGTAAGAAGAGCAAAGCAAAGATGAAATGTGTAAGATCAGCTTTTATACTTAAAAAGAACTGAAATCTTTGCATGGGTAGATGCTATTAATCAGTTCAAATCTCTGTTATTCTCTTTTAATATTTCCATAAGCAGTGAGCCTAAATGCATGTACATTCCCATTTGTAAAATACTTTTAACAGGGTATTAATTTTGGTGGGTTAACCCCCACCGTGGTTTTTCCCTTAACCAAGATTCCACATCAAAAATATTCGTGTCAAGTGTACTATTTTCATTTTTGCTCATGTGTTATTGATTAATGCTGAAATGTTTTGATTATAGGTTATAAAAGAAGATTAAGACTAAGAAATTGTTAAAATTGTGTGACAACTGATTCACCCCCCCTCTCAGTTGTCCAGACCTAATTCAACAATTGGTATCAGAGCAAGGTTCCTTAAAAGAAGCTTAACAACTTGAGGAAAGATCTTGGAAGAAGTTTTTCAATGGGTTCACTTAAGGATCAACTTTAGTTGGCTCTAAAAGATCTTGATCAGTCCAAAGCAGAAATATATAATTTGAAAGATGAAATCAAGGATGTTGATGATACCATTGAAATGTTAAAAGATAAATTGAAGAAATCTTTGGGAAGGAATAAGGAGCTTCTTTTACAATTATCCAATTTATCTAAAGAAAATAGCATGAATGAAGCCTTGGAAAAAAAAAGGAGTGTGATAAGATGTCAAAAGAGGTTGTTGTTCTAAAAGTTGAGATGGAATATGGAGTAATAAGGTTTACCAAAGAAATTGAGCAACGAAAGTAGACTGAAGAAGATTTAAATCAAACTCTACGAGAAAGAATTGATGAATACTATAGATTGGATAGTATTCTTGGTCATCTAAAATCTGATCTACAAGAAAGCAAAGACAATGAAAGAGATCTTGAAAGACAAATTGTCATTCTCAGAAATGATCTAGAAGTTGCAAATGAATACAAGGAAAAGTTCAAGATAAGCTCAGCTAAACTTGAAGCAATACTTGAGGGTCAAAAAAGGGCTGAAGACAAGCATGGTCTTGGATATGAAAAAGGTGAAAGCTCCAGATCTAGTCAAAGAAACTTTCAACCAAGGAATGAGAGAAACAAACCTAGAAGACCTTTGATAAGATAGCCTAATGCTCAAAGGTATCCATCTTTCAATGGAAATTGTTTCAAGTGCAATAAATTTGGTCATAAAGCTACTCAATGCAGAAGTAGAGTGAACCAAAATAATCCGTCCTTCTCTAGACAATGCTTCAACTCTAAGAGGTATGGTCATAAATCCAATGAATGTAGAGGTATGATAATGAATGACTCATCAAATAGAGGAAATAGGAAATCTTTCAATGGTAAATATTTTGCATGTAATAGATTTGGACATATGGAAAATTAGTGCAGATCAAGAGGAAATCAATCAAGTGGGCAAAGAAATGTTGTGTGCTTCCATTCTAACCGATCCAGTCATTTTGCAAGGTTTTGCAGAAGTAGGACCAATGAAGGAAGAGGTCCAGTAAATAGAAAACCAGATGAGCAGAAACAAGACAAAGGCAAAATAAAAATTGAAGAGAATGACATCTAGAATGAAACACATGAGACATGGATGAAGAAAATAACTATGAACCATAGTGATGGGTCCACACTAGAATCCGGTGCAGATAATTCTTCAAGCAATTAAATTAAGAGCTCTGGCTCAAGGGGAGCTACAATAAAAATCAAAATCTCCCAACCTATAGTTGAGTACCTAGTTTTTGCACAATGAGAAAAGGTACCTTGAATTGACTCAGAACATTTGGAAGGATTTCTAGAAGAAAGGAAGTGATTATGGAAAATTACAGAGTGATACATGAAAGACTATTCAAAAATAGAGCAACCATATGTGCTAGGGTAGTGCATTTATTACAAAGGCAAATTAGGTGATGCAAAGATTAAAAGGGTCATTCATTCCTCATTTGAAACACTTTGCATTTGGAGAAAACAAGAAGAAAGAAGTGGACAAGATTAGAGCTGAGAATTCTCAAGATTTGGAAGCAAGAAAAGGATTTCTAAGCAAAAACCCTAATTTGCGTAATAAGGTATTTTCTATTTTCTGCAAAATCTCTTGAGTTCCCAAATTTATGCAAATGGCTACACCTCTAGTTGGTGATGTAACTGAAAGGCCCTGACCAATATTTAAGAAGCATCCACACAAATTAGTTGAAGTTGAACCATTGGACGCATTCTCTGAGGTTCCTCATGGTGTACTACATGTTGAGGATATTATGGCATACATCCACTGTAACATGGATGAATTTGGAAACCTAAAACTCTTAGATTTTCTTAACAACTACTTAATGGATGATAGCCACAAATTGAAACTAGAATACAAAACCCTAGAAAGAAAACATTTTCTACAAGTCATTAGGTTTCGAATATTTGATGAAAATGAATGGGTTCGATATATTTTAAGCTGAATACATGATGAGCTCATATGGCTATTGAAACTATTCAAGATTACAAAGGATGTTATCAAGATTATAACTGGATTAAATTCAACTGGTGGATTACCCATGCTGAAAGCTATGAAAAATCAAATAGTTGCTGATGCTACCGGTGCAAAGTTTTATAGAAGGGTGATGACTATCAATGATATTATAGAACTGGATGTCAAATTTGCCTCCATGTTGATTGGGTACAAAATTTACCACTCTAGCAGAGAAAACTCTATCTCTGGAACTGCAATATATGTAGCCTATCAAATGTTAAAAGAAAATGATGATTATGATCTTTGTGAACTACTATGAAATCAGTTGATTGAGAATTTAAGCAAGATAAAGAAAGATAAAAAAAATTGCTTCAAATATGGTTCCTTGATTATATGCTTGTTCTTCTATTTTATGAATGAAGTACCTAGAATTCAAGGTGTGCATTGGACCATTGACAGATTAGTAGCATGGCAAATAAGAGATCACCTTCTTAGCCCTGGTGACTCCCAAGCCCAAAAGACTGCCATTTGGGGCTATTTCAAAAACTTCTAGAGTTTAATGCAAGCAAGGGAGAGAATCCCTAAAACAATTGTGGAGAAGTATGAAAATGACATGTTTCATGGTTGACATGGATCAGTGCTTGATGGAAGCTGTAGAACCAAGGAAAGTTTGGATAATGCCTATGGGTTATGAGGTGGATGAAAAAGTTTTGGATATGTATGCTCAACATCTTTTGAGCACACCTAAAGATACCTCTATAGAAAGGTTTAGAACATACAAGGAACTAAGTCTAAAATTGCATGTGGAGCTTATACAGCCTGAGACCAAGAGGAAAGTGCAGAGACAAGTTGAAACGTATGTTGAGAGCATTGGCCTAACCAAGGAGGCAGTAAAGAAGAACAGAGAAAGAATTGAAAAGATGAAGAAAAGCACTAAGCAGATTACAGAAGAAAAAATAGAAAGTGAGCTGACAATTGCTCTAGAAATCCCACCAAGCTCCTCAAGGAAGACAAGGAGTTCTGCAACTCTTGCTGACCAACTCAAGTCCACTTCCACTAAGAATCCTGAAGCCACTCCATCCGATGATGGAGGGAAAAGAAAGAAAACTAAGGCCACAAGAACCCACAAGAGCACAAAAGATGATGAAGAGACAGAGACAAATGAAGAAGTGAAAGAAATAAGATCCAAGAAAGCCACAACTTCAAAGACTTTTGAAGACCAGCCTTTCGGAAGCAATAAGGCCAGTAAAAAGCTAGTCACTGGTAAGGTCACTATGACTATTGATGAAATTGTAAAAACAATCATTGTTCATGGAAATTTAAAGCCTATGAGAGTTTACTATGATAATTTTGATCAAGCAAATAAGAAAACTTTGGAAGATGCCATTATCATATATTTGTATAAATTCAATAGAGCCCTATTGGAGATTTTACAAGAACTTCCTAAAAGTTTAAGGAGAGTACTAGAAATGAGAAAAGAAGTAGCTAAGGCTAAAGATCTAGAAGTCAGAGAGTATGTCCTCTCCACACTATGTCCTGTAATGACCAATAAAGAAGCAGATAAAATTCTCAAAGAAGTCAATGAAAAATTCAGAAGCAAAGTCTAGATGAAGAAGCTAATGCTTGGTGAGATTGAGGAAATTGCAAAGGAAACAGAGGAAATTTTGAGAAAGGCTTTAGACAAAGATAAATACTTTATTGTTTTAGAAAAACAAGTTGATGCAGGGGTAACTTCTCCACCTAATCACTCTGGAAAAGAAGAGGATATAGCTGCCACATAGAGTCCTCGAGATCAGGTAGCAAGTGGTGAGCAAACCGGAAAGAGTCCCTTAGAGAAAACATGGAGAAGAGTAAAACAAAGAAAGAGGAAGAAAAAGGAAAGAAGGATAAGGCATAAGAACATGGTGCAAATGTTGAAACACCTAAAGCAGATACTAAGAAATCAGGAGAACAAAAGGATGGTTTTGAATTGGTTGCAAGAGACACTACAGATGTAGTAAAAGGTCTTCTTGAAAAAGAAATGATTGAACTTGATGAGCTTGAGCTACTCCAAGGCCTAGGCAATCCAGATTGTCTCTCTCCAATTCATCTAATGAAAATAGCATCATTCACCCAAGTAAAGGCTAGAGAAAAGATGTTAAAATCCCACATGGAGGATAACGAGCTACTGGGGCTTGCAACGAAAATTTTGGAGAAATTAATGCCAACCTATCAGAAGAATCGAAATGATTCCCCCTTTGAACATCTAAAAAATCATGTAAGTTCAGTAAACTCACACTTTGAGTCCTTTGAAAAATCTACGGAGGCAAAAGTTTAGAAAGAGTTCCTGAATAAGAAATTTAGTCAAGTTAAGAATCTGATAAGGAGTGATAGGATGATACTTGGCATTAGCATAAAGAGCATTCAGAATGCCCTAAGTGATGGAGGAGATATATATAACTTTTTTCTATCATGGTCTAAAGTCAATGAAGATATTGAGAAGAAGATAAAGGAACAAGAACAGAAAATATCAGTTCTATCTCAAAATTTTGATCCTCTAACTGCCTCTCCTATAATCTAGGAGTGTCAGGTTATTAGCTTGATAGATGAAATAAAGGGACTTGAAAAAGAGAAAGGCAATACTATGAAGAGGATGTGTGAACTCTGGGGATTGATTGCCCCCAAGTTGGAATCCATGCATAATGCCTTATTCGAAGCCCATAATGCACTTCAGACAAGTGATCCTCTGGATCTAGTAAAGGCAGAAGCATATGCATTTTTGTTAAGTGGGCACATCTCCATTTTGGATGGAATGAAGAGTACTTGGGCCTCTGAACTTGGGTAAATAAAAACTAGCTTTGCAGACATTCTCAAGTTCATGTAAATAAGACTCAATGATTATTTGTACATATGAGGCAGTATATACAAAAATTTTGGAGAGTTTTAGCTTGCGGACCCCACCCTTTTCCATTGATGTCAAAGGGGGAGTGAAGGGCAGTGAAAAATGAGATATTTAGCAAAGAAGGAGCACTAGAATAAGTAAAGTACACGAGTGTACAGACAAAGGGAGAGTTACACTAGACAGCCATTTTTCACTAAGTGTTGCCACCAATGCCAAAGGAGGAGATTGTTGGCAAAAGACACTACTTTGCATTGATAGGTGTTGTCATTGATGGCAACTAAGATCATTCCAATCATTCACATAACACAATTTGTTCATACCAGAAGTCAGATTCAGAATTTATCTAAGTCTAGGCAGTCAGGAACAGAGTAGCAATAGGGTCTGGTATTTTGGTCCGTATCTCTCTAGTGGGAAGTCATGATTAGCTGTGGATCTAGGGGAGCCATATGCATTGTCAAGATAGTCTAACTCTAGATTTTTGTCCTCTGATGATGAAGGATTCAAATGATATTAGCCTCTGTGTATCAGGTTCCAGTTTGTCAAAGTAGACAGAAGAAGAACAGGTTGACCTTGTAGAAGATCTTGATTCCGGATGTATGGAATTTGTTTGTTGGAAAAATAGTGATGATCAGTAATAGTGGCCGACATGAGTAATGATTTTCAAGAGCAAGTTTTGGTCCGTACCTTAAGTTATGCTTAGATCTAGCCAACAGAGCAGAGCATTCATAAAAGTTCTAAGTGTTGTTAAAGCCGACTGATAGAATGATTGTAGATCATGTTGTAAATATATATAGCTGATGAAATTGGATGATTCAGTGTGTGTGGTGTATGTGAATAAGGCATATGTAAGAGGAGAAGAAATCCAAAGTGCAAATGAAGGCAGAACAGTAAGAAGAGTAGAGCAAAGATGAAATGTGTAAGATTAGTTTTTGTACTTAACTGGAACTGAAATCTTTGCATGGGTAGATGCTATTAATTAGTTCAAATCTCTATTATTCTCTTATAATATTTCCATAGGCAGTGAGCCTCTATTTGAGCAGTGAGCTCTGGGCAGTGAGCCCGAATGCATGTGCATTCCCTTTTGTAAAATACTTTTAACAGGGTATTAATTTTTGTGGGTTAACCCCCACTATGGTTTTTCCCTTAACTAGGTTTCCACATCAAAAACCTTGGTGTTAAGTGTACTATTTTCATTTTTGCTCATGTGTTATTAATTGATGCTAAAATGTTTTGATTATAAGTTATAAAAGAAGATTAAGAGTAAGAAATTGTTAAAATTATGTGATAACTGATTCACCACCTCTCTCAATTGTCTAGACCTAATTCAACAAAGATTTTATTGAGACCTTAAAAGGACAACTCAGCAAATCTAATGAAAATAGGAGGGAGCTACTTCATTAGCTAGTAAATTAGAATGAAGACAATGACATGGATGAGGCCCTGAAGGAGAAGACAAAGGAATGTGAGAAGCTAGTAAAAGAAGTTATTGTTCTAAAACATGAAATGGAATTAGGGGTGATGAAGCTAACCAAGGAAATTAAGGAAAGGAAGAAGACTAAGGAAAACCTGAATCAGTCTCTAAAAGAAAGAACATAAGAGTACTATATATTGGATAGAATAATTGGCCATCTAGAGTCTAATATACAAGAAAATAGGGACAATGAAGAAGAACTTGAAAGACAAATTGTCATTCTCAAACATGACCTAGAAGTTGCAAATGAATATAAAGAGAAATTCAAGATAAGCTTAGCTAAACTTGAGGTGTTACTTGATAGTTAGAAGAAGGCAGATGATAAGCATGGTTTGGGATTTGGGAAAGGTGAAACCTCTAGATCCAATCAAAGAAATCTTGAAGTAAGAAATCAAAGAAGGAATCCTAGAAGACCTCCAGTAAGACAACCTAATGCTCAAAGGTATCCATCTTTCAATGGAAATTGTTTCAAATGCAATAAGTATGGTCATAGAGCTAATCAATGTAGAAGTCAAGTGAATCAAAATGCTTCATCTTTCTCCAGTCAATGCTTTAATTGGAAAAGGATAGGTCATAAGGCTGTGGAATGCAGAAGTGGATCAAGGAATCCTCCTAAGAACAAACAAGTGTTCAATGGAAGATGTTTTACTTGCAATAATGTTGGGCATATTTCAATGCAATGCATATCTAAACCTACTCCAACATGTAATTCTTAGAAAAATAAGATTATGTGTTTCAACTACAACAAATCTAGATACATTGCTAAATCTTGAAGAAGCAAAAAGGAGAACTCACAGGAAGGTAAAGGAAAAATAGAGAAGAAGTTGGACAAAGGTAAGGGCAAAGTTTATATGAGTAAGATCCAAAATGAAATGAACAAAACATGGGTGAAGAAAGGTGAAATGAATGTTGGCAATGGGTCCACACTAGAATCCAGTGCTGATAATTCCTCTAGGAATTGAAACAGGAGCTCTGGCTCAGGGGGAGCTGCATTGAAAATCTAATTCCCCCTACTAGTAAGTGGGTACCTAAATCTAGTACAATGAATGAAGATAAAGAAGCCTATTACAGATCTGTTGAAGCAAATTCTAGAAGAAAAGAAGCTAATGCGAATGATTGGAGAGAAATTAAAGATTGACTGTATGTAGATATAGTGTAACCAGATGTATTAGGGCAGAGCATTTATTACAATAATGAATTAGGTTTTGCGGAACATATAAAGGTCATTCATTCAACACTTGAATCACTTTGCATTCAAAGAGAACAAGGAGAAAATCACTTGAGCTGAAATTTTAGAGATTTGAAGTGCGAAGAACAAATTCGACAGCTAACCCTAATTTTGTGAAGAAAAAGGTATTCTTCTGTGAATCTTTGAACTTGTGATCTTTTTGAAATGGCTACACCTCTGGTTATGGATATCATTAAGAGACCTAGGCCTAAGTTTAAAAAGCATCCACACAAATCAGTAGAGGTCGATCCATTAGGTGCCTTTTCAAATGTTTTGTATGGTGTGTTGCACGTTGAAGATATTAGGGCTTATATTCATGATAGCATAGATGAGTTTAGGGATTTGAAGTTAGTAGATTTGTTCAAGAACCATCTAAGGGATGAAATTCATGGTCTTAAACATGAGTATAAGGTACTACAAGATATACATTTCATTCAGATTATAGGGTTTCCATCCTTCGATGAAGATGAGTGGGTGCAGTATGTGCTGAGTCAGATGCATGATGAGTTTACGTGGTTAATGAAACCTTTCAAGATCAGCAAGGAAGCCATAAAGGCTATGATAGGGTTGAACTCATCTAGTGGATTGCCAATGTTGAAGTCAGTAAAGAATCAAACTATAACTGATGCTACCGGTTCAAGGTTTGACAAAAGGGAAATGACAATAATTGACATCACTGATTTGAATGTCAAATTTGCATCAATGGTGATTGGATACAAGATATATCATTGCAACAGGGAGAATTTTGTATCTGGTATAGCTATCTATGCAGCTTATTAGATGTTGAGAGAGAATGTTGACTATGACTTGTGTGAGTTCCTATAGAACCAGCTAATGGAAAACTTGAACAAGATAAAAAAGGACAAGAAGAATACATTCAAGTATGGTACATTGGTATTATGTTTGTTCTTCTATTTCATGAATGAGTTACCTGGCAAGAAAAGCATGTGTTGGACCACTTGAACAATATTGGTGACTCCAATGCCCAAAGGACTGCTCTTTGGGGATATTTCAATAATTTTTAGAACATTATGCAATCAAGGGAAAGAATCCCTACATTTGTGGTTGAAAAATATAAGGATATAGTCTATTTTATGGTGGATATAGATCAATATTTAATACAAGCAGTTGAACCAAGAATTGCGTGGATCATGCCCATGGGGTATGAAGTTGATGAGCAAGTATTGGATATTTATGCTCAACACCTTCTGAGTAAACCAAAGGACACCATAGTTGAAAGATTTAGGTCATATGGTGAACTTAGTGTGAAACTGCATGTTGAGCTTCAGAAACCTGAATCTAAGAGAAAGATTCGAAGGCAAGTTGAAATGTATGCAGAAAGCATTGGTATAACAAGAGAAGTTGTGAGACAAAATAGAGGAAGGATAGAGAAAGCTGAGAAGGAGAAGCAAGAAAGAGAACAAGGAAGTGTTTTGATGGAATCCTCTTCTAAGCCAAGAACTACTAGGAGTATAGGTATAAGCTCTGGTGCATTACCTTCTCCTTTTGTAGAGAAATTCAAAGAAAAACCTACTGGTAAGGAAGGAAAAAGAACAAAAGTAATGGCCAAAAGGTCATATGTCAGTGTGGAGAAGGAGGATGAAGAAAAGACTGATTTAGATGATGAGGTTAAAGAGTTGAAGGCCTCAGGCACTAAGGCTGCTAAAGTGTCTAAGGAGAAGCCCTTTGGAAGCAAAAAGGTAAGTAAAAGGCAAAAGACTGAAACCCATGCTAGAAAACCCACTTTGTCTATAGAAGAAATTGTGAATGTTGTAACGATTCATGGGAATCTGAATCCTATAATAGAATAATATGACACTTTTGATGATGCAAACAAGAAAATTTTGGAGGATGCCACTGTAAAATACTTGAATACATACAATAGAGCTCTTGCAGAAATTTTGTTTGAAATCCCTAAGAGTTTGAGTATCATTTTGGAAATAAGGAAAGAAGTTGTTAAAGTTAAAGATTTAGAGCTAAGAGAATATGTGTTGTCCACACTATGTCCAATAATATCTAGAAAAGAAGTAGATAAAATTTGTAAAGAAGTCAAAGAGGGATTCAGAAGCAAAATACGGATGTATAAGTTGATGATTGGAGAACTGGATGAGGTAGTCAAAGAAACAGAGAAAATTTTGAAGAAAGCTCTAGACAAAAATAAATTCAATGTTGTCACAAAAGAACCAATTGACATTGATGATGCATCCATTTTCAAATGTTGAGGAGTTGAAAGAAAGTGAATAACAAGATACCATCTCTGCTCCAGAAGATGAAATGCTAAATAAAGGAGATGAAGATATGGTGGAGGAAGTTAATTTTGATGGTGTACAGGACACTCAAATTCCTCTGGACCAATCTACTAGAGAATATATAGAGATGAGTACAGAAGTAGATGCTCATGGTGAAGACGACTCTATGAAGAATAAAGAGCAAGAAGCAAAAGAGATTAAGGAAAAGGATGAACAAGAAGGAGAAACATTAGAGAATATTGAAGAGCAAAAGCAAGATGATAGTACTAGAAAGGATCTGAAAGATGGAGCTGCATTTTTGGCAAGAGACACTACAGATGCAGTGAAGAAATTACTTGAGAAAGACAAGTTTAAGTTTGATGAACCAGAGCTGATTCAAGGACCTATCAATTTTGACACTCTTTCCCCTCTACAAAAGATGAAGTTAGCATCTGTGGCACAAGCAAAAGCAAGAGAGGAGATTCTGAAAACTCACATTGAGGATAGTGAGTTGCTTGGTCTTGCCTCTGGAATTTTGGAAAAGATTATGCCAACCTTTCAAAAGGATTCATCTGACTCTCCTTCTGCTCAGTTGAAGAGTCTGATAAAATCTATAAGTACTCATTTTGAAACCTTAGAGAAGTCAACATAAGTTAAATTTAGAAATGAATTTAATGAGAAGAGGTTTGCTGAAATAAAGAAAATAATTAGTTATGATAGATTAGGGCTTGATACTAGTGTAAAGAGTATCCAAAATGCCCTCTTTGAAAGTGCAGAGATTTACAAGATTTGTCTAAATCGATCTAAAGATGTTGAAGATATTAAAAAGAAGATTAAGGACTTAGATCTCAAATTGTCTACCATTTCTCAGTCATACAGTCCTTTAACTGAGTCTGTAACTACCAAAGAATGCCAAGTAGTGAGTTTGTGGAAAGAATTGAGTGATTTGGAGAAGGAAAAGGTTAAAGTTTTGGGCAGATTGGATGAGCTCCGGGGACAGATTTTCCCTAAGTTGGAGACTATGTATGATATATTGGCAGAATCCCAAGCTGCTACTGCTACTAGTGATCCTACTGACCTTCAAAAGGTAGAATCACAGGCATTTTTATTCAATGGGCGTATATATATTTTGGGTAGCATTAAAAAGAACTGGGACAATGAATTGACATGATTGAAAAACATTTTTGGTGATATCTTTTTGCTGATGAACAAGGCTTAAGGACTGTATGTTCATATGTAGAAGTATGTAGAGTTTTGACCCATGTACATAAAATTTTTGCATGAATTTTGATGTGTGTATTCTAGCCTTTGCCATTGATGTCAAAGGGGGAGAGGAAAAGTAGTGAAAAATGAATAATTCATCTAAGGGGGAGCATTAGAAATCACAAGTGTACATAGTAAGGGGAAGTTGTTTTAACACTTAGTCATTTTTCACTAAGTGTTGCCATCAAAGCCAAAGGGGGAGATTGTTGGCAAGAGACACTGCTAGGAATTTCAGGTGTTGTCATTGATGGCAACTAAATCTATCTTACACATCCACATTGTATTAGTGGATCATACCGGAAGTTAGATTGCAGACTTTTCTAAATATGGATAGACAGGAATAGAGCATATGACAGGGTTCAACATCTTACTTCGCATTTCTCCACAGGTAATCATATTATGTTACGGATCTAAGGGAGTGTTAACAGATGTCAGGGCTACCTAAATCTAATATTTTATCCTCCAGTGATGAAGGGATTAGAAGTTACAAGCATCTGAGTATCAGGTTTTGGTTAGATAGTTCAATCCGGTGAAGAACAGGCTAACTAAGTGTTTGACCCTTGTGCAGATGAAGAGAAGTGGTTAGTCGAGTAATTTAGGAGATCCAGTAGTATTGGCCAACATGTGAGGTGACTTGGATACATAAGTTTTGGTCCGCATTGATGTTTGTGCATGGATTCAACCGATAAAACGGTGATTTTAAAAAAGTCTTTAAGTTTTTCTTAAGGCTAACTGTAGTTGATGTAATTTCATGCAGCGGATATATATGATTGATGGATTCGAGCATTTTGTGATGTGGATGTGCAAATATGATGTGTGAAGAGCGAAGTGTGGAAGTAACAAATGCGAAGGAAGAGATCTAAGTTGTAGATCATGATAGAACAATAAAACATGGTAGAGAGAGATGAAGTGTGTGAAGTTAGTATACTGAGCTTAACCAAAATTGTAATCTTGCATTGTTAGATGCTATTCTTCAGTTCAAGTATTCAAGTGAACTCTTTTAATTCATCTTGTAGGCAGTGAGCCTCCTTTGAACAGTGAGCTCTGGGCAATATTCCTGAAGGCATGTGTCTTCCCCATTTGTAATACTTTTAACAGAGTATAAGTTCTTGTGGGTTAACCCCCATTGTGGTTTTTCCCTTAACCAAGTTTCCACATAAAAATCTTGGTGTTCATGTGTTATGATCTTATTGTTTTTGTTCTTATGTTCATGCTTCTTTCTTTTGGATGCATGTGGTAAATTAATAAAGGGACATAATATTAAGTTTTGTTGAACACTGATTCACCCCCCTCTCAGTGTTCCTTAATTTTAACAACTTTATCTTCAAATCTAGCTCATTCTCAACCATTGCCTTGAATGCTTTGAACTTTTCTAGGGCTTTTGCCTTTTCTTTTAAGAAGGTAACCTAAGTCATTCTAGAATAGTCATCAATTAGCAACATGAAATACCTATCTCCTTGTAGACTTCTTACTCTGGTAGGTCCACAGATTTGTATGCACTAATTTTAGTAGTCCATCAATAGATTGGTCCTTGCTCTTGAAACCTATTTTTGTCTATTTTCCAAATTGGCACTCCTTGCACAAAGTATCAATAGGCTTCACAAGCTTGGGAAAATCTCTTATATCCTAAATGGAACTTATCTTCACAATGTTGTCAAAATTGATATGACAACCTTCTATGCCACAACCAACTTTCATCATTTTGAGCCAACAAACAATATTCATTAGTCCCTTTCAAATGATAAATGTTACCTCTTGTCTTTTTACTAGTTTCAATCACTATTTTGAAGCTTTCCAAGATCTTGCATCCATTGTCCTTGAATATGAGATCATAACCTTTGCCACACATCTAACCAACACTTAAAATATTGTGCTTTAAACCCTTCACATATAAGACATCATCAGTGCTATGCTTTCCATCAAAAGAAATGGATCCTTTTCCAAAAATCTTACCAGTTGTATCATCACAAAACGTAACTAGTCCTCCATTATATCTTTCCAAACTTATGAACTTACTTTTGTCACTAGTCATGTGATGAGAGCATCTACTGTCAATAACCCATTCATCTTTGTCTTCAACCACCTGAGAAGCCAAGGCACTTTCCATTGGTTTTTCTTCCTTTACATAGCTAGTAGGATTAGTAGTCATAAGTTCTTCTTTAATAGCAATAAACAAGCATTCATTACCAGAAGTACTAGCATTATCTAGTCCACCATCTAATACTCCATCATCATCAAGATCTTCAACATAATAACATTTTTTTGGAATCCTAGGTCTATCATATCTTGGCTTAGGAACTCTTGTGGGGCACCTAGAAGCATAATGAGCAACTTTACCACAACTGAAACATTTGAAAGGTAATTTGCCTTTGAACTTACCAGTACCTCTGGCAGACTGTTAACAAAATTGGCTTCAAGTTCTTCAAGCTCATAATCTAGTTCCACTTTGTACTTGTCAGATATGGGGGTTCTTTCTGAGGTGTTGGCCTTGAAGGTAGTCTCTGTCTTTGGAAGTGAATCACCAAGTTCTCTCATTTCAAAGGCTATCAGCTTCCCGAGCAGCTGATCTTTTGTAATCTTTGTTACTATCATTACTTCTTCAATTGCATCCACTTTATGACTATAAGATTTAGGTAGTGATCCAAGAATTTTGTTTACAACTCAATATCCTCAATTTTCACTCCTACACTTCTAATGCTACTCACAAGTTCATTGACCTTTTGCATGAAGGATGTTATGTTGTCATCTTCTCTCATCTTCAAACATTCATATTTTTCCTTCAAACTCTACAACTTGGCATTTTTCACAGACTCATCTCCTTCATATAGATTCTTCATCTTTTCTCAAATTTCATGAGCAGTTTCTAGCTCCATGATCTTTGTTACTTTGATGTCAGATAAGGTGCTCACCAAGGCATCTTTGTCTTTTATGTTCAATTCAAATTCCTTGATCTCATCTTCAGTTTGAAAACCATTCAAGTCTGTATGTCATATTTATTTTCAGTTATTTTCCAAAGACTGTAACCTAAGCAGAGGAGATTGGTTTTCATGTGGATCTTCCAGATAGAGTAGTTTGTTCCATCGAACCACAGACTTTCCTTCTTAAATGACATCCTAGATCAGCCTCAAGTAGTCAAGATTTCTTTTGAAGAACTTGGCTCTGATACCAATTGTTGAAATCAACCAGACAACTCAGAGGGGGGGTGAATCAATTGTCTTATAACTTAAATAATTCTGCACTTTAAAACATTACACACTTGTCTACTATTTGTTATGATTAAGTCATGAAAGCATAAACTCAGAAACATAAACACAGTTGCAAGATCATACACAAGAGACACTAGATTTTTACATGGGAAACCCTGTTAAGGGAAAAACCTCGATGGGGGTTAACCCACAATTTATATATGTAAAGTACAATACCAAAAATTAGAGGCTCACTACCAATAGGGCTCATTGCCCAAAAAAAGGCTCACTACCAAGGGGTGGCTCACTGCCAAGGGTTTTGAACTGAGATGTTAGCATCTACTCCATGCCTGAATTCAGTTTTGTTGAAGCACAATACTCTTCTGCTCTACTCTACCTTTTCTCTTCCTTACTTATCTTCACATTTCCACACAAGAATACATTTTCCTTGACTCAATTGCAAGTATTTATACACTATATCAACCTTGGAATGATCATCAAGGTCAGTATTACAATCATCGACCGTTGCAACAATCTCCAAGGTCAACATTATAGACATACATAAAATACATTTGGACCTAATACAAAATTAGCTGAGGAAATGTAGTAAAGATGTATGTGGATCACTCCATGCCTTAGCTGGGATTTAAACACAATCTTCCATGCCACTACATGCTTCGACAATCTCCAATACATCTCCGCAATCACTGGGATTAACCAAGTCGGCTAAGACTGGTTACACGCTAAGTTATTTGGGAGTAAACTTCAAACACGGTCTCAATTTCTTAACATGTACTAGTGCAAATGTAGGAAAATGATCAGGAGGTATCTAGAAGCACGTTGTAATCACCAGGAGCAACCACACAAACTCTAACCACTGTACCCATGAGATTCTTTACACTGGAGCATATGGACTTCACTATATTCAACTGTCATAAAAGAAAGATAGCTTGTAGACCATAAAACCATGAACCATTGTAGTTGTAGGCACTTATCATCATCCTAGACTTCTTTAGAACTACAGAGTAAAATACTTCAATGTGGAGGAATGCGGAGCAAAATCCTTTCTCCTTGTCACCAGTGAATAATCATAAAAAGTAGGTTTTACTCTGGTGAATGTAATTAACTCAATTCTTTATACCAGAGGCTCAAACTTAGGATTTAGCATCTTCAAGCATGCCTTTAAATAACTTCCATTCTACAGACCAAGATCTTTACTCTCCAAGAAATGTGGAGCAGTCTTCTGGATTGTTCTTCTATATGCAACTCACTGTCTTCGTTGTGATTCACTATTTCCTTTCTGATTCTTCCAGAGGGGCTAGTTTTCTCAATATCCTCATCATATAAAACTTCTAACCAAATAACAAAATAGGATACAGTTGACATCAATGACAACAAAGATATGTTGACATCAATGACAACACCGATTAGGCAAATACTTGCAACAGAAACCCTAGAAGAAGAAGAAGAATCAGATCAAGTCAAGATGTTGCGATCTATTTCAAAGATTGGGAAAAGAACTAAAGTTAATGTATTGAACTACACTAGAAATTTGAATCCAAAGGATCTAATTGATTGGCTAAATGACCTAGAAAAATGCTTTGAATATGAAGAAATTGAAGATTCAGAGAAGGTGAAATTTGCAAAGACAAAGTTGAAAGGACATGCTGCTATTTGGTGGAAAGAAGTTCAATTGGATAGAAATAGAAGAGGCAAAGAGAAGATCATAAAATGGGATAGAATGGTGACAAATTTGAAGAATCAGTTCATACTTGTTGACTATGAGTTGGAATTGTTGAAGAGATTGCAAAACCTAAGACACAAGGAGAAATCTATGGAGTATACTGAAGAATTTCATAAGATGATCATAAGGATAGGACATAATGAAGAAAGAAAGGAGAAAGTGGTAAGATACATCAATGGACTGATATTGAATATTTAAGAAGAACTAAGTTTAGTGAGGACGACAATATTGGCAGAAGCATATCAGTTTGCCCTAAAAGTTGAAGAAAAGTTGAACAAGAAGCATGAGCAGAGACAAAGAAGAAGAGGAGGTAAATTTCATAGAGGTAGAACATTTTCTAGAGCAAAGAGATCATATGCAGAGCAGAACAGACAAGATAACACATTCAAGAAGGAATACAAAGATAACAATGCATACCAAAGAGATGACAAAACTTTTTACTACAGAAGAAACACTAATTCACACCAAAATGGACATAGAAGAGAAGGAAAAGGACCTAATAGGAGAACATTAAGAGGAACTTGTTTTAAATGTGGAGGTGAAGGAAATAGAGCATTTGAATGTAATCAAGGAAGTATAAGCAAGAAGACATAGAATAGTGGAAGAGCAACCTATGTGGAAGAAGAACTTGTTGGATCACCTAGTTCAATTGGTAAACCTGAGAAAGGAGAATAACTAGTCATGAGGAGAGAACTATATCAAGTAGAGACAAACGAGGAACCACTGTAGAGGAAAAGTTTGTTCCAAACTAGATGTAAATCATGAGGTAAATGTTGTAAGGTTGTAATTGATAGTGGTAGTTTAGATAATTTAGTTTTAGAGGAGATGGTGACTAAGCTAAAGTTGGAGAGATTGAAACACCCTAAGCCATATTAGATAGCATGGATTCATGATGATCATAAGGTACTGGTGAGTGAACAATGTTTGGTAAAATTTCATATTGGATCTTATCACGATGAAGTATTGTGTGATATTATGCCTATGGATATATATCATCTATTTTTGGGTAGACCATGGCAATATGATAGAAAAGATATACATTATGGGAGAAAGAATACCTACACTAGAACATCAAATGGAAAGAGAGTTAATTTGATTCCTTTGGAAGATGATCCTAAGAGTGAAGTATGTGGGAATGCTAGAATCTATTTGGTTGATGTAAAGAAATTTTTGGATGGTTCGAGACATGAGAACATGTGTTATGCTTTGATTCCTAAGAAGCCTTAAACCTTGAAGACAGAGACTGAAGAATCACAACCGAAGGAGATAACTGAATTGCCAACAGAGTATAAAGACATCATATCAGACAATGTACCTGAAGGATTGCCACCAATCAGGAGTATCAGTCATCACATGGATCTTATACTTGGAGCTAGTTTGCCTAACAAAGCAGCACATTGAATGACACCAACAAAGAATGAAGAATTGAATAGACAAATACAAGAGTTGTTCAAGAAAGGTTTGATCAGAGAAATCTTGAGCCATTATGCAGTACTTGTAGTGTTAGCACCGAAGAAGGATAGAGAATGGAGAGTGTGTATAGACTCTAGAGCAATCAACAAGATCACAGTTATGTATAAATTTCCTCTACCTAGGATGGGTGATATCATGGATTGTTTGAGTGGAGAAAAATATTTTACAAAGATAGACTTGAAGAGTGGATACCATCATATCAGAATCAGAGAAGGAGATGAATGGAAGACTTCTTTTAAGACAAATGAAGGATTGTATGAGTGGTTAGTGATGCCTTTTGGATTAACAAATGCATTGAGTACTTTCATGAGGTTGATGAATGAAGTCTTGAAGAAATTCTTGAGTAAGTTTGTTATTGTATACTTGGATGATATTCTAATTTTTAGTAAGACAAAAGAAGAACAATTATGGTACCTGAGACAAGTATTGCAGAGATTGAGAGAAGAGAAATTGCTGATAAACATTAAGAAGTGTAGTTTCATGAAGGAAGAATTGGTTTACTTGGGATTTGTGATTTTTGTGGAAGGATTCAAGATGGACACTGAGAAAGTTAGAGCAATTGTTGAGTGGCCTAGATCAGAGATCATTGGACAAGTCAGATCATTTCGTGGATTAGCTAGTTTCTACAGGAAGTTCATCAGAAATTCTAGTTCAATATGTAACCCTATGATAGAGACAATGAGAGGTGACAGAAAAGACTTAAGTGGACATTAGGAGCAAATAGAAGTTTTGAATTGTTGAAGAAAAAAGTGATAGAGCAACCTATGTTGGCATTACCAGATTTCAATAATGTATTTCAAGTAGATTGTGATGCAAGTGGAAATGCAATAGGAGCAGTGTTAAGTCAAGAAGGTAGACCTGTAGTATATTTCAGTGAGAAATTGAATTATGTAAGGAGAAGATATTTAGTTTATGATCAGGAGTTCTATGCCATAATCCAAGCCTTGAAGAAGTGGAGATATTACTTGTTGCCTAAGGAATTTGTGTTGTATACAGATCATCAAGCTTTGCAATATTTGAACAGTCAAGGAATGTTGAATCAGAGACATATGAGATTGGTAGGGTTCATGTAGAGACACTTTTGTACTAAAGCATAGGAGTGGAAAATCAAACAAAGTTGCAGATGCATTGAGCAGAAGAAGGAACTTGTTGACAAAGATGAGAGTTGAAGTATTAGGTTTTGAGGAGTTGAAGAACATGTATGAAGAAGACCTTGATTTTGTAGAACCTTGGAAAGAATGTGAGGAAGTTGTTGTGATAGATAGGAGTAAGTGGTTGGATTATTTCATTTAGGAGGATATGTTGTTCAAAGGAAATCAATTATGTATACCTAGGAGTTCAATGAGAGACAATTTGATCAAAGAGAAGCATAGTGGTGGATTGGCAAGACATTTTGGAATTGATAGGACAGTGGCTTTGGTAAGTGAACATTACTTTTGGCCTTAGATATATAAGGATCTAAGGAAGTTTGTGCAAAGTTGTAGAGTTTGTCAAGTTGCAAAAGGAAGTACTCAGAATACTGGATTGTACAAATCTTTGACAGTACTGAAGAGACCTCAGGAAGACATAAGCATGGATTTCATAATGAGATTGTCGAAGACACAGAGGGGACATGATTCAATATTTGTAGTGGTGGACAGATTTTCAAAGATGGTTCATTTCATACCTTGTAAGAAGACAACTGATGTAGTGCATGTGGCTGGCCTATTTTTCAAGGAGATTGTGAGATTGCATGAATTACCTAAAAGCATAATTTCAGATAGAGATACAATATTTCTTGGATACTTTCAGAAGACACTTTGGAAGAAGATGAAGACAAATTTGAAGTTCAGTTCAACATTTCATCCATAGACTGATGGACAGACAGAGGTAGTGAATAGGAGTTCAAGAAACTTGTTGAGATGTTTGGTTGGAGAAAAGATAGGAAATTGGGATTTGATTCTATCACAAGAAGAGTTTTCATGCAAGAATTCAGTGAATAGGAGTATTGGAAGAACACCATTTGAGATTGTGATAGGAACTAACCCTAGAGGAGTAGCAGAGTTGAGAGACATCAGTATGGAGAATAAGAGGAGTGTAGAAGTAAAAGAATTTGTAGGACACATGGAGAGAGTGCATAATCAAGTTAAGAAGCATTTGGAAGAAATGAACAGTAAGTATAAGGAGCAAGCAGATGAGAAGAGGAGACAAAGAATTTTTAGTCAGAGATGAAGTGATGGTATATCTGAGAAAACATAGATTTCAAGTTGGGACATATTGTTGGAGTCCAGGACAACATTGAGAGGGGGGGTGAATCAGTGTTGTATAAATTTTGAAACCTTTTTGCAAACTTTAAATTTCAAGACACAAAGAGAGAAAGATATCATTGATTTGTTACATCTATGCACATAACTGAGAATGAAAGGAGTGAACAAAAAAACTCATGAGCAAAATATTAACATACACACATATAGATGAAAACAACATGAATCATGGCACAAGTTTTTGCATGAGTGGAAAACCCTCCTAGGGTAGAAAAACCACTCAAAAACTGCCTCACTGGCTTAATTGAAAAACATGCCTCATTGGCTACATATAGGTCTCACTGACCAGGCAAGCCTCACTGGCAAATAAATCACCATTAGAAGATGTAAACAAAATCAGAGGGTTAATTTGTTTCCAGACAATTCATTATTCTATCTCTGCATTATTCAACACAAACTTCTTCATCTGTAATTTCATCTTTTATTTTTTCCTTCAAAAATCAAAATAGATATCTTTGTGTGTATGTCTTCAAACTACATCTACATACGTGTTCTGCCATCAATTAGTTTTCAAAAAAATCTCCTCTCCAGAATCATCTCAACTTAAATCTTACACATCTCATAATCATGATTTTCTACCATCACATCCCTTTTATCTACATATCTTCATATTACTTCATTGAAATAAAAATAATTCCAATCTGCCCTAATAAAATTTCTTTGTTCATTTGCATGAAGTCTTTTCACCTGCAAAGAAAAATGACCTATTGCTTCTCTTCAATCAAATCATCTGACATTTCTTTTTCCAAGATCTCATAAGAAAAAATGTCTTCAAAAACCATTTTTGTTCTCCAAAAAAATTTCATAATATATCTTCAATAATATTCATTCAAGAATTCAAGAAATCTCTTTATATTCCTTCAAGAATTCATTCTCTGCAAATAACTTAAAAAAATAATCTGCCCAAACAAAAATAAAATCATCTCTCTTTTGTTCGAACTTTCTTTTCATCTCTATAAGACATTAAAAAAAACTCATAAACTTCCTCTTTACAATGCACGAAAGAGATAAAGATTAGAAATAATTTCCTTAAAAAATGGCTTTAAAATCTCAACATACTCCCTTTAAAATCTCCTTAAAATTCTCCATTAAAAAGATGCTTTATAAAAAACAATTTCCTCAAGTCTTCCATGCCATGGGTGAAAGACTAAAAATAGGCTTTAAAAAGCTTTTAAAGCTTTTAAAGTTTATGAAAAAACTTTCATAAAAAATTCTTTAAAAATCTCCTTAGAAAAGTCTAATAATAGACTTTATTTAGCACACCATAGCATTCATAAGATGACTTTAGGCTTTAGAATTAAAAAATAAAGGATTTAGGATTTAGGATTTTAAAGTGTAGGTCACTTTAAAATTTAAAAAAATAAAGGATTTAGAATTTTGACTTTAGGATTATCTTTTCATCCTTTTGAAACCCTTAAATACCTCAAAATAACTTTAATCCTACATTAAAATTTTTATGCAGATGATCTGTTAATATCATCATACAAACTCAATGATAGACCTTTTTGGTGCAGTGCACCTAGAATAATCATTTAGTTAATTTTTTGTAATTTTGGTTGATAAAGACAAAATAAAGTTTTAAATTAATGTATTAAAGCCTTATAAAGGCATGTTCATGTAGTGGTGGCCTTAGAAAAGGTAAATTTCTAATAATAGGTCTGCAGAGATTTATTTTCCTAGATTTTAGGATAGTCTTGTTTTTCCTTTATGGAAGGCTTTAATTACCTTCTTTTTTTGGCTTTCCACAAAGGGGAGAGGAGAAATTTGTGGATTTTTTCTGTAACATGCCTATGATAGCAAAGGGAGATTGAATATGCTTATGTAGAAGAGTTTTCATAAAGAAATAAGGGAAAAAAGAGATAGTTTCTTGCCATTTTTAACCTTTTTCTTAGTTTTTCAGCCTTAGTACGGATATGTACAACCTTTTCATGGAGGGAATCAAATGAAATCTAAAAGAGGGCTGTGTTATCTTTGTTTTGCATTTAGTTTGGTGAATTAATATTATTGGTTAAGAATCTTATTGCATTTTTCTGATTTTTGGTCCAAAAATCTAGTTTTGGGGGTTTCTTAAGAAATCGATGGCTTTGGAGCCATTTCCATCCACACTCTAACCCAATAATGGATGGGATGGAGCTATTTTGTTTTTGTTTCTCTGATTTTTGTGCTATAGATGCATGAAATTGGTGGAGGAGACTTGCTAGAGCAAAAACAACCTAATATCATCATGTATTAGGCATCTTGAGCATTGGTAGAATAGTGGGTTGAAGGGTATTGGATGTGGGTTGACCCAAGAGCCCTGAAAATAGTTTATATAGATCATTTTCAACATGTTTTTTTTTTCTTGGAATAGGATTTAGAGAATTAGAATACGTTTCATGGTCATTTGCTATGTGGAGGAGGTGTAATTGGGCCTAGTACAATTAGAACAATAATCTTTTGAAGCATATGTTACAAAAGAACCATATTTACATGTTTGGTATGTTGTGTATCTCCATAATGGGTATCTAAAAACCTAAGTTGTCCATGGGTTTGTTTTGGATTTTGCAAGTTATGCTAAAAAAACACCTCAGACAGGGTTACAAGGAAGTTGGGGCAATTGTGAAGGAAGTGGTATAAGGTGTTGTCTCTTGTGCATTTTGATGGTTTTGTGAGTTTGGGATAGTAAATCCTAGAGGGTCTAGGGTCCCTAGAAAGTTAGGAAAATTCCCCATGTATATGAACCTAAAAATGGTGTTATTGTATTATGTTGAAACCATGGAGAAAGAGTGGACAATCATGTCCTGTTTGATGTCAAGTGTTGTAGTTTGGTCCACTAGGACCTAAAAGGAGTTGTTTTCCCTACCATCCCCTGTATCCTCTTCCTCCTGTGTATTTGGTTGTGACCCCTTAGTGGTCCTTTGTGTTGTTACCTCTGCATCACTTTCTAACCTTTGCATACAAACTAGGCTTTTGCATAGATCATGGCAAATTTTATTTTTCATTTGACCTTTGCACCAACATTATGCCTCAAAATCAATAGTGCTGTAATCATTAACACACACTAAAAAACCAATATCAGAAGCATGACATGAAGCAACATCAAATTCTCTGAATGGAAGAATAACCATTACTTTGGCATACCAATCTAACAGGAAGATAATCAAGAACCTTATCACAAACACTTTGTCTCTTTTGACATGAACACCATGGCCAATTCCTTTGACATCCTGGTGTAATCTACATATAAGAATTATGTGATGCCTTTTTGGAGACACAATCAACCTCTTATCTTAACTTGATCAATCAACATGACAATGCAATCATTATATGTGTTAGTTGAGAAATAGATCAAAGTACACAGAACCTTCAACACCTTGCTTCTTACCTTGGTGATCATTATCATCATGTCAATTACCTCTTATCTTGAACAACACTAAACATCTTGCTGCTCTTATCCTGAATGTGCATTGTGGTCAAATATGGACCCAAGATCCTGTCATAAACAAGATGATCAAATATGAACCAATATAAACACCAATCATGAGTATCCATCCTGAGACAACATGAAGATATCCTAATCAAATCAAACCATGAAGATGAACATGAACTTAACATCAAAGAATATAAAGATGGCATCCTGTCATATGAAGAGCAAACACATCCTAACACATGATCCAATCAACTAACTTTGCATCAACAATTCAACACCCTTTTTGACATCAATGACAACCTATCTCCATCAATCTCCCCCTTTGTCATTGATGGCAAAACTCCATAAAGAATTCTTTCTTTCTCCCCCTTTTTGACATCTGATGACAAAGGTTGAATTAACTCCCCTTGAGAACAACTCCACTGAAAGATGTTATAGCTTGATAATTACAATCACATTGCATTATGAGGACTTTGAAGATATAAACTCTTGTTATCCTGTTATCTTCGTATCAACCAAAAATTGAGATATCACTTACCAAAATCTTTGATACCACTAGTCTTTCAAAAGATTGAAGGCACTGAACACTTATGCAATTTGCTGTCCTAAACTTATCCTGAAATCTCTGTCCTTGCACATCTGCAACTTGAATTGTACATTTCAACTTGAGAGAAACAAGTCACCATGAAGCATACATCTAAAGACATATAACCTAAAGCTCAAAACTTGAGAGCAACATTATGTGAGGCACACCAACCAAAGCACCAAACCATTGTTATAAACTACCCATAGACTGTACCAAACTCTCAACACAATACCATTTCATGTCACAATACAAGTATAAATATGAAGATAAAAACTGACACCATTGAGATCCTCTGATTAATTCTTTTGAAAAGATTAAATCTAAGATACCTCTTCTATCAAATACAAACTCCTGATGACATCACTTGTGTTAGCAAAACAAACTTCTCATGACAAACAATTCTTCCACAAACATCAACACTTTTTGACTCAAATGACAAATCTCTATGAATTATCAAATCATAATGTATAATGGCATAAAGATCACTCTTAGGTTTTAGATGAATCAAGCCTTTGACATGACACATAAACTTGAACACCATGCAAAGGTATCATAAAAACTTCAACACCCATAAACACCACCATGAAGACATGATGACTACACAAGAGATAACCAAGATTTCCATGATAGAGACAACATGAACTATCAACCTGCAACCAATCTACTCTTGCACACACCTCTTGACATGAAAGAGAATGAAGACCATCTGAAAAGAATGAAAGCTATCTTGATGAATACCATCTTCCTGTTCCTGCACATGACACCTTTTACAACACCATGTCAAATTTGATATATACAAAACCACTATCAATACCTTTGCGAAACCAAATGTAGAGACATATGCTATGAATTAACTTATTTTATTTGCAACCTCCTCAACCAACATATGTTAACATCTGAAAAGAACTTCTTGAGTATACCTAAGGTCCTGTCAATCATTATTCAAATTAGCCCATCAAGTCTACATATCAACATACTAATTGCATCAATAAGTTCTTCTTGCAACAACACTTTGTAAAATCAAATGCAAAGTTAAGTGCTATGAATTGAATTTTTCATTTTCAGCCACCTTAGCCAACACGTGCTAATATCTGATAAGAGCTTTTTGAAACATCTTAATCTCTTTGCCATGACAACCAATACTTCATAAACTCAAGATCACTTTGAACTGCAACACCATGACAACTCAATCTTTGTAAGTATCAACATGATATGACAAAGAAAACCAAATCACTTAACATCATCAAACTCTTTGTGGATTGAATCCTTGAACATCTTATCAATCATGAACAATTTGTCACCTGTATCACTATCACACACAAACATTATTAGAGATGAATCCAAAAACATGATAATCAAAACAAGATCATCATAGGCAAACATCAAATGATCTCCTTCCTAAAACTTCTTGGGGATAATTGATAGGATATGAACAACTCCCCCTCACTTTGTCCCATATGTTATGCAACTAATGAGGTAACTTGTACAAAATGCACAAGCTTAGAATTTATCTTCTCTTGACTTTGTTTCTGCCTCCAAACTTTAACAAGCTCTTTCTTCTGTTCATGTTTTTTTATCCAAACCTTTTCAACCTTTTTCTTTTCCCAACCTTTCAAATCAGGTGATGCAATTCTTCCAAACCTTCTATAACTATATGCTTTGTGACCAGGAGAATTACACTTGAAACATACAACATTAGTATTCCATATTGAGGAAAATTGAATTCTTCTGCAATTAAATGATTTGTGCCCAAAATGATTACAAGTATAACAATAACCATTAAATGAATAATTATACATGTACATGTATGATTGTCTTACAGAAGCAATTCTTCTCCTTTGACTGTTCATTTTTCCAAACTCATCTTCAAAATTCAAATCTATTTTCTTTCTTAGAGTTTCTCTAACTTTTGAAGACTGTCCCTTTTCATAACCAAGCCCAGTAGTGTCTCCATGTAGTTTTTGTTACCAAGCAACTCATGTAACTTGCTTGTGCTCTCTTCAAGTTTCAAATTCTTTTCCAACTGATTCTTAACCTCATCAAGATCTTTTCTTAAATAGACTATCTCTCCTTCAATCTTTTGACATTTAATTGTTTTAGTTTCCAACTGAGACTTTGTCACATCAATTATCCTTTTAGCTTCCTCAACCTCTATCTTCAACTTGATAATTAATTTATCTGATTCACTTATTTGATTTCTCAAATCTATAATCACATTTCTAGCATCTTCAAGGTCTAAAAGAACTTTGTCTTTTAAGTCTTTTTCTTATTACAGCTACCACATTAATCTCTGGTTCTCCTTTTTGTATTTTTTAACTTCACCCAAAGCCCACATAAGTTCTCCTTCTATGTCAATCTCATAGTCTTGTTCATCATACTACTGATCGTAATCATTCATAATATGATCTTCTTCTTGTACTTCATCACCTTCATGTGAATGACTTCCATCATTGTCACTCTTCTCAGATAACAAGTTGTCACCTTGATAAATTTTTATCAACTCCTTCCACACATCTTGAGTTGTTACATAGTGCATAACTTTATAAGAAATATCATTAGATAGAGCAGATAATGTGTCCTTCTTTGCAATATGATTACATTCAAGAGCTTCTTTGTTATTTATAGTAACACCTCAATTGACATCAAAACACCATATCCTAAAGAGGATAAATATACTTGCATTCTAACATACCAAATAGAAAAGTCTAAACCATCAAAGAAAGGAGCTTCTGAAATCTTTTTTTCCAATACAATACTTAACTCAACTTGTGAGACATTTCTATCAACATCTAAATTTGATAAAGATGGATACTTGAAACTTTTCTTGTTCTTATTTCTTTTGAATTTACCCATGGTACTCCACACACAAGACCTGCCCAAGATGATTAAGATTCTATAGGGAACCTACACTCTAATACCGCTTGTTGGAGTCTAGGACAACATTGAGAGAGGGGGCGGGGGGGGGGGGGGGGGGGGCGTGAATCAGTGTTGTATAAATTTTGAAACCTTTTTGCAAACTTTAACTTTCAAGACACAAAGAGAGAAAGATATCATTGATTTGTTACATCTATGCACATAACTAAGAATGAAAGGAGTGAGCAAAAAAACTCATGAGCAAAATATTAACATACACACATATAGATGAAAACAACATGAATCATGACACAAGTTTTTGCACAAGTCGAAAACCCTCCTGAGGTAGAAAAACCACTCAAAAACTACCTCACTGGCTTAATTGAAAAACATGCCTCACTAGCTACATATAGGTCTCACTGACCAGGCGAGCCTCACTAGCTACAAAGAAGCCTCACTGGCTGTAATATGCCTCACTGGCAAAAAAATCACCATTAGAATGTTGATGTTTTAGCAGTGGGAGACATCCTTCTCCCAAAATTTAAATAATGAAAAGTCACATATGAAGAGACACCAAAGCATATGAAGAGATGCTGACACATATGAAGAGTCACCTTGATTTGTATATATACATCAATTCAATCACTTCATTCACTCCTCTAGTAGAAGTTTGGTCATTCCTTTAGCAGTAGAGCAGATTTCAAGGGGAATCATATTTATTTGAGAAGTGTCTCCATTTATTCTATATACTCAACCTTGTGTAAAGTTTGATTCTGTAAATAGATTTCTACTCCTTTTATTATGATATATAAGAAGAGATTATTTCCTGGGTTTTTCTCCCTCGAGTAGGAGGGTTTTCCCAAGGTAAACATTGTGTTCATTGTATTATGTATTTCTTTTTTTGATTGCTTACATTTTTGATCCTAAAAACTAACATGGTATCAGAGCGGGTCTAAGAAAAGATCTGATCAGATTTATTTAAGTAGTCAAGTCAACTTCTCAATTCTAGGATGATATGTAGAGATATCATGTCCCATCTGTGTTGTCTCTAATGGAAATGTTAAGGCTTCGATTGCATTCATATTTAAAATGTCAATTATTTCCCATCTTTCAATGCACACAATGTGATTGGAATTGTGCGAATGTTCATATATCTCACTCTTAAACAGAGAGTGTGAAAAAGAGTTTGAGAGGAGATAAAAGGAAGGGACAAAATGAGGGAGGGGAGCTCATATGATTCGCTAAAGAGCGGTTAGGAAAGGATGCAATGATTTGTAGTGATTGGAATCACGAAAAAGGTGAGGAGGGTGAGGCGGGTAGGGATGATCTCTTCCTCTGTCTCTGCTATTCAGAGGCACCAGTGATAGACCAGATGGTGCGTGAGCTCATATGTCTTGTAGCAAAAGAGAAAGGCAAAGTTGAGCCTCCCGAGGTTTTCAAGGAGCTTCAAGCAGCACTCAAGGCCTTGCCCTCTCACTTTGCCAAGACCATCACTAAAGCAATCTGATATCTCTCTCGACTTCTCTTTAAATGCTTGTCTCCACATTTTTTCTACTTTATTTTCATCTCACAACAATTCTCATGTTTGAGGAAGAGGAAACGTGGTAGCAATCTGGTTTCATTTACTGATATTACGACCATGAAAACCCTGGTGGAGGTAGTTATTTCACGACAATAGAGTTTTTTTTGGGGAGCTGTTGGAGAGCCTTGAGAGGAAGGACTAGATTAGAGAGCAGATGAGGCTAGAGAGAGATGAGAAGAAGAAGAAATATCTCTCACATTTAGTGTTTTAGGTATGACAAGTATGGTCACTTTGCTCAAGATTGCAAATTAATGTCTACACTACTGTAGAAATTGACATGAGGACATCTCAGAAGGAGCCAAGCTCTAAAGTCGGTTCAAAAGGTTTCTTATTTTAAAGTTGATCAATTTCTTCAAAGAGGATGAATTAACATTCAGAAGGAGTCTGACAAACCAACAGAGGCAACCTTGGATGAGGAGGTTAGGAGGTTGATGCTAGTACTTGGAGCTTCAAAGGGTGTCACATCATCATGAAGATCCCTTGTAGTGTATATTTCTCTGAGATGGAGAAATATAAGGTGAAAGCCCTTGTAGTGTATATTACTCTGAGATGGAGAAATATGAGGTGAAAGCCCTTGTAGTGTATATTTCTCTGAGATGGAGAAATATGAGGTGAAAGCCCTTGTAGTGTATATTTCTCTGAGATGGAGAAATATGAGGTGAAAGCCCTTGTAGTGTATATTTCTTTGAGATGGAGAAATATGAGGTGAAATCCCTTTTAGTGTATATTTCTCTAAGATGGAGAAATATGAGGTGTGAGCCCTTGTTCATCTTTGAGACTAAGATGGGACGTCATGTTGAGACTCCATGACGACATCACATTGAGAGACTCCGTGATGAATCCTTGTACTTGTGTTTTTCCACACATGGGAGTAGCCATGGTGGATGTCATGTTGAGAGACTCCATGACAACATCAGGTTGAGAGACTTCATGATGGACAATTGTTCATGCATTTCTTTCCACACATGGGAGTAGCCATGGTGGATGTCATGTTGAGAGACTCCATGATGACATCACGTTGAGAGACTCTGTGATGGGCACTTGTGCACATGTTTTCTTCCACACATGGGAGTAGCCATGGTGGACATCATGTTGAGTGACTCCATGACATGGATATCTAGAAGGATACCTCCCTAGCTAAGAGGGACTGTTGATGTTTTAGTAGTAGGAGATATCCTTCTCCCAAAATTTAAATAATGAAAAGTCACATATGAACAGACGCCAAAGCATATGAAGAGAAACCAAAGCATATGAAGAGACACTAACGCATATGAAGAGTCACCTTGATTTGTATATATACATCAATTCAATCACTTCATTCACACCTCTAGCAGAAGTTTGGTCATTCCTTTAGCAGCAGAGCAAATTTCAAGGGGAATCATATTTATTTGAGAAGTGTCTCCATTTATTATATATACTTAGCCTTGTGTAAGGCCTGATTCTGTAAATAGATTTCTGCTCCTTTTATTCTGATATATAAGAAGAGATTATTTTCTAGGATTTTCTCCCTCGAGTAGGAGGGTTTTCCCAGGGTAAACGTTGTGTTCATTATCTTATGTATTGCATTTTCTGATTGCTTACATTTCTAATCCTAAAAACTACCATAGAAGATATAAACAAAATCAGAGGGTTAATCTATTTCCAGACAATTCATTATTCTATCTCTGCATTATTCAACACAAATTTCTTCATCTGTAATTTCATCTTTTATTTTTGCCTTCAAAAATCAAAATAGATATCTCTGTGTGTATGTCTTCAAACTACATCTGCATACATGCTCTACCATCAATTAGTTTTCAAAAAAATCTCCTTTCTTGATTCATCTCAACTTAAATCTTGCACATCTCATAATCATGATTTTCTACCATCACATCCCTTTTATCTGCATATGTCATTTTTAACCATTACATTTTTCAAGCACCTACAATAAAATGATAAAAAGAATGTCTTTTGATATTCCTCTCCTCTGCAAAACAACTTCCATCCATTTCAATTCATGAAGAAATTGTAACATTAAAAACATATCCCTCCTCTTTGTATGACTAATCATCTTCCTCTATCTGCAAAATAAAAAATCAATCTCCTACAATAAAATATTTTCATTTCTTCTTCTCTTCATATTACTTCATTGAAATAAAAATAATTCCAATCTGTCCCAATAAAATCTCTCTGTTCATTTGCATGAAGTCTTTTCACCCACAAAGAAAAATGACCTATTGCTTCTCTTTAATCAAACTGTCTGACATTTCTTTTTCCAATATCTCATAAGAAAAAATGTCTTCAAAAATCATTTCTGTTCTCCAAAAAAAATTTCATAATATATCTTTAATAATATTCATTCAAGAATTCAAGAAATCTCTTTATATTCCTTCAAGAATTCATTCTCTGCAAATAACTTCAAAAAATAATCTGCCCAAACAAAAATAAAATCATCTCTCTTCTATTCAAACTTTCTTTTAATTTCTATAAGACATTAAAAAAAAATCATAAACTGCCTCTTTAGACTTCACGAGAGAGATAAAGATTAGAAATTATTTCCTTCAAAAATGGCTTTAAAATCTCAACATACTCCCTTTAAAATCTCCTTAAAATTCTCCATTAAAAAATGCTTTTAAAAAAATAATTTCCTCAAGTCTTCCATGCCATGGGTGAAAGACTAAAAATAGGATTTAAAAATCTTTTAAAGCTTTTAAAGTTTATGAAAAAACTTTCATAAAAAATTATTTAAAAATCTCCTTAGAAAAGTCTAATAATAGACTTTATTTAGTGCACCCTAGCATTCATAAGATGACTTTAGGATTTAGAATTAAAAAATAAAGGATTTAGGATTTTAAAGTGTAGGTCACTTTAAAATTTTAAAAAATAAAGGATTTAGAATTTTGACTTTAGGATTATCTTTTCATCCTTTTGAAACCCTTAAATACCACAAAAAGACTTTAATCCTGCATTGAAATTTTTATGTAGATGATCTATGTATATCATCATACAAATTGAATGATAGACTCTTTTAACCTTTGCATACAAACTAGGCTTTTGTATAGATCATGGCAAATTTTATTTTTCATTTGACCTTTGCACCAACATTGTGCCTCAAAATCAATAGGACTGTAATCACTAACACACACTAACAAACCAATATCAGAAGCATGACATGAAGCAACATCAAATTCTCTGAATGGAAGAATAACCATTACTTTGGTATACCAATCTAACAGGAAGATAATCAAGAACCTTATCACAAACACTTTGGCTCTTTTGACATGAACGCCATGGCCAATTGCTTTGACATTCTAATGTAATCTACATATAAGAATTATGTGATGCCTTTTTGGAGACACAAGCAACCTCTTATCTTAACTTGATCAATCAACATGATAATGCAATCATTATATGTGTTAGTTGAGAAATAGATCAAAGTACACAGAACCTTCAACACCTTGCTTCTTACCTTGGTGATCATTATCATCATGTCACTTACCTCTTATCTTGAACAACACTAAACATCTTGCTGCTCTTATCTTGAATGTGCATTGTGGTCAAATATGAACCCAAGATCTTGTCATAAACAAGATGATCAAATACGAACCGATATAAACACCAATCATGAGTATCCATCCTAAGACAACATGAAGATATCCTAATTAAATCAAACCATGAAGGTGAACATGAACTTAACATCAAAGAATATGAAGATGACATCCTATCATATGAAGAGCAAACACATCCTGACACATGATCCAGTCAACTAACTTTGCATCAACAATTCAACACCCTTTTTGACATCAATGACAACTTGTCTCCATTACATATAACAAGTTGAAGATGAAGAAGTTCAGACCATGTAGGATACTCAGGAAGTTTTATTTAGGAAATACATATGAAGTGGAGCTACTGGGGACATTTGATATGTCACCTATTTTCAACATTGCATATATATCAGTATCATGAAGCAGAATCTAGTGACTACATTGAAGAAGACTTGAAGAAGCAGTTACCATTTTGATGGGTGGAAATTTTGCAGATCAAACAAGACAAACCAAATTCAACCCAAAATCCAAGAAATCAAAACCTAAAAACTAGATAAAACATGCAAATGAAAATATCTTCACTTGGGTTGTGAGAATCCTTGTTTTTGATTTGTGGGTTGCTTCTCCATGCAACCAAATCGAAAAGAGCTGCCATGATTATGATCAAAGATGCAAGAGAAATTTCAAACATTAATGAGGGATTCCATGAGAAATGATGAAAATCAAGTATATTTCTAGGCCATTGATGTGAGCGTTCAAAATCTAAAATGAAATTATCAAGCTCTACTCACAAAAAATCAAACTCTTGTTGCAAATGCAATGACTAGTGTTACAAATGAGAAATTTTAGGGATTATATGTGAGGGAGATGAGTGATTTTAGAAGGTATGCGATCAATGGTGGGGAGGAGAGGAAAAAATCAATGGTGGAGACATTTTGGGGATGTGTGCATATGAAAATAATGAATTAAATATAATATTTATTTAATTCATTATATGAGAGATGGTAATGGTAGGAGGAAAATGATAATATAAATTAAATAAAGAATTGGATTTATTTAATTTATATATATTTCAAGGAGAAATAAAATATAAATTTTATTTATTTGCAAGAGGAAATATACGATAATTAAATAATTAAAAATTATTTAATTATCGATGGAGGATAGAAGAATGTAGAGGGCTTAATTAAATAAACAAAAATTAATTAATTAATTAATGAAGAATGATGGAGACAAATAGAGGAAATAATTAGGCTTTGATTGCAAGTGTGTCAGACAAGATAATACATGCAAGTACGGAAACGCAGTAAATATATAAATTTATGATACAATGCCTAAATAATGACATGGGTCAATTTTGGGTGTCTACATTTTGCCCCTCTTTGAGACAATGTCTGTTAGGGCGTTGTTTCAAAAAAGATATGATGTGTTGGATAAACAGGCTATGCCCTAGTGAAACTAGTGGATGATGCCCCCTTGAGAGGAAAACCAGGCTGCAGGACAAAGGCTAGGTTGACTCGTGACGAGAAAATAGTAGAAGGATTGGGGAGGTTAACTTATTGGCATACATAAAATTAGGGTCCCTGACTCAAAAGAAAAAATTAGGGTTAGGACCCTATAAGTATGTTCTAATGGTTAATTCTAAGTCAATTATGCCATTTTCTTCTAGAGATCTTTTGCTTTGTGCCTCTTGAGTGTTTTAGAGTCATCTAGAGCTTTTGAGATGCCGATTCCATATGTAGATCACTAGACCAAGAGGGTGAGGACCTACAAACGACCAATAGGAGCTCCTCTACTGGTATGTAGTGAAAACTTTACCATTTGCACATTTATTTTGGTCAAAAGCATCATTAATAGGTTTGTGCCACCAAAGGTGGATTGGGCTAAGAAAAACACATTGAGTGACAGCAGACTGCATTTGGCAAAACGCGTCACATTTGAATGTGGTTCAGTTGCATTTGGTCGAGGTGATACACATATGTTCAAAATTTAGGTTTTAGGTTAGATGGATATGCATTTTGTTAAAATTTTTGCATATGAGTAGTAGAGTGTCGCATGTGAATAATCAAGTCACACTTGAGCGATAGAAAACCACATGTAAAGAAATAGGCCGCATTTGGTGCAAATTAGGGTTTGTTAATGTAAGCATGCACATTTGGTTTAAAATGTCATAGTTGATTGACAGAGTGTTACATATGGTAAAATTGATCACTTTTGAGCAACAGAAAGCCACATATGGAAAAACAAGTCACATATGGTAGGGGCTAAGTCACATATGGTAAAAAAGTGTCACTTTTGGTCAAACTTAGTAGATTTTTAGGGTTTTTTTTCTGAAAATGTCATGAATACTAAGTTGACATTATGATTGTAGTATGTGTTGTGACCTTTGTGATCACGAGAGGTACACCCATCGGACCTGAGATTGGTTCAGCAGCTAGATGCGAAGGAGCATTTTTTTTGGAGATTGTGGGGCTAGAGTATGTGGTACATCTTGCACCTGTACGAGTGCATACTTCCATGATGATTTCTTTAGTTGAGTGATGTATAGCGAGCATAGATCATTTTTACTACTGACTGGAAAGACCACTATCACACTGGAGGATGTGAGGTGCATCTTGAGGATCTTGATTGAGGGTGATCACGTCGACTATGATCCTGATAATGGGCCTGCAAATTTTCAGCAACTACTTGGGACAACTGATATAGAGGATGATGACCACGAGGTTTCTATGTAGATGATTAGAGATCTATGTGATCGACTACAGAGAGTGGTGGTTGCCGTGATCAGATTTTTGGTTCTAGATTGGTGGGGCCGCAGATTCCCAATAGGATGGGGGACTGTTATGAAGGGGATGTTTGAGTATGGGGTCAGATATGCATGGACCCTTGTGTACTAGGGAAGCTATACCGGTATTTTCATGATTATGCTTACAATGTTGGGTCTAACATGTTGGCAAGAGTTACATTATGGCACGTCTGGGATTTTGAGCACATTGTAGTGATGAGGCTGATTGGGTTGAGGCAATGATTAGCTAGGTAGCCATATGCAATCATTTTTGGAGGAGTGACGACCTACAGGCAGCTTCATGCTCTTGTTTACTAGTGGTAGACTTTTGATGACCTGGATCAGTTCACATGGCAACCATGGAGAGACTGTGAGATTTGGGACGATGATGTGCCCAAGCTACTATATGCACAATGGTCCAAGTACTGGTTTGGACGCAACATATATGTTATTGAGAGATACTTGCCCAAGAGTGTGCTATGATAGTTCAGGTTGCCTCAGACCAACCCATTGGGCGATACCATATTTGGACGGACATAGTGAGAGATTTTAGATTGGGGGCCGAAGATCATTGTTGATGTATCCCTATACAATTTAGAGGGATTGCAGCCAGTTGTGTGGAATTGGGTGGGAGGACCAACAGATGCAGGGACCACACCAGAGTATGATTCGTACTGGTTATTACACAGGCCCAGTAGATTGATCGTATCGAGAAAGTATGCTTGACTTAGGAGGATAGAGATTGATAGGGACAGGGCCATGTTGGCTATGTGGTGCAGGAGCACCTACCTGACAGCTGGTCTGGCTAAGGCAGTTAGTAGTTTTAGGTCTTGTTTGTGTTTCCAAGAAGGTCTGTTAGACCAAATGCATGTAATAAGGTCATGCTGATCATGATAAGATCATGCTGACCAGGCTTTTACTATTTTTAGCTAGTTAGTTATAACAGCTGTCATGATGTATGTTCGGTGGGATCTCCCAGCCGCCTGGAGAGTTCCCAGCCGCTTGGAGTCGGGTCAGTAGTACTCATAGGAAAGTCTTTATAAGCATGACATCGGTTGATATTGGACATATAGACAGATATCATCGATCGAGCTAGTTGCAGAGAGTGAGACTGAGAGAGAGGCTGATCATTTGTATTGCATCTTTTGAAATCGAATAAAGAGATCCTGTTATTGTTCATCCTCTGGTGAATTCCATTTCTTGTTCGATTCGCTGATTTGGTGGCCATATGGATTTGCTGATCCATTCCACCGGTTGATCCGTCTGATCGGTGGAATGGCAATGTACAGTAGGTTAGTAGTTAGTTTGTTTTCCGTTTGCATGCAGGTGTGCAGGATCATGGTCGACAGATGCTGAGAAACCTAGCATCCTCATGTGCTAGGTCAAGTTGAGAAGTTTGAGTTGGAAGGTCACCCTGAGACTGGATCGGGTCATCCCAGGAGGATCGGCGAAGTGAAATTTCGCTAAGTGAAGAAACTGGTCAAGACGGCATCATCAGGATATCTAGGGGAATATCCTGCAGTCGGGTTAGGCATCATCATCCGGATAAGTGAAGATGAACATGATGCAGTTGAGCGCATGAAGTGCAAGTGCGTCAGGGTGATCATCATCTGAAGGAGCCGAGGAGGAGTGCATCGGCATCAGGAAGAAGATCGGGTCATGAAACTGTTGGAGTTTTCATGTTGCGAGTGCATCAGGATGTTTGGGTCGGACATAGACTAAGTGCATGTATCGGCATCAGGATCATCATATCGGAGTGCCAAACATCCGCATATCGCGAGTAGATGCGGGAGAGAAAGTTCGTGTTTTTTCGACTAAGTGTTGAAGAGGTCATCAGGATATTGGGTGACGTCATCGTCATCAGGATATGACGTCATCGTCATCAGGATATTGAGATATCCCCCTATGCGAGTTTATCCCGCCGTTGTTAAGTGGTTAAGTATCGGCATCGGCAGAAAGTGTGAAGCGTCATCAGGAGGTTTCGAAGAGAACCGGATAAATTATATCATGATGCTGTTGCTCGTATCGTCGGGTAGTGGAACATCGAAGGTAAGCTGCTGAAGTGGACGTCATCAGGATATTTGAACAACCAGATGTGGGATATCCTGCTGACGAAAGAGTTGTCGCATGTTATGATGATGACGATGGAGTCCGGCGCCCGATGAACAGTGCAACCGGAGGATGTGTTCGCCCGCTGAACATCATGATGATGATGTTAGGAGGAAAGCGGAGGAGGTGAATAGTAGTCGGCAGGAGGATGTTAGCGATCATCCGAAATATGATGCTGACTGTGTAACGCGAAATATGATGATGCTGTTGGTAGTTTTAGAGAATATGATGATGATGGCGAAGATGATGATGATGAGGTTGGTCTGCAGACATTCATGCTATATGCGAAGGTTATAGTGTGGATGCCTCTGCATCATAGTGGTATCAGAGCTCAGCAAAAGGTCTGGGCTGTTGTGTGTTGATTCTGTCACCGAAAGGGCAGAGGTAGAGTGAATTGTGTGTTGTGTGTTGTGAGAGGTTGACAAAATGCCTCCTAAAGGAAATGGTACTGCAAGGGAACTGCAGGAGATGAAGGAGAAACATGCTAGAGAGATGAGGAAGATGAAGGAGCTTGCTGAAGCACTTCAAGCCAGGCTGACAGCTCTGGAAAAGAACAAAAAGAGGGAAGTGGAAGACAGTGAGTCTGAAGAAGATGCAGATACTGTTGAAGAGTATGAAGAGGTAGCTGAAGATCTGGATGCTGAAGACCAGAGATTGGCAAAACTGTTAAAGGCAGTGCAGAGTGAAAAACCTAAGGTAAAGGTTGATGTTTCCAAATATACTGGAAGCTTGAATGAAGATGAGTTGTTAGATTGGATTGCTGCACTGGATAATCACTTTGAATGTGAAGATGTTGCTGAGGATCAGAAGGTAAAGATTGCAAAGACCAAGTTAGGAGGTCATGCTTTGGTATGGTGGGATTATGTACAATCTGAGAGAAGGAAACAAGGGAAGTCTAAGATCACTTCATGGGATAAGATGGTAGCAAGGATCAAGGGTAAATTCTTGCCAAGGGATTATGAAATCCAGATGTTTAAGAAGCTGCAATTTTTAAAGCAGAAAGACAGGGATGTGAAAGCATATACTGAGGAATTTTATCTGTTAAGTATGAGATCTGGTCATCATGAGAATGAGGTAGAAAAGGTGGCTAGGTACTTGGCTGGTTTGAGGTTTAACATATAGGATGAGTTAGTTTTAGCTAACCCTAAGAATGTGGAGGATTGTTATCAAATGGCAATCAGGATTGAAGAGAAGATGAATAGAGGACATGAGAAGTCCATGAGAGGAAGAGGAAACAATAGGGGAAGAGGAGCAGCCCCTGCACAGAAGCAAACCAATGAGGGTCAAGAAGACACTGGTAAAGGACAGGGACAGTCTGATTTCAGAGGTGGATGGAAAGGTAATAGAGGAAGATTTGGAGGTGGTAGAGGTTCTACTACATTTTCAGGAAAGTGTTACACCTGTGGTGAGTTTGGTCATCCATCTTTCAAATGTCCAGAAAACAAAGGTTCATCATCCAGAAATGATAGAACTAGTGACAAGAGAGTACAATTGGTACAAGAAGAGAAAGTAGAAGAAAGTGCACAGAGTTCAAACAAAGGTCCTGAGAATTATGGATATCCAGAGAGTGGAGAATCACTGATGCTAAGGAGAATTAGTTTACAGGCATCAAAGGATATGATGCAAAGAAGAGCTCTTTTCAAGACCACATGCAAGAGCAAAGGTAAGGTATGTAAGGTTGTCATTGACACTGGTTCAACAGACAACATGGTATCTTAGGAAATGGTGGATAAACTGAAGTTGGCAAGGATTCCACATCCACACCCTTACAAGACATCTTGGGTGAGTGATAGGCAATCACTTTTTGTCTCTGAACAGGCATATGTGGATTTCCAGATTGGACCATATCATGATAGAATTTTGTGTGACATATTGCCTATGGAATGTTGTCACCTACTGTTGGGTAGACCATGGCAATTTGACAGAAGGGTACTGTATGATGGGTGTGCTAATACCTACACCATCAAGAAGGATGGGAAGACTATTAAGTTGATGCCATTGCAGGCACAAGCTGCAGTACAGAAGGCAGCTCAAATCATTTTAATGGGAAAGAAGGAGTTTGTGCAGATGCCTAGAGGAGCAGGCATAAAGGCAGTTCAGGATACTGCAGGGAAGGGAGTTGTTACAGACAACAAGCTGAAGAAAGTTTCAGTTGTGACTGACAGAGGTCAGCAGCAGGTTCAGAAACAGGGGTGCCAACAGCAACCAGTTCAGAAGAATGACAAGGATGTTGTCATAGTTGGGGATATTGCTTGTCCTATCAAGGTTGACAGGAAGATAGAGTTGAACATTTCAGCAGTTCAAGAGGTAGTTCAGACAGAGGTTCTGGTCAGGCAACCTGACAAACACAGGGTATGTGAGAGGAAAGCCTACATCAACAGGCATGAGGATTTACTTGCCAGAAAGCAAGTTACAGTGCAGAAGTCTTGGAAAAGCCAAGAGTCAGTAGCAGACAAAGCTGGAGCAGGTCAGACGATTGACAAAGCAAGGTGTAAAGGTGGAAGACTTCCACATGCTAAACTCATGGGACATGAGTTCTTTTCTGTTGGGGAGTATGGTGCAGGAGCACCTACCTGATAGCTGGTCTGGCTAAGGCAGTTAGTAGTTTTAGGTCTTGTTTGTGTTTCCAAGAAGGTCTGTTAGACCAAATGCATGTAATAAGGTCATGCTGATCATGATAAGATCATGCTGACCAGGCTTTTGCTATTTTTAGCTAGTTAGTTATAACAGCTGTCATGATGTATGTTCGGTGGGATCTCCCAGCCGCCTGGAGAGTTCCCAGCCGCTTGGAGTCGGGTCAGTAGTACTCATAGGAAAGTCTTTATAAGCATGAGATCGGTTGATATTGGACATATAGACAGATATCATCGATCGAGCTAGTTGCAGAGAGTGAGACTGAGAGAGAGGCTGATCATTTGTATTGCATCTTTTGAAATCGAATAAAGAGATCCTGTTATTGTTCATCTTCTGGTGAATTCCATTTCTTGTTCGATTCGCTGATTTGGTGGCCATATGGATTTGTTGATCCATTCCACCGGTTGATCCGTCTGATCGGTGGAATGGCAATGTACAGTAGGTTAGTAGTTAGTTTGTTTTCCGTTTGCATGCAGGTGTGCAGGATCATGGTCGACAGATGCTGAGAAACCTAGCATCCTCATGTGCTAGGTCAAGTTGAGAAGTTTGAGTTGGAAGGTCACCCTGAGACTGGATCGGGTCATCCCAGGAGGATCGGCGAAGTGAAATTTCGCTAAGTGAAGAAACTGGTCAAGACGGCATCATCAGGATATCTAGGGGAATATCCTGCAGTCGGGTTAGGCATCGTCATCCGGATAAGTGAAGATGAACATGATGCAGTTGAGCGCATGAAGTGCAAGTGCGTCAGGGTGATCATCATCTGAAGGAGCCGAGGAGGAGTGCATCGGCATCAGGAAGAAGATCGGGTCATGAAACTGTTGGAGTTTTCATGTTGCGAGTGCATCAGGATGTTTGGGTCGGACATAGACTAAGTGCATGTATCGGCATCAGGATCATCATATCGGAGTGCCAAACATCCGCATATCGCGAGTAGATGCGGGAGAGAAAGTTCATGTTTTTTCGACTAAGTGTTGAAGAGGTCATCAGGATATTGGGTGACGTCATCGTCATCAGGATATGACGTCATCGTCATCAGGATATTGAGATATCCCCCTATGCGAGTTTATCCCGCCGTTGTTAAGTGGTTAAGTATCGGCATCGGCAGAAAGTGTGAAGCGTCATCAGGAGGTTTCGAAGAGAACCGGATAAATTATATCATGATGCTGTTGCTCGTATCGTCGGGTAGTGGAACATCGAAGGTAAGCTGCTGAAGTAGACGTCATCAGGATATTTGAACAACCGGATGTGGGATATCCTGCTGACGAAGGAGTTGTCGCATGTTATGATGATGACGATGGAGTCCGGCACCCGATGAACAGTGCAACCGGAGGATGTGTTCACCCGCTGAACATCATGATGATGATGTTAGGAGGAAAGCGGAGGAGGTGAATAGTAGTCGGCAGGAGGATGTTAGCGATCATCCGAAATATGATGCTGACTGTGTAACGCAAAATATGATGATGCTGTTGGTAGTTTTAGAGAATATGATGATGATGGCGAAGATGATGATGATGAGGTTGGTCTGCAGACATTCATGCTATATGCGAAGGTTATAGTGTGGATGCCTCTGCATCATAGTGGTATCAGAGCTCAGCAAAAGGTCTAGGCTGTTGTGTGTTGATTCTGTCACCGAAAGGGCAGAGGTAGAGTGAATTGTGTGTTGTGTGTTGTGAGAGGTTGACAAAATGCCTCCTAAAGGAAATGGTACTGCAAGGGAACTGCAGGAGATGAAGGAGAAACATGCTAGAGAGATGAGGAAGATGAAGGAGCTTGCTGAAGCACTTCAAGCCAGGCTGACAGCTCTGGAAAAGAACAAAAAGAGGGAAGTGGAAGACAGTGAGTCTGAAGAAGATGCAGATACTGTTGAAGAGTATGAAGAGGTAGCTGAAGATCTGGATGCTGAAGACCAGAGATTGGCAAAACTGTTAAAGGCAGTGCAGAGTGAAAAACCTAAGGTAAAGGTTGATGTTTCCAAATATACTGGAAGCTTGAATGAAGATGAGTTGTTAGATTGGATTGCTGCACTGGATAATCACTTTGAATGTGAAGATGTTGCTGAGGATCAGAAGGTAAAGATTGCAAAGACCAAGTTAGGAGGTCATGCTTTGGTATGGTGGGATTATGTACAATCTGAGAGAAGGAAACAAGGGAAGTCTAAGATCACTTCATGGGATAAGATGGTAGCAAGGATCAAGGGTAAATTCTTGCCAAGGGATTATGAAATCCAGATGTTTAAGAAGCTGCAATTTTTAAAGTAGAAAGACAGGGATGTGAAAGCATATACTGAGGAATTTTATCTGTTAAGTATGAGATCTGGTCATCATGAGAATGAGGTAGAAAAGGTGGCTAGGTACTTGGCTGGTTTGAGGTTTAACATACAGGATGAGTTAGTTTTAGCTAACCCTAAGAATGTGGAGGATTGTTATCAAATGGCAATCAGGATTGAAGAGAAGATGAATAGAGGACATGAGAAGTCCATGAGAGGAAGAGGAAACAATAGGGGAAGAGGAGCAGCCCCTGCACAGAAGCAAACCAATGAGGGTCAAGAAGACACTGGTAAAGGACAGGGACAGTCTGATTTCAGAGGTGGATGGAAAGGTAATAGAGGAAGATTTGGAGGTGGTAGAGGTTCTACTACATTTTCAGGAAAGTGTTACACCTGTGGTGAGTTTGGTCATCCATCTTTCAAATGTCCAGAAAACAAAGGTTCATCATCCAGAAATGATAGAACTAGTGACAAGAGAGTACAATTGGTACAAGAAGAGAAAGTAGAAGAAAGTGCACAGAGTTCAAACAAAGGTCCTGAGAATTATGGATATCCAGAGAGTGGAGAATCACTGATGCTAAGGAGAATTAGTTTACAGGCATCAAAGGATATGATGCAAAGAAGAGCTCTTTTCAAGACCACATGCAAGAGCAAAGGTAAGGTATGTAAGGTTGTCATTGACACTGGTTCAACAGACAACATGGTATCTCAGGAAATGGTGGATAAACTGAAGTTGGCAAGGATTCCACATCCACACCCTTACAAGACATCTTGGGTGAGTGATAGGCAATCACTTTTTGTCTCTGAACAGGCATATGTGGATTTCCAGATTGGACCATATCATGATAGAATTTTGTGTGACATATTGCCTATGGAATGTTGTCACCTACTGTTGGGTAGACCATGGCAATTTGACAGAAGGGTACTGTATGATGGGTGTGCTAATACCTACACCATCAAGAAGGATGGGAAGACTATTAAGTTGATGCCATTACAGGCACAAGCTGCAGTACAGAAGGCAGCTCAAATCATTTTAATGGGAAAGAAGGAGTTTGTGCAGATGCCTAGAGGAGCAGGCATAAAGGCAGTTCAGGATACTGCAGGGAAGGGAGTTGTTACAGACAACAAGCTGAAGAAAGTTTCAGTTGTGACTGACAGAGGTCAGCAGCAGGTTCAGAAACAGGGGTGCCAACAGCAACCAGTTCAGAAGAATGACAAGGATGTTGTCATAGTTGGGGCTATTGCTTGTCCTATCAAGGTTGACAGGAAGATAGAGTTGAACATTTCAGCAGTTCAAGAGGTAGTTCAGACAGAGGTTCTGGTCAGGCAACCTGACAAACACAGGGTATGTGAGAGGAAAGCCTACATCAACAGGCATGAGGATTTACTTGCCAGAAAGCAAGTTACAGTGCAGAAGTCTTGGAAAAGCCAAGAGTCAGCAGCAGACAAAGCTGGAGCAGGTCAGACGATTGACAAAGCAAGGTGTAAAGGTGGAAGACTTCCACATGCTAAACTCATGGGACATGAGTTCTTTTCTGTTGGGGAGTATGGTGCAGGAGCACCTACCTGACAGCTGGTCTGGCTAAGGCAGTTAGTAGTTTTAGGTCTTGTTTGTGTTTCCAAGAAGGTCTGTTAGACCAAATGCATGCAATAAGGTCATGCTGATCATGATAAGATCATGCTGACCAGGCTTTTGCTATTTTTAGCTAGTTAGTTATAACAGCTGTCATGATGTATGTTCGGTGGGATCTCCCAGCCGCCTGGAGAGTTCCCAGCCGCTTGGAGTCGGGTCAGTAGTACTCATAGGAAAGTCTTTATAAGCATGAGATCGGTTGATATTGGACATATAGACAGATATCATCGATCGAGCTAGTTGCAGAGAGTGAGACTGAGAGAGAGGCTGATCATTTGTATTGCATCTTTTGAAATCGAATAAAGAGATCCTGTTATTGTTCATCCTCTGGTGAATTCCATTTCTTGTTCGATTCGCTGATTTGGTGGCCATATGGATTTGCTGATCCATTCCACCGGTTGATCCGTCTGATCGGTGGAATGGCAATGTACAGTAGGTTAGTAGTTAGTTTGTTTTCCGTTTGCATGCAGGTGTGCAGGATCATGGTCGACAGATGCTGAGAAACCTAGCATCCTCATGTGCTAGGTCAAGTTGAGAAGTTTGAGTTGGAAGGTCACCCTGAGACTGGATCGGGTCATCCCAGGAGGATCGGCGAAGTGAAATTTCGCTAAGTGAAGAAACTGGTCAAGACGGCATCATCAGGATATCTAGGGGAATATCCTGCAGTCAGGTTAGGCATCGTCATCCGGATAAGTGAAGATGAACATGATGCAGTTGAGCGCATGAAGTGCAAGTGCGTCAGGGTGATCATCATCTGAAGGAGCCGAGGAGGAGTGCATCGGCATCAGGAAGAAGATCGGGTCATGAAACTGTTGGAGTTTTCATGTTGCGAGTGCATCAGGATGTTTGGGTCGGACATAGACTAAGTGCATGTATCGGCATCAGGATCATCATATCGGAGTGCCAAACATCCGCATATCGCGAGTAGATGCAGGAGAGAAAGTTCGTGTTTTTTCGACTAAGTGTTGAAGAGGTCATCAGGATATTGGGTGACATCATCGTCATCAGGATATGACGTCATCGTCATCAGGATATTGAGATATCCCCCTATGCGAGTTTATCCCGCCGTTGTTAAGTGGTTAAGTATCGGCATCGGCAGAAAGTGTGAAGCGTCATCAGGAGGTTTCGAAGAGAACCGGATAAATTATATCATGATGCTGTTGCTCGTATCGTCGGGTAGTGGAACATCGAAGGTAAGCTGCTGAAGTGGACGTCATCAGGATATTTGAACAACCGGATGTGGGATATCCTGCTGACGAAGGAGTTGTCGCATGTTATGATGATGACGATGGAGTCCGGCGCCCGATGAACAGTGCAACCGGAGGATGTGTTCGCCCGCTGAACATCATGATGATGATGTTAGGAGGAAAGCGGAGGAGGTGAATAGTAGTCGGCAGGAGGATGTTAGCGATCATCCGAAATATGATGCTGACTGTGTAACGCGAAATATGATGATGCTGTTGGTAGTTTTAGAGAATATGATGATGATGGCGAAGATGATGATGATGAGGTTGGTCTGCAGACATTCATGCTATATGCGAAGGTTATAGTGTGGATGCCTCTGCATCACTATGAGGCAGGTGCGGGGCCAGGTACAGGCCTATTAGACACAACTAGCCTAGATATAGGTGCAGGCATAGCAGGTAGTATAGGCCATGCCAAATGATGGGGCCCTAGTCAGGGTGACAATTGAGAGGGATGCTACGATGTAGAGGGTACATGCTATTACTGCTGAGAGGGATACAACTATACAAAGGACACAATGAGCGCTGTCTGAGAGAGATGTGGCTATAGTTACTATGGGGACAGATCAGGCAACTTTATTCATGGCTATAGAGCTAACCAAGCTATAGGGAGAGCTCGGGAGGGCTCATGGCGAGGCTGAGTATTATCGAGGACTGTATTATGGGGTGGTTCCAGCAGAGCAGAGATAGCCTAGCTATCAGAGCAGGTTAGATGCTTCAACCTCTAAGTGAACAGGGGGATCCCAATTAGTGGGATCAATTATGGGGCTGCCTCGACATAGGGGGTTGGGAGGAGATAGGGGCAAAGATCAGGAGGAGGCCTCATCTAGTAGTGCAATGAGACACCAAGGGTAGCCCATTTGTATATATTGCATCATCAGGTTTTTAAGGCCTGTGAGCCTGATGTACATATTATTTTGATGGCTCTTTATTAGCCAGATTTGTATATATGATTCAGTTCTACATGATAGTGTTTAGTGGAAAATTGGATTTGTTAATGTTTTAGTTTTTTAAATCCACCTTTCCACTTAACATTCAAGGATATAGGGTTGAGTGGTGAGCAATATCATACCCTAGGTCATTGTGAGATGTAGGGAAACTTGGATTAGGGAATTTAATTATCAATTTTCCTTCTCCTATGCTTAATTAACCATTAAAACCCTAATTATGCAAATACGACAACAAATTGATGAATAATAGAAAAAGGTCTTACAGATAGGAGTAAAATACCAAAGCATAGAGTACTTGTTTTCAGGGTTCCAAAGTTGAATAGTCAGGGACATTGGAGCAGGCACCCAAGTCCAAGGTGCCAGTTTCTTCATGGGATCTGGGCCTCCTTCCGACACTGATCAGCCCTGTAACTTTTGTTTTCAGAAATTCATCTACAGAGGACACTAGAGCGAGTGCCCAAGTCCTGGAAATGTTTCGGTGTCCTACTTTTCTTTAGATCCTGAATCCTTGATGCCTTCCAATCCTTCTAACAACTCCACTTTTCCCAAATGTGACACCTGTGACCTGCAATCACAAGATTTGGTTTGGGGGTTGTGGTGTTTAGAGGCTTGCCTCAGTAAAGTCCTGGAGGACACTTAAGTCTCTGAACAACGTTGTCAAATAAAGAGTATGTGCCCTTGTGAGGCAGAGGCAAAAACCAAAGGAATCAATGATGAAAACACAATATAATGCCACCTTGTAGTGAAGCTCTCATAAGAGGAAGATGGTTTTCACTCCATGAGGAAATCGATGCTCAAATATGCAAATATCAACACACAAAACACACAAGTCTGGTCTTGCAACACAATGAAAGCCTTGAATCACCTTGAGAACACTTGAACATCACAACTACATCTAATTGAAATCTAGTTTACAAATGAATGCCTCAACATGCTTTTATATGCAACTACAAACACTCCTGCCAAGATTTTCATAATTCAAACTTACTATGTCGGTAAAGGGACCAAATAACGGTCACAAATGACACCCTGAAATTAGGGTTGCCCCAAAATAGGGTAGGACTAGGGCACAGGTACCCAAGTCCTTCCCCCCTATTTTGGGCAGGGTACATGTCAAGGGGTCCACCTAGATCCTATTTGTCATGAAACCTAGGCCTCATTCCATCGGGATGCCAAAATATGAACTAAGATGTCCTAAATGCATGCTAAAGACCCGGGAGCTAAACCTTATGAGGGAAAAAGCCCCCAAGGGGATATTTTATGACGTTACATTTAGCCCCCACTTTAATGTATGTATAAACACAAGGCCAATACATGCATTAAAGTAAGGTCACAAACACAACAAACATGCCAAACACGGAGAAGACACACTAATCACATAAAAGACAGTAATAGGGACACAAAACATGGAGAAGACAATTATAGTCACACAGAACACAGAGAATACAGTCATTGCATTGAAGACACATTAATGCATGGAAGACAGAAATGATATCTTTTCTTTTATTTTTCTCATATATATGAAATGCAGATGCAAGTACTAGAAAGTAAACAAACCTCCCATAATACAGGATGCACTACCTTAGGGCACAGGTCTCTACATATATGGGGCAACACACATGCAAGACACACAAAACCTCCCAAAATGTAGGAAGCACTACCTGAGGGTGCTGGTCTCTACATATGGGGAAACAAACACGCCACACAAAATAAGCACGCCAAAACACACACACTTGAAGACACAGAGAAAACATGGTAGACAAACGATGGAGTGTACCTATCTCTAGGTCCGACACCATCTCAGGCACATTATAGGCACACACTGACGATTGGGCTTCACCACAACAATCACCGAAGACACGCTTAAGGGTTGGGTTAGTCATAGAACTGCTCCCCGCCTCTCAGAGGACTTTTGAAAATGCAACACCACCCATGTCACAGAGATGCCTTACAGTGAAAAGGAAGCATGGTATACCACCCCACCTGTGTCACGGAGATACCTTATGATGAAAATGAGGTATGAGCTAAAAAGTATGCAACCCCACCTGCATCACGGAGATGCCTTACCATGAAAGGGAGGTATACACAATAGATTTCAAGAAAGATTGATTGTTTGCACACAAACTTAGGATGCAGGAAGTACTCATCACACTAGTCTGCACCTGAGGACAAGCACATTGCTAACATCTACAACAGACAACTTACCTTATATATGCCCGCACCATAAGGTGGTTAATATCAGGTATCGATATCAAGCACGTTATGGTAGGAATAAAACACATAAGGGAACACTAACTTTCGCAAAGCCCATGCCTCCCAGAGGTGACATATACTTTACAATCACCAAATGTTCCCACAAACACATCCCTGCAAGAAGCATGTTAGTGTCTACAACATCATGATAAACAACAACATCAATGCATATGAAATCTGAGGTATGCAAGATTCAAGGTAGACAAAGTGCATAGAGCAGCAATATTGTTTATGATTTGTAAATGAGATAGAACACCATCAAAATCATCACTACATGGAAAGCACGAGTGCTCCGACTAGCTAAGCATCGGATAAGATATACAACCCCATCATCATATTAGGAACTAAGTCCATTTTTTGATTGCTCTTGAAAGGGACACTAGGTCCGCATTAGTATAAATGTTTGTCATCATCTTCCTGCTAGGTGGAAACACTAGAGGAATGGAAACAATAAATAAGAGAGGAGAAACAAGTGTCTTAGGGACAATCACGTAGGAGGGTGCCCCCAAGTCACCAACCACAACGCTATGTCTGCAAGACACAACACACAACAATAAAATCAAAGAGAGGCAATATAGAAGAATGATGATACAAATAGAAGAAGCTTACAACAGAGGCGGTCTCCTACTATCCTGGACCTTACGGGAGAGTTCGAGGTCATCCCAAGAGGCCTAAACAACACATAAAACATCACGGGGGAAGCACATCATGAGAGAAATAAAGGGTTAGAGATACTTACCTGGTAGCACCAACATTAAGAACCTGCATATATAGGATATCTGTCACGTTATTTTGATCTTGTTGAATTGACATTAACTGGAGGACGACGAGAGGCTTTCTTTTCTTTAAAAGGATTATATCCAAGGCTAATTGAGTGATGTGTTAAAGTAGATTCTATAAGTACTCGGATCCCTTGTTGATTTACACCACATCCCTTACCTTCATATTCATAATTGTTATAAAGGATTTTAAATCCTCAACCATAAAGGGATGCCATTTCCTTAGAAGATGGTGAAGCCTCATAGGTGTCGTAATTTGTGGTATAAGTGAGAGTATTGTTTTTATTTTCTACCTAAGGGACTTTAGATTTCTTAGATGCTTCAAAAGAGTGCTTAGGTGAGATTGATGCTACTTTTGATTTTTCAAGGCTATTAATTTTATATTCCCCTATACTGCAAGGATTAACATCTAATGAACCCCAATCATCACCAACAAGTGCATTCAATGGTTAAGAGTTTTGCACAACATTATTCATGGTTAGAGGCATTGATGAACCAGCTCGTAAATGATTGTAAACTAGTTTTTGCTTTTCAATGTGTAAGCAGTTATCTAGTTTAGGATCAGAATGAATAGTATGAAGTTTACCTTTGAATATAAATTTGATTAAACGATGCAAGGTGGAAGGGACTGCCCCCAATGCATGAATCCATGGTCTACCAAGAATCATGTTGTAAGATAAAGAACAAGGCATGACATGAATCAGGCACAAATCCTACTTGTATAGGTAGAGTTATAGTGCCCATGGATTGTCATCCAACATTATCAAAGCCACTAATGCTAATGCCATTTGGTCTGATTTGTGATGTGTCAACTTTGATTTTGTCTAGTAGGTCAATGCTACAAACATTAAGAGTTGATCCATTGTCAATCATAACTCATTTTACCAATGTTTTATTTATTATGACATAGATCATAAGTGGATCATATTGGTTTTGAACTTCAATTGACAGTAATTCCTGTGGTTGAAAGAGAATATCTATTTTTTCCCATGCATACTATCCAATACGACTGCTACATCATTAGGCTTAGTAGTAGGTTTGATAATCACCTTTTGCAAAGCTTCTTGGAGCATTCCATGGTATGTAGGTGATGTTTGTATTAAATCCCGAAGAGAGATCTTAGCTAGAGTAGCGTGAAGTTGTTCGACAAGATCATACTCTTGACCACTTTTATGAGTAGGACGAGGTGGTGGAGGGAGCATAGGTTGAGAACATGGAAGAGAGACAGGCACATGCGGTGCTTGGTTACTTTGCTTGTTATTACGGGTGTTGTATTTGTGAGCAATCACATTGTGGTGTGGTTGTTGTAACACATTTTGAACACTGTGAACCGTAATCACTAGTTTTAAGCAAGAGGGTGCACTAAGTGCCCCTTAGACAATCATTTTAGGAATATTGCTATGAAGTCTATTAACGATTATTGAATTAACATTGTTTTCTTCTTGATTGTGCCCAATAGCGATCCCCAAAGGATTTAATGTGAGAGACCTTTTCTCATCCACTAATGCTACATCTTGGCCAGGGAGGGCAATGGGATGAGAGGAAGGTACATCATCATCATCATACTCTGTGGCGGAAAAAGGATTTTCACTCTCATCTTTCTCATGAGAATTCCTAGAGATGAATGTAGTTAAATCTTCTAATATCAAAGGATATGCTCCTATGGATAGTGTGAAGCTATTAAAATAATGTGTATAACAAAGTAATTACAGCTCATATGTAGAACATATAGAAGCATCAATACCACTTGCAAAAGCTATGTGCTCTAGAACATGAGGATTCTAATTAGTGAAATTAGAGAAGTTTTCAAAATATAGGATATACTCATGCAAAGATTTTAGAGATGAATAAAATGAAGAGGCCATAATGAGATGCAAAATCATATTTTAAAAGCTTGTAAAGGACAATTGCAAAGTTATATGCAACAATGACCTAAATGTTTGGTTTTTTGTACTTTTTTCAATGCAAATGAATGAAACAAAAGGTGTTGTAAGGATTTTTATCAGGGGCATAAAATTATATGTCTGATATTAGTCCAAAACATAAATAAGCTCCTTCTCAACACACTCTTGATGCGAATCTAAGATAATGCCAAGTCAAAATATAGTGAAAATATGTCGAAATAGGCACTTTTTTCACCAAATCTCAATGCAAAGAAAGCATAACAAAGGGTGTTGTGAGTAAAATGATGATGGAAAGTGAATAAAATCAGTAATAACAGTCACTTGGTGCCAAAATACCCAACACAACATGCTTTTAGTGCCACTTAAGGTAAAACCCTAGTGAAAATATAGCAAAATATGCAATTTTTCACGGTTTTTCAATTCCAAGACCTAGCAAAAGGGGTGTTGTAATGAATTTTAGGGGGAGAATCAAATAAAAGTAATTATATCAGTCACATCAATCCATAAAATTGATCACAACACGCTTGGAGTGCAAACTAGGTCAAACCCTAGGTCAAAAATAGTCAAAATATGTAGTTTTCACCGAATTCTCTATACAAGACCCTGTTAAAATGGTGTTTTGAAGCTTTTTAGGAGGGACATAAAATTATTACCCTAATAACAGCCAATAAATTCATAAATAATTTTTACAACACTTCTATGGTGCAAGTTTATAGAGTCGACAAGGCCAAATTTAGTGAAATCACTGTTTTTGAAGCCCTAGGTTTGAGAAGTTAGGACAAAATGCTATGTGAATGTTTTGAAGTCTGATTTATGATGAAAATTAAATAATCTCAGATTTGAAAATTATTTTCAAGCTTGAATATGCAAAATTCCTATGCAAATTTAATGAAAATGCATAAAAATTGCTAGTTTTTGTTGAAATTTTCTATGCAAAATTGCAAATATTTTAAATCTAAATGCAAATTTACACTAAAATGCAAGACTACAGACAAATGTTAATTTGAATGAACCTCTAAAATTAGTAGAAAAATCTAAGAAAAGATTTTTCCTACTAACCCTAGATTTTGGAATTACTAGGTTATATAAAATTGTCAAAATTTCCTAGCAAATTAATGATGAAAATGAAAAGAAAATTTTTGAATTTTTATATTTTTCTATAGTTTATATTAGATATGATGCAAAAATCATTCATTAGGAAAATTGAGAAAGCATTGATGCAATTTAATAAGCCAAACAATGCAATTTTTTTGAATTTTCCAAAATTTTCAATTTTTTTGAATTTTTCTCAATGCCATAAAATGAATGACTATATGAATGAATGAAATCAATCTAAATATAAAGACACACAATCAACAAGTTGCAATTTAAATCTAAAAACATAGTTTCACCAAAATGTTTAGTGGAAAATTGGATTTGTTAATGTTTTAGTGTTTTAAATCTACCTTTCCACTTAACATTCAAGGATCTAGGGTCTGAGTGGCAAGAACTATCATACCCTAGGTTGCTGTGAGATGTAGGGAAACTTGGATTAGGGAATTTAATTATCAATTTTCCTTCTCCTATGCTCAATTGACCATTAAAACCCTAATTATGTAAATACGACAACAAATTGATGAATAACGAAAAAAGCTCTTACAGACAGGAGTAAAATACCAAATCACAAAGTACCTGTTTTCAGGGTTTTGAAACAGAATAGTCAATGACATTGGAGCAGGTGTCCAAGTCCAAGGTGCCAGTTTCTTCGCAAGATTCAGGCCTCCTTCTGACACTGATCAGCCTTGTAACTTTTTTTTTTCAGATATTCATCTACGAAGGATACTAAAGCGAGCACCCAAGTCTTGGAAATGCTCCAATGTCCTGCTTTTCTTTAGATCTTAAATCCTTGATGCCTGCCAATCCTTCCTACAACTCCACTTTTCCTAAATGTGACACCTATAACCTACAATCACAAGATTTGGTTTTGGGGTTGTGGTGTTTAGAGGCTTGCCTCAGTCAAGCCCCAGAGGACACTTAAGTCTCTGAATGCTGTTGTTAGATAAAGAGTGCATGCCCTTGTGAGGTAAAGGCAAAAACCAAAGGAATCAATGATGAAAACACAATATAATGTCACCTTGTAGTTAAGCTCTCATGGGAGGAAGATGTTATTCACCCCATGAGGAAATTGGTGCTCAAATCTGTAAATATCAACACACAAAAAACACAAGTCTACTCTTGCAACACAATGAAAGCCTTGAATCACCTGGAGAACACTTAAACATCACAATTGCCATCTAATTGAAATCTAGTTTACAAATGAATGCCTAAACATGCTTTTATATGAGACTACAACACTCCTGCCAAGATTTTCGTAATTCAAACTTACCGTGTTGGCAAAGGGACCAAATAATGGTCACAAACTTACACCTAGAAATTAGGGTTGCCCCAAAATAGGGTAGGACTAGGGCATAGGTGCCCAAGTACTCCCTCCTTATTTTGGGCAGGGTACAACTCAAGGGTTCACCTAGGTCCTATTTGTCATGAAACCTAGGCCTCATTCCATTGGGATGCCAAAATATGACTAAGATGTCCTAAATGCATGCTAAAGACCCGAGAGATAAACCTTATGAGGGGAAAAGCCCCCAAGGGGACATTTTCTGATGTTATAGATAGACACTTGTATACATTGACCCATGATGCTTATATATGATGATTGATTTGGATGATGCCCATTTATGGTTCTCATTTGCCGTGGATGTGCACGTGTTATGGATATTGATTATGCTTTCATATGTTATGCTATGGATTATGACATGCAATTTAGCTACATGTATGGATGCTTATGATTGTGATTTGATGCTAGATAATGTGTTATGCAATGCTTATAATGGATTTAGAATATGCAAGTATGTATAAATGATAGTTACATGAATGCTTATAAAAATGATGACAATGTGTTAAATGCTTATAAAATGAGATGGATGATATAGATATGCCTAAGACACTTGTTTTGCAGGAAGAAGATGAATGATGATATAGACAAAGAGGATGATGATCAGAAGAGAAGATGATGAAACCGTTGATCTATTCGAAATGCAGAATGAATTGTGAAAGGTAGCTGCAATCCTTTATTTTTGATATAGCACTAGATATTATGCACCAAGGTATAAAGACCAAGGTGTTGAGTATCCAATGCAGAACAAACTAATACAATCTCGTCAAGATATAAGATATGAATATTAGCCAGTTTGGAGATGGACTTTGACTATGCAAGCAAACAGTTTGAGCTTATTTCCACTAAACATAATAATCTTGTTGGGTATATGTATGGGAAATAGTCTTAGCATAGAATAGTCTTAGTGCATAAGAGACTATTTAGCTTCTTAGATGCAAAAGATATTGATATACTTGATGCTACTCCCAACACATACAAGATATGATTAAGCATAGTAGAGGATAAGATCATCCCACAAACTTGGCATACGAAAGCAAATGACCATGCCCTAGTCCATACTTTGTCACAACATACCAAGATATGATAGATCAAGGCACTCTTGACTAGGTGTTAGAAAGGGACAAAAGATAAATCAAAAGAAAAACAAAGGACCTTGCCATCATGTTCTCTTGCCAAGGTTAGGGTGCTTTTTGATAGATTGGATAGATAGCACCTTGTTAAAAGGAAAGATATATCCTATTGAAGGTGAAGATGATTGGTTGACATAGCAGATGTTGCCTTAAGACACATAGACAAATGACCTCGGTTAAACCCTGATTTGATAAGTGATTGAGTTGTCACTAGTTGCATAGTTTGGTTCTGCTTGAGTTACTCAAAGAGAAGAAGGCAGAGGATAGGAGAGATGAATAGGGGATGGAAGAATGAATCATTGGTGTTTGAGTACTGGATACTTCCTTCGTATTCCAGACTACCTACATACCCTGTATCCATGGCATCAAAGCACCATATGACGATGATGAGACATGATGATATGTAGTTCTAGGTGTTCATTGATGATGTGGGAGATAGATGATGGGAGAAGAAAGTGTGATGATAGAAGAAGAGGATGATCAGAAGAAAGATGGATGATGAAAGAGGGGTATTGCTTTGTACCTGAATCTGGGTATTTCCTTCATACACCATACTGCCTACATACCCATGTCCATAGGATCAAGGCAATTAATGATAGAGATGTGATGTATAGTTCTAATTTATTGTGATGGGGTTGGTTGATATGATTTGGATGTGGTGACAATGGGGTTTGGTTTGATTGGATTTGCTTTCATTGGATTTGATGTGATGGATTGTATGAAGGTGATTGGTTTTATTGCTGAAATTTGTGTTGACCATTTGATTTGATTTTTTTTGTACTTTTTTCAAGACATTATATGATTTTTTTTATGGATGTTTCCAATACTTTTTATGATTTTTTTTGGTTTTTTTAGGACTTTATATGATTATTTTTTTTAAATTTAGGACTTTCTATGATTTTTTGGATTTTTTCAGGACATTTTACGATTTTTTTAAAAAAATTTAGGACATATTACAATTTACCATGATGATTTAAAGTGTCCACTCGACATCAAAGCACAAGGAAGTGCCCCTAGTATGGGAAAATTTTTGGTTATGGTCAAAAGGGCATGGGAATTTGTTATGGACTAGGATGGCCATAGTTGACTCAATGTATGTGAGTTTGTGGCAACAAATGATATATTAACTCCAACAATTTCCAAACCATGATAATAATAAGGCACTAGAACAATGAAAGGGGTGAACATGTTGGCCATAGATGGATGAGGTTGTCAAGGGATGGATGGAGTGACATGACGTGATGGGGATTAAACAAATAACAAAGTAGCTGGTGAGAGTTGGTTCTACCATAGAGCCTATTTGCCAAGTTTTCACTATGGTACTTATCCAAGGTGCTTGTTTTCCAAGTTTTCCCCATTGGACAATAACCCAAAGCACCATTGAAGTGGTTTTTACTATTGGATTGATTTTATTTTTTATTTTTTATTTTTGTATTTTCTCTACAGATAGAGGATGCAAAGGTCAAGGATAAAACTTTTTAAGATGAACACTATTGAGTGGTTCATATGGAGGGATGCCTTCAGGCGTGGCAAGAGTGTAAGCTCCAGACCCAAACATAGACGTAATAACAAAGGCACCAACCAATTTGGTTCAAATTTGTCTTGTTTCTCTTGTTGCTGCTAGTTTCTCTGATTCCCTTTTAGGACTAGGTCACCCACCTGGAACCTTCTTTCTTTTATCTTCTTGTTATAGCTACGTCGAAGACAATTTTGGTAAACCTACAGATGATTGAGTGTTGTGATTTGTCTTTCATCTAATAGCTCTAACTCATTGAGCATCAGTACCATAGACAAGGGCATAGGGAGTAGTGCCAGTAGGATTTTTGACACTAGTGCAGTAAGCCCACAATGCAATATTCAGTTGGAGGTGCCAATCATGACTAGCCTCATTGACCATCTTCTTAAGGATTTTTATGATGGTCTTTATAGAGGCGTTAGCTTGACCGTTACTCTGAGGGTAGTAGGGTGTGGAAAATCTATGTTGGATATGAAATTTTTTGCACAAATCATGGACCTCCCGACTCTTAAATGGGTGCCCATTGTCGGTAATGATGGTTTGTGGAATGCCATATCAGCAAATGATATAATGGAGAATAAACTTGGAAATCTGTTTGCCGATGATATAGGTCATGGGTATGGCTTCCACCCATTTGGTGAAATACTTTGTAGTGGTAGTAATAAATTTATGGCCATTAGAGGAGGGAGGATGGATCTTCCCTATGAGGTTGAGTCCCCATTACGAAAATTGCCAGGGATTAGTAAGAGGTTGGATCTCATGTGCTGGGGTGTGTATCAGGTCCCCACGCTTCAGACATTAGAGACATCTTCTGGCAAACTGTTGAGCATCCTACTCCATGGTGGGCCAATAGTAACCCACTCTTAGAAGTTTTTTGACAAGACTAGGATTGACATAATGCAATCCACATACACCCTCGTGTACCTCTTGTAAAGAAACTTTAGTCTCTACCAAGTCGAGACACTTAAGGAGGATACCATTGAGACTCTTACAGTAAGGGGTTTTACCAAGTATAGTATAACGGGAGGCTCAACGAGTGAAGGTTTTACATTGGGTATTAGAAAGTTAGATAGGGAAAGTACCATTGCTTAGATACTCATAAATGTCTTGGTACCAGGGGGAGTTGGGACCAACAATTTCAAAGATAAGCTCTAATTGTGACACTTCGAAGGCTGGAATTAGGAGCTCCTCCACCAAGAATTCACACCTTTGGGTATTGGTGGGCATCTCTAAGAGACAACCAATGGTTTCCATAGCATGAACTGCCTTATTATTGATCCTTGGGATTTGCTCAAATGTTATCTTAGAGAAATATTTCCTAAAGTCATCCACCATTAGCTTGTAAGGGAGAATTTTCTCATGTTTTGTTTGGTACTCTTCTTGGACTTGGTTAATTACTAGTTGAGAATGTTCAAATACTTACAACTCTTTTATATCCCATTGGATAGCCATACGTAAGCCTATGATGAGGGCTTCGTACTTTGGTATGTTGTTAGTGCAAGGAAAGGTAATTCTGTAAGATTTTGGAATACAATCACCCTAGGTGGTGATAAAGTGGATTCTAGCTCCAGATCCATGTTGGGTGTAGGAACCATCAAAGTACAACTACCACATTTCAGAAGAAGAAACATTGAATATTTCTTCATTAGGGAAATTAGACTAGATAGGTTGGATGTCTATTATCAGTGCTTCTGCTAGTTGATCGGCTATGACTTGTCCTTTGATATCTTTCTGATTAGCAAACTCACTGAGGATCATCACCCATTTTGCTATCCTTCCTATAAGTGCTACTTTAGAAAGGAGATATTTAAGTGGGTCAAATCTAGATATGAGCTTTGTTGACTGGTTCAACATGTAATGTCACAATTTTTGAGAGGCAAACACTATAGCCAAGCATGATTTTTCCACTGTTGTATAGTTAAGTTCATAACCCACAAGTGTTCTGCTAATGTAATAAATAGCATGTTCTTTTCCTGTGTCATCATTCTGAGCCAATAGAGCACCTAGGCCAATTGTCGTTGAAGAAGTATACAAGAGCAAAGGTCAATTAGGGTCAGGTGGCACCAACACAGGCAGTCTTGCTAGATATTCTTTAATCTGATCAAAGGCTTGCTAACATTTGTCATCCCACTTAAAGGTTTCTCCCTTCTGGAGAAAATGTTGAAAAGGATGGTATTTGTCTGTGAGTTGTGCAATGAACTTTTAGATGGATTGTAAGTTACCTTGAAGGCTACAGAGTTGTTTCAGATTTGACAGAGGAGGCATGGTGACTATAGCTTTTATCTTGGTAGGATTGACTTCAACACCTCTTCTAGAGACTATGTAGCCTAATAATTTCCTAGAAGTTACACCAAAAATACACTTTTTGGGATTTAGCCTGACTTGATATTTTTCCAACCTATCAAAAATTTGTTCCAATACTTGTAGATGGCCTTCTCTTATTTTAGACTTTCCCAAGATGTCATCCACATAGTCTTCCATGATGGTATGTAAGAGATCATGGAAAATAATGGTCATAGCTTGTTGGTAAGTTGCTCCTACATTCTTAAGGCCAAAAGGAATTACCACCCAATAGTAGGTGCCCATGGATAGGTAAAAGAAGTGTTATGTTGGTCTTCTTCTACAATTCTAATCTGATTGTACCTAGAGAATCCATCCATCAAAGAAAGCATTTCATGACCTGCTGTAAGGTCAACAATTGTTTCAATGCTTGGTAATGGAAAGTCATCCTTGGGGCAAGCCCTGTTAAGATCTCTGAAGTCATTGTAGCAGCGAATACGCCCATCAGGTTTTGCAATAGGCACAAGATTGCAAACCCACTCAAGATAATCGATGGGCTTAATAAACTTGGCATCCAAAAGCTTTTGAATTTCTACCTTGACTAGAAGAGCTATCTAGGGATGCATTTTTTGCAGCTTTTGTTTGATCGGCTTAACATTTGGGGATACTACCAGATGGTGCATTATTAGTGAAGGATCTAGACCAAACATATCTATGTAGGTCCAAGCAAAGTTGATTGCTCTTTTCATGAAAAATGTTGTCAAATTAGCATTTTCCTCATCTGACAATGACACTACTAGAAATGTATTCTTTAGATTCTCCGTTGTACCCAAATTGATTTCCTTAGAATCTTCTACCAATAGAGATGAGCACTCTTCATGTGTTGTGGTAAAAGGAAGGTCAAATCCTCCATCGTTAGGCACCTCAAAGAGGTTTTCACCCTTGGATATGTCCTTTATTTTTATTTTTCTTGGTCAAAAGGTGCCTTACGGTTTTCACCTAGTGACCTTTCTTTTTTTATTTTATTTATTTCATTTTTACAACTAGAGGATTTGATGCTTCCACCAAAGTATGCTAATTGAGGGAGATCCATTATGAATCCAACTTTGTGGTCCCCCAAAGGTAAACCTTTCCTCAAACCCATGAACTCTGCTATGGCCTCGTCATTCTAGAAGATGTCTGAGATAGGTGCCCCCTGTTGGTCCCAATCAATTAGGCTAAGGTAAAAAAGTTGAAGGTCAGAGGATGTGGATGATGAGGCAGATGACATCATGAAGATGGAAACTTATTGGAATAATTTGGTGATATGGAAGGAAGAGTCATCAAAGGTATCCTCACTAGTGGTCTCTTCCACAAAAGAGGCCTTAGCTACTTTATCGAGGGTAGACTTGGTGTCTGAGGAAGGTGGACCCTCCTTCTGGTATCCTAGATCTTGCTTGTTAAACCTCTTAGTGAAAATGATAGGTTCTACGGGGCCTTGTTCATGTGATCCTAGTCCTCCTTTTCCTTTGTAGCCCATGTTCTTAATGATCCTAAATCCATTATTGTATCGTTCTACTTCCAGGGCAACTTGATCATTCTCATCACAAAAGATCCAGGTAGAAATGTTGCCCTCGACATCTTCCTCATCAAGAAGTCCTGATTGGATAAACATTGTTGGCAGTATAGTGAGGGTTGCCTTGGATGAAGCGGCTTTGGCTGCTGATAGTCTACCATAGGATTTGGACAACAAGGGTGAGGTTCCCACACAACAAGATTCATGTAGGCTATACTCGCCAAGTCCCTTTTCTTCATACTTAAACTTGATGTTGGAAAAGGATTTACTGGTAGAGGGATTGTTTAAATTAGATGGGTCAACATAGGATGTGGATGGGTGAGCCTCGGTATTGCTAGGTATATGATTAGCATTCTGATAGGTGGCTTGGAAGGCTTGACAATATTAAAAGGCATTGGGATCTGTAGGGATCATGATTTCCATACCATTATATGGGAATTTTAAGTATTGATGATATGTAGATGGGAAGACCTTTAGAGCATGTATCCACAGATGACCAAGGATAATATTATAAGGCAACTCAATGTCTAGGACTTGGCATTTAGAAGCAGTAGTGATAGGACCAACGCTAATAGGTAGTAGGATGATCCCTTCTGAATTTCTCTCTCCATCATCATAAGCCTTGATGGCTATGCTTTTGGTAGTGTCAATACTATCCTTAGAGTATCCAAAAAGTTTTATTAACTTCAAAGAACATATGTTTAGTCCATCTCCACCATCTACTAGTACCCATTTAACATGACATTGGTTGATAAATACTTCAATATGGAGGGCATCGTGGTGGGATGGATTGGAGGATGTAAGGTCTTGATTGGAGAACGTCAAATGATGGGGAGATGCAATACTTGCCATCATATCTTGGAATTGCATCATATCTATATCATTTTGCACCAAGGACTCTTGAAGGGATTTATCCATGATGGCTTTATGAGCGGGCAATATACGTAACAACTCTAGGATAGAAATATGGGCAGGGGTTTTGCCAAGATACTCAAGAATATCATAGCCAGGATTAGGAGGAATGGTAGGTGGGTGTGCTCATTAAATGGTTACATGGCTGCGATGAGTAGTGATAGCACAATTAGGTGCTCTTCCTCTTATGGTAATAGTGGAGATTCGAGATTGCTCAATACGGCTAATGGTGGACTCATATGTATAATTGATATTCTTCCCAGTATTGGAGGCACTTGCTTTCTTGTGCAAAGGGAGTGGATTCTTATAAGCATCTAGGTCATAGTTGGATGTTGATTGTGGTGCCATAACATTAACAAGTCCTTGGTCGATGAGGTTTTGAACTAGTTGTTTAAGTTTCATGCAACTAGTGGTACTATGCCCCTTTACCCTATCATATTCACAATACTCATTGTCTTTATACCAGTTTGGTTTGAATAGTGACTCTTCATTTGGTCTAACTTTAGGTAAAGTGATGGTTCCTGATTGAACTAGTTTTCTAAGAACAACCTCAATTGGTTCTCCCAAGGGGGTGAATTTGCATCTTGGTGGTGGGTTTTCTTTCATTTGGTCACGGGGAACAAAAGGTGGTGAGTTAGGTGCTGGTTGGACATGGACTAGTGCTTGCATAGTTTGTATGTTCTTTGAGTCCACAACCTCATCATTTACGACATTTTTATTCTTATTCTAGAAATGAGAATTGTCATTAGAGGGTTGTAGATTATCCCTATTTTCTTTACAGATTTTGATAAGGCCCTTTGTGATTAATACTTTTTCAATTTTGGTTCCTTTGGATATAATCTCATCAAAGGAGGTTGCACTATGAATTTTTAGTTGGAATGACAACTTAGGATGGAGGTTTTGGATAAAAATGTCCACTTGCTACTTTTCGGGCATATGCCAAGAGAGTTTACTGGCCATGTTTCTTCATCACTAAATAAAGGATGAAAAGGTTTCACCATTTCATTGTTTATTATTAACAAGATCATTCATGGTGATTTCATGTTCTATGTTAAATGCAAAATGAGACACAAATTTGTTTGCCTGCTCTTTGAAAGTTTTGATGGCTAGCGACAAGTGAGAAAACCATTCCATGGCCTGTCCCCCTAGACTTTGAGGGAAGTGTCATAAAAGATATGTGTCATTATAGGCCACATCGAGATAGGTGACATAGAAGGTTTGAAGGTGATCATTTGGGTCTCCCTTCCCCTTATATTTATCAAATTGTAGTATTTTAAAGTGTTGGGGAAATGGTATCATTTGTAACAATTTGTCAAAGGGGCACGGGCATACCTCCTCGTAGGAAAATGTTTTCATATTTTAGCCCATGCTCATGTCTATCATTCTTTGTTCCATTTGATGGAATCATTGTGTGTACTCGGATAGAAGTGATTGTTGTTGTTGTATAAGATTTTGGTGGCTTGGTGGAGGGATATGGTAGGTCAATTGTTGATTTGAGGGATATTATTTTGATGGATCACATGATGGACCGTATGTGTTTTGAGGTTGGCTAAAAGTATTTTGGGTATGACTACCAAGTGGAGGGGGTGTGTGTGAATTTGATGTTTGGTTGATAGTATAGGTAGGTATCACATGTGAGTGAAAGGTGGTATTGGTATAGGATGGGGGTTGTGTGGAAATTGATGGAACTTGGGAGATAGGTGGGGGAATGACATAAGGCAGTTGCTATCCAGGGGAGAGTAATTGATCAACATATGAGGTGTTAAAGTGTATATTTGATATGATAGGCTGATCTATGAGAGTTATGTTTGGATCAGTTGTGACATGTGAGGTCTAAATTGGTTTACTAGGTGGTATAGTGATATGCGAAGAGATATTAGGTATTCAAGATGGCTCGAAATGCGACACATTCAGGTTAGATGCATGTGGGGCTTGAGTGGCTTGAGTGGAAATGACATTCATGGAGGTAGATGGAGTGGGAGCTGACACATGAATGAAGGGTCCACTCATATTGGAGACCATGGAAGTGAGAGCATAAGATGGGGTCAATAATGGCTCAATAGATGTGGTAACATGTGACACACTAGGTCTCATAGGTGCAGATAATGGTTGGGGTGTATGAGTGGGTTGGTTGGACAAGGATGGTGTGGAAGGTATGGTGGACTTGGTAGACATAGTGACAATAGCTGTGGGGTTTTCTGTAGTAACATCGGTAGGGTCCTCTTTACGGATTGTGGACACATCAAAGTCACTAGGTAGTTTGACTCCATCTTGGATCAATTGTAAAAGGATTTGTTCTTGGTTAGCTTTTATTATTTTATTTGTGTGTCGTAAAGCTTTGGGGTCTTGCAGATCTTCTTGGTCATCTGATGAATCATCATAGACATGTGAAGGTTGTGATATCACTGCAGAAGATGAGGGTTCAAAATGCTGTTGTTGGGCTGAGATTGATGAGGATGATGGTCTGATAGTATAACCCTCAAACATAAAGACATCAGGAGGCATGCTAGTTGTAAATTGTGAATCATCTTTGAGGGGAGTGGATTGAAACTATTTAAGGTTAACTTCCATGGCTGCTCTATACTTGCTTCTAGTTTGAGGCATGATATTTGGACTTATGCAATAAAGCTGAGACTCCTAGATGGGTTGATTTTGAGTGGATTGATTTATTGATTGGTTGGATTTGGATAGATTTATTGGGTTTGATTGGTGATTGGATTTTGGATCAGTCAAGATTAACAGATGGGTTCGTCTGATAGATTGATACGCAAAAGATAATTGATGATGCTAGGATGACTGAAATCGAAGGATACATGTTTGATTTAGTTTGATTTATGGTGGATGATTGATTAGGAGTCCCAACAGGATAAAGAGCTCAAATGTCCAAATTAATATAACCAGAGCTAAGTAAAATAGTATACTGAATGATTGAATGTCCAAAAGATGAAAGATTAATTGAAAAACTAGGTTTGATGCTCAACAAATTGATGGAAACCTAAGACTCACGAAAGGTGACTGCATAGTGACCAAAGGTGACTTTCTATTATTTAGATGTGACAGAGTATGGCTCAAATGTGACTGTGAGGTATAGCAACAAAGAAAATGATAGCATAACTGGAAGTGAGCTACTGTGGTTTAGATGCAGCTACCTATGGACTGAATGCGGTAAGATGTTGCTCATATGCAGCTAGCTGAGAGTCAAATGTGTAAGGTTGTTCTCTAAAGGCAACAAGATACTAGTCAAGTGCAACAGATTGTTATTCATATGTGGTTATCTGTGACAGAGTCTTGATTTTTAGTGTGATTGATTTGGTTTTTGCTATTTTTGTGACAAGACAACATGATGACAAACACTTACACTCAAAACATGTGCAAACTTTACAACCTATGGCTAGGCAAGGACTATATCTACTAGATTCCCACTTGGATTTCTCTAGCTACACCTACTTATAGCGGATGGCCTAGGAATCTCACAACACTGCCTCCCCCTTACAGTGCACTCACTTCTTGGGCATACCAGACTCTGAATTTCTAAAGATCCGAAGACCTACATAAATTTTCCATCTCTACTATAAGCTACAAAAGTGTGGGATAGCTCTAGAAGTCTGACCTCCTGTGCCAGTAGATAGAGGGTATTTGGATTCTAAACCCAGTTTTTAGTATGGGCTTCCGTTCGGGTGGCCATACATGCAGTGATTCACTTCGTTAAGGAGCCCCCAGCCTACAGAGGTTATGCTCTATAGGGTTTCACATACCATAAGGTACTATGGTGAAGATTCATCGGTATGACATAACAACACCTGTCGTTTGTGACTTTAGGCAAAAATGCATTATTTTGTATAGCGGCTTGGAAGGGTTTAGCTCATTTAACCTGTTGCCGCTTTTGTCATTGATGCCAACATATCCTTGTTGTCATTGGTGTCAACTGTATCCCATTCTAGAAGACTTGTATGTTGAGGATATTGAAAAAATTAGCCTCTCCATAAGAAATAAGTGAGTTACATATCTCTCCATAAGAGACAGTGAAGACAATGCAGTTCAAGTGAAGTAGATTTCTCTGCATTTCCAGTCAGATGAAGATCAGAGTCTGTAGATTAAAGGGTTTGTAGAGGATTGTCTGAATTTGCTCCAATCAATATTTGAGAGGTCTGCTTGAAGAATTGGCAAAGTTATGTCTCTTTGAGTAGAACTGTGTTTTGCAGTTGTTCAAAGGTGACAGAGTGGCAATAATCTGGTCTGGATCGATCCACATTGGAATATTATGATCTATGGATCTAGAGGTGTGTTTTGGGATGTTAGTGTGTATCCTCAACTCAAGTGGTTCATGGTTTGGAGGTCTACAAGCAATCTTTCTTGTGTGATAGTCATGACAATTGGTGTTCTTGTGTTCCTGGATAAAGGTGCAAGTGGTTCTGGTGATCTGAGGTAGTGTGGTTGTTCCTATTGATTTCATTGTACTTGTGGTGGTCTCTGAATCAGGTTCCTATTGTGATGGTGGTCTGCATTGAAGATTGAGCTCATGGATGAAGATTTCTCATTGGGTGTTGTTGTTCTTTGCAGTCTTGGTTGATCGGATGCATGATGCATGTTGCAGATGATCTAAGAGAAGTTCTCTAAGGCATGGCATGTTGTTCGAGGAAGATTTGGATCCCTGCTATGTTTGGCCATATAGTGATTCACATTAAGTCAGATGTTTGTAGTGCCAACCTTGATGTTTATTCCAATGTTGATGAAGCATATAAATACATGTGGTTGAGTTGTGGAAAATCATCCTTGTGAGAAAATGATAAGATCATAAGAAAGGAAGAAAGGTAGAGTATAGAAGAGGAAGAGCAGAAGAGAAGGAGCAGTAAAGGATGAGGAGTTAGCAAAGAAGTGTTTAGGGGGCAAAGTAGAAGTATTGTGCACATCAATGAAACTGACCTTTGCATGAAGAAGATGTTGTTTTCCACTACAAATCTTTATGTGATAAACTTATAAAAATCTCTGTAGGCAGTGAGCCTCTTAGAGTAGTAAGCTTTAGGGAGTACACCTTGAAGGCATGTGCCTTCCCCATTTTCTATTCTTTTAATAGAGAATAAATCTTGTGGGTTAACCCCCACCATGGTTTTCCCTTTAACCGGGTTTCCACGTAAAAATCCTGGTGTTACGTGTTGATTTTGTTTCTGCTCATGTGTTGTTGATTCATTCTTTCATGGTTATATCATTCATCTGTTATTAAGTGGTAAAGAAGTTTAATTATAGCAAAGGATAAAAGTTTTTGAGACAACTGATTCACACCCCTCTTAGTTGTCTACCCTAATTTCAACAATTGGTATCAGATTTAGTTCCTCTAAAAGAAGCTTGACCGCTTGAGGAGATCCAGGATGTCAAATTACAAGAAGGACAGTCCGAGATTTGATGGAACAAATTACTCTCTTTGGAAGAGTCGCATGGAGTACCATTTGCAATGCATGGGTGAAGCTTATTGGTTGATAACAAAGGATGAGTATGAGCTCCCAAAGAAAGGTCCTTCAACTCTAGATGAACTCAAAGATGCTGAAAACAACATTCGAGCCAAAGAAGCCTTATTGAGTGCCCTAACTGACACAGAAATGACAAATGTCCTAGAATTGAAAACTACTCATGGAATCTTGAAGAAGCTGGAAACTCTATATGAAGGTGATGAATATGTCAAATTTGCTAAGTTGCAAAGCTTGAAGACTAGATATGAAAATTTGAGGATGAGTGAACATGAAAACATCACTTCCTACATGTAGAAGGTGAATGAATTTGTATGCAGTATCAAGTGTGCTAGTGGAAAATTGGAAGAATCAGAGATTGTTGGCAAAGTGCTTAGATCCTTACCTACTTCATACAAACATAGAGTTGCTTCTATTGAGGAGATGAGGACTATGACAACTGTTACAAGGGATCAATTAGCTGGCAAGCTTTCAACATTTAAAATGAGTGAGTTTGATGATTCTCTTCCTAAATTTGAATCTACATTTAAGGCCAGTGTTTTTAGAAAGCAAAGATTTGATCCAGGTGAAAGCTCTTCATGAAGACTAACCAGATTAGAGAAGGCAAGGAAGGATCTTGAAGAAGATGAATCAGAGCTTGAAGAACTTGAAACCATTTTTGCCAAAAGACTACCAAGAGGATCTGGTAAGTATGAATGAAAGTTGCCTTTCAATTGTTTTTCTTGCAATAAGATTGGTCATTTTGCCTCAAGATGTCTAGAGAGGGTTTCAGAGACAAACCCTAATAGACCTAGGAAGAATCTGCTGAAGGAGTTATTGATGATGAATATGATAAGGGAAGTGGGTAAGTGCAAGAAGATGAGTTCAATTTTTGGCCAAAAAGTGGAAGTGTTTTTCCTGTTTTTCAAATTTTGTCGTACTTGGAGTGACAATTTGAAGCACTTGCACATAAAATATTAAGATGATGCAAAAATAAGAAATGTAGGATTTTGTTTTTCAAATATGTAATTTTTTCTAATACCCAGATGATGCAAGTTGGTTTTTTATTAGATGTACAAAAAGTGTCTTTTTAAAAGTCCCTTGTTTTTTACAAAAGCATGCATGTGTACGGGCAACCTAATTTGACCTAAATTAATGTATTTTTGTAATTCCTTTTGTGGAAAGATTCTCAAGATGTTGAATTTTGGTCAGGATATTTTTTTGTAATTTTTTGATAAATATATTTTTTTTATTAATTTTTTAATGGTCCTAATTAGTGTTTTTTAAAATCCCTCATGTACGTCCAACATAATTTGAGCTAAACTAATCAATTCACCAAAAAAAAAAATTCATCATGTAGAAAATGATGTCTAGTTTGGTCAGACATAATTTTTTTTCAAGAAACTTTCAAAATAAAAGTTATTTAAAAATATAGTAACCTATGTCATTTCAAGTTTATGAGTTAGTTTGTTTGGAAAATAAATAATAAATAGAAAATTATGTTCAATATTAGAAAAAATTACATATTTGAAAACTAGACTTTTAGATCTATAATGGATTTTAATTTCGTTAAAATATTTTGAAAAAAAGGTCGTCAGCTATAGTGGTGAAACTAGTTTTTTCTCTTGTTGTTTTCATGGTCTCCTAGTTGCAGGTCCAAAGCTAAGGCTTGGGTTTCCAAGCCTAAAACTAATGCAAATTGACAGGTTTGAAATTTTAAAATTTTAGAAATGGGTATCCATTTTAAAAATAATGGGTACTCGTTTCTAAAAAATAAAAAAATTAGCCATAGATATGTAAAAAAAAACTTTTTGAAAATGGGTACCTGTTTTCAAATGGGTACCCGTTATAAAATGGGTACCTGTTTTAAAATGGGTACCTGTTCCAAGTGGGTACCCATTTCAAAACAGGGACCCGTTTTGCTTCGAGTTCTCGATCCTAAATGGGTACCCATTTTTTTCAAAATAGGTACCCGTTCTAGGTGGCATTTTTCATCTATGGGAGTCTTCTGCGAAATGTATACTCAACTTCTTGCTTTAACCCAAGTACTTCAGGAAATGAATGGGCGTTCATTGCCATCAAAGAAGAAGATCCGGTGTCTATTGAATTTGCTAGCTATGTGAATGTGGAAAGAGCCTTGGCTGCTCAAGTTGAAGAAAAGGATGAATAGGTAATTGACAATGGATGCTCTCATCATATGACAGGTGATAAGAGTAAGTTTGTAAGTATGGAAAGATATGAAGGTGGAATTGTGAAGTTTGGAGATAATTCAGTTGGTAGAATCTGTGGTAGAGGATCCATCTCTCTTGATGGTAAGAATAACACTAATGATGTTTTGTATGTAGAAAGGTTGAAGTATAATCTTCTCAGTGTTGGACAGTTGGTTGACAAGGGATATGATCTCCAATTCAAGCATGGTAAATGCAGAATTTTGGAGAGCTTTGGAACTGAGATTGCATCTAGTACAAAGACTAGAGGTAACATCTTTCATTTAAGTGGTACTAGTAAAAGTTGTTTGATTGCTTAGATTGATCAAAGTTGGCTATGGCATAGGAGAATGTGTCATGTAAACTTTGACAACATTGTCAAGATAAGTGTTACTCAGGCTATAAGAGATCTTCCAAAGCTTGTGAAACCTACCAATAGCATGTGCAAGGAATGTCAATTGGGCAAATAGAGAAAAACTACATTCAAAAGTAAAGAACAATCTTCAAGTGGATTGTTGGAACTTGTGCACACTAATTTGTGTGGTCCTACCAGGGTTAAGAGTTTGCAAGGAGACACATACTTTATGTTGCTAATTGATGATCACTCCTAGATGATGTGGGTCACTTTCTTGAGAGAGAAATTAGAGGCTCTTGACAAATTCAAGGTGTTTAAGGCTAGGGTGGAGAATGAGATTGGTGTGAAGATAAACTATCTGAGATCTAACAGAGGTGGAGAGTTTACCTCTGCTGAGTTTAATGTATTTTGTGAAAAGCATGGAATAAGAAGACAATTGTCTACTCCTACGACTCCTCAGCAGAATGGAGTTGTGGAAAGGAAGAATTGAACTATTCAAGAGGCTGCTAGAACCATGATGATGAAGGGAAATATTCCACATGTTTATTGGAGATAGGCTGTGAGTATTGCTATCTACACTCTTAACCAAGTGTAGATCAAAGGTAATTCTGGTAAAACACTTTATGAACTGTGGTTTGGTAATTCCCTCTCTGTGAAATATTTCAAAGTTTTTGGTAGTAAATGTTATATTAAAAGAGATGAAGATCTAGGCAAGTTTGATGCAAGATGTGATGAAAGAATATTTTTGGGTTACTCTAATCAAAGTAAGGCATACCAATGCTTTAACAAGAGATTGAAAAATATTGTGGAAAGTGCTAATGTCAAGGTTGATGAAAGCAAGGAGAGACCTTCAAGGTTTTGTGGTTATGAATCAGATGATCAAAATGAAATACCAAATGAAGGAAAGTAAGATCAGTCTACTCTGGAGAATCTAGTAACTCAAGAAGTTAATGCAGACATTAAGGAACAAGTTCAAGAATCAGAAGTTGAAGAAAATCCCAAAACTCCCAGGTATGTAAGATTGAATAATTCTAAAAATTAGATCATAGGAGATAAAAATAAAGGTGTTCAAACTAGAAGAAGAATTGTTGAAGAACAAGAGGAGTATTGTTTGATTTCAAAGATTGAACCAAAATCAGTGAATGAAGCTTGTAATGATGAAAGTTGGGTAAAAGCAATGGAAGAAGAATTAATGCAAATTGAAAATAATCATACTTGGGATTTTGTTCGTATGCTTGAAGACAAAAATGTAATTGGAACTAAATGGGTCTTCCAGAATAAATTGAATGAAGATGGTGTAGTTGTGAGAAATAAAGCAAGATTGGTGTGCAAAGCATATTCTCAGGTAGAGGGAATTGATTTTGAAGAAACTTTTGCTCCAGTGGCAAGAATTGAATCAGTCAGATTATTTCTTGCCTTTGCTGCTTACAAGATTTTAAAGTTTACCAGATGGATGTCAAGTCAACATTCTTGAATGGAGAGTTGGAAGAAGTCTACATTAAGCATCTAGAAGGATTCCAGTTGTCTGATCAAGGGGATAAGGTCTGCAGATTGAAGAAAGCATTGTATGGACTTAAATAAGCTGCAAGAGCCTGGTATGCAAGATTAGATAAGTATGTACTAAAGTTAAGCTTTAACAAAGGCACTGCTAATAGTAATCTTTATTTCAAAATTGATCATGAACACATCTTGATTCTTGAGGTATTTGTTGATGACATCATCTTTGGTGGAAATGAGAGTATGTGTAAAACATTTGTTGATTAGATGCAAAGTGAATTTGAGATGTCCATGCTTGGTGAAATGAATTTCTTCTTAGGTCTACAAATTATTTAGTCAGAAAAAGGCATCTTCATATCTTAGTCTAAGTATGTGAAAGAGTTGTTGAAAAAGTTTGGAATGGAGGATTCAAAACTAGTGAGTACTCCTATGGTAACTGGATGCAAGTTGAGTAAAGATGATGTTTCCCCTAAGGCAGATCATAAAAGGTATAGATCAATGATTGGAGGACTACTTTATCTAACGCATACCAGACCTGATATTATGAATACAGTTGGCCTTATTACTAGATTTCAAGTTGATCCTAGAAAATCTCATGTTGTAGCAGTCAAAAGAATTTTTAGATATCTGAAGGGAACATCTGACTATGGCTTATGGTATCCTAAGGGTGATGATTTCACTCTTCATGCATATACAGATGCGGATTGGGCAGGAGATGTGGACAACAGGAAGAGTACTAGTCAAGGTGCATTTTTCTTGGGAAAGAGATTGGTTTCTTGGTTGAGCAAAAAGTAGGAGGCAATATCTTTATCTATTGCAGAGGCAGAGTACATAGCAACAACAAGTAATTGTACTCAAGTTTTGTTGATGAAGCAAATGTTGAAGGATATCAGAGTTTAGTTTGAAGAACCTGTTACAATCTTTTGTGATAATTCAAGTACAATAAACATTTCAAAGAATCCAATGTTGCATTCAAAGACAAAGCATATATCCATCAAGTTTCACTTTTTGAGAGAGAAGGTAAATGAGACTGAAGTCAGATTGGAGTTTTTCTCTTCAAAGGATTAGATTGCAGATATCTTCACTAAGCCTCTACCTAAGGATACTTTTGAGTATCTCAGAGTAATGCTAGGGGTTATTAACCCTCCTATTCAGAATTAAGGTGCACTAGTGTGCATTAGTCTAGTGGAATTCATAGTCATATCTTGTGATCCAGATTGGTGTTAAGGAGTTACTACATAGGGGGGAGTAGCTAGTATGATGATTCTGGATTAAGAAACAAAAAGAGGAAGAGATGATTGCAAATATGTGCCCTTTGCCATTAATGTTAAAGGGGGAGAGAAGTCATGTGAAAAACTTGGAAGTGAGTAGATACTAGTGAAAGGGGGAGAAGTAAAGAAGTGGTTACAGGTGTGATAAGAGAAAGGGGGAGAAGTTCTTGTCTTGATGGCTAAAATAGTTTTTCACATCATATGTTGCCATCAATGACAAAGGGGGATATTGTTGAAAATATGTGTCTAATTGGTGCTGTCATTGATGTCAACATATCCTTGTTGCCATTGGTGTCAACTATATCCCATTCTAGAAGTCTTGTATGTTGAGAATATTGAGAAAATTAACCTCTCTGGAAGAAACAAGTGAGTTACATATCTCTCTGTAAGAGATAGTGAAGACAATGTGGTTCAAGTGAAGTAGATTGCTCCGCATTTCTAGTAAGATGAAGATCAGAGTCTACGGATTAAAGGGTTTGTAGAGGATTGTTTGAAGTTTCTCTAGTTAAGATTTGAGTTGTCCACATGAAGAATTGGTGAAGTTATGGCTATTTGAGTAGAACTAGGTTTTGCAGTTCTTCAGAGGTGATAGAGTGACAATAATCTAGTTCGGATCGATCCGCATTGGAATATTATAATTTGTGGATCTAGAGGTGTGTTTGGGATGTCAGTGTGTATCCTCAAATCAAGTGGTTCATGGTTTGGAGGTCCACAAGCAATCTTTCTAGTGTGACAGTCATGACAGTTGGTGTTCTTGAGTTCCTGGATAAAGGTGCAAGTGGTTCTAGTGATCTGAGGTAGTGTGGTTGTTCCTGTTGATTTCATTGTGCTTGTGGCAGTCTCCGAATTAGGTTCCTAATGTGTTGGTGGTCTACATTAAGGATTGAGCTTGTGTATGAAGATTTCTCCTTGGGTGTTGCTGTTCTTTCCAGTCTTGGCCGATCAGATGCATGATGCGTGTTGTAGATGATCTAAGAGAAGTTCTCAGAGGCGTGGCATGCTGTTTGAGGAAGATTTGGATCCCGCTATGTTTGGCCGATAGTATAGTGATTCGCATTTAGTCAGATGTTTGTAGTGCCGACCTTGATGTTTATTCCAAGGTTGATGAAGCATATAAATATGTGTGGTTGAGTTGTGGAAAATCATCCTTGTGCAAAAATGATAAGATCATAAGAAGGGAAGAAAGGTAGAGCAGAGAAGAGGAAGAGTAGAAGAGAAGGAGTAGTAAGGGATGAGGAGTTAGCAAAGAAGTGTTTAGGGTGTAGAGCAAAAGTATTGTGAGCATCAATGGAACTAACCTTTGCATGAAGAAGATGTTGTTTTCCAGTTCAAATATTTTTGTGATAAACTTATAAAAATCTCTGTAGGCAGTGAGCCTCTTGGAGCAGTGAGCTTTGGGTAGTACACCTTGAAGGCATGTGCCTTCCCCATTTTCTATTCTTTAATAGCAAATAAATCTTTTGGGTTAACCCCCACCATGGTTTTTCCCTTGACTGGGTTTCCACGTAAAAATCCTAGTGTTATGTGTGTTGATTTTGTTTTTGCTCATGTGTTGTTGATTCATGCTTTCATGGTTATATCATTCATATGTTATTAAGTGGTAAAGAAGTTTAATTACAACAAAGGATAAAAGTTTTTGAGACAACTGATTCACCCCTCCTCTCAGTTGTCTTCCCTAATTTCAACACCCTTCTCACAATGGGAAGGTAGGCCCTCTAGAGTTAGCAATGATTTCTCTTGCACCCCAGATCTGTTGGTTAGGTGGGGGGAGAGGATACTCTCATTGCTAAATTGGGTTACACATAGACTAAGACAAGCAAACAATAAAATTAAAAGAAGGCATGGAGAAAGCAAAGTTCATTTTTAAATCCCAAATCCAAATGTGCCACCTCTAGTGATAAAAATGAATCCTTCGACCGATCTATTTTGCAGAACACAAGTCAGTAGTTTTCCTTTCCTCCATTCTTGGATAGATGGTTTGGACAAGCTACACCAATAAAAACATTAGTTTCCAAGAAAACCCTAAGATTGCAGAGCATGAAACCAAATGCGGATAGAAATAACCATAAGTGATTGGCTATAATTTAGATGCACAATCTTACCAACTACAGTTACCTGTTGTTCAAATGCGACTTGCCATCATTCATAAATAGGTTTCTGCATTGCAGATGCGGTCAACTATTGATCAAATGTGGCTACAGCTTGTAAATTCATAAAACCCTAACACCTAACTCATGCATGTTTCTGCATGCAAGTGATAAAACCCTAAGGAGCATAGGAATGCAGATTTTACCATTTAGATTTTGTGCAAATAAAAAGGATCTTTGTTTGTGATAATACCAGTTAAAGATCTATCAATGAAGTAACTTAAAAAATAACTTAAAAGAACTAGGGTTATTATCTAGGGTGACATGCAACCTAAATCTAACATTCCCAATGATACAAAACTTGAACAAACAACACGATTAGTCATAAACCCATGTTTAAACTAGATGTGGACGCATGCAACTAGAAGCAGCTCTCTATTAACCAACTGCGATCTCCAAATGATCAATGTGGTTTTTCCCTAATCAAATGCGACCCTATAGGCTGTGAAAGCAACTTTTTGTCATGCGAATGTGACCTTTTGAGCCAAATGCAACTTTATTCGTACTTGGACTCATAAAACAAAGTTTTTAGTAACAAAAAATTAAAACCAACCAGACGATTGGCCCCACTGGGGTGCCATTTGTGATGGGGGGAAATTTTGTAGATCAAACAAGAGAGATCAAATTCAACCCAAAAACTAGATAAAACATGCAAATCAAAACATCTTCACCTGGGTTGTGAGATTCCTTATTTTTGTTTTGTGAGTTGCTTCTTCATGCAACCAAATTGAAAAGAGCTGCCATGATTATGATCGAAGATGCAAGAGAAATTTCAAATATGCAATGAGGGATTCCATGAGAAATGATGAAAATCAAGTATATTTCCAGGCCATTGACGTGAGGGTTCAAAATCTAAAATGAAATTATCAAGGTCTACTCACAAAAAATTAGACTCTTGTTGCAAATGAAATGACCAGAGTTACAAATGAGAGATTTTAGGGATTATATGTGAGGGAGATGAGTGATTTTAGAAGGCATACGATCAATAGTGGAGGAATTTTGGGGATGTGTGCATATGAAAATAATGAATTAAATATAATATTTATTTAATTCATTATATGAGAGAAAAATGATATTGCAAGGAGGAAAATATGATAGAAAAATGATATTTAATGGTAGGAGGAAAATGATAATATAAATTAAATAAAGATTTGGATTTATTTAATTTATATGTATTGCAAGGAGAAATAAATAAAATATAAATTTTATTTATTTGCAAGAGGAAATATATGATAATTAAATAATTAAAAATTATTTATTTATCGATGGAGGATAGAAGAATGTAGAGGGCTTAATTAAATAAATAAAATTTATTTAATTAATTAATGAATAATGATGGAGACAAATAGAGGAAATAATTGGGCTTTGATTGCAAGTGTGTCAGATGAGATAATACATGCAAGTGCAGAAATGTAGTAAATATGCGAAAATATGATACAATGCCTAAATAATGACATGGATCAATTTTAGGTGTCTATAACCACAACAAGCACTAGAGTAGATTGAAGACATTTTGGACAATAGAGTTGGACGTAGCACCAGAGACAAGCAATACAAAGAATATCTTATAAAGTGGAAAGACAGAACAGAAGAAGACTCATCTTAGATTTCTCAAGCTGAGGTGAACTACCTTGGTTTTCCTCTAGCCCCAACAAAGTGGGGGACTCACTTTTTTTCAAAAACCCTAGATGTCTAATGCAGGAGTATCCCTGGTTCAAGAGCAATCTCACATTAACCAAAAACATTTGCATTTCTATTTGTTTTCTTTCATTTTCCAATTCAGTACAATCAGTTTAGTCAGTAGCAGTTTCTGTATTTTGGTCCGCATTTTGCTATAGTTTCATTTTAGATCTTGAAGAACTTGACTTAGCATCTAGACACCTTCATGCACATCATATCCAAAATTGAAACCATTTGGATCAAGTAACGGAAAGATATCGTTCTCAGAAGATCAATTATTTTCTCAAAATAGAGCATCCTAACAGTCTCAGACAAACAACTAAAGGAGAAGACTTGCGAAGTACTTCCATGACTTGCAGAGCTAAATGACACATAATTGAATGTTGTTTGGAACTTGGACAACCTTACCTGAGATTCACACCTTGTTTCATTCACTTGCAGAGGAATTCCATATGATTAAATCTGACCTATCTATGTACACATGATACATCTCTTTCATTGGAGTTTGTAACCATCATTGGCTGACGCGGATGATTCTTGTGATTCGAAGATGATATATAATCATGTAATAGATGCATAGGAAAGTAGTCAATCACATAGAGATAGATAGTTTGAATTCTTTGAGAAGGCACTTCAAAGCTATATATTGTGCATACATTGTAAGTGGAGAATCAGGCCTGTGAGCCCTAATTGCAAGCTCACATGTTGCTGACCTGTTTGCATTTTAAATCTATGATATACTAAATGACTGAATCTGTATTTATATTCCATAATTGAGTTTCTTCCATTGTGTTTACACTTGCTGCATGGTCTGGACTGTTCCCTCTGTGGACCCTCCTAACTGTGACTGCATCAGTGGAAATGGATTAATCATGGAGAAAATTTTAGGTTCATGGGGATCCTTTTTCTTTTCAAGATTCTTCAACTAATCTTTGGTAGGTTGTTGTTTCTTAAATTGAGAAGAAGCTTCACTATTGGATTACCAAGCCTCTTTCTTTGACTAGTAAATTTTGTTAGGAAAAGTGTCTCAACCTTGCAACCTTGAAAGGTTACTATTCTTCCCAGTTTTGGTCTTTTTGAATACCCTATTGATGAGTGTTTTAGCACACAACACATGTGTGATTGCTGGTTTCACACCTCTCTTGAAAAGTATCCTACCCTAGGTAAGACTGCTCCAAGGATAATACAACTAGGTCTTAGCTGGTTTGGAATCTCTCAGTTGGTATTTTCTAGCTATGCCTACAAGGGGTCTTACATGCAATCTACAGATCTTCAAGTTGGAACAACAAAAACCCTTTATCATTTGTCTTGTAAAGAACTGATCCTTTTATCATATAGCTGTTACTTTTTAGTCTGAGTTCTCTCCTTTGAACCAAATTCAGCTATGGTGGATAGCATTGATTGAGCAGATAAAATATGATATCTCCATACCATTCATCTTTTGAAACATCCTCTAACAGGCACTACTGAGATACTAAGCCTGACCCTACCTCAGCTATTGTTCTAGTCAGTGCCTGACCTCTTACCAATTTCATGGGTTGAATATCTTTATCAAACTCTTGCAGGATGGTGACCCATTTGCCCCTCTATTCTCCCAGTTCACTTTGCATCAATAGTGCTTTAACTATGGCATCCAGGACTATGGCGATTACTTCACTTATTAAGATGTAGTGATGGAACTTCTTGACTTCCTTAACCAGAGCATATGCTTGTTTTTCCATGTTTAGATATCTTAACTCTACGTTCTTTAATGGAGTACTCATAAAAGTGATGGGTCTTTCATCATCAACTAATATCTTTTGTGTAAACATTACAACACAAGTATGCTCGGAAGTAAATGAGTAAATATGAAATGGTAGGGTGTAATCAAGACTTACCAAGATAGGTGCATTGGCTATAGCTTGTTTAATTTCTGTAAAGGCAACTTTAGCTTCTAGAGTCCAATCCATTTTAGTGTCCTTTTTCAGCATGGCATTAAGAGGTCAAACAATCTCAGCAAAACCTATGATAAACTTGCATACAAAGTTGATCTTACCAAAATATGACTTGAACTCCTTCTTGCTAGTTGGAAGAGGTATTTTGAGTATTGCTTGGATTCAATCTGGGTTCATAGATATTCCTTGCTCAGATATCACATCTCCCAGCAACTTCCCTTCAGTCACTCCAAAGATACACTTCTTGGGATTGAGTGATATACCATAGTCTTTGCATCGCTACAACACCTTCCTTAAATCTACTACATGATCTTCTCGCCTCTTTAAGAACACCATGAGGTCATCCATGTAAATAATGATACACTTTCCAACTAATCCCTTGAAAGCAACATCTATTGCATGTTGAAAAGTGGCACCAACATTTATTAAACCAAATGGCATTTGACGATATGCATAGATGCCCCATTTGCATGTGAAAGATGTTTTCAATCTATCTTCATAGTCTACCATCACCTGGTTATATATTGAGTACCCGTCCAAGAAGGACATCATCTAAGATCCATTAACAATCTGTAATACTTCATCCAACGAAGGCATCAGGTAATTATCTTTCTCAGATGCCCTATTTAAGTTTTGAAAGTCAACACAAAGCCTAATTTCTTCATTTTTCTTTCAGACTGGAACTAAATTTGCTACCCATGTGAAATGTCTGATGGGAAATATTATCCTTGCTGATAACAGTTTCTGAACTTCTTTGAAAATTAGTCATTCTAGTAAGGCATTTACTGGCTGCTGTCTCTATCTAAATGGCTTCACTCCAGGCTTCAGTGGTATGGTATGTGTGATGATTAATGTATTGTATGTCTTCATATCTTCATAGCTCCATGCTATAACCTCATGGTAATCTCTTAATGCATGTATGATTCTTGTCTTTTCTTCTTCAGTACTAGCTTTCCCAATGAACATATTCTTAACGTCTTCTTCTATTCCCAAGTTAAATGGATCACACTTTCCCCTTGGAGATTCGCCTTCTTTTCTTTGGGTTCCTAAATTGTCCGTATCAAATAGTCTTTCTAGTTCTACCATTCCCCAAGGAATTGTGTTTGTTTTCAGGTTTAGTGCCTGTTCTAAATCCATTTCAGCAGGTTTCATTTCTTCTTCATCTATTATCTGAGCAGTAAAAACATCAGATGAAGGAAGTTAATTATGTGCTGATCATCCTCGAAGACTTGAAAATTTGTAACATTATTAGGTATAGACGGGGTAACAACAAATTCAACAGAAAATTTCTTTAATCCTGTCATGGACATCAGCTCTAATGTACTTGTTGTTTGAGCTAGAGCATCAGCGACATGGTTCTATCTTCTTGGGATCAATTAGATGTTAAAATCATCAAAGCATTCTATCAGGTCCCAGACTCTATTTCTATACCTATTCAACCTCTTATCATTACATGAGTATTGCTTCCTTACTTGTTTAACCACTAATTTAGAATCACTGAACACCTGGATAATTCTAACTTTCTTCTATAGTGCCAGCAACAATCCCTACACCAATGCTCCATACTCAGTTACGTTGTTTATGCATGGAAATTACAGTCTATGTGATGCTAGATACAAGCTCCTAGTAGGACTGATTAGATCGACACTTGCTTCAGATCCCTATCTGCATCTTGACCCATCGAATCTTAAAGTCCATAAGCGAAAGTCTTTGTTTCTATCACGTTGTTTCACTAATTTCTTCTTATTTGGCTGAGGATGTGGTTCTTCCTTCTTTTTGGCAACCGGTACCTCTCTCAAAACAATGGGAATTTTCAATTGTCTTTGCACTTGCTCCACTGCCTCTTGACAAAGCTGGCAAGTAAGCTTAGAATGTGATGCGTTGTGTATGCGGCACCAATTAGGCAATAATAGCTCCTCCATTTGAACCTACTTTCCAACAACAGTCTGATCCCCTACGAATTTGGTCACAAAATCATAAAATCCTTCAAATATCCCTGGTTCATCTTCTTCTGAGGAGTCTCCTAAATCTGATTGAGCATACACTTCTGTACTTTCTAGTTTTTCTGTAAGTGGAGGATCAAGGAATCGAAGGCAACTCAACATAAGAATCTCCTCTGTCTGATTGACATGTAGAAGATAAACTCCCAAATCAACTTCTGAGAACAAAATCTTGTTGGGCTAGTTGTACTCCATAATCATATGTTTTATCTTTGGTTCTCTTTTAATACGTATTTGGTTGGCTCAGCCACATATGAGAGAAGTTGGTTGCCATGTAACCATTCAAGGTTCTAGACTAGTCTCTACTCAAAAGCATACCATACTGATCCAGAATGTTCACTACTTGAATATCTATATATTACTGTACTCTTGGATCAGAAGCCAATTGCATGTGTATCCTATTCAACTCACCTACTACATTCACTTTAGTCTTATCTAATTGTGTCACCTTTCTAGAAGACTTGGCTAGAGTGAGACCAAGTGCTTTACATACTGATAATAGCATTACATTCGTGGAAGCACCAGACTCCACTAAATAGTTATGAAGGTTTCTATTGAATATCCTGAGTGTCGAGAGGAAAGGAGGACTTTGCCTTGTAGACACCCTAAAATGACCATGTCGTCGCACCACTTGCATTTCGTCAATTCTTCTAAATCACTTGCATTTCAACATTAATTGAATAATCTAATTATTTAATTAATTTCATCTATTTCTTCCAAAAGTCCAAAATTTGACATTAATTAAATAAATTCTATTTATTTAATTAATTAAATTAAATTCATCTATATTCTGCCAAAATTAAATAATTTTATTTAAATGAAATCATTATCCTCTTTCAAATTTCATGTGTCTTCGTTAATTAAATAAATCCAATTATTTAATTAATTCATCACAAAATTCTCTTTTATCTACAATTAAATAATTTACATTATTTAATTAAATCACTGGTTCTTCTAAATTTAAATAAATCATGCAAATTTATTTAAATTATCTCAATCCTCTAAAAATAAATAAAATCAAGTATTTTATTTATAATCTTCATATTCCTCTAATCTTGCATAAACAATTAAATAAATTTATTTATTTAATTTACCTTTTCCCCTAAAAATAAATAAAATCAAATATTTTATTTATAATCTTTTGTTCCTCCATCATGCACAAATAATTAAATAAATTTATTTATTTAATTTCAGTTATCTTCCAATTCCTCTTAAAATATCTTGTTAACTCATGTGCACAATTAGTCTTATTTTTAGAACTCTAAAAAAGGCAAAATTACAAGTTGAGTTATTTATTCAATTAATCTTGTTTTCATCATATCTTAATAAAAATATCCTTATAGATTGACACATGTCATGTGCACATTCATCATGGTTATTTGATTTATCTCCTCCGTTGATTCTTTTGAATTATCTGGACCGTTGATCGATCTCTGTTGAAACCTATATAAACCCCCTCATCTCCTTCATAAATTCTCTTCGATCACTTATTCTCAGGCATACTTAACAGCGCTTTGAGCATACATCGCATCGATTGAGCAACTTTACTACCTCTTAACATTGATCTTTGAGCACTTTACTTGCTTTTTGCAACCATGGTTTCGCAACACTATTAAGCAATTCACATTCATCCAAAGGGAACAATACAAATCTCGGTAAAAGCTTTCATGTTTTATTGATTTATTAGTAATGGCTTTTATTTAGATTGGTTCTCTTTATGTTATTGGGCTTTTGATTTAATTAGATTGATTTAGTCAATTTTCCTCATACACATTCTAGCATGCCCGGTGGGACCCATTGGTCCTGATCTAATATAAAATTTGTGGAATTTTTAGTTTGATTTCACAGGTTTTTAACACTTTTTTTAGGAGAGATCCAAAAAAAAAAATTAAAAGAAGCTTGTTGGGCAAAAATAGAGGTCATGGTTGCGTTCAGAAGGGTCGAGAGACGAAGAAAAATATAAAATTTGGCCTATTTCGGTGAAGGTAAATTTTTTTTTACCTTGGGCACGCACCCCAAGGCCGTACAATCACTATGAGGTATCAAAAAAAAGTATTTTATTTTTATTTAAAAAAAATCTTTTTTGAAAAAAATCTAAAAATAAAACCAAATAAAAAATTAAATAAAATAAAATAAAGCAAAATCAAAAAGCAAAAAAGCAGAAATTAAAAAATAAAAAAAAAAGAACAAAACCCAAAAAAAAAGAGAGGTACTGATGCACAGTACCCTGCGCAGGTACGTACCTACCTAAGAGGTACATCCTCTTCAAAGAGGACAGTCCTCTTTTATTTCCTTTGTCTCATCTTGGAATGAAAAAAGAGCTTTTATAAAAAGTTTTTAAAAAAAAGGAAAAAAATTTAAAAACTTAAAAAAGGAGAAATTTTTAAAAAACTAATTTTAGTTTTCTAAAAATAAAAGAGTTTTTTTTAGCCTCCTCCAGCCCAGCAGCAGGTCACATCAGTGACCAAGAGCCAGACACAGGGGGCTAGGACAGACCCCTCTTCAATGAGCATTTTGATTCAATAGGCGATTTTCAAACCTCATTATCTTGGTCATACAGACATGTATTTCAGTGTTTTTTTTTTAAAATAGGCTAGAATTTCATGATCTACATCGTGGTGAAATTGGTTTTTTCTCAAAATTCTCTATTTTTTAAGAAAATTAATTTTCTCACTGCTATCTCTGTCTCGTCACTGTTTTTAGACCTTCCAAGCTTCATAACTTTCACAAACGGACTCGGATTCAGGTGATATTTTTTTTAAAGTTGATATTTTTCTATCCTCTACACAGTGGTAATATCATTTCAAATATTTTTTGAGTTTTATATTTTAAGTCCACTCATTGGCCCATCTTCAATCTATGACTTCAAACACTTGCTAACTTTTGAGTTTGTGTAGACCTAATATCACTTGTTGCAACTTCTTATTACTCAAACAGAGAAAATTGGTTTCTCTAACATATGCATCTAGGACGAACTTTGAAGAAATTGACAAATCTATTGCATTAAGTCTTAGAAACATATTGTTTTCTTAAGGGACAATTGAACAATCATCTTTGCAATCTTAGAAAACATATTAATTTCTTAAGGGATAATTGAACAAATCACTTTTTCAATCTAAGTCTTAGGAACATATTGCTTTCTTAAGGGACAATGGACATGTATGCGAAAACACCTCAATTTTCTAAAGGATAATGGACATGAATGCCAAACACTTCAATTTCATAAGGGACAATTGACAACTACAATCGTGTGTGTGCCTAATTTAGTTGCACCTTATTTTTTCTTATAACGGGACAATTGAACCTTTGTTTGATGTGCTCGCTCTTACATTTTAGTACTTCCTTTAGAAGGGTTTGTTTTTGGATTGTGCTTCATCCAAAAGGGATGACCTTAAGCGGAGTTTTCCTTTGAACCGCTATATAAGAGGGATAAGGAGAAAGCCAAGTCCTAACCGACGTTAGCCTTACCTTGTGGTGCCAAACTGAAAAGAGGTGTACTAGCTCTTTGTGGAAATGATTTTCACATTGAGCAAAGTGTTTGATACTCTTAGTAGGATTGGTAAAAGCTTTTAGTAGCTTGTCGCATTGCTCGTAATGCGTCGGTCCCTCAAAGTTACTAAGAACCATTCTAGATAGAAACTACCTGATCCACCTCCGAACATTAGGTAATCATCAGTGCAAGGGGAATTGATTTAAGCCCTTAAGATACTCACCATTGGCTCCCTTGAGAAGAGAGTATTCCTTTGGCCATAAAGCTCTTCTGACCTACTTGAGCTTTCCAAGGGGAGGGTGAGATATCCCTACCTATCGTCTCTTGCAAAGATACAAAATATCTGACACCTTTATGGAATGATATTTTTATCAACGGAGTATTAAGCTATGAGTTGATCTACTGTAATGAAACCTTGTCTCTAGGGATAAAAAGTGCTTGTTATTGATTGCAATCATCTTATACCTATGGAAACATTGGGCTTTTTTGTCAGCCTCAAACATACACTATCTATTGTGTCAGTTCTTCTTTTTTGCCACTTTGTTTGCTGTGTTTTCTCTTGCCATAATAAATCCAATCAGAAATAGAACCATAATCTATCAAATTTTAGCATCAGACACTACTTCAGCGCCTTTGGTATTACAGCAGCTCACCCTTGGTGGTACAGTAGCTCACTTTTGGTCACCGTAGCTCGCCTTTGGTATAGCAGTACCTTGCCTTTGGTAGCTCAGTCCATCGCCTTTGGTATTACAGTAGCACGCTTTTTGTTGCACAATCTGGTGCATCTGGTCAAATAGTATAGCGCCTTTGGTCCAGTGATTTGTGCATCACTAGTTTGTTTTTCTCAAAAGCACAAGCAGAATCTCAACATTACCTTTTGTCCTAGTGTATTCCATGGTAACCACTAGGCTCCAGCAAACTATGAAGTCCAAGCAAGTTGTCCCTAGGAAGTGCAAATTGCCTCCTCACACACCGCAATCGGGCCATCTCAACATTACTCCCAAGGTTACTCTTAGAACACCTGCGGAAAGATCTACCAAGTCTCCCAGCATGCTGCACCTTGACCACCCTAGCACTCCTCATGAGGGTAGGGTCCCTTTGGTAAGTACGCCTCATTATACCACCGGCATGCCTCTAGATTTTGTACCACAAGGATATACTATTGATCAAATCCCATCTTGGGAAGGTAGGGTCCCTTTGGAAAACACACCTCACTACACCACTGGCATGCCTCTAGATTTTATCCCACAAGGTTATACTGCAAATCTAGACCCATCTCAAGAAGAGCGGCACTTTGAAATAGGTCAATCCTCTCAAGAAGATGGGCAAGATCTTGATGAATTCATACAAGAGCCTAGAGTCGTGGCCACCTTTGACAAAATCCTTAGTGAGAACCAAGATCATTTCTTTCACTTGCTTGCAGAGCAAGGCACCAAGTTACCTCAAGATTTTGATTTATCCACTCTCAAGGAGACAAACAAAACCCTAAGTGCCATATAGGCAGTCCAAACCATGTCAATAGTGACCACGCCCTTACCTAAACAAAGCTTACAAAGGAGAATGATTAAGAATCCCCTTTATCAAAACCCAACAAGAAAGAGGGCCGTTTCACCGCTTCTGACTCCTATGGAAATCTACAAACACCAACAAGAAACTCTCCAACATCAAGTGGAGCTAGATAAGAAAGCCACCTTAGCTCGATCAAATATACAACAAACTCCTAAAGTGTCCACACCAATCGCGAGTGGAATTTTGGTTACCCCATCACGAATAGGTTTCCCACCAAATTACAATCTGGGGAACAACTATGTAGCCATGCAACAAGGGTCTCAACAAATGCCACCTCCTATATCATCAAACCTTCATGTCTCTCAACCAACTAGAGTCATGCAATCCCAACCACAACATCCTTCTACGCTCACCCTCAATCAACCCCAACCATCACAAATCACATCTACCTATATCCCTCCTCCACAACGTTCATCCGCGCTAAATTTCTTCAACACTTTGCCTAGCTACCCTCAACTTCCCCAACATCAAGTTTCCGAAAGCTATGTGCTACCATCGCAACCTAATCTAATGCACTTTAGCTTTCCTCCACCTATTTCTTTCCTTCAACCATCACAAAGCCAACATTCTTACCTAGCGCCACCTCCACCTCTTCCAAATCAAAGCATCCAATTTCAACCCAATCTCAACCCAATGTACAACGCGTATGACCCCAACCAATCTTATGACCCTTATAACACCAGTGCTCATGGCTTTAACTACAATCTTCCACATGGGCAACAACAACCACTTCTAGGACAACAGGAGATGTTTCCAACCCCTCCCACGGTGATGGAGCTAAAAATCATGGAAGTTCAACAACAACTATCTGATCTTACGTTTGGCCACACCAAGAAGACCTTCTCGTTAAAGGAAGTATGTCCTTATCCTTTTGATTGGTCATTACCAATGATCCCTTTTCCTCAAAATTTTACTATTCCTAAGTTTGATAAATACAAAGGAAAAGGCGACCCAAAGGACCATCTTAGGGAATTCTATCTTGCTTGCTTCGAGGTCTCACATAATGACACATATCTTATGTGTCTCTTTCCCTACAGTCTTGGAGGTCAAGTAATAGAATGGTTCTCACACTTACCTACGGGTATCAAGTCTTTTAACGAGCTAGCAGAGAAATTTGCTACCCATTTTTCTTACAATGCAGAGCATGAGATCTCCATGACTGATCTATGCAACAATAAACAGAAAAATGGTGAAACTTTCATTTCTTTCCTTCAACGATAGAGACAAATGGCTAGAAAATTCCCTTTCAAGATTCCTGAGAAATAGTTGGTTAGCATATTTGTGTAGAACCTCAACCAAGAGTTAGGTTTTCATTTGCAAATTCTTAGTGCTACAACCTTCGACGAAATCACGTACAAAGGAATTAACATTGAAAAGACCCTCATTGCTAAGGGTGTAGTCAAAATCTTCAAAGAAACAAAAGACAATGCTCCTCATCAACAATCGAGTGATAAACCCAAATACTGGAACAAAAACAAAAATGTGGTCAATGATGGGGTGGTCGATTCTAAACATGTCCAAACTTTGCAAACATCACTCCAACTTTCGAAACCAAGTCAAGCTCCACCTCAACAACAACAACAACAAAGGCAACCTTATCAAAACTAACAACAAGGACAACAAGAGCGACCTCAACAAGATTACCCTCCGCGGCGTCAATTCACTCCCTTGGGAGAGCCATAGAATCAGTCCTACAGAAGTTCTTACACAACGGCCTCTTCACCTTACCTGATGCTCCCCCATATGGTGAACCTATTTTCAAAATTGTACGGTACAGAGAAAATGAATACTGTGAATTCCATAGGAGCAAAGAGCATAGAACCGCATCGTGCATGAAACTCAAGTGCCTAATCCAAAATCTCATCGAAGGCAACCAAATCTCTCTTCGAGATGATCCGCCAGCTCAAGACACGAACAAAGATCTCAACATGTACAAGGAGCCGTTCCCTCACCATGGTCCACCTCCTCCTCAGGATAAAGGTAAAGGTGTCAATCATGCTTCCACTTCCTTTGACTCCATTGTGGGTCATTTTGAAGAGAGTCAAGTATCTACCCTCACAATCAAAGGCAAATCTATGGATTGCGCTGTTACTACGTGTCGTGGTCGTGTCACCATTCATGGCCCTGCACCTAGTCTCCCAACTCAATCTGATTATAATCTTGTCAAACATCTAGGGAAAATGCCAGCATTGATCTCTATCTTGGACCTTCTGCGGTCATCACCTGCACATAGAGTCATGCTAGAAAAAGCCCTCCGAGAGTCTTCAGTTCCTAACAACATAGCGGTCGCAGATTTTTGAGCTATAGTAGGTAACATTGCTTCACCCTACAATGTGGTCTTCACTGAAAAGGACCTCCCATCCCATGATCCATGTCACAATGATGCCCTTCATATTGAGGTTCTCATCCATAAGCGCAAAATCAAATGCATACTCATAGATGGTGGTGCTGGTCTTAACATCTATTCTTTAAAATTACTAAAACAATTGGGATACTCTAAAGATCATGTCAACACTGATAAAAGTATTACAATCAAGGGATATGATGATGCGAAACACCGTTCAGAAGGTATTATTCATTTGCCTATACAACTAGGCCCTGTCATGCTTGAAACTTGGTGTCAAGTCCTTGATATTGAGTTGCCTTACAACATTATCCTAGGCCGCCCATGGATCCATGCAATGAAAGATGTGCCTTCAACATACCATCAGTCTCTAAAGTTCCCATTCAATGGTATAGAGATCACTATCCCAGGAGACCCCAATCCTTTTGAGTTTTGTCGTGTATTGCAAGGTAGTTACAAGAATTGCAACCAAGTGCCTAAAAATGAAAAAGCCCTTGAATCCCCACTATATGTTGATCCTGAAACTCTGATGCAAGCATCTACAAGTGAACCTAATCCTCTTCCTGAAATCAAAGATCACATCCATGATATAGGCTTTAGAATGTATGATATCTCAAAATCTTGTTGTGTAGGGCGGATGCCTTTATCCCCTAAATCTTATGGCCAACCGCCCATTGCCAAAAGAAACTAAAAAAGCAGCTATTCCTCCCCCAGCATTCCTAACCCAATTCCAATAGGGACAATTATTGGAAGAGGAAACTATTGAGGACATTTCTTCTTGGCTCTATAAAGAGAAAGAACCAGTTACAAAACTAGTCAAGCAATATGGCAATGGCTTAAGGATAGTAAAAAACATGGGCTATAAAGGCAAAGGTGGCCTTGGGAAATAGAATCAAGGAACTATGGAGCACATTATTGTGACAAAGAAACTAGACAAGAAGGGATTAGGATTTGGTAGAAAGGTATCGCGTGCCTTGGACATCGAGGGTATCCTTGACAAGGTGGCTGAAACTTCTCTCATAGATTCGATGTCTAATGAGGATACCATCGATGACTCTTCCCTCCATATGACTGACCTAATTACAGAATCCTCCATCTTTATGCTATCATTCGTATCCTTAACCTCCACCACAACACCTAGAATGTAACACTTGTCTACCCTGAACTTATCGATTGGGACCAACAAGGGTTCCCCGTTATAGATGTATTTCAGAATGACGAAACTTTAGCTAAGTTCATGGGACTTTAGGAAGGTATCCCTCTTGGCGATCACAAAGTAGGTTTTGTAATGGAACTAGAGCCAACAACTTATTTCGGTGAGAATGCCAAATCCTCCAGTCACAAAAGTAAAAATAAAGAAAGATCTCTAGGTGAAAACCACATTGTGGCACCTCCTGATCGCAAAATAGAAAAAACAAAGGACATATCAAAAGGTGAAAACCCAACTGTGGCACCTGAGGATGGAGGATTTGACCTTCCCCTACCATCTAAGTATCAAGAGAAGTTAGTGCTTCTAGTGGAAGATTCTACAAAGATAAACCTTGGCACAGAACAAAATCCAAAGACCACATTCCTAGCAGCATCATTATCAAAAACGTAGCACAAAAATCTTAACAATTTCCTATAGAGAACCATCAACTTTACATGGACCTATGCGGATATGCTAGGGCTAGACCCTAAGCTAGTAGTTCATTATCTCACAGTTGACCCAAAAGTGAAACCAGTCAAGCAAAAGCTAAGGAAGATGCACCCACAAATAGCTCTCTTGGTAAAGGTAGAAATACAGAAGTTGTTAGATGCAAAGTTCATCCGATCTATTGACTATTCAGACTAGGTATCAAACATTGTACTTGTGTCTAAACTTAATGGGCGCATCCGCATGTGTAATGATTTTAGAGATCTTAATAAAGCCTGTCCCAAAGATGACTTTCCATTACCAAACATTGATATTATAGTAGACTTGACAGTAGGTCATGAAATGCTTTCTCTCATGGATGGATTCTCAGGCTACAATTAAATAATGATAGCAGAAGAAGATCAACATAAAACAACCTTTACTTGTCCTTGGGGCCATTATTGTTGGTGTGTCATGTCGTTTGGTCTAACGAATGCAAGAGCAACCTATCAGAGAGCAATGATAGTGATATTCCATGACCTCTTTCACCATATCATGGAGGAATATGTGGATGACATACTAGCTAAATCTTCTAGGGCAGACCACATACAGGCTCTAGGACAGATCTTTGACAGGCTCAAGAAATATCAAGTGCGCCTCAATCTAAAGAAGTGTGTCTTTGGAGTAACATCAGGGAAGCTGTTGGGGTACATTATATCTTGCAGGGGTATTGAAGTAGACCTCACAAAAGTAAAGGCTATAGTGGAGATGCATCCACCAAAGAACCTCAAAGCATTAAGGAGTCTTCAGGGAAGGTTGCAGTCTATTAGGCATTTCATCTCACAGCTAGCAGATAAATGTCAACCATTTCAACACTTACTCCAAAAGGATGTCTCATTTCGATAGGACGATAAGTGTCAAGTAGCATTTGATTAGCTCAAAGAGTATCTAGCTACACCTCCTATATTGGTTCCACCAGTTGCTGATAAACCTTTGATATTATACATCTCAACTACAAATTCGGCCCTAGGGGTTTTGCTAGCACAACATGATGAGTGAGGAAAAGAGCATGCAATTTATTATATCAGTAGAACCTTGGTGGGATACGAACTCAATTATTCACCGATGGAAAGAGCTTGTTTAGCAGTAGTGTTCGCTTCCCAAAAATTACGGCATTACATGTTGAACCAACACACAAATCTTATAGCCAAAATTGATCCCTTGAAGTATCTACTTGCAAAAGCAGCTCTTATAGGCAGACTAGCTAAATGGGTCATGATCCTTAGTGAGTTTGACATTGAGTATATGGATCGTAAGGTAATCAAGGGGCAAGCCCTAGCACATCAACTAGTAGAAACACCCATGACGGATACGCACCCTATGGTAGCAGACTTTCCAGATGAGAATCTCTTCACTCTTTCCAACTCAATAATGTGGAAGTTGTACTTTGATGGTTCCTACACATAGCATGGATCAGTTGCTGGTATCTTATTTATCACATCGTAAAATGGCTATATTCCAAAGTCATATCGACTTGCATTCCCTTGTACCAACAACATTGCCGAGTATGAAGCACTCCTCATAGGTCTCAATATAGCAGTTCAATGGGACATCACAGAATTACAAGTATATGGAGACTCACAACTAGTCATTCACCAAGTCATAGATGAGTACCAAACAAAAGATGAAAAGTTGGTCCCCTACAAGCAACTAGTGGATGCCTACAAACTGCACTTCTCTAGCATCACATTTGAGCAAATTCTATGAGAGCATAACAAAGTTGCAGATTCTATGGCTTCTATAGGGTCACTTATCGACATGCCTGCAAATACTCAGAAATGTGAATTCTTGATCGAGCAATTGTTGATACCAGCCGTCGACATTCTAGTTACTGAAATCATCTGCGAACTTGTTGGTCCCAATTCCCCATGGTACGAAGATATCTATGAATACCTTAAAAATAATACCTTTCCCTCTGACCTATCATCCACCCAGCGCAAAACCTTTATCTGTCGATCCTCTCATTACATCATTTTGGGTGATACACTATATTGCCGGAGTCTCGATGGTATCCTCTTACGATGTCTTAATGCGGAAGAAGCAGAAGCTACCTTACAAGACATACACGAAGGTGTTTGTGGTGCACATTCTATTGGTCCTAATCTTGCTAAGAAGATACTCAGAACAGGTTATTATTGGCCTACAATAGAGCAAGATGCTGCACAGTTTGCTAAAAAGTGTCTACAATGCCAGCAGCATGGAGATTTGATTCACACACCAGCTCATGAATTACAACCTGTGACAACTCCTTGGCCTTTTTCTCAATGGGGTCTCGACCTCATAGGACAAATCCACCCATCCTCTTCCAATGGCCACAAGTTCATCATTACTGCCACTAAGTACTTCACGAAGTGGGTTGAAGCCATTCCCATGACCTATATCACCGGTAAGCAAATAGCCAAGTTTATCCTTAACTACCTCATTTGCAAGTATGGTATCCCCCAAGCCATTGTCACTGATAATGGGAGACTATTCAAGAATCAAGATGTCTGTGCCTTATGCACACAATACAATATCCAACATCGCTTTTCAACTCCCTACTATCCGCAGAGTAACAGCCAAGCTGAGGCTTCCAATAAAACCATTCTCAAAACCCTCAAGAAAACAGTCAATGAAGCTGGTGGTGATTGGCACTTGCAACTCAATCCCGCCCTATGGGCCTACCGCACTAGTATCAGAACACCAACTGGTGCCACACCTTATGCCTTGGTCTATGGCTCTAAAGCCATCCTACCTATAGAGGTCGAGATCCCACCCCTCAGAGTATCCATGCAAGACTTGATCGGCGGAGAGGAATATCGCACTTCCAGATTAGCTGAGATAGAACTACTAGATGAAAGGTGCCTTGCCATGCTTAATCATCTCCATGTCTATCAAAACTGCCTCCGGCATAATTACAACAAAAAGATCAAAGAAAGATGGTTTCAAGTTGGTGATCTTGCACTTAAAGAGAATCAGAGAAATCAAGCAGATCGAGAAAAGAAGGGCAAGTTTGAACCTAACTGGTTAGGCCCCTTTATTGTCACAACAGCATATGGATTAGGAGCTTATACTTTAGCTACACCTAACGGCATTCCTCTAGATGAGCCACTTAACAGTGTCCATCTTAAGAAGTTCTATGCCTGATCCTCAGAGTATTCCCAAAAAAAATAAAAATGAAAAAACACAAAAAAAAATCTGTCCTCTAGTGAAAACCTGGTAAACAGGTGCCTTGGATAAGTACCATACTAAAAACCTGGCAAATAGGTGCTATGTGTAGAGTCAGCATCCATCATCTATTGAGTCCTATTCTTTCCATGTCCATTTCGCAACAAGCTTCATCCATCCATAATAAAACCATTGACCTTGTTTGCATTTCCATCCCCCTATCTAGTATAGCTTGGAAATTTGTTAGTGTCCATCATTGTTATCCCATGTCTTGATCTATGTCTACAGTTAACACTGTCTTTTCCTAGGTCAAAGATTTATATGTCTTCTTCGTTAGTCACCCATGCAGTTTTCCTCTACTAGAATGGGGGCAACTCTTTCCTTAACCTAGGTCTAGGAATGGATCCTCATTTGTGGTTCGCAAACACTTCAATCTTTTCTTCTTTCCATAGGTAACACCCTTTAATGGACACATCACTCCTACGATAAGGTTGTTATCTTCTCAACACTTTTCCTACATCATCACAACCACCAGAACTACATATCATCTTATTTCAGTCTTAAGGTACCTTGATCCCATGGATATGGGTATGTAGGTAGTCTAGAATATGAAGGAAGTTTCCAGTACTTAGGTACATAAGATCTCCCCCTCACCACCTTGACCCATTCATCACTCTATCTAGAACTACATATTATCATTTTTCATCTTTCTTCGTAACGTGCCTTGATCTCATGGATACAAGGTATGTAGGCAGTCTGGAATACAAAGGATGTATCCAGTACTTAGGCACACACGATCCATCATTCTCCACCTGTTTTAATCCATTAGCACTTTCACCTTTTCTAGTCTTCCGTTTTTCAAAATCCATTCACCTCGACTTGACTAACTCATGTAGTAAAACAACAAGCTAGCGCATCCTTTCAAAAAAAAAGTTCTTAGCAAACCTAAAGCAAAGAAGCTTGCTTCCAGAGTCATCTACTGTCCTATTCCGATTGCCAACATTAGCTAAATCTAGCTTAACCAAAGCACCAGTCCACAAGCTTGTCTTCTGCAGAATGTTCCATTTTCGAGACCAACACATGCGTCTCCTGCGACATGTGGCATTTCTTGCAATAAGACATTGTCTTTTTAGGTAGATAGCCCCCTTTAACAGACACATCACTCCTATGATAAGGCTGTTATCTTTCCTATCCAATCTATCCTGAGCAACCTCTTTGGCAAGAGAATATGTTGGCTGTATGTTTACTTTGTAAGTCAGTCAATTTGCTTTATGGTTTATCTTTTGCTCCTTTGTCCATTACCTATTCAAGGCTACCTTGATTTATCTATAATCTTGGTATGTTGTGATACAGTACGGATTTGGGGCATAGTCATTGCTTTTGCACGCCGTGTTTGAGGAATGATCTTTAGTATCTTTCTTAGCATCATATTTATCTTGTGTGTGTTACAACCTAGCATCTTACATATTAATATTCTTCTTGCATTTACATGTATTGAAGTTTGTTTTATGTTCAAGACTATGGCTCATTCACATATACCAACAAGGTCATATTATGTCTAAGGGATCTAAGTTCAAACCACTTGCTTGCAGAGTCAACGTCCACGCACTCGGATATTACAGCACCTTGGTCTTTCATACCTTGGTGGCGAACTATCCATGTGCTACATCAAAAATAAGGATTGCTCTTTATATACAATTGTGAAACCAATGCAACAAGCTCATCATTTACCCATCCATTTACCCATGGCCTTATATAGTTTTCAAGCAAAGATCGATCAACTGTCTTTCTCTCATGTTCTCTCCTATCTCCTTTCTTCTATCTATCATCAACCCATCCTCGTATGTCTCCAACAAAATCTTCTAGTCAAGCGTCAACACAATGCTTCTGTCGCTTCCCTATATTTCCTCTCGAGGGGGCACCCTATGCCAGCTACACGGGGGCAACTAGCTACACTGGGGCATCAAAAATTGTATCAAGTCTTCAACAATCATTTCCTTTGATGCAACACTGTAAACTGCATTGCATCAAAGAGGGGCAAAATGTAGACACCCTAAAATGACCATGTCGTCGCACCACTTGCATTTCATCAATTCTTTTAAATCACCTACATTTCAACATTAATTGAATAATCTAATTATTTAATTAATTTCATCTATTTCTTCCAAAAGTCCAAAATTTGACATTAATTAAATAAATTCTATTTATTTAATTAATTAAATTAAATTAAATTCCTCTATATTCTGCCAAAATTAAATAATTTTAATTATTTAATGAAATCATTATCCTCTTTCAAATTTCATGTCTTCGTTAATTAAATAAATCCAATTATTTAATTACTTCATCACAAAATTCTCTCTTATCTACAATTAAATAATTTACATTATTTAATTAAAAAACTAGTTCTTCTAAATTTAAATAAATCATGCAAATTTATTTAAATTATCTCAATCCTCTAAAAATAAATAAAATCAAGTATTTTATTTATAATCTTCATATTCCTCTAATCTTGCACAAATAATTAAATAAATTTATTTATTTAATTTACTTTTTCCCCTAAAAATAAATAAAATCAAATATTTTATTTATAATCTTTTGTTCCTCCATCATGCACAAATAATTAAATAAATTTATTTATTTAATTTCAGTTATCTTCCAATTCCTCTTAAAATATCTTGTTAACTTATGTGCACAATCGGTCTTATTTTTAGAACTCTAAAAAAAAGCAAAATTACAAGTTGAGTTATCTATTCAATTAATCTTGTTTTCATCATATCTTAATAAAAATATCCTTATGGATTGACACATGTCGTGTGCACATTCATCATGGTTATTTGATTTATCTCCTCTGTTGATTCTTTTGAATTATCTGGACCGTTGATCGATCTCTGTTGAAACCTATATAAACCCCCCTCATCTCCTTCATAAATTCTCTTTGATCACTTATTCTCAGGCATACTTAACAACACTTTGAGTATACATCGCATCGATTGAGCAACTTTACGATCTCTTAACATTTCTTTGAGCACTTTACTTGCTTATTGCAACCATGGTTTCGCAACACTATTGAGCAATCCACATTCATCCAAAGGGAACAATACAAATCTCGGTAAAAGCTTTCATGTTTTATTGATTTATTAGTAATAGATTTTATTTAGATCAGTTCTCTTTATGTTATTGGGCTTTTGATTTAATTAGATTGATTTAGTCGATTTTCCTCATACACATGCCTCTTATCTTTATACAATGTCATCTTTTGTTCCACATCAGTCACATGTACTCTTTCTTTCCCTTTATCAATATTATCCTTGGTGACATTTTCCTTTTGTACATAGTCAATTTTGGTTAGAGCACCCATATCTTGGAAGAAGGATGTCCTAACCTCAGATATTTGAAGTAACTCATATACAGAAAGACTAACCATCATTTTCTTGAGTTCCTCAGTGACATACTGCCCCATTTTTACTATGTCAGACTATTGATAACTTTCAGTAGTAGCTACCTGATATACTGTGTGTGACTTTTGGGGGTTCGGGGTTATTAGAAGCTTTTGGGTCTGGTGGAATCTGATAGCTATTGGGGATGGAAGTGGTAAAAGGACCTTTAGGTTTACTACTTGTCAGGTTGATTGGAGTCTTATTATACTGCTGGTATGCATTAACTTCTTTAGATTCTTCTTCCCCAGGATGATTGTCATCTTGAAATGGAAGTGTATAACTATCAAGTACAAGGGTAGTGTCATATCTTTGAGAAGGAAAAATTGCATATCATGTTGGCGGGGTCTCCTGGGTTTTAGCATTCTGAATCTTTATTTGGAAGATACTGGATGCAATTTGGAATTCTAGCAAGTCTAGTTTGGAATGGGCGTTCATATTGTGCAGTCTGCACCAAGTAGACAAAGTTGCCTCAGCTAACAGCACATGACCAAGAGGTCTCGTATCATTGTTTTGATTCTCTAAGGGTGATGGTACCCCTCCATTGTTAGGTCTGGTATTCCAGGATCGGTTTGACCACTGTTGAAAATTTTGATTTTGGTACTGATTCTGATTTTGGAACTGGGACTGATTTTGGTTCTAAAAATGTTACTGATTCTGTCCCCTTTGCTACAGATAAGCATTCTAGTTTTTGAGGTGGGTAACTTCTACAGTGAGCTTCTTCATCTATTCAAACAACTCTTTGATATCATCTCGGTCCTGTTTTTCCTTGGTTGCCTCTGAAGATTATTAGAAATACATTTGTACGGGAGGCATTTCATCTACTGGATTGCCTGGATGGATCACTAAAGCTTGTGTTGTAGCTGGGTTGGGAATCGGATTCACCACAAGAGTATGGTTAGCCAAGGCTTGATTAATCATAGGTATTTGATTGGGCATGGCTACATGCCTCATATGGTTTAGTGGACCAGAGGTTGTCTGTCCTAGTTGGGTGCTTACAGTGACAGTTGTAGAATATGATTGAGCCAAAGTAGTAGGGATGAGGTTAGCTCTCCTTGCAAACATGGATGTAAGTTTGTCTAGGGCTGCATAGTAAATAGGCAAGGCTACAGCTTGACCTACAACGTAAGGATCTTGCAAACGACTGAAAGATTTCTGAAATCTATTGTTGAAAGAACTTATCATCTTGCCTTCACCTTGACGGATTTCCACAAAGGACTGGTAGAGATTAGCTGGGGTGGTGGGTATTCGAAACCTATCTAGAAACACACTTTTCAAACCCCTCCATGAGTTTATGGATGCTGCAGGGAGGTTAGCAAACCAATAATATGTTTCATCTTGTAAGGAATAAGGAAACAATTAGCATATCACATCTTCATACTGTACCTGCAACATAAACATGTTACTTTCAAAGTTTTTAATGTGCTCATCTGCAGTTTTGTCTAGGTCATTCACCCTAAATTTGGAACAAAACTTGTCTGGGTTCTTTGGCATGTCATGATAATCATCAAACCAGAATGGGGACTGATTATTTCCTATGAAGAAGGCCATGACTGGGGGTGTGCCGGTGTTCCTTGGGGCTGATTGAGCTCTTGGTGCCCTAGGTATCCCTTGATCTCTTCTTGCGCATCTAAATTCCATCAAAGACAGCAGCTCCTCTCCAGCTAAGCTAGATCTGGTATGTCTTTGTCTAGTCCCCATACTTGCTGATTTTGTAGAGGGAAATAGCTCTTTGTCTGCCCTCCTTCTAGCACCAATTCTGTTGATGAGTGTTTTAGCACGCAGCAATGTAGGTGTGATTTCTGGTTTCACGCCTCTCTTGAAAAATATCCTACCCTAGGTAAGACTACTCCAAGGATAATATAGCTAGGTCTTAGCTTGCTTGGAATCTCTTAGTTGGTATGTTCTAGCTATGCCTACAAGGGGTCTTACATGTAATCTATAGATCTTCAGGTTGGAACAGTAAAAACCCTTTATGATTTCAGCTGATAAAACAATATAAGATGTTGCTGAAATTCCTACTCTAACAATGGTTTTTTAAGAAAAATTCAAAAGGTATAGGGTTTAGAGGAATCCTAAGTGACATTTACAATGCATAGATTTTACTTTAAGTAGACAAATGCTCTAAAATTTAACCAGTTCTTTGAGTTACCAAACGAAAAGGGATGTTATAGTGCTGCAAAAAATGGTGCTATCTTCAATGGATACTTAAAGATTTTCATATCACACTCATTCATTAAATACCCAATGAGTGGCGTAGTTTAATTCATGAAATGCAATTGAACTAAACACAACTGATAAGTCCAGACTAACTTACACAGCTATCTACCATCAACAAATAACTAAAAGTATGGACTAGAGCATTCATCAAATACTTTCAGCAAACCATAAACATTATAAAAGCACAACTAACTATGGGAGAGCAAGAAGCGAACCATGAAAACCAAAATGAGCCAATACAAGATACAAATTCTCAAGATAATTGCAAAAACTTTCTTTGCATTACTTCAAATGGCAGAATGTCAACAATTCAACATCAAAATCTCTCTTACAAATAGTAGAAATGGCAGCCCTTTATATAGGAAAGTAGCATACCAAGTTTTTCAAATGAACAGTGGAGATTACCTCAACACCGACAGTCTAGATTACATCAATAAATGCATAAACAACAGCTCATATCAATTCCTGGATTACACTTTGTCTTTTATGAAAAGGATGAAAAATAGACCCAGATACATTGAATTTAATCAATTTGACTAGCCAACTCAATATATTAATGGAAAAGAACATTTTTAAAGTATAGAAGAGACAAAATAGAGTCACATGCTATCCTAAATATAGAAATTTATAATAATAATGGGATTACATTCCAAAATATTCAAAAATATCAACTCTTTATCCAAATTAATTTTGTCCTCTTCAACCAGCTTGTTGTAGTAGTTGAGCCATGCCTCAAGCGCAGGATTGATCTCCAAGGGGTCTGGATTCTTCAAGTGATTGACCTGATACTCAAACATTTCCAATTCCTAGTTGAATCTATTGTATATCTTTTCTATCTCTACCCTAGCTTTGTGGAATGCCCTAAATTCAACTCTGAGGTCACTTACCTTATCCAATCTGTCCTCCATGGCTAGCTCAGTACTCTCGAAAATGACCTTGTGTAATTTTCTTTTACATTTCTCGACATCATAAGGGGCATAGTCATTATAGGACTCTTCCAGGTAATCCTTCAAAGAATCATTAATATCATTTATAAGTGACTGTAGCTCTTCATCTGCTGACTTGTATGCTGGTTTTATGTTTTCAAAAGTTTCTTTCCTTAAACGCAACTATTGATACCACTCAATGGCTTTGGAAAACTTGTCCACAGTTAGAATATTCTCTACTACTAGAGTTTGGGCCGGCAAATCTCTGATGCTCTTAATCTGAGGAAACATGTGAGTAATATACATCAAAGGAGTCACATTCCTCACACAGATCCTTCGATTTCTTATGAAGTTCAACCAACTTCTTGTGCGCTTGAGTAGAGGCATCAATAGTCTCACATCCTTTTTCAAATACTCTAAACAACCAATTCTCAATCCCTTAGGACTTAGCCCTTACCTTGCCTAGTTTTTCCATTTCATTTGTAGATAGGAAAGTGGGCACTGTCCTTATATCTCCTCCTACATCAACTGGTTTGATAAAAAACTAGAGACAAGTACAGAGTTCTTCATTTTCTTGTTTTAACTCCTTCTTTGACATCTCATCCTTATCTAACTATTCCAAAATTGAAGTGACTGATCCTTTAAATTCATCCACTCTTTGAGCATGAGTGGCGGGTCCCAAATCAACTATTGAAATTGCATAGTCCTCCACCCTGACTTGTTCTCTAGTTCTATTTGTTGGTGGGACAACTATCTCTGCAATCCTAGATCCTGATTCATCCTTATAAATTTTGGATTGTATCTTCACTTTCTTTTACTTTTTGGGCCTTTGAGCATGTGACAGGATAGTGCTTAAATCCAGTTGCATTATCTCCACTTGCGGCTTAGGATATGTCACTTTGTTTTGCAACCACTCGGGTACCAAAGAATATGATTTGTTGAATTCAATGGTTTTGTCTTCATTAGTTTTAGCAGGCTCCTCAAGTGATCCCTGCTCCTATTCTGGTTCCTTATCTTTATTTATCTCTTTTCCCTTTTCTCCTTCATTAGCTAAGTTTCTCCAATTTATCATCACATTCTCCTAAGTTGTCTTGAAGACTTCCTGCATTTGACCCTTCTCTGGAGGGCTATCAAATATATCAATGACTTTGACATTAACTGCTTCAGCTAGAGGTCCATTTGAAATTTCATTACTTACCTCCACTAATGTATCTTTCTTTGCTTCAGGCAATAGCTCAGTTTCGGGCTCTTGCAAACCCAATTCTGCACACACTTTATCAATTTCGGGCAGCAGAGGTATGGCTAACATGGTTGTATCTGTGGGCATTTGTGAAATAAGAACTGCAGAGGATATAGGCGGTGTAGGTAAGTTTGTCTATGTCAAATTAGCTAATACTGCTGATAGAGTGGAGGAAATGACAAGGGGTGAGGGAGGAGGTAGTGAAGGTAAAGGAAGAGAAGGTGACAGAATGGTGGAAATGGAAGGTAGTGCTATGGTGGTGGATAATTGAGTGGAAGAAATGGAAGGTAAAGGTGTAGTAGTGGTGGAAGAATATGAGGTGACAACAATGGAGGAGACATGACTGCTAGGGATATTGGAAGACACTGTCATCGAACAAGAAATAGTTGAAATGGTGGAGGTAGGAGAGGTGGCAGCAAGGGTAGTTTCTTTGACAATAGTAGTTGATGTCACGAGTAAAGTAGGTGCATCAGTAGTAGTATTAGAAGCTATAGAAGTGGAGGCAGCCATGCTTACACTTGGAGTAGCGAAAGATAGGGAGGCTAGTAGATTAGTATCTTCTTGAGTTGTAGCATCTTCCTTATTTACCTTCTTTACCTTAGCTTTCTTAGTTTTGCAACCCTCCCCTGGACCACTTGGCATATCTCTTTTCTTGGAGGCTCTTGTCCTAGTAGAAGGAGGCTGGTCTTTAGAAGGAGGCTTTCCAGATAGCTTCTTAACTTTCTTGGCCTTCTCTGCCAAAGATGTATGCTCTTCACTATCAGATTTCTACTTCTCACCTAGTTCTGCCTCATCTGTGATGTTTATTGGTTCATCTTCTTCACCTCTGGAGTCCTCTGATTCTAATGCAGTGTATGTAAGCTGCACTCCTTATCTCTCCAAAGTAGTTACCTAACCTCTTACCTAGGCCTTGCTCAATCTGATTGGTTCTTTCATTATGACATCTAAAGAACTTTCCTCTACATTAGCCCAATTTGGCAATGGGATTGGTTGATGATATTGGACTTCCCAGGTTCCTCTGACCATGACATTCTCATCATCCTCCAACTGGTCAGGCACTACAATAATGTGGAACTTCCTGATGAAGGCTAAAGATAGCCTTGAATGAGCCTTTTTCATTACTTTGTAATCATCCATGCAATTGGCCCGAAAGTCCTCAATGTGCATTTTGTGAAATAGTTTTTTTCGTACAAACCTTTCCATCACTTTATTTGGATCAAAGTGATCCCTTGCATTGTAGTAGTGAAGGTTAAGAAGTTGAAGTTCCTTATCAGATTGTTTAGCTGATGCCAAGGAAGGGCATTTATAATTCCCCTTACCAAGCCTGATGGCAAACTGAACATTCGTTCTGTGCAAGTGCTTGAGTTTCTCAGCACAAGGTATCAATTGCCTAGTCAATTCTAAGAGCACTATTTTATCATCAGGATATCTGGGAAGTCTATAAGAAATCCTAGTGAAACCTTACACTCTTAGATATGTGAACTTTTCAAACTAGATGTACCACCTACCAAATATGGTTACTTCATTCATTGCTTTAGTGGAAATCCTCAAGGCTGTATTATCTTGTAGTAATCTGGCTATATACATTGTAAAAGCATCATTCACCCTTTTGAAATGCATCAGAGATTGAGATGAGGTCAGCTGAGGGTAACACTCATATACTTTTACTTGGGTCTGCTCATCATTTCCAACTTCTCCTACTTTGGACAACCCAACATAGTGATTTCTCCTTGCTAGTACGTAGACAACAGAGGATGTCCATCTAAAGTATCTCTTCTCTTTGAAGTTTCTGAAGGCCTCATGAATGTTGTCACTGAGGATTTGGGACCAGTGGAACTTAGTCCCTTTCAGTATCTCAATTATGATGACGAACATCCACTCCTCAAAAGTTATCAAATCCCCTATCTCATCTTGGAAGTCACTTCTATATAACACTTGGGGAAACTTGCTCATGGTAGAAATTCTGCTTTTTGCCCAATGATGATTCATATGTTTTCTACATCCATTCACATCCTTGTTGTAAGTCTCCTCTGATCCTTGTTTGTCTGGCATAGTCATAACTATGTGCCATGGAATATCAAAAGTTTCATCCAGAGAGGGTGGACTTAAATCAGCAAGGAAATCCCCATTGGTAGTTTGAATTGTCCTTGTCATGACATCATACCTATCTGCACATGTTACTATTAGCTCTACACACTGTACTGAGGTAGGGAAGGCAACAACTTATGCAATACCACTATCTTTAAGTGTTTTAGCCCTAGGAGTTGGATTTGGGCCAAAGATTTTCAATCTAAAGTCATCCCAGTCTATGTGACCTAGATATGTGTCCCCTACATCACTCCATCCAGAATGAATCTTTGTCTCTGGAGGGATCCCCTTGTATTCGTACTCCATGGTTTGAGCTCAGGCAGTCATCTAATCTGTAGGACTGGACCTTATAAGTTTGATACCTTAAGAACTCTCTACAAACTCCTAAGTTTGAGATCTAAGATTACCAAGTGGACTACTAAACTCTTTGCCATGTTCAAAATGAATTTAATGAATCTACTAAAGCTACTGATATGCCTTTTGTAAATCATAAATCTAACAGTTTATTATCATTGCACTTATTTCATAGCAATTCACCATTAATGCATGCAAAGAAAAACATTCAATGTTGTAAGAAATCTCATTGGAAGCATGAAAAACATCATTACCTACATTTGCAATTTTAATTACATCATTTTAGACATCTTCCCCTTTGAAAGTTCTTTAGAAACAATCATTTTTTACCATTTGCACTAATTTCAGGGTCAACCAACCTGTATGTAGGAAAGCGCTAATATTAAGGTCCATCGACCTCAGTAGGGAAATTGGGCTCATCTGACCCAATGTTCTATTAGTTTTTATATGTTTTCTCATTTTTGCGTGGGTTTCTTGTTTGACCGACTTGCACAACTTTCGAAGGTCACTGACTTTAAGTTGTTTGTTTAGTCAGTCAGTTAGAATTTTGGCGCAAGACGACTAAGATCACTTTTACTATGTTTGCACGGGATTCAGCTTTGTCGGACCTACGTGAATTTTAAAGTCAAATGACTAATTTAGTGATGTTGTGTTTTAGCGCAAGGTCAGACATGATTAATTTTAGCGCAAAGTCATTCTTCTTGTTTTCAGTGGGGTTTTTGCTGTCACTAACTTGCGGAGATGTTCTAGGCATTTGACCAAGTCAGAGATGGAGTCTTTTAGCACAAGGTCGATGCAAAAGATTTTTAGCACTAAGTAGCTTTCCAAAGTTTGTGGGGTTTTTAGGTCCTGTTGATTTGATTAGTTAATGTGGCAAAAGCTATGGAGGTCAGAGGTTGAAGTTTTCAGTGCAAAATGGATTTTAAAGCGCAGCGTGGGTTTTCATGGCCGCTAACTAACTCGATGAGCTAAAATGTTTACAGGTTGGTTGGACTTAAGTTTGGCACAAAGGCTAGACGATTCTCTAGTTTATGAAAAGGTTTAAATTTGTTCAAACTATGGCCAAGCCTAGTTAAGTTGTTCTTATTTAGACTATGGCAATCCAACTGTGTTTTCATGGAGAAGTTCAAACTAGGTTTTGAGGGAGAAACAAACAACTTATGCATAAAACCCTAGATGAAACCCCAAATTCATTGCTGAAACAAAAATGTACTTGAATGAAACCTTAACCACATACAACAAAATCTCAAAGAGACGAGGTGGAACCCTACCTAGTTAGTTGCAGAAAATGTGTCCAGGTTGCACAGGTAGGAAGCGATCGCAGGATTGAACTCGAGGGCAGCGACGGTGAAAAATGCTAAATAGGTTGCAAAGGGGATCTCCAAAATCTTTTTTAAAATATAGAGAATGATTTAAACAATGTGGATTAGCCTTTTATTATCTTTGGCCAAATCACCATTAATGCGCGACGTACATAGTGTCAGTTGACAGATTAGGGTTTTTGCGCGACTTTTCATTAGCTCCATCTTGGCAGGAAAATTGGGTGTGATAGACTTGGTCACTAAAATATCTTTTTAATGCTATGACCATAGATTCAATGTTATGCTATTTGTGGGACTTTGAGGCTCTTTGGACTTGTGGGGATTTTGGTATCCTCTGACTTAATCAATAATCAAACAATATAGTGCAAGTTGGAGACAATTGATTTAACTGCAAAAGTCTGTCGGGAGGGAAACTAGTGCTAGAGTCGGCAATGAAGGGTTTTGACACAAAGTCAGTTGGGAGGTAAATCAGTGCAAAGGGCTATTCAAAACCACTAGAAGAGATACAAAGATCTAACTTATCAAACTTTTGAAATGATTTTCAACATCATCATTCAAACATGGTAGAAATGTACTTTGACCACTTGACACTCTAGACCAAATTTTAAAGAGGGGGTCCTTGTTTTTTTGAAATGAAGCATGTGTGCGAGGCACAACATACCCTTTATCTTGGAGAATGGTTTGGAACTTTCAAAGTTTCCAAAAGAGCTAAAAATAGTGACACTATTTTTAGTAAGTCCTTTGATTGAGCTCAGATTGACCTATATTTTTTTCTAGAAGGTGCAGAAAAACTAAGTGAATATCTCGGATGCGTTTTGTCTCAAGATGATATCTAGATCGCGAGATATTAAAGTTTCTATTTTTTGAAATTGCCAAAAAAAGTTTTAAACTCAATTACCAGAATTGAAACTTGTCTAAACATCCTAAAAATTGTCATAACTAGCGTAGCCAGTTATAGGGTGATAGATCTCTTTATGATATTTCCAATGCATCAAATGGTTTGTCAATCAGAACCCAGATCAAAAGTTATGGCCTTCGGAAGTTGGACATTTTATTTTTTGGAAATGTAAAAATGTGTCAGACACATAAAAGAGCTATAAAGGGGAGAGTTACACATGTTGGTGTGTGGTTTGACACATCACAAGGCATCTTTGATTGGAGATAATTTGGGTGCCACTTTATGGGTGGTTTTGGCTCATGGTTTTGTAATTACTAGTAACGGTTTACTGTATTGCATCTCCTATATATCAGGATCTAGAGATGGAGGTTGTGTGTAAGAATCTTATAGATGTCGAATTACCTCCTAGATCTTTGGTTGGATATACTCTTGTAAAAGTTTGATCTGCAAGTATATTGTAATCTTCGTGATTCCTAAATAATATATTCGGCAACTTTGGAGTGTGGGGTTTTTTACCTGAAAGTGTTTTCCCTATGTATATCTTGTGTTGTGAGTTTTGTGTTTGCATTTGGAAGTTGTTATTATCTTTCTGTTAATGTGCATCTTAATTTGTAATTGTAAAAGTAAAAATTGGCATAAGGCTTTCCTCACTAGATCAGTGTAGGAAGCATTTCCGCATACCTTGTTTCATTTCAGTTGGTATCAGAGCCTGATCACCTTTGGTTCTAGTTGTTGGGTAGAGGGTTTTTTGAGCCGATCTTTATTTGAGTGGGAGCTTGTGCAGAGGATTTTGAAATCTTTGTTGCAGGTAAGAGATGACAAACACATCTGTAAGGTTTGAGATAGAGAAGTTTAATGCCAGTAATTTCGAGTTGTGGAAACTCAAAATGGAGGACATGCTTGTAGATTGGGATTTATGGGAAGTCGTATCTGGTACGAAACCAATGGCAATGTATCAAGAAAATTGGGATCTCAAAGATTGAAAAGCTAAGGGTTTGATAAGACTCTGTTTGGCTGATTTAGTGCTCCTGAATATCCATGAAGAGAAGATTACAAAGGAACTTTGGAAGAAGCTTGGAGATGTTCATCAGGCTAAATCCCTGGTGAACAAGTTATTCTTGCAAAAGAAATTGTATTCTCTGAGGATGGAAGATGGAGGATCTGTTGCTGATCACTTGAATACATTCAATATGCTTGTTGTCTAGTTGACTTATGTTGGTGTGAAGATGGAGGAGGAGAATCGATGTATGAAATTACTGTGTTCCTTACCAGATTCATGGGACCACCTTATTATGGCCATTGGGAGTACCACTACCACCTTCAAGCTGGATGAAGTGGTTTCTTTGCTGTTGTCTGAAGAGATGGGGAGAAAGTCTTCTGAATCAGCTAAGGAGGCTCTTGTGGTTCGTGGTAGATCTAAAGAGAAGGGAGAGAAAAAGGATAAAAAGAAGGAAGAAAAAGGAAGATCCAAATCCCATGGAAGATCTAAGTCTCTTGGAAATTGCAAGGCCCTGTGTTGGAATTGCAGCAAACTTGGTCACTTCCGCAAGGAATGCAAGAAGGAGAAAAGAAAAAGAAGAAGAATTATGATTTAGATTCTGAAAAGTCCTCTCAGGATGAAGGAGAAGCATTTGTCATTGCCTTGGAAATGCATGCATTCAAGAATGTGTGGCTTATTGACTCTGGTGCATCTTTTCACATGACCTCGCATCAGGGCTGGTTTTCGAAGTATGAAAAATATGATGGTGGAAAAGTGTACTTGGGTGATGATTCTCACCTGGATATTGTTGGCCATGCAAGAGTCTTGATTTGATTCCTTGATGGATGAGTAAAGGGAATCAATGGTGTTCTGGATATCCTTGGTTTGACAAGGAACCTTCTTTCTGTAAGTAAATTGAATGATGTGGGTGTGCAGGTTGTTTTCTCAAATGGAGGATACAAGATGACTAGAGGATCTATGTGTTGGCTAAGGGTGTTCACATTGGTACTATGTTTTTGATTGATGCATGTGTAGTTCAGTGCAATAGTGCCTCTATTTTGAAGAAGAGAGTTTCAGAGTCTTCATCCTCACCATTGGAACCAGCAGAAAAGAAAATTGTTGCATCTACTACTGATGGTCATGCTTTCTGGGTACCTAAGGGTGCTCATTCTATGGAGATGAAACTTCCAGCTGAGAAGACAATGTTATGGCATCAAAGGCTTGGTCACATTGGTGAAAAGGGTTTAAGGACCCCGAAGAATAAAAATCTTGTTGAGGGTATGAATGATTGTAACCTTGAGTTTGATTTCTGTGAACATTGCATTTATTGAAGACAAAACCATGTTCAGTTTTATTCCAGTTCTCACAAATCTTCTGAGGTTTTGGACTTGATTCATTCTGATGTGTTTGGTCTTGTTAATGTTTCTTCAATTTCAAAATTTGTTTACTTTGTTTCATTCATTAACAATTACCGTAGAAGGACATGGGTGTATTTCCTTAGAAGTAAATATAAAGTCTTTAATAGATTCAAAGATTTCAAAGCTCTTGTAGAGAATCAAAAGGATAGAAAGATTAAGTGTTTGAGGACTTACAATGGTGGTGAGTTCTGTTCAGCAGATTTCAACAAGTTCTATAAAGAACAGGGGATTGAGAGGCAGAAGACAACTCTGTATACCCCTCAGAAGAATGGAGTTGCAAAAAGGATGAATAAAATGTTGATGGAGAGGGCAAGGAGTATGCTAAGTGGAGCTAGTCTTGAACAAAAGTTCTGGGTTGAAGCTATTGCTATCGCTTGTTACCTGGTAAATAGGTCTCCTACACTAGCACTCGTTGATAAGACACCTATGGATGTATGTTCTAGTAAAAAGCCCTCATTAAGACACATTTGAGCATTTGGTTGTGAGGCATATGCACATGTACCTAAGGTGAAGAGGTCTAAGTTGGAGAACAAGGCTGTAAAGTGTATCTTCATCAGTTATGGCATTGGTGTGAAAGGGTACAAGCTTTGGGATTTAGTAGTTGAGAGAGTTTTGTATAGCAGAAACATGATCTTCAGAGAGCTCAATCCTTCTTCTGTTGTCTTGCAGCCAGACAAAGAAGAGAAGAAAGATGATGTGGTTCAATTTCCTTCCACCCCTAAGAAAGTTGAACTAAAAACATCTATTGGACTTGATAATGAGGAGAGCTCTAGTAGCTTTGAAAGTTTAGATGAAGATGAAGAACCTCAACCTCAACCTTTGAGGAGGTCCACGTGTATAAGGGAACAACTTGATAGGTTTGGTTATTCATTGCATGATTCTAGTTATATTTTTGCTTTGATTTCTAACACTGATGAGCCTAGATTGTGAAAGAGGCTATGGGTATGAAAGATGCAGGTTCCTGGAAGGAGGCCATGGAGGAGGAGATGGCTTCTTTGGAAAAGAATAATACTTGGGACTTGGTACCTTTGCCTGAATGATCAAAACTTGTTGGATGCAAATGGGTGTTCAAAAAGAAATTTGGTGTAGATGGCAGTGTTGAGAAATATAATGCTAGATTTGTTGTGAAGGGGTATTCTTAGGTGGAGGGAATCAACTATGGTGAGATTTTATCTCCCATTGCAAAGTTGACATCTATTCGGTTCATGTTATCTCTTATAGTAGTGTATGATTTAGAAGTGGAACAGATGGATGTGAAGACAACATTCCTTCATGGTGACTTGGAGGAGGATATCTATATGTCACAACTAGAGCACTACATGGTGAAAGGTAAATAAAATTTGTTTTGCAAGTTGAAAAAGTCTTTGTATGGTTTGAAACAGTCTCCTAGGATGTGGTACCAGAAGTTTGATGCCTTTGTGTTGAGTATTGGATTTTAGAGATTGAAATTAGATCATTGTGTTTACTACAAGTTTGACAATGATCGCATTCTCATTATTTCATTGTATGTTGATGATATGTTACTAATTGGAAATGGTAAACGTTTGATTTTTGATTTGAAGTCTCAATTGTTAGCACCGTTTGAGATGAAAAATCTAGGGGCAGCTTGGTACATTCTGGGAATGGAAATCAGAAGAGATAGAGAAAAAATAAAACTTTGGTTAGGCCAGAGTAAGTATGTTAACACTGTGTTGGAGAGATTCAGCATGATGGATTGTAGACCTTTGACTGTTCCTGTTACAATGGGGATAAAGTTATCTATTGAAGATTGTCCAAAGTCTCCTTCTGAGACTGAGGATATGAGCAGAGTTCCTTATGCTAGTGTAGTTGGCAGTTTGATGTATGTGATGGTCTGCACAAGACTAGACATTGCCCAAGCAATGGGAGTCCTTAGTCAATTTATTGCTAATCCTGGACAGGTACATTTAAATGTAGTGAAGAGAGTGTTTAGATATTTGCCTGGGGTACTTCTAAGTTTTCCTTATGTTATCATGGTTATCCTACAAAACCTTGACATTCACTTTGTATTCGTGGATTTGTTGATTTAGTTTGGGTAGGTGACATTGACAACAGGAGATCCACTAGTGCTTATGTGTTCACTATGTTTGGTGGTGGTATTAGTTGGATGAGTAAGTAGATACCTGTGGTTTCTTTGTCCACTACTGAAGCTGAGTACATGGTAGAAACTCATGCTTGTAAAGAAGTCATTTGGCTTAAGAGATTATGTTCTGATGTTGGGTTTGATGCATGGAAGATTACTATTTGTTGTGACAGTCAAAGTGCCATATGTTTGGTGAAGAATCCTACTTTCTATGCAAGGACTAAGCATATTGATGTCCAGTACCATTTTGTTTGTGACATGGTAGAGGATGGGTTCAAGTAAACTTAGAAAAAGTTGAAACTTTGATGAATGTTGTAGATTCCTTGACAAAACCTGTGTGCATAGATAAGTTCAGATGGCGTTCAGAGTCTATGGGCCTCACAGCCCCTAGCAATTAAATCATGGTGTTGACACTCCCTTTGCTCTTGCAAGGTGTTTAATAAGTGGGAGAATGTTAGGAAAAGTGTCTCAACCTTGCAACCTTGAAAGGTTACTATTATTCCTAGTTTTGGTCTTTTTGAATACCCTTTATCTTGGAGAATGGTCTGGAACTTTCAAAGTTTCCAAAAGTTTCCAAAAGAGCTAAAAATAACAAGACTTACTATTTTTAGTAAGTCCTTCAATTGAGCTTGGATTGATCTGAAATTTTTTCCAGAAGCTACAAAACAACTAAGTGAACATCTCGGGTGAGTTTCGTCTCAAGATCATATCTGGATCGCGAGATATTAAAGTTTTTATTTTTTAAAACTGCCAAAAAGAAATTTTGAACTCAATTACTAGAATCAAAACTTCTCTAAATGTCTCAAAAATTGTCATAACTAGTGTAGCTAGTTATAGGGTAATAGATCTCTTTACAAGCTTTCTGATGCATCAAACAATTCATCAATCGAACACCCAGATCAAAAGTTATGGCCTCTAGAAGTTGGACCTTCTATTTTTGGGAAATGTAAAAATGTGTTGGACACATACACTACAATAGAACAGGCCATTAGTGCCTAAAATAGCACTAGATTTTAGTGCAATTGAGCTCAGAAATTGGACACTTTGTCCAGTGCAAAACTCGACACAATTTTGCATGCTTACTTTAGCACCATAATGGAACAGCTGGATTTGGCACTAGATTTAGTGCTGACTTTGGTGCCAACTTTAGCACCATAATGGAATGGCCAGATTTGGCACTAGATTTAGCACTAAATTTTACACCCAATTTGGCTTCCAATTTTGCTTCTAGTTTGGCTTCCAGGTTTTCTTCTTGTTTTTCTTCCATTTTTGCATCTAGTGTTGCTTCCAATTTTTCTTCCAGATTTGCTTCCAATTTAGCACCAGATTTGGCACTCAATTTTTGTTCCAATTTGGCTTTTGATTTTGCTTCTTGTGTTGCTTCTAGTTTGCTTCCAATTTTGCTTTGGGTTTTGCTTCCAGGTTTGCTTCTAATTATGCTTCCCATTTTGCTTCCCATTTTGCTTCCAGATTTGCTTCCCATTTTGCTTCTAGATTTGCTTCCCATTTAGCACCAGATTTGGCTTCCAATTTTGCTTCTTGTGTTGCTTCCAAGTTTGCTTCTAGTTTGGCTTCTGGTTTTACTTCTAGTTTTGCTTCAATTTTTTCTTCCAGTTTTGCTTCCCATTTTCCTTCCAGATTTGCTTCCAATTTAGCACCAGATTTGGCTTCCACTTTGGCTTCTAATTTTTCTTCTAGTTTGGCTTCTTGTGTTGCTTCTAGTTTTGCTTCCAGTTTTGCTTCCGGTTTTGCTTCCAGGTTTTCTTCCAATGTTGCTTCCGATTTTGCTTCCAAGTTTGCTTCTAGATTTGATTCCATTTTTGCTTCCAATTTAGCGCCAGATTTGGCACCCAATTTAGCTTCTAGTTTTGCTTCCATGTCTACTCCCATTTTTGCTTCTAGTCTTGCTCTCAGTCGTGCTTCGTATTTTTCTTCTTGTATGGCACCTAAAATAGCTTCTTTTTTGGCTTCCTAATTGATGCCAAGTTTTGCTTCCATTATGACCTCCTTTGTTGCTTTGGGTTTTGCTTCCAATTTAACAGGATAATTATATAAAAAATAAGATAATTATTATAAAATAACAAGATAATTACTATAACATGATCATCATCTATAATTAAAACAAGTAAGTCAAATATCTATAATTTAATTGAATTTTACAACATCCATCTTGCAGTAAATTAAAATCATCATACGCAATAAATATCCATCCAAAAATCATTGACCACTTTCAATATATATAAATTGAGAAGTCAATACTGATAAGATCATCTTCATATATAACTAAAACAAGTGAAAGTCATATATCCTAGTAGATCAATAACATGTCAAAATGATACATGTCCAACACTCGACATAAGTCAAAATGATACATGTACAAATGATATAAGTAAAAATGATAAATTATGTAACTCAAAATGATACAAGTCAAGATGATACATGTCCAAATGATATAAGTCAAATTGATATGTGTGAAAATGATACCACTCAATAATATGGTACTGCATGCCGTGAAAATGATACATATGATAGTAACCATGAAAAGAGGCATCATAACAATATATCAACAATGATCCATGATGCAGTCTATATGATCATGAATGTCACTGGCTACTACCAACAACTACCTCATCATCATCATTACCATCGTGATCATCATCATGATCATCATCGTCATTGGCCTCATTGTCTTCTGTATCTACATCATCATCATCCTCTGCCATGTGATCTGTACCAGAACAAATATAATTTGGATCTATATCATCAGGATCATCTTCATCTTCTGGAAGACCCATGGTTTGCAGAAAAGAAAATTTGAAATGAAAAGTTATTATTTATTTCATGTAATAATTTATTTTTTCTATTATATAACTAATATTCCAACATATGAAATGAAACCATAATCATATTACATCATATCAAAGTGCACATACCATAATAAAATTTCAAAAACGTTATAGCTAATATGTCATTCCAATGATGTAAAACATGCAACAATTCTAATAAACGTTACTAAAGATCATAAAAAAAATTGTTATACAAATTAACTATCAACTGTAAATTATATTACATAACCTTAAGTGCCACAAAGTGCATGGTCAATGTATGTTCCTTTATCTAATAACCTGCATTAGACAGAAACATTAAAGAGTTTTTAAGTAGCAGTTGATTAAATTTTCTTACATGTCATTAATGAATGCACAATTTTTTTTTCAATAATTATTTATCTTAAGGTTTATGAGTAACCTTAAGATAAAGGTCTAATAGTTGTTCCATGGGGCATGTTTAACAAACCAAATACAATTGTCAACTTTTCACCATGGTGGTAGAGAAATAATTCTTTTTCTGATCCTTCCACAACATTAAGTAAATTCTTGAATCTAGAAAATACTTGCCGCCTTCATCTTCCAAGCCAATTTCTCCAACTTTGCATAGGTCTCCTTTGTCTATGGATGTGATCTATCTCCTACAAAAAAAAGCATGTACCATTTTATGCCATTCAATCAAACTGCATCCGAGCATTTTTTTAATTCCTCTATCTTTCATCAATCTCCTTACCTCACCACACCTGCGCACCTGTGGATAGATGTTTGAGAGAAGAACATAAGTTCTGTAGCATTTTTAGGATCCAAATCAAAAAGTAGTGTTGTTGTTAATATTCCTAAGCCTATATTCATATGTGATCTATAGGCACCAAGAAAACACATGCATACAACCAGCATAGATTTAACAGGTATCTTAATGATAAAGTTTAGGGTGTCTTCAAGATAGCCAACAACAGCAAGGAGGTCAACCATGCACGTAAACAGAGAGGCCCTAGTTAGCAGGTTGTATGGGGAGAAGGATGCTTCTCATTTTCAAGAATCCTAAGTCTCATTGCTACATATGTTGCTTAAAGAAGGGCCAATTTTAAACTAGGTAGTTTTTTTGCCACTCACTTTGTGCAATGAAATGATGAGAGTCGAGTCTCCTTATATCACTATAGACTTGCATACAACAACCTCCAATACAGTAACACCATACAATGCAAACTTAACTTTATGGTACCTTAGCCCAGATATGATGCTACAGAAATCTGAAGGTACCTCTTACTAAAGATGTCATGGCAGAGACCAGATACCACTGTACAATATATATCACATCTACAGTAACAATTTCCTTCCAAATGTAGGGTTACAGTCTATGATTAACATGCATATACCTTTCTAATGTTTACAAGATAATTCCTTAGTCAACACCATACTAGTGTCCACAAGATGTTTCCATAGTTAAAATAAAAAATTAATGCTAATTTGCAAACAATAAGCAAGCCTTCAGAGAGCTTAAAGTTTCCATTTACATCCATCCACAATAACTTAATCGACCCTTAGCATTTTATGGACAATGAAACAGAAGGTCCTATATTCCATTTATGAGTCCTCTATCCAAATGATGCAGTGATCACAAGTACATAATATCTACTATTTTGTGGGTAGTGCTCAGACATTCAAACACAGGGAAGTCCATACTAAGATAAATTTGTTCACAAACAGTCTCCAATTTAATAAATACTAGATTGAAATCACATTTCTAATTTAGTGCAAGTCATTACAATGAACTCAAAGGTCATTATCATCAAATGAATGCCTTCACAATAGACTGTTCTAGTTACAAGTACAATACAACTATTGCAATGATACACAACTGCATGCAATTGACAAAACCCATTCTTTCCAAGAGTCAACTGGTAATCAAATACAATCATGTAGTGTTGTTTCAACATTGTATTCCATTGTGGCTTCAGTAATGCAAACCTCATAACCTTGGAGGGAGTGTTGGGGGGCAAGTTGACATGAACCAAGGATCCAAAACCATCCCAAAAGCCCACCTAGGAGTGACATTATTAATCCCAAGAAGACCTCACATCCACAAGTGAGGGATTAGACATTTATAGGTGAAATACCAACACCATTAGGGTTTATAACCATGTCAAAAAAGATAACCATGAACTAGGCGAAGTTTCCTCAAGACTCATGGTATGTTGCAATGATAGCATTCTAGCAATTCTAGCCATGGTTTGAAACTCCACCTCAAACTATGAACAAATTAATGTAGAATCCTTCATGATAGAATTCCAAAACACAATAACCAATAGTTTGCCATAGTTTGTAAGTCCCATGATCTTAAGTCTGAACTCTCACAGTTAACAATATTTTCCTCATCCAAACCCTTTAGCATAGGCTTTCACAAGACCACATATAGGTACACAAGTTAAAGGAAATGTTTCACCAAAATGGTCAGTGTAATTTTACAAGAATGGATGATAGGGAGATTTACTTGAAAGAAAGGTTAGCTTAGTTGAAGAAGACCAGTTGGCGATTTGAATCTTAGTCTCCAACCCAAATAGAAAGATGCTCAGCCAACATGATGAGCACACCCAAAGTCTCCCTTCCTCTAAATTACTTATAATCCAACCATCAACCTTCCTTCCTTGACCCCAAGGAAAAAAGAAGAATTCACCCCCAAAATGGTTCCCCACTCCTTCCTTTTCTCCCTCACATACCCCAAAACCAAGCACATTAAATACTAGTACTTCCCAAAGCTGTTATGGTAGAGGAGAGTTAATGCCTACTGCCAATGATGGCTCCTTCTCAACAAAAAAATGTGCATATTAAAATTTAAATGACCACTATTATATTTCAAAGGTTTGAAATATAACCAACAACGTAACTGTAATGCATGCCCCCCTTTAAGTCTTATAATAAAAAGGTTAGGAAACAAAGACTTGAGATAAACCCTTTGGTCTGTTCACTTAGGAGACCACCTAAAAACTCAATAATAACTACATCCACATGATAAACAAGAATGACAAGCGACCTATGAATAACAATCCACTTGAGTCAAAAAGACAAGAAGACCAATAGAAACCAAACACAACAAATAGAGTACGACTGTAACTGTTTGTCTCAATTATCACTCTATAACATCTTCAAAGATTATTGAAACTCAACACAAGAAATGCAAATTGACATATTAACACAACAATATCCAACTAAGTTATTGAAAATTAACTATTGATACCTCATTCTCCATCCAGATTACAAAATCGGTCCACTTTTTGCTTTGTGACATTTCCTTTTCAAATTGTGTTGGTTGCTGGCCATATTTCTCCTCCTATCAAAACATGGCACATGGACTAGTTAAACTAATTAATATGCAATCATTTACTTTTTCCTAGGGAATAAAAAAATATCATTTAACATATTAAATATACTTAAAATGTATAGATCAAGGCCTGTAAACCTTTTTGGCCACTGTGATGAGTGGCACAAAGTTTGTTAAGCCTAGCCTTGGAGTCCTTGTCCTAAAACATATACTAATTCAATTTAGGTAAAGCACAAATAAAATTTTAAAATCATTTAATAAATTTGATATAATCCTATGAGTAAATTCAAATACTTGCATACTCTCCTCACCGGAATTCCTCTGTGCATCGGACTTCTCATATGCTTTTACAAGCCCTTTCCATACTTTGAGATTACATCAATTGGCCTTTTTTTTGAGCCTTTGCTCAGGAGGGATTTTTTTTATCTTTTTTGTTTGGTTGCACCTAAATCTCTTGCAATTTTGAGACATTCGTAGATTTATTTTCTTTATAGACCAACCTATGCCAAATTCAGTCTCCATGTCTTGGATAACTTCTTTTTGCAGGTGCATGGGTATCTTTGAGAATGGCAAATGTAGATGGTCTTTGAACCATTGAAGGCATGATTCCTTCAACCTATTCACAAACATTTTTCCAGCATCTATCATTCGGACTTCCCCTAAAACCACATCATATTCTATCTTGGTATCGTAGCTAACAATGCAAGATGCAAAACATGGCATGGTGGTCGAAGAAGTCTGTGTCCCAGGAGTGTCTGGGACATTGGAAGCCTCTACTCCCTGTTCCACATTCTTAGAGGTTATTGTTATTGATTTCCTCCTAGATCTTTTGCCCGATCCAAGACTGGTTGGGGAATCAATTGATTCCCCTTGACACTATTGATTTGGGTGCAATGTTTTAGGGGCTTTACTAGATCATTTTTCTATGTATCTGGCAAGCATTGTCAAGTCAACACCATCCAATTTATTCACTGCGTCTACCCCCATTATGGAAGCTAATGCCTCTTTATCTTTGTTAGTCTCATGTCCTTATATATATATATAATAATTTTTTTTTTTTAAATTTAGAAATAGAAAACTAAATACTAAAAATAAAAGAAACAATGGAAACATTTACAAATCTATAAATTGACAGTGAATTACCTGATTGTGGCCAGAGTTTACTCCCTTCCCTCTATTGCTTGACATTTTGAGGTGACCTAGGGCAAATTATTTTCATCTAGTCTATGGAGGCAGTCGTAGCCAGGTATGAATTAACAGCGTGCTTGACCAATCGTAGCCAAAAACAAATATGTAGCCAAAAACAAAACTTAACAGATTATATTTTGGGTATGATGTACAGAGAGACCTTATTCGACAGGCCTTCTAAAAATGGTAAATGCAAGTTACACTACAAGGATAATTAACAACATTACTACTTAAATTTACCCTAAAGCGTGAGTACATCTTAGAAAAACTTTCTTTGAGCTAAAAATTATATCAAAATTGATAAAAACCTAGGTCAAGAGTTAACTTACTTGCTAAAAGGCAGACGAACAAGCTTGATTGAATGGATGAGGTAGTGAAACCCCAAATTTAGCAGCTAGCTAAAGCAATTTTTTATCTTTTGGATGTGTAGAACCAAAAATAAATAAAATACAAATTCACAGATCTGTTGTCGAAACTTTTCAGTAACTTCTGTTTTCGACATAATAAAGTCGTCGCTTCGCAGGAAACCTAAAACAGAGGCAGAGTACACTGTGTTGTGGGCTTAAATGTATTAACTTATTTGTGTTATTTTTGTGTGGTTTGTTTTAACGTTGGCGTGAATTTTAAATTTTTTTGGATTCATTAGCCAGTGCTAAAGTCGGTGTTTCTAACTCTGACTTTTACACCAATTTTTAGCCCTAAATGTAATCTCTTTGGGATGCCAAAACTAGTGCCAAGTGTGCCTAATTTAGTGCCATCATCATCCATCTCCTAAGCAAACATCTCCATTGCACCCTACACCACCTCTGCATCACAACTTTAACTTTTATGGGGATGTGTGTAACCATTGGTTATGGTTCCCTTCCATTCTGCAATAAATCTACCATCATTCATCCACTATCCTACATACCCTCCACATACCATCCCTATGGTCCATGCTTTGACATAAGTTTGACATAATCCACATCATAATCCACTATTTTCCCTACATAATCAACATCATAATCCACTTTTCTCCCCTCTAGAATCCATGTCATAATCCACTATCTGCCTAATCCATTTGCCTTCAATGTATCCCTTACCAACATCGATGAGGGCACTCAACATGGTCCATGCACGAGGACATCATTCTCTAATGGGACTATAACCTTTTAGTGCAGTGTAATGCAACCTTCAACTCTCAACCCTAAATACTATACCTTAAACCCTAATCCCTCAACCGTAAATGCTATCCCTAAAGCCTGAAGCCTCAACCCTTAAACCTTAAACCCTAAACCCTATCCATGAACCCTCAACCCTAAACACTATACCTTAAACTCTAATGCCTCAACACTAAACCCTAAACTCTCAACCCTAAACACTATATCTTAAACTCTAATCCCTTAACACTAAGTTTTACCCTAATCCCTCAACCCTCAACCCTAATCTTAAAGCTAAACTTAAATCTTCCACTCATTCCACCATCCCCAAGGGATCCAGAAATGTAAAATTAGATGCCTCTACTGACAAATCCAAACATCCTAAGGGTCATCATGCCTCAGGACATAAAAACAAAGAGTCAAAGAAAAATCAATCCAAAAAGTTATCCAAGCCCATACCTCCACAAGCAAAGTCCAAAACTAAAATGGTATGGGTACCTAAGCAACAAGAAATCAAATTAAATGAGGCATCTACCTCTATAAAATCCCAACCATCTACTCCCATCTCAAATTCCCATTCCCCTCAAAAGTGTCAAAACATTCCATCCCACAAGCAAAACAAAAGTAATAAAATGCCTAAGTCTATGTGGGTTCCTAAAACCCTTCATCATCCATCTCCTAAGAAAACATCTCCATTGCATCCTACACCACCTCCACATCACAAGCTTCAACTTTTATGGGGATGTATGCAACCATTGGTTATGGTTCCCTTCCATTCTGCAATAAATCTGCCATCATTCATCCACTATCATACATACCCTCCACATACCATCCCTATGGTCCATGCTTTGGCATAAGTCTGACACAATCCACATCATAATCCACTTTTCTCCCCTCTAGAATCCACGTCATAATCGACTGTCTACCTAATCCATTTTCCTTCCATGTATCCCTTACCAACATCGATGAGGGCACTCGACATGGTCCATGCGTGAGGACATCATTATCTAATGGGACTATAACCTTTCAGTGTAGCGTAATGCAACGTTCAACCCTCAATCCTAAACACTATACCTTAAACCCTAATCCCTCCACCCTAATCCCTCAACCATAAACACTATCCCTAAAGCCTGAAGCCTCAAACCTTAAACCTTAAACCCTAAACCCTATCGCTAAACCCTCAACCCTAAACACTATACCTTAAATTCTAATCTCTCAACACTAAACCCTAAACCCTCAACCCTAAACACTATATCTTAAATTCAAATCCCTCAACACTAAACCCTAATCCCTCAACCCTCAACCCTAATCTTAAAGCTAAACTTAAAGCTTCCACTCATTCCACCATCCCCAAGGGATCAAAAAATGCAAAATTAGATGCCTCTACTGATAAAGCCAAACATCCTAAGGGTCCTCATGCCTCAACACATAAAAAAAAAAGAGTCAAAGAATAATCAATCCAAAAAGTTATCCAAGTCCATACCTCCACAAGCAAAGTCCAAAACCAAAATGGTACGGGTACCTAAGCAACAAGAAATCAAGTTAAATGAGGCATCTACCTCTAAAAAATCCCAACCATCTACTCCCATCTCAAATTCCCATTCTTCAAAAAAGTGTCAAAACATTCCATCCCACAAGAAAAACAAAAGTAATAAAATGCCTAAGTCTATGTGGGTTCCTAAAGCTCTTCATCATCCATCTCCTAAGCAAACATCTCCATTGTACCCTACACCACCTCCGCATCACAAGCTTCAACTTTTATGGGGATGTCTGCAACCATTAGTTATGGTTCCCTTCCATTCAACAATAAATCTACCATCATTCATCCACTATCCTACATACCCTCCACATACCATCCCTATGGTCCATGCTTTGGCATAAGTCTGACATAATCTACATCATAATCCACTTTTCTCCCCTCTAGAATCCAGGTCATAATTCACTATCTGCCTAATCCATTTTCCTTCCATGTATCCCTTACCAACATCGATGAGGGCAGTCAACATGGTCCATTAGCGAGGACATCATTCTCTAATGGGATTTGTTGACCTATTTTTCTCTGTCCAAAGTTAAATAGTTCACCTTGTATTTTCCTTGAAAATCCTTTAGAAAATGACCCAAAAGGGCTTAAAACCTTCAAATACTCATGCTATACCTTGTTAAGAATCCCAAAATCTTTCCTGAAGAATCCTTGCAGAAAACCTAGAAAAACCCAGAAAGCTTTTGTCTTCAAGTGCCTTCCATTGCAACTATTTCTTAGTTTTATACTTAGTCATTTTATATGCATATGCAATTGTATGTTTCTTTGTATGTATGTTTGCATTGTATGTTCATATATACAATCGCACATACAAAGGAAAAGATACAAGGGGAAGATGCAAAGAATATACATTGGCAATATACAAGGGAGGAAACAAAGGGTCATCGGCCAGACTGCCCATATCGGCAACTCAGCTAAAGGTTCCCCTGATGGCCGATGCAATATACAAAGAAATGATACAAGGGGATCATCACCGAGACAAGCCTCATTGGTAGCCAAGTCCAAGGTCTTTCTGATGCGCCGATGGCACATACAAAGGGAGAATACAAGGCAAAAGATACTAAGGGAGGAAACAAAGGTCATATCGCTGCGACAATACATATCACCGTCTCATTCCGTGGTCCCGCCGATAGGTTGATGAGTTTGTATGTTTGAATATACAAGGCAAATGTGCAAAGTCAATATACAATGGAAAAGATACAAAGGGTGGGGTCCACCAATCATATATATACAATTGTATGTTTGAACATACAATCAAACATACAAGGGAATATGCAATCTAGAGATGCAAAGCCCAGACCTGAAGGAATATACTTTCTGGTTGATAAAGGTAGAGGTCCGCTTGTATGTATGTTTTGCTTGTATATTCGCATTGTATATGTGATATACAAGGCTGATATACAAAGGGAAAACATACAAGTCAGGCCCGACTGGGAAGTCAAATGTGGCAAATTCAGTGGTGGGGTCTGTGGTTTGTATGTTAAGTGCATGTATATGCATATATACAAAAGGGGAAAGATACAAAGGTTGGACCTAGTGTCAATTTCAACTTGCTTCATAATCTTTTGAGTTCCTTATTGTATGTATATTTGTGATTGTATGTTTGCATATACAATCTAAAAAAGATACAAAGGGTTGCATACAATGGTTTTTGGCATGACAAAGTGCTTCGGCCGCTCTATTTTTAGTCATTTCAACGACCGATAAGGAGGATGCATTGTTCAGCGATGGGTCTCAAGGCTCAACTCAACGACCAATCAAGTGATGACACGTGGTAGGGGCATACATGTAAAAAGTGATGCAAAAGTAAAGGCCCATGATTCTATGTTGTAATTGTATCTTTACACATGCATTTGCACATACAAAGCATACATACAAATGGTGATACAATGGTCAGGATCAGTTTTGAATGTTGGCGATTGTATGAATATACATTTTGCACATACATGCATATGCAAAAGCACATACAAAGGATATCAGTGAGACCAATATGTATTGGCGGTTCAACTCATTTTCTCCCTGTCAGCCTGATACATACAAAGCAGTTTGCATATGAAGGCGAGATACAAGTGCAGTTTGACCATAGCTTTGACCGTGAATATCTTCCGCGTCTTGGCAAATTTTGACATGCTTCAAAAGGAAAACTTGCTTATTTTTGCCTCCTCTTTCACTTGGTGGGCTTTTGAGGGGAATATTCTCACTTTCAAATTTTGAATTTAGATTTGCATGCTCAATCGACTAGACGTTTCAGCAACCAATTTGAGATATGTAGATGCAGATATTTGTGGCATTTATGAGTGCAGATTGATGATTCAACAGCTTACATTGAAGACTCAAATATCTTCCATCTGCCCCTGTTCTAAATATTTTTATGCCATGAATTCTTACAGATGGACATCCCTTCAGACATAGATATTTTCCTATTACAACTAATGGGGTGAATCTATTGTAACCAACTTAGGTCATTTTTAAATGCTATATATGCATTGGGATGAGATGTAAAAAAGGGTTGGAAATTTTTTAGCATTCTGTCTTTTCTATTTCTAAATAGAACTTTCCTCTACTGTAACTATGCCTTCTTATTGAATATATGCAAGTTATTTTTACCTCATTTATTGATTTTTAGTTTAGTGTGAATCTGCATGTGATTGTCTATGAACATCTTTGTTCCTCTCAATCATTTTGTTTCTTATCTTTACTAGAATCATCTAAATCTGTGTATGTCTACTTACTATATCTGGTTGTGTTGTGCATTTTCTTAGTTCTGTGCAGATTCTTTTATTCAACTTTGTGAATCACCCCTTTATTTTCAAGTTTTTCTGTTTCATCTTTCATTTAAAAAAAAACTTTCCTTCTCCCTTTTCCTCTGCAAATTCAGTAGTTTTTAGGTGATAACTAGTTAAGGAAGCCAGCCTTCTCTGGAGGTCTGATCTCAATTCACAAGGTCCCACACTTCGAGATCATTCCCATGTTTCTCCAAATTGCTAAAGTTTTACAACTGCAGCAAGGGTGCAAATCTGAGAGACAACAATTTTTGGCATGCCTGGTGGGACAGTGGAATTAGAAAACATTCAAATACTACTTTTTATTGTTGGTTTTGATGTGTAGCCAGTAATTTTTAGACCTGTAAGAGGTTAAAACTTGCATATCTGGTGACTCATACTAAGGAAAGACAATTAGGTCAGTGTTGCTGTTACATTTTATTAGAAAAATACAAACTCAGAGTTTGAGTTCATTTGATTATTTGTAGCTATCTCTGCCTAAAAGACAGAGTAGAGCTGTGGTAAGAACTCTAGTTTCTAAAAGAATACAATCAACTCCACCAAGTTTCAGGCCAGTTGCACCTGTAGTCCCTGTACCGGCTCAAGCAAACCTACCTCTAGCTATTCTAATGGCAAGAAATCGGCCATTAGTGGCTTTTGATGGGGGTAGCCCATTGAATTTGATAGTGCATGACAACATACCCATGACAGCCTTGAAGAGTCTGCCCCTATTTCATAGGGGAGGATCAAACTACCCCAATTGAGCACATTAGAGACGTTAGGCCTTGGTGTTCATCATGTAACCCAAGAGAATGTAGCCATTAGGCTGCTGTCTGCCTCTTTTAAAGGAAAAAGTTTACAGTGGTTCAGGAGTTTACCAGTGCAAACCATTGCAACCTGGAATGATCTGGGTGATAAGTTAAACAAACAATTTCAAGATAAGTCTGATAACTTATCACTGGTTGAACAAATGACTACAATAAAGAGAGCTCCCCAGGAGCAAATGATGGATTTCAACTTCTGATTTTAGAAGACATGGGACATAATTCCTGCCATGGTAAGGCCTCCATCACAATATGCTTTTCTTTATTTTTTGAAAGCTTTTTAAATAGTGATATTTCAGTAATGATACAATCATTGGGAGGTACAAGTTTACTTGATGCATATGAATAGCTATTAGAGCAGAAAATAGCTTGATTCAGGCTGGGAAAATAGCATCTAGACCACCAATACCCATTTTTCTTGAGATTCAAGCTTCAATGCCCTTGCTAATCCCATATTTTGCCCCTTTAACTGCTACTGCAGCATTACCAAGTATTGCCAATTCTGAAAATGATGCTCCTAGCTCATCAAAAGAGTTAAGAGAGATTAAAAATAGCCAACAAAAAATAGAGAACATCCTGCAAACTTTTGGGAATGAGCTGGTAAACATCAAAAAGCAATAGTCCCAGAATAGACAGCCTTATCAACAACCTAGCCAAGGACAGTATCAGCCTTATCAAGGGCAAAATCAGCCATACCAGGCTAATAGGCCACCTTATCAAAGCAATTACCAGGGTACCAGGCAAAATGTGAAATAGAGGCCTTTCCATCCTTACAATCATGTACCCATTAATGCAGTTAGGGACCTTGTCCCTATTTAGAATAACCTTGTAGCTGAATATGAATGGTGTTTTCCATGCAATCAGCCACACAGTCAAGCAACCTATTTAAATGGGGTGATAAATCAGGCTCTAATGGTGTAAAATGTTGTAGTCTCACAGCTAAACACACCTAATGATGGGGCTATGCAACAACAGGAACAACCTTAGAATGATTCTGCCTTCATAAATTGGCAGGAAGGTGAATTTTGTGGTGTAAATAGAGATGATACCTCAGTTGCAGCAAATACAAGAGCTAAAAAGAGGGGTTATGAGGTAGATCAAACAACAAACAAAGGAAAAGGACATGTTGATGCTTCTACATCCCACATTCCCCATATTTTGCAAAGGAATACTTAAGCAACTGCAAGGGAACAACCTCATTTGCAGGCTAATATTATTGCTACAAAGTCACATCAGAAGGTAAATGTTACTCCACCTTTCGATATCATTCAAAATATGAAGAAGATGAATGTGACAATATCTATGTGGGATTCCCTAGCCATCCCAGGCTAAAAGGACATGCTGCAATCCACCTTGTCTGATTTAAAAGTGTCCAATGATGCAACTGTTGACCCAACTAGGGTTGTCCTTACCAATTCATCCCAGGACAACAGTAAACAGCCAACCAAAAGTGATAAACCACTCCCATTTTATGTGTCATTAATAATTAGAGACAAGTTAGTACATAACTACATGGTGGATACTGGTGCAAGTAGCTCTGTAATGCCAAAACAGATTGCAGGTCAAATAGGATTGAAATACTAGCCCTTGGAGAAGGGTGTACTCCAGCTAGATGGCATAGCTGTTAACACTGTAGGTGTGATAAAAGATCTAGGTCTCACTTTGCATACTTGACCAGATGTTTCTATTTCCCAAGAGGTGTTCATCATAGATTTGCCTCCTTATTTTGCCATGTGTTTGTCAAGAGAGTTCATAGCCAAGATAGGAGGATATTTATCCTTGGATTGGTCCCACATGTTTTTTAGGACTAGATATGGCACAAAAGTGACCCTAAAATCTGAATTACTTACCAAATATCACATAGAGCCTTATGTACAAAGTGTTGTTAATGCAAATTGCATTATTTCTAATAATCTTGAACTTGTTGCTGCTCAAGAGCTACAAGCTAAAAGTATACCAGAAGTACTGTTAAAAGAGTGGGCCTTGGAAAATATTGTTGATGATCCTGAGGGACACATTCAAGAAACTGTTATGGGGGTTTACATACTGCATGAACCTGAAACAACAATTCCAAACCTTGTGACAAATGCAGAACAACAAATAGAGCAGAAGGATGAGGTATGGAAAATGTACTTCGATGGCTCTAGGAATAGGAATGGATCTGGTGGTGGTGCAATGCTTGTATCTCCATAGGGTGACAAATATTATTCTGCTTTCCATTTTGCTTTTTCATGTACAAATAACACTGCTAAATATGAAGGGTTGATTCAAGGTTTGTAGTGGGCAAGAAAGAGGAAAATTGGTTGTTTGCAGGTGTATGGGAACATCGAACTCATTGTAAATCAAGTGGGAGGACTACATATTACAAAGAATGATGTTTTGAAATGCTATAAACATAGGGTATGGGATATGATTAAGGAGTTTAATGCTTTCAATCTAATCTCTATTCCAAGAAATCAGAACTATCATGCAGATAGGTTGGCTACAATTGGGGCTCAGTTTGATATCCCCAGTGATATTCAAAGAGAAAAGGTACAGCCTCATGTGAAGATAGTTGATAGGCCCTCTATTCCTAACAATAACATTCATTGGTAGGTTTTTGAGAGTGATGAGTAGATTCTGCGTTTCCTATTAGAAGAGGATGAGTTTTCTGTGATGAATCAGAGCAAACTCAAACAACAATATGAGGATGATCAAGTTGTTCAGTTAAGAATAAATAAGCTTCCCAGAGGGTTAGTAACCTTGGAATCCATTTTTTTGAGACTGATGATCAGCTAAGGAAGAGCAAAACTAGTATGCAGGTCAAAGAAGAACATTATGATGAGCTGGAAATTTTTAACGGTAAGCTTCTCAAAATTGGTAAAATCTGTTCACCTGAGGATAGGAGAGCCTTTATTGCTCTTTGTCAAGATTTTGAAGATGTGTTTGCTTGGGAATACTCAAACTTAAGGAAGTTTGACCCTCATATTGGCCAGCATACTATAGAGTTAGAACTAGGTACTAAACCTGTGAGGTAGAAACAAAGACCTTTAAATCCAAAACTTGAGCCTCTGATGATTAAATAATTAACCAAGATGATTGAGGGAAACATCATTTTTCCAATCAAGCATACTTCTTGGGTCTCCAACCTTGTCCTTGTGAGAAAAAGAATGGAGAGATTAGGCTGTGTGTTAACTTTAGAGACCTTAATAGAGCCTCCCTAAAAGACCACTACCCGCTGCCCTCAATGGAGCAAATTCTGTAAGTAGTGGCTGGTTCTGAAAGATTCTCCTTACTTGATGGATATTCCAGTTATAATCAAGTATTAGTCAAGGAGGAAGATCAGTTTAAAACTGATTTTACTATCAAATGGGGCACCATGGCCTACAAAAGGATGCCTTTCAGTCTGTCAAATGTTGGCTCTACTTTTCAGAGAGCTATGGCTATGGCTTTTAAGGGTTTTCTTTATAAATTGGTACTTATGTACCTTGATGACATCATAATTTTTTCTAAGGATGTAGCTGAACATTTGTTCCACTTGAGGCAAGTATTTGAGATATGTAAAGAGTTGGGGATATCTCTTAATCCTAAGAAATGCATTTTTGCTATGCCTGAAGGCAAGCTTTTAGGACACATTGTGTCAAAAGAGGGAGTTACCATTGATACAGAAAGAGTAAGAGCTATTCTTGAGCTGCCTTTACCCAGTCACAAGAAAGGACTGCAAAGCTTTATTGGCAAAATTAATTTTCTGCGAAGATTTATACCTGACATTGTAAATTTATTAAAGCCATTAACCTCTATACTAAAGAAAAATATAGTTTTCAGTTGGACAAAAGAGGCCAAACTCAGTTTTGAGTCTATAAAAGATGCGTTATTAGCTGCACCAACTCTAGTAAATCCTGATTTCTCAAAAGATTTTATTCTGTATGCTTATGGCGGTCTAGATACAATTTCTACAATTCTGCTACATCAGCAAAGTGAAGGCTTTGAGCAGCCAATTGCTTTCTTTAGCCAAGGACTAGAAGAGTATGAATAGAGGTATAGTTTTGTTGAGAAACATGTCCTTGTAGTGGTAAGGAGTCTCAAGAAGTTTAGGCATCTTATTTCTAACAATAAGATACATGTGATGGTTGCTCACCTTAGTGTGAAAGAGTTCCTATTAGGAAAGGATGTTAATGAGAAAAGGGCTGGTTGGATTACCGAAGTCATGGAATATGACGTAGATATCAAGATAACCAAGCTCATCAGAGGTAGAGGACTCAGTGACCAACTTGCTACTAGTTTTGAGAATGAAGTGGGAAAAGAGGTTGAGGTGCTTTTGACCATTGAGGATGTACATCATGATGATACAGCAGCAGTGGGCACAAGTTAGGTTAATAACATGACTCATTTTTTTGCAAACTGGTGAATGTCTAGCAGGTTTAAGTAGAACCAAGAGAAGGTATTTTAGACTGCAGTCTATTCCATATGTTTTAAGTAATGGCATCTTTTTCAGAAAGGATTTTACTAGTGTGTTGTTAAGATGCATTGATAATAATCAAACTGACAAGGCACTGCATGGGTTTCATGATGGAACAACAGGGGGTCATTTTGCCCCAAAGACTACTACTTGGAAAATAATGAGAGCTAGATATTACTGGCCCAGCTTATTCAAGGATGCCCATACATGGGCTAGAAAATGTGTAAAGTGTGCCATTTTTGCAGGAAAAGGAAGGATGCCAGCTTTACCTTTGCAGCTAATTCAAGTAGAATAACTCTTCATGAGATGGAGCATTGATTTTATAGGTCCCATTAACCCACCATCAAGTGCAGGCCCAGGTGGATACTTACAGCTATAGACTATTTCACAAGGTGGACTGAAGTAGTGGCTCTGAAGGAATCCAATGAGAATGTTGTTTTGAACTTTTATCATGATTTGGTATCCAGATTTGGAGTGCCTGAGTCAGTTATCTCAGACAATGCTTTAGCCTTCGTTGGATTGAAAATAACTGACTGGGTTGTGAAGAATGGAATCTATTTGAACACTTCATCGAATTATTACCCTCAGGGTAATGGTTTGGTTGAATCTACAAATAAGAAACTCATAAGGATTATCAAAAGATCAATGGAGGACAACCAGAGGACCTGGCACACCAATCTGAAATCTGCTTTATGGGTAGATAAAATAACTCCCAAGAGGTCTATTTGAAACTCTCCATATATGTTAGTTTATGGGAAAGAGGTAAGATTGCCTGTGTTTGTGGAGCTGCCAGCACTTGATATCATGAATCAACTACAGATGTTTGAAGAAGAAGACCATATGGCTATCATATATGCTCAAATTATGGAGCTTGAAGAGATCAAAGATAAATCCATGAAAGCTATGGAATATCATCAGCTTCAGACAAAAAGAAATTTTGATAAGAAGGCCACTCCTAGAATTTTTAGGGAGGGTGATTTGGTACTCAAATGGGATGAGTTGAAAAGCAGGCCAGGGAAGCACTCCAAGTTTGACAACATGTGGAGTGGCCTATTTATCATTACTGAATGCAAGGAGCACAATGCATTTCAGTTATCAAGTATGGATGGAGAAAATTTGCCTATCCCAGTCAATGGGATACACCTGAAGAGGTGTTTTGAGGTATGAGTTGCCTTGAAAATTAGTAGAGTAGGTTTCTTTCTTTCAATAAGTGCTATTGCACAATAGTTTAGATTCCTTTTTTATTTTCACTAAGTGTTGTCTAGCATAGTTAGAGGAGTTGCTTTTAGCATTTTGTTGTGGTTTTGGTCTTTCAATGTTCTTCATTACTGCTATGCTGAGTTACTAAGGGCATGATAGTTTGTCAAAGGTATATTTTAAGTCTCTATATGACTCTATGCCCAATGGATCCTTAAGACCACTGGTCTAATTGTTTAGTAGGCAAACATCTCATAGAAGTCACCAAAATGTTGACCTATTTTCCTCTGTCCAGAGTTAAATAGTTCACCTTGTATTTTCCTTGAAAATCCTTTAGAAAATGACCCAAAAGAGCTTAAACCCTTCAAATACTCATGCTATACATTGTCAAGAATCCCAAAATCTTTCTTGAAGAATCCTTGCAAAAAACCTAGAAAAATGCAGAAAACTTTTGTCTTCTAGTGCCTTCCATTGTAGATATTTCTTAGTTTTATACTTAGTCATTTTATATGCATATGCAATTGTATGTTTCTTTGTATGTATGTTTGCATTGTATGTTCATATATACAATCGCACATACAAAGCAAAAGATACAAGGGGAAGATGTAAAGAATATACATCGGTAATATACAAGGGAGGAAACAAAGGGTCATCAACCAGACTTCCCATATCGGCAACTCAGCTATAGGTTCCCCTGATGGCCGATGCAATATACAAAGAAATGATACAAGGAGATCATCGCCAAGACAAGCCTCATCAGTAGCCAAGTCCAAGGTCTTTTTGATGGGCCAATGTCACATACAAAGGGAGAATGCAAGGCAAAAGATACTAAGGGAGGAAACAAAGGTCATATCGCTGAGACAATACATATTGACGTCTCATTCCGTGGTCCCGCCGATATGCCAATGAGTTTGTATGTTTGAATATACAAGGTAGATGTGCAAAGTCAATATACAATGGAAAAGATACAAAGGGTGGGGTCCACCAATCGTATATATATACAATTGTATGTTTGAACATACAAGCAAACATACAAGGGAATATGCAATCCAGAGATGCAAAGCCCGGACCTGAAGGAATATACTTTCTGGTTGATAAAGGCAGAGGTCCGCTTGTATGTATGTTTTTCTTGTATATTCACATCGTATATGCGATATACAAGGCCAATATACAAAGGCAAAACATACAAGCTAGACGCGACTGGGAAGTCAAATGTGGCAAATTCAGTAGTGGGGTCCACGATTTGTATGTTAAGTGCATGTATATGCATATATACAAAAGGGGAAAGATACAAAGGCCGGACACGATGTCAATTTCAACTTGCTTCATAATCTTTTGAGTTCCATATTGTATGTATATTTGCAATTCTATGTTTGCATATACAATCCGATAAAGATACAAAGGGTCGCATACAATGGATTTTGGCATGACAAAGTGCATCGGCCACTCTGTTTTTAGTCATTCTGATGGTTGATAAGGAGGATGCATTGTTCAGCGATGGGTCTCAAGGCTCAACTCAGCGACCAATCAAGTGATGACATGTGGCAAGGGCATACATTGAAAAAGTGATGCAAAAGTAAAGGCCCGCGATTGTATGTTGTAATCGTATCATTACACATGCATTTGCACATACAAAGCATCCATACAAATGGTGATACAAAGGTCAGGATTGGTTTTGAATGTTGGCGATTGTATGAATATACATTTTGCACATACAGGGATGTGCAAAAGCACATACAAAGGATATCAGCGAGACCAATATGTATCAGGTGCTCAACTCATTTTCTCCTCGTTAGCTCGATACATACAAAGCAGTTTGCATATGAAGGCGAGATCCAAGTGTAGTTTGACCATAGGTTTGACCATGAATATCTTCTGCATCCTGGTGAATTTTGACATGCTTCAAAAGGCAAAAGTGCTTCTTTTTGCCTCCTCTGTCGCTTGGTGGGATCTTGAGGGGAATATTCTCACTTTCAAATTTTGAATCTAGATTTGCATGCTCAATTGACAAGATGTTTCAGCGACCAATTTGAGATATGCAGATGCAGATATTTGTGGCATTTATGAGTGCAGATTGATGATTCAATAGCTTACATTGAAGACTCAAATATCTTCCTTCTGCTCTTGTTCCAGATATTTTTATGTCATGAATTCTTGTAGATGGACATCCCTTCAGACATAGATATTTTCCTGTTACAGCTCATGGGGTGAATTTATTGTAACCGACTTAGGCCATTTGTAAATGCTATATATGCATTGGGATGAGATGTAAAAAAGGGTTGGAACTTTTTTAGCATTTTGTCTTTTCTGTTTCCAAACAGAACTTTCCTCTATTGTAACTATGCGTTCTTATTGAATATATGCAAGTTATTTTTAGCTCATTTACTGATTTTTAGTTTAGTGTGAATCTGCATGTGATTGTCTATGAACATCTTTATTCCTCTCAATCATTTTGTTTCTTACCTCTAATAGAATCATCTAAATCTGTGTATGTCTACTTGCTATATATGGTTGTGTTGTGCATTTTCTCTATTCTATGGAGATTCTTTTATTCAACTTGATGAATCACCCCTTTATTTTCAATTTTTTCTATTTCATCTTTCATTTTTAAAAAAACATTCCTTCTCCCTTTTCCTCTGCAAATTCAGTATTTTTTAGGTGATAACCAGATAAGGAAGCCGACCTTCTCCAGAGGTCTTATCTCAATTCGTAAGGTCCCACACTTTGAGATCATTCCCATGTTTCTCTAGATTGCTAAAGTTTTACAACTACAGCAAGGATGCAAATATGAGAGACAATAGTACTATAACCTGTCAGTGTAGCGTAATGCAAGCTTGAACCCTCAACCCTAAACACTATACCTTAAACCCTAATCCCTCAACCCTCAACCCTCAACCCTAATCTTAAAGCTAAACTTAAAGCTTCCACTCATTCCACCATCCTCAAGGGATCCAGAAATGCAAAATTAGATGCCTCTATTGATAAAGCCAAAAAATTACCATCATTCATCCACTATCCTACATACCCTCCACATACCATCCCTATGGTCCATGCTTTGGCATAAGTTCGACATAATCCACATCATAATCCACTAGTTTCCCTACATAATCCACTTTTCTCCCCTCTAGAATCCACGTCATAATCCACTATCTGCCTAATCCATTTGCATTCCATGTATCCCTTACCAACATCGATGAGGGCACTCGACATGGTCCATATGCGAGGACATCATTCTCTAATGAGACTATAACCTTTAATTGCAACGTAATGCAACCTTCAACCCTCAACCCTAAAAACTATACCTTAAACCCTAATCCCTCCACCCTAAACCCTAATCTCTCAACCATAAATGCTATCCCTAAAGCCTGAAGCCTCAACCCTTAAGCCTTAAACCCTCAACCCTATCCCTAAACCCTCAACCCTAAACACTAGACATTAAGCTCTAATCCCTCAACACTAAACCCTAAACCCTTAGCACTAAAAACTATACCTTATACTCTAATCCCTCAACACTAAACCCTAATCCCTCAACCCTAAATCCTAATCCCTTAACACTAAACCTTAAACCCTATCCCTAAAGCCTCAAACCTCAACACTTGAACCTTAAATCCTAAACCCTATCCCTAAACCCTCAACTATAAATAGCAGTATGCCTTAAACCCTAATCCCTCAACTCTAAACCATAATCCCTAATCCCTAAACCCTAAACCCTAAATCCTAAACCCTAAACACTATACCTTAAACCCTAATCCCTCAACCATCAACCCTCAACCCTAATCTTAAAGCGAAACTTAAAGCTTCCACTCATTCCACCATCCTCAAGGGATCCAGAAATGCAAAATTAGACGCCTCTACTGATAAAACCAAAAAATCTACCATCATTCATCCACTATCCTACATACCCTCCACATACCATCCCTATGGTCCATGCTTTGGCATAAGTCTGACATAATCCACTATTTTCCCTACATAGTCCATGCCATAATCTACTTTTCTCCCCTTTAGAATCCACGTCATAATCCATTTGCCTTCCATGTATCCATTACCAACATTGGTGAGGGCACTTGACATGGTCCATGTGCGAGGACATTGTTCTCTAATGGGACTATAACCTTTCATTGTAGCATAACACAACCTTCAACCCTCAACCCTAAAAACTATACCTTAAACCCTAATCCCTCCAATCTAAAGCCTAATCCCTCAACTGTAAACACTATCCCTAAATCCTGAAGCCTCAACCCTTAAACCTTAAACCCTCAACCATATCCGTAAACCCTCAACCCTAAACACTATTCCTTAAACTCTAATCCCTCAACACTAAACCCTAAACCCTCAACACTAAACACTATACCTTAAACTCTAATCCCTCAACACTAAACCCTAATCCCTCAACCCTAAACCCTAATCCCTTATCGCTAAACCTTAAACCCTATCCCTAAAGCCTTAACCCTCAACGCTTGAACCTTAAATCCTAAACCCTATCCCTAAACCCTCAACCCTAAATAGTACTATGCCTTAAACCCTAATCTCTCAACTCTAAACCGTAATCCCTAAACCCTAAACCCTAGACCCTAAACCCTCAACCCTCAATACTATACCTTAAACCCTAAACCCTAAACCCTAGACCCTAAACCCTCAACCCTCAATACTATACCTTAAACCCTAATCCCTCAACCCTCAACCCCCAACCCTAATATTAAAGCTAAACTTAAAGCTTCCACTCATTCCACCATCCTCAAGGGATCCAGAAATACAAAATTAGATGCCTCTACTGATAAAGCCCAAAAATCTATCATCATTCATCCACTATCTTACATACCTTCCACATACCATCCCTATGGTGCATGCTTTGGCATAAGTTTGACATAATCCACATCATAATCCACTATTTTCCCTACATAATCCATGTCATAATCCACTTTTCTCCCCTCTAGAATCCATGTCATAATCCACTATTTACCTAATCCATTTGCCTTCCATGTATCCCTTACCAACATCGATGAGGGCACTTGACATGGTCCATGTGTGAGGACATCGTTCTCAAATGGGACTATAACCTTTCATTGTAGCGTAACACAACCTTCAACCCTCAATGCTAAAAACTATAACTTAAACCCTAATCCCTCCACCCTAAACCCTAATCCGTCAATCGTAAATGCTATCCCTAAAGCCTAAAGTCTCAACCCTTAAACCTTAATCCCTCAACCCTATCCCTAAACCCTCAACCCTTAACACTATACCTTAAACTCTAATCCCTCAACACTAAACCCTAAACCCTCAACACTAAACACTATACCTTATACTCTAATCCCTCAACACTAAACCCTAATCCCTCAACCCTAAATCCTAATCCCTTATCGCTAAACCTTAAACCCTATCCCTAAAGCCTCAACCCTCAATGCTTGAACCTTAAATCCTAAACCCTATCCCTAAACCCTCAACCCTAAACAATACTATGCCTTAAACCCTAATCCCTCAACTCTAAACCATAATACTTAAACCCTAAGCCCTAAACCCTCAACACTCAACACTATACCTTAAACCCTAATCCCTCAACCCTCAACCCTCAACCCTAATCTAAAAGCTAAACTTAAAGCTTCCACTCATTCCACCATCCTCAAGGGATCCAGAAATACAAAATTAGATGCCTCTAATAATAAAGTGAAAAAATCTACCATAATTCATCCACTATCCTACATACCCTCCACATACCATCCCTATGGTCCATGCTTTGGCATAAGTATGACATAATCTACTATTTTCCCTACATAAATCTACTATTTTCCCTACATAATCCACATCATTATCCACTTTTCTCCCCTCTAGAATCCACATCATAATCCACTATCTACCTAATCCATTTGCCTTCCATCTATCCCTTACCAACATCGATGAGGGCACTCGACATGGTTCATGTGTGAGGACATCATTCTCTAATGGGACTATAACCCTCAACTCTAAACCCTAATCCCTCAACTCTAAATCGTAATCCCTAAACCCTCAACCCTAAACCCTAAACCCTATCTGGACAGGAAATTTTGCAATTTTTCTGTACTTCTATTCATCCCCTTTTCAACCAAGATCAGAACATTATACCCTTAATCTCATAATAGTAATCAATTGTGTTACAAAATCCATAATTAACCTAAGTCTTGCATATCCATTCCACGAATTGTACCCTTTGCCTTTTCTAAGAACATATCAGCCCAATGTGACCCCATCGTTAGAACCTTTCACTTTTCTATACCGATGGCTTGATAAAGATATAGTATCACTATATCGGCAAAACAACGATCTATCGGGGTAACCTTTGAGGTTATCCCATTGATAGATCGATAAAATGGAATAAAATGAGCTTATTGGGATAACATGCAGACATCGGTGGAAACCACGTCATGGTTCCACCTACAAGCTGATAAAGTTGGTAGAAGAAGGTTATATCGCCGTAACATGTGGATTTTGGTGGAATACATATCACACCCTCACCGATGAGCCAATGAACTTTAAAGGAGTTAGCTTATTGTCGAAACATGTTAAATTTGATAGAACTTATATACAAGTTCCCCTGACATGCCGATAAAACCAACAAAGATAAAAGCATCATTGTAGCATGTAAGGATTAGTGGAACTAAGGATGAATTTCCACCGATAGCCCGAAATAACTATAAAATATTAAGGATATGAAGAACATCGGTCGGACTAGGGCACATCGAGGCAACTTCATATGGAACCTCGCTGATGGACCGAGAAAGGGAAATTTATTGATGGAAGGGATGGACTTCGGTGGAATTTAAAACAAAGCCTTAGCAATATGGCGATGATTGTCAGACAAGATTGATGTGACATTCCAAGACATCAGTCGAATATTTGCAATTAATAAACCAACTCGATGGCAAGATACACATTGATGGTGCATTTATGAGTTGAGATTGAAATAAGTTATTCCACCCCTATAAGATTTGGCTGAAGAAGGTTATATCGCCAAAACATGTCAACTTCAGCAGAACTTATATACGAGTTCCCCCAACATGCTGATAAAACCAACAAAGCCAAAAGCATCGTTGTAGCATGTAAAGCTCGCTTGAACTAAGGATGAATTTCCACTGATAGCCCAAAATAACTATAAAACATTGAGGATATGAAGAACATCGGCTGGACTAGGGCACATCAGGGCAACTTCATATGGAACCTCGCTGATAGACTGAGAAAAGGAAATTTATTGATGGAAGGGATGGACTTTGGTGGAAGATAAAAGAAAGTCTCAATGATACAATGATGATTATCAGACAAGATTGATGTAACATTCCAAGACATCAGTCAAATATTTGTAATTAATAAATCGGCTAGATGGAAAGATACACATCGATGGTGCATTTGTTATTCCACCCCTGTAAGATTTGGCTAAAGAAAGAAGGAGAAAGGAATTTTGACCTCTCGTAGAGTAAGGACCAGAAAAAGGCCAACTAGAAATATATTTCAAGTAAGTATATCGGTCCTGACTATAAATTTATACTGTGTAGAAGCTTTGGAGTCTTCATTATGGAAAATTATCTAGAGAAACATAAAACTAAAAAGCAGAAGGTCGAGAAAAGATCACTGAATCAAGATTTAATTGACCAATGTCCAGGGTCTGGGCTAAGACCAAAAAGAAGTGTCGAGACTAATCCCTCCATAGATAAATTGATAGACAACTATAAGGAGTTAGGAGATGTTTGGACCCCTCTTTGAGGGTATCAATTGTTTCTATATCATTTCAAGAAACAATATAGGTATGAACCTGTCTGCAACCCTTGGAGGTTAAATTTAGCAAGGCTAATAGTGTCTAATGTCTTTATCAACGTAGATTTGATTAAAGCCTTAGCTAGCAAATATGACCTGAAAACAAGAACGATTAGATCACACACTGGTGACAATATAATGGTGCTTTCCAAGGATTTCATTGTGAATGTTTCTCAATTGGAATGTGGCTTTGACACGCCCATTACAGTTAGAGACCTATTGCTAGAGTATAGGCATATGGACACCAATTATAAGAGAGGCAAGTTAGCCTTACACAGGCTAAAAGATGACAAGGGTTAGATGAGCAAATTTTCCAATGCTGAGAACCCTCCATTTTCTAAAGAATTATTTGAGGAGTACTTTCATTACACTTATTATACTGCTGGTCAAGTCTTAGGTCTCGAGGTTCCCCCACAAATGTCAGTTGCACCTATGGTGTTAGCTGCAGATATTCAAACAAAGGGAGCAAAGCCTTTTGATTATGCAAGTTACATAGCTAATGCTTTGAAGCATGGATAGGAGAAAATCAAACATAATAATGATAAGATTAATTTCAAACACTACTCTTTGTTAATGCATTTGATTTTGCATGAAGGGCATGGTCGAGGATGGTGGAGTTTAGAGATGAAAATTCGGGACTCATTTGACAATGGGGACCCAAAAGCAATGCAAATGTGGACTTCACAATGGAATTGTTGTTTTGATAGATCTCATTATTTTTGCTTTGAAGAATATTTTGTGAAGCCTCTAATGAAACTATTGGGACATTCTCATGACTATAGCCTCTCTCCTAGTATACAAAGGTTTCTTAGGCCAAAGGAAAATGATCCAAAGACTAAGGTGAATCATAATTGGGGAGATTGGTATGCCTTTTCATACTGCACTATGATACGAGTCTATGGATTTGAGGGTTCCCCTTATCTATTGCCTAGGGTTGTCCCAGACAGAATTGCATACTTAGAAATTGTGAGACAATTGGCTAAATCTGATTCTTTTCATCTAAAGAGGAACAACAAATAATCATTCATGCCCAACACTTTCTTCTTTGGGGAATTCACAATAGTCATGAATGAGGGTTATGTAGAAGTCAATGCCAAACTAGCATAGTATGATCTCCCAATAAAAGATGAAAGAAAAGGTTTTGATATAGAGGGTTTTCTTCATAGAGCCAGGGTCTCATAGGGTCTGGTAGGTTATGAACATCTGTTTTCAGAAGTAGATATAATTAGAAATCAAGATGAAGCCTCTACTAAAGATAGAATGGCTATATTTAATAAAATTCTACTTGCACAGGATTGGAAATGTAAGAATGTTCCTTCATACTCAAGAGCCTTTTCTAAAATTGAAGACCCACTATCAAGAGTTGAGCAGCTTATTGCTCATGCAAATGAGATAATTGAGGGTGTGCCTTTAATTACTTTTCATACAACTTACATACAATACTTTGGGACATAAGATCAAGAGGTGCAGCCTCTGACTCACATACCTTAACAACCAACCCCTGAAGTATCATTTTCTATAGATACAGATATAGATGAAGAAGTGAGTGATGATGAGATTGAACAAATGCAAACAATAAGTGCTCGTGTTGTTCCACATTATGAGCCTCCTATAGAATTGAACCATGTAAAATTTGAGACTTTTGACTATTTGTCTGATGGCATCAGAGTTATGGCTGCTCAGAAGTTTGTCTCTAATGATGAATTTATTAAGATTCCTGAATTTAAATCTTTTGTATATGAATATCAAGAAAATAAAATGAGGCAAAAAATGAAAGATACTACCCCTGAGCAAGAAACTGCCACCTTAGAGGAATTGAAAAAAGAGATTGACAGAGAAATGGAGTCTATTACTCTAGAAAGAGGAAGACAACTACTCCAAGAAGCCAAGGTATTGCTTGTGCCAGGTTTGGATATGAGCTCTTCCATTGTATTTGACACATTCAGGAGGAGGGAAGATAAAACACTGAGTTTGACAGAGAAAGCAAGTGACAAAGTATATAACTCAGTGTCGAGTTATAATGGAGATGAGGCCACTTTATTGATTTGGTCTTTTTATCCCCAAGATAAGAGACCAATAATAACCAGTGACCCAAATTAAATGTTTGGTCACCTCTTGGTCAAAAGGATAGGAGACACAGATCCCTTGGAAAATGCTGAACTAAATGTTAATGTAGCAAAGTTCACTAAGGCCCAAATTGAGAAATTAATCAAGGAAAATGACAAGATGAAGAAATAATTAATATACCACAAGGAAAGAGCTTCTTCTTCTACATCTGAGGTACATTCCCCATGGATGCAAAAAGACAAAGAAATGATAGAGACATTAACAGATGTAATCTATTGGAAAGAATGCCATGCTAAATCCCAGAAAAAATGTGAGAATCTTTTTAGGGAAGTAAAGACCGTCAAATACACCATGGCCTCTAAAATAATAAAAAAAAGGTTCAAAAAGATGTGGAAATGTGTAGATACCTGTTGGAAATCATTCCAACAAACATATTCAGCCATTATAGAAAACAAAAGATTGCAAGAGAGGATGATGCAAAGGAAAGAGGAACTTTCAGACAAAAAAATTTTAATAGAACAAGGATTGAAGATGTATGATAAGTTGGTCAAGATGCATGAAAAGTATCATAATAAATTAAATAAGGAGTTGAATTCTTTTGATATCGCTCCCTAAATTCATGATGATACTAGAGAACTGTGGAAATATGAAGAGTGGAAGGAAGATGTATCCATAGTTCTAAATACTGCTTTACAAGAAATCAATAATGAAGATATGATCATGCATAATATTCACAAGTATTTTTAGAAAATGATGAACATGGAGCACGACATGAAATGGATAGCCCTTAATGCTGACACATATGCAAAACAGGAGTATATTGAACATTTATCTGAAATTAATATGTTCCTGTGTAGACAAATTGATACGACTGACGCCGCCATGAATTCTTCGGAGGGAGTAAATTAGCTAGCAGACAAATGAAGCACCTTATGGAAAAATAGAAAGCCTTTCTTAGGCCTTGAATGGTCACGGGCTTCTATTCACAGATTAACAGATTGGTGTTTTCTAATTAAAAACATGTTGTTAAGTTTAAAAGTATTTTCTTAATAGTTATGAACATATTTAGGTTCTAAAAAGGATTGAATGTGAAGAGGAGATACCACATCAGAAAATAAAATGCCTTGCTCAAGCCTTGAATGGTCACAAGTTTCTATTCAGTGAATAACAGATTAGTCTTTTCTAATCAAAAACATTTTGTTTAGTTTAAAAGTATTTTCTTAACAATTATGAACAGTTACGTCTTTTATGTTGTAACGGGTCTGAAGCTTGTTTGCCTCTCCTATAAAAAGAGAGACCAAGACCTGATAAAAATATATAGGGGGAAGAGAGGAGCTAGTAGTGGTAGATAGTAGAAAATGTTCCATAATATTTACAAACTCAACGACCATGTTGCAAGCATAATTTTGAAGAAGTTAATGGAAAATCTCTGATTCTATGGTGCCATATTGGTATCAGTTGTTTGTTAAAGTTATTCAATTATTTGGTTGTCTCCATTTTAGTGCTTCCTTATTATTTAAATTGATATATCACAGCTACTTGCCATATAAAAATTTACAATGGTTTCCTCTACTATAGGTTCATTGTGATTTCCTCTACTATAGGTTCTAGTATTGACTTTTGTCATAGCTATCTGCCGTATAAAAATTTATGATGGTTTGATTCAACTGGTTTGGACTCTTTTTAACCTCAGATTCTGTGCTCAGATTCGGTCAAAACTCAGTGAAGACTAGGCAATTAAATATAGAGATTTTTAAGGATTTAAAATCAGTTTCATGCATCCTTTATTAAATAAATTTTAAAGGCACAATAAACTAATCTAATAGAAGTTACTAAGATCAAGTATAAAAAAAACAACATTTTTAGATATATGAATATTGTCAAAGTGTTTTAGGAATATAAAACTTATCAATTATAATATCCATGGCATCAAAAACAAAAATTATAATATGAAATCATGAATTATGGTAGAAAGAAGTTTGTATCATTTTTTAGATATATAAATATTGTTAAAGTGTTTTAGGAATATAAAACTTATCAATTATGATATCCATGGCATCAAAAACAAAAATTATAATATGGAATCATGAATTATGGTAGAAAGAAGTTTGTATCATTTAGTCCAAAATTGCTATCTCTTTGTGGAGCCATGTGTTTGTATCTCTGCTAGGGCCATAGAAGCATTACTTAGGATAAAGATTGACTTAGCAAACTAGAAGAATAAATGTAATTCAAATATTTGGGATTTAATTGGAAAAAATTCAAAAAAAAAAATGTTGTTTTTCCATCTAACATGGTTCAAAATGTTTTTTATTTGTTTCTTTTTAAAACTAGAGTGAAGTCTAAGGGAAATGATATTGACCAAAGGTGGACCAATAGTTGCTCAACATGCTTTTTGTTGAGGTGTCTAATAGTTCCTGAAACAAAGGTGGACCAATAGTTGTTCATTAAGTCATGTTTTGTTGGTGTGCTGATGTGGCATCACATAATTGGTGATACCGAGAGCCCCATTGAGGATATCCCAAAAATCTTAGCAACAGTATTTTTAGATCACAGTAATCTAGGAGTATTAATTGGATCAGTAAGAAGAACCACATAGTTAGGATTGGCATTATGTTTCCAAGTTGATATCATCTACTATTCTTGTTTGATTTATTCAATTTATTCAATTTATTCAATTGGTTCCTTGCATGGTTATACAAGTTATTAACCAATATTAGTGTGCCAAATAGTTAGAATTACTACCAAATATAAGCCACTTATCTCATATTTTCATTTCACTCCATTTAGCGAACAAGGCACTGGTCTCACCCATTTCATTTTACTTAAAACTCAAGGATTCAAACCATCTCACTGTGATTTTTTAATTGTGAATGCAAAAATTCAAATCAATTCACTGTACCTACAAATTGGTTATACAAGGATTCAAATCAGTTCACTGTATTTGTCAATAGGAATGCAAGGATACAAATCATTTGCATATAACAACTAGGAGGTCTGCATAATTAAGGGATGATATAGAAAGGTTAGAGGATAAATGGAAACATATGGGAAATTTATATAATTTGTTAGGACACATTTGTTGTTCATGTGTGGTTATCTTGATTGGTTCCTTTTAACCTCTTGGTGCACAACTATTATGTGATTAGTGTCATTGTTGTGTATTACAGGATCCAGACGAGGCCATGGAGAGATGACGTGGGCGGCATAGAACTACTAAATTGCAAAGAGGAAAGTGGGTGGAAATAGATATGACAAAAGAATCTACAGATACAATAGAGGTAAGAAGAGAAAGCAACCTCAACCAAAGGAGGAAGGTGTTTATGAATTCACAAATGCTACAACAGAGAGGAGATAAAATCTTTTTTTTGTCCATGAGGCCTTTGAGGTCAAATTTATTAGTTGAAAATGCACATGAATGGTGATTATATGTGATTCTATGATCAAGGGAAAAGTTTGAAAATTAGGATGGCCAAAACATGATATGAATATGTCACATATATGACTAAAGTGAGGTTTTGTGTTGCATAGCATATTCGTTGAAATGATATAATTGGTGTACTAAACATTATTTACTATGTTGTGTATTATAGGGGCTATACAAGGCCATGGCAACAGATCATGTCATATCAAATGAGGACACAACGGATGAAGCAGGACATCAGGTACTCAAATTTTGACTTAACTTAGGAAAAAATGATCTGATGGTATTTTGTGATACATCCATCTTTTTTCACAGTATTATTGAAATTTATAATGCATTATCCAATCTTGACATAAGTTAATGCATGTTGTTGATTATTTTAGATGGAGATTGGAGCAAATGTAGAGCCTGAGCATTCAACTAGCAAAAGAAAAAGATATGTACGTGGATGTGGACCTAAAACTGTTAAATCACGTAGCCGATAGTGGGTGGAAGATGATATGACAATAGATCCTATAGACACAACAAATGATTGCACTAAATAAGAGGTTGGTCAGGACTATAGTACATGGGATGAATACTTTGAGAAAATTGTTGTTTGTGGATGTTCAGTATGTCGTGGAAAGAAATAATTCAAACAAGTGATTGTACAAAGACATTACATATATGATGAGCTTCTAGTTGGTAGTATGCCTCCTGCAATCGATTCAAATCCAATAGGAATTGTGGTAAGGAATTTTCCAATTTGATATAAATAACATGTATACTTCGTTTAAACATTGTTTTATATTATTTAAATAACTAATTTTTTTCTTAATGGATACTTGCAGGATAAAGTTCTTAGTTTAAAGTTTCTTGGATCACTGACTTCTAGCCTAGAGGGAAATGATCATTCATTAGATGATACATCTAACAAAAATATGTGCCAATATACTAGCTCCAAAGATGAGGAATTGATGAAAATAAGTCACAGAACAAGAACCGGTTTAAAGATACATAATTTGTTTAAAGACAAGGGGAAGGTGGACTACATACCCTATGAGAATGAATGTGATGGAGATGATGACTTGCCCTTGAGTTTTTTATCAATTTACAAAGAGACATTTGATCGTCAACTATATTGTGCTTGGCTTAGTGATCAACAACTACCTAGAGTGTATGAGGTGTTTCAATTTTGGGGATACAGCTACATGATACGACCCTCCAATATTCATGGAGCAAATCTAGGCCTCTTTGTTGTCCAAAATATACATGTGGGATCTAAACATAGAAACAATTCAGAACAAACCACTAGGAGATTAATGCCATATTATGGTCCATCATATTATAGTGGTGAATGGAGAAGGCTAGTAGAATATAAGCCTAGCATGTCAGCATATGGTCTAAATTCAAATATGTATACACATCATCTCCAATTAGAAAGTGGAAAAGAAATGAATAGAGGTCATCTTATGTATATAGATGGATGTGCATACAGACACAAAAATATTGCAGGATTTATAAATAGTAGTAAGGGAAGGGACCCTAATGTAAGACCGAATTGTCAATTTGTTGAGGTTATAAATGATAAAGATGGAGATGTGGAAAGAGAGGTTGATAGATTCACAATGGTTGAGGCTATTATGGACCTTACCATTGGGGATGGGTTATTGATTGATTACCCCTTCTTAAAATGCACTCCTGCATGAAAGAAAAGGGAAGAGCAAGGTCTCCCTAAGGATGTTCTTAAGGGCAGAAAACCAAAAAATAATAAATGAGTGTGGACTAATGTTTTATAAACTATGTTGTCAAAATTGTGTTTTCTTTAAATTATTGTATAAAAAAGGTAGTCTATAAAATAATGTTCCATTATTCAATTGATGTATATATGTTCATACAATTTATATTTATATTTTTTAAGCCATATTTGATTATATTTCTTTGAAATTGATACATTTTGAATTTAGTGCAATTGTTGCAAAAACATTAAATAATGCTTGTGTTTGTTGATAGGTAGAAGATGTTGATGAAACACATACTAATACCCAAGATCCAATTGGGTTATTAAGGTTTGGACGGGATGATCCAAACTGTCCTTTAAACCATACCAGGCAGAAAAGAGAAACATTGAAGAGAATACTAGCAGTTGAGAAATTTGATGATCATGATAGTATTCTCTTCATGATGAGTGTTAGAATATTGTATACTATCAATCCAACTAGCCAAACACTATAATACTGAGAAATTTGATGATCATGATAGTGAAAATGCAGTGCATAAAGAAGGATTGAATGAAATGCTTACAGGTTTCTTTGGGGATGGAAACAATGATGAGAATAATGATCATATGGTTGATAGTAACAATGATAGCAAGGGTAATTACCACCAACGAATTGTTGATGATAACAACCTGAAAGACTCCATCAAGCAAGCAACGAAGACACCCGTGTTCAAATAAGGTAAAAGTAGAACTTCAAAACTGGCATGCACATTAATATTATTAGAAATCAAGTCACTATTTGGTTGGTCAAATAAAGGATTCACTACCCTACTAAAGTGAGATGAAATCCATTTCTTACTTTGCATTGTCAATTGGTGTACATAATTCGTAAACATTCATCAACTTCGTTTTTATTTCTTTAAGTGGAATTTAAAACCATATATTTTATATATAAACAATCCTAGTATAGATTGACATATGAAACATGTTCACCATAAGTCAAACATTCAATTGATTTAATCTCTAGCAATCTTACAGGGCACTAAAAACTAAAATATTCCCTGAAGAGAATGTGTTGCCATCAACTTGCAGAGAGGTGTGTCTGTTGTTGGTTGAGTTGGGGATTGAATATAAGAAAATTCATTCATGTAAAAATGATTGCATTTTATACAGAGATGAATATGAAAACAAGGTAGAATGCCCTATATGCAAAGTGAAGAGATATCGTATAGATGTACAAGGTCCTACAGTTCCAAAGAAGGTTTTACGTCACATGCCAATTATACCTAGACTTCAATGAATGTTTCATTGCAAGTCACTTGCACAATTGATGGACTGGCATGCAAAAAATAGGAGTAAAGATGGATTCATGCAAATTTTGGCTGATTCCAAAGCAATAAAACACATAGAGGAAAAATGGCCAAGAAAATTCAAAGATGAACGCCGTAGTATCAGGTTTGGTCTTGCAATTGATGGAGTGTGCCCTTTCTCTTTTCTAAGCTCAAATTATAGTGTTTGACTAGTTGGATTGATAGTATACAATATTCCCCCATGGATGAGTGTTAGAAAGGAGCATCTTATGCTGACTCTCATTATTCCAGGAAAACATCGAGTTAAAAACATTGGATGTTTATCTTGCACCTTTTATTGATGAGATGCAACTGTTATGGAAAGGCATACGAATGTATGACATATCACATCCCCCATCAAATAGGTCCTTCATGTTGTATGGTGTGCTATGTTGGACTATTCATGATTTCCCAGGACTTGGTGTTTGTTCTGGTAAGATAAAATATTTACGTATTTAACTCATAGTTTATTTCCATCCCAACTTTCATACTTAGTTTTATACTATTTTTTTGGTATTATTAACATTACTTATTGAATTGCAGGGCTTCAAACAAAGGGGATATTTGCATGTCCAAGATGTGCAGAACAATTTCAAGGGCGATATTCTAAAGATATACATAAATTTATTTACGCAAACAACAGGGTTTTTCTACCACTAGATCATAAGTTTAGAAATTGCCTAAAGAATCAATTTGATGGAAAAGTTGAAAATAGAGGCCCTCTCATGATTATAGGTCCAGGTGATTGGCTTAAGAAGTATGAAGATGCTGAATTGAAAGCTTGGGAGGATTTTTTTGATCGGGGTGATTCAATTGAAGAACCTGAACAAGTTGTAGTTAATATGCCAGAAGGAATGAAAAGGAAATCCATATTTTATGATCTCCCTTACTGGAAGGATCTATTAATATATCACCTATTAGATCCTATGCACATCTTAAAAAATGTCCCAGGTTCTATATTTCGACATATATCAAGCAAAGAGGACACCTTGTCTTCAAGGAGAGATATTGCTCTTTCGCGTAACAAAATTGATAGAAAACATTTGTGGCCAAATAGGGAAAATGAAACACATGCAGAAGCTCCATGGATTTTAAAAAAAAGAGGTAGACCAACTAAAAAATGTCATCCATTCAATAAGGACACCTACTGGCTATGGGTCGTCATTGGCTAAAGCTTTTATAGTTGATGGACATATCACAGGATTTAAAACACATGATTTTCATAATTTTATGAAGGTATTATATATCATCATTTAACATTTATTGCTAACATTGATTAAGTACTAAATATATTTTGATGTTTTATTATGTGAGGAAAATTTACTAATCACCTTTTCATAAATGTGTTTGATAGCATATCATGCCATTGGCAATTAGGGGGGATTCCTATCTTACAGTTGACTTAAGGATTGCCATAAATCAATTGTCAGCATTTACAAGGTATGTGGTTATATGAAATATTCATGTGTGAGAGACATAGAGATATTATATTGCATTTTAATTTTTGACTAAAGGTTCATACTAATTTGTGATTCTTATATTAGGTGGGTGACCTCCAAGGAGATCCACGAATGTGAAGTGCCAAAATGGAAGAAGGAAATTACAGAAATTGTATGTGTATTTGAGAAGGATCTCCCTACAAGTTTCATGGACCTACAAGTCCATTTACTTAAACACCTAGTCGATGACATTGAATTGGCGGGTGTCATATCAACAAGGTGGATGTTTTTCTTTGAGAGGTATATGCAAACTCTAAAAAAGATATATCCGATAAAAGGCACATCCAGAGGGTTGCATGGCTGAAGAGTATGTATTGAATGAAGCATTTTTCTTCCTGTGTGAATTCCTTGGTAAGGAATCTGAAGATGGGCCACGCATCTAGGATGAAGAACGAGCATCAGATATTATTGATGGAGAAAAACCACAATCTAATGGTGTTCAAGTATAAATTAGTAAGTAAATTCATGATCAGTGTGGTTGTTTTTCTTGCAATCATTAATTGACTCTATAATTTATTTGTTAAATTAATAGCATGACATTTGGAGTTTGAAATAAACATGTTGACATGTAATAGGTTTAGACAAAAGTGCTATACTTGTCAAGTTCATTATGTACCACATGGACTTTATGAACAAATGGATCAATCTGTATGATAAAAAGAGAGAAGAAGGGTTACTGAACAAATCCAAAATCAAATAGAAGATGCAGGTATAGATTCAAACATAACAGAAGATGAAATCAACATATCTAGAGGATGTGAAAGAAAGGTACAGTTGGAGTTTTACAAAATGTTGTTTCCTTACAGTTTTGACACTATTAACTATTTTAATATTCATCATTATATTTGTTTTCACTGAAGTAAATGGTCTTTCACAGGTGAGGAAATATCCAGCAATGTGGTCATATGGTCGACATTATCATGTAGAAAGTGTAGATGTAAAGAGACAATCCTTCGATTGTGGCATCATGGTTGACTTCAAGCAATCCAGTCGATCAAGCTGAAAAGATAAGAATATAATTGAAGGGAATCTACAATATGTTGGGAAAATACAAGAAATTATTGAGTTGGATTTCTGCTCTTTTAAATGTTGTGTTTTTAAGTGTAGATGGTATGATGCATTTGAGAGGACACGAAGACATGATACCCATATTGGATTGTTTTCTATAGATTCCTCATGTTTCCTACCAGAGGATAAGGAGCCTTATGTTCTACCAATTCATTGTGAGCAGGTATTTCTTTAACTCAAACAAGAAGCGGTAGTGATCATTAATCTATTAATTCATAGTTTATTATGAATATATACATCTGTTTATTAATCAATAAAACTGTTATACCATACATCTAATATATGTATGTCATTCATGTGCAGGTATTTTTGTATGAAGATATTTTGGACCTGAAATGGATATTTGTCATACATTATGATCCAAGATTAAGGCATGTATTTGACGATGCATTAGTGGATACTGAGCAAAACAATGATGGCCAACAAAATGAGAGAGAGGGATTAGAGAACATCAAAGAAATTAACATCCATGATGATGTTGAAGATGGTTATGTTCAGGCACAAGAAGACAACAATCTAGAGTTAGATGATGTTATGGAAGACAACACTATGGATGGTATAGAAAATGATGATCCAAATACATCTGGTAACAATATAGATGGTCTACAGTCAAATTTCAATGATGATGAAGATGATGCAGGTCAAGATGAGGATGATGATAGTATTAATTACTTGAAAGAACATATGAACATTAACAATGATACACTGGATGACATTGTAGCAGACAATAATGTTAGTGACCAAGACTTCTAAATTTTTAGAATTATTAAATTTTTAGAATTATTTGCAATCCATGTTTAAAAAAGGATGATTCTTATGGCCTAAACTTTGTAATGCTTTAGTAATATTATTTGTGTCGATACAAATTACCTATTGCAATATCCTTAAATTGTTCAATCTTTAGTATGAATTGTTGGTAGAAAAATTAGGATTACTTGGATGCACTTTCCTTTTCATTGCTTTATATTTTGCTTTAATGTCAAGGTCTCAACCTAATCCATATTTTGCACTAAGAAGAAACCTTAGGATTAACTCTACAATGGCCTTGATTCATTGCGAGGAAGTTATGATTGAGGATTTGATGAGTACAACATATTTTAATTCTGTCAAATAGTTCATGTTTTTTTTCTATGATTCCATATTTTGTGCATATCCTGCAATCATTGCAGTCCATGAGACCACATTTCTTTGAGGTATTCTGTTAAACAGTTCACGTGCCTTGTCTATGGTTCCACATTTTGTATACATGTCTAATATGGCAGTTGCAACTACAACATCTGACAAAATTCCTCTATCCTTTATGTATTGATGGATGTCCATAACCTATTCCAAAGCTCCCATTTTGACACAAGCGGGGATGATGCTGGCAAAGGTTATGGAATTTGGCTTTAAACCAGCCAATTGTATTTTCTTTAAAATTTCTAAAGCCTTTTCAACAAATACATTTTGTGCATATGTTGCAGTCATTGTAGTCCATGAGACCACATTTCTTTGAGGCATTCTGTCAAACAGTTCACGTGCCTTGTCTATGCTTCCACATTTTGCATACATGTCTAACAGGGAAGTTGCAACTACAACATTTGACAAAATTTCTCTATTCTTTATGTTTTGATGGATGTCCATACCCTATTCCAAAGCTCCTATTTTGACACAGGCAGGGAGGATGCTGGCAAAGGTTGTGGAATTTGGCTTTACACCAGCCAATTGCATTTTCTTTAAAATTTCTAAAGCCTTTTCAACAAATCCATTTTGTACATATCCTACAGCCATTGCAGTCCATGAGACCACATTTCTTTGAGGCATTCTGTCAAATAGTTCACATGCCTTGTCTATGCTTCCACATTTTGCATACATGTCTAACAGGGCAGTTGCAACTACAACATCTGACAAAGGAGGACTTAAGCATTTAGAAACCTAAACTATGATGTATCTGTGATCTTATCAAGCATGATCTTATGATAGTGTTTGGACCAAACTTGTATAGTTTTAGGGCATTCACACATCTTAGTTACAGTGTGGTGTGTGAGGAATTATTACTAAATGGTTGCTACCATGCACATAAACTATACACATATCTAAAGACTGTAATATGACATTATTGTGATGGAATCCTAGGTTAGAATGAAAGCTAGGCCTCAGATCATTTTAAATTGATTCCTTGCAAAAAAATTTGATATAAGAGCCATTGTGTCCTCGGATACCATTCCACCAGCCTGTGGACCTATGCAAGGTGTGCAACAAGTCTAAGAAGAAACAACATCCTTCTTTCTGTCATATTGAGAACCACAAAATAATGGACTTAAATCATGGAGCATATATAATTGATACCTTTAATGCATCTTCCATGCAAGTGAGTTTAAATCTAAAGATTTGAGTGTAGGAAAGGGCTTCTAAATAAATGTTCATTAGTAAAGAAAGAAAATAAATAGTTTTGAAATAGGAAAATAAAAATCACAAAATCTAAAAGGTTTCCATATTCCGCTAATCCCTCCTTTATCCACACATCTACTTGGAGTGCAAGGCTGATCTTCAAATCACCCTGACAAAACATGAATTAAGAGTAGGTCATTGATGCAAACTAAACATGAAACAATCAACTATGCTAGATTATTTTGTGCTTATTTATGGTAGTTATTCTAGTTCATGATGGGAGACATATGTCTAAGGTTGCATGTATTAGAACAGTAAAATAAAAAAAGCATTAGCAAGTCATATGGTAGTTGTCTTAGATGACATTTGTGAATTACTTATAAAGTAGAATACATAATGTTCCTTGTAACTATATATTGTTTACCATCTTTAGTCTTGAGGCAATAAGGGAACCTTTTACTTCAATTCTAGTTGTCTAGAGATTTGGACAAGATTTAAACTATTTTCAAAAGAGTATTTTGAAAAAGTTAAGTGTGTAGAGAATTTGTCAAATACATAGCGAACTAATTTAGTTTGTAAGAAAGAAAATTAGCAAGATGTTAGATACATTAAACCCTTCCAAATAATTCTATTTATGTCAACAAAGGACCAAAAATAGAATTCAAAACATACAACAAATAGATATATCAATGAGAAAATAAAGGGGTTGCAAATAAATGACCTCTAATGTAGTTAGATTTGGAGGTGATAATAGTGTTAATTTGGTTATATAAATTGTACTTATCTATATTTTTGCAAGGATGTTGTTATTGGTATGCAATTAATTTTTTACTTCTGGAACATGGAACAAAATGTACAGGAATAGATGTAGTCATGGGTATCAGAAGGGGAAATACAATTGTAATTAACAAGTCATGGCAGATTTTATCATGATTCTAGTAGCTATTAAATCAAAACTTAGTGGCTTTGGAAGAGTCATTGTGTGAGCATATATATAATTGTACATTTCATTACAAAAGTTATTTTCATTAATTGTGTAGAAATTAATTAATTCTCAAATGATAATTGACAACATTATTTTAACTCTATGCATTAGTGGCTCCTTTGATAAGAGATGCAGGATGACCTAGAGAAGAAAGTATTGATTGAAGTGTTTAGATCGAAAAGTTGTTTTAGGATATTGTTATAATTCTTTGCCAAAGTGTTATCCTATTGTATTCAATTGTGCATTTGCCATTCAAATTTAGCATTAGAATCTAGAGTTGCTTGAAGTAAAATCCCTTCTTGTGAATTAGAATCAATGTCAACACTGATGCTTGAGGAGAAAAGTATTTATGAAATCACTAATCAATATCATATGCATAGAACATTGACACCAATTGTGTTCATTTTCTAGTTTTTGTATTGTATCTTCTCATGTATGATACCCACTTCGAAATTAAAGACGTTGATAACAAAAGTTTTGATTCCTTTATTTTTAAATAAACTTTTCACATGAAATTTGCATCTTTGTATACTATAACTCATATCAAGAGTCTTCAATTTTTGGTACAAATTTGTGTAAGTTGTTCAAACCTTGACTTGTCTTAGGTGCATATACAAAATACATGTAATTTAGCTCGTAAACTCAACTTGAAGATCGTGAATTAGTAGAGTGCCTTACAATCACTCTTTTATGATAGGCTAATGTATGTTAGCATGAGTGCTTAAATGGTTCATTTGTCACATCATATCTTTTGGAAGAAATCCCTCAACAAATTCACAGATTATGCTAGACAAGGTGGATGGAATAGCGAGGACTTGTAATTATAGAGAGATGTAATTGATTAAATTGCACATCAATTAAATTTCATTGAAATCATAACTAGGCACAAATTAGTTTCTTTATACTAGTTTACATCAAGTTCATATCATACTCATTATAATTTCTATAATCATCCATCATAACTAGGCACAAATTAGTTTCTCTCTATTGCTATCTATCTATCTCTCTCTATAATCTTCCAATCTCTCTCTGTCTCTCCATATATAAATATATATATAGACATCATACCATGACACACATCCCTTCCTCCATTACATCCTCCCTAACCCCTTCCCAATATTGATAGCCCACTACCCATGCCACCTCATTTTCATAACACATTTGACCATAACATTGCCATAACAATCATCACTCATCCTGACACCATCCTCCACCATGTGACATTTATCTAACACAGATAGGCATTAAAGTCAGTGCTAGAGTCAGCACTAAAGTCAATGCTAAAGTCGAGGCTAAAGTTGGTGCTAAAGGCATGGCTAATGTAGGTGCTATAATGGGCACTAAAGTAAGCGCTAAATCAGGTGTTAATTTGTGCCTAAATTAGTGCCTACATGTTCTGATTAGCATAAAAAAACACCAAAAATAGCGCCATCCTGGTAAATAGCACTAGTTTTTCAAAAAATTGGAGAAAAATACATTAAAATAGTGGGTGGAAGCAAAAATACAGCAAAAAAGGGAGCTAATCACAAGGATTTATTGTAGCACGATAAAAGAGATGTAAAGGGGAGAGTTACACATGGTGTGTGGTTTGGCACATCACAAGGCATATTTGATTGGAGATAATTTGGCGCCACTTTATGGGTGGTTTTGGCTTATGGTTTTGTAATTACTGGTAATGGTTTACTGTATTGCATCTCCTATATATCAGGAGCTAGAAATGGAGGTTGTGTGTAAGAATCCTATAGATGTCAAATTATCTCCTAGATCTCTGGTTGGATATACTCCTATAAAAGCTTGCTCTATAAGTATATTGTAATCTTCTTAATTTCTAAATAATATATTGGGTGGCTATGGAGTGTGGGGTTTTTTACCTAAAAGGGTTTTCCCCACATATATCTTGTGTTGTGAGTTTTGTGTTTGCATTTGGAAGTTGTTATTATCTTTTTGTTAATGTGCATCTTAATTTGTAACTGTGAAAGTAAAAATTTGCATAAGTCTTTCCTCAGTAGATCAGTGTAGGAAGCGTTTCCACATACCTTGCTTCCTTTCAAATTTTAGATTTGTTCTAAAGTGCTTGTGGCTATACATGTTTATTACTCTTCATGCTAGGTCCCTTCTAAGGCTTCCTACTCTAAGATTGAAAATATCCTTAGAGACTTCCTTTGGGCCTCTTATGATGGACACCAGGGTTTCCATTGGGTTGCTTGGGATTTTTGTTGCCTTCCCCATGAAGCTAGGGGCATGGGCATCATTTCTATTCATCGACAGGGTATTGTGCTTTGTGTGGAATGGGTCATCATAGCCGTTGAGGGTAGTGAAGCCCCTAAAGTCATCCTACATGGAAAGGCTTGGACATGGACACACTTCTTATTATGCATGAGCTTGTCACTATTTAGCGAACTTTTGTCATCAAAAGTATTTGGTGGCCCTGGAAAACCCAAAAAACCTGGCTTCAATGGGCAGGTGATGACTTTTGTAATGGATTATCCATTAATCAACAATCTATTTGTTAGCTTCTTATTCTTAGTTCTCAAGGCTAGCCTTTGGCTAAGACACCTTGGATTCATGCTTTATGTTTTTTCAAATGTGTTGTGTAGGTGTTACCCGACTTTATTCATAAAGCCACCAAGAATTTTTTGCCCTGGCTAGAGCTCAAGCTCAAATTCAAGCTTAACAATCAGGACCAGAAGACCTTTCAGGTTGTCACTGACTCTATCCCCCCTCAAATGATTTAAAAGATTAGAATCTGGTCTCTCAAATCTTGGTGGAAGGATTGGAAATGGTACCCAAATACCCCTTTCAAAAATTATAGGCCATGTAAAGGTTATATCTGGATCTCACCACATCTACCTATGGTTGAGAAACTCAACCATTGTTGGCAGCTTCAATCCTCTATTGGAACTTGGCACTGCCGATTCTAGTGTGTTTGGTCTACTGTCCTAAAACCCAAGTTTGCTCATTTTGCTTGTTGTATTCTATATCAAGGGCTCCCAATGGGGGCTCACCTTGTTCATATGGGCATTGCATGCCCTCACTGTCCTTTCTGTGGACAACTTGAAAGCCTCAAGCATTTGTTTTGGTTCTTCCCCCAGGCTCAAGAGGCCTGCAATTGGATCCATGATTTTTTCCGGTTGTTTAGACCTTCCCCTTTCTCTTGGAATAAGGTTTTGTTAGGCCACTAGCCTAACCCCCCTTTCAAGTATACCTAAAAGTTTGACATGCTTTTAGGGTGGAGATTTTATTCAGTATTTGGAAAAATAGAAATACAACCTTGTTTTCCAATTGCACTATAGATGTTCATTTCTCTCTATACACTAAAGCTATGATTTGCTCTAATGTGTTAATACAAATTCAAGAGCAAGCTTGTAAAGTTGCGCTTAAGGTCGCTCGTTTACATGAGTTGCTGGGTCATTGGGGAAATGTTCCCTACACTATGTCCAAGGTTTCGTCAGAGTCTAGTTCTCCTCCTCGAGGCCGAAGGTGTGGGTGGAGTCAGTCTACCAAGTAAGATTGTAGCTCCCACTCCTGTTGGGCTCAGTCTCAGCTTCCACATGACACTGCCACTCGTGGTTGGTCCCAACCCTCCAAGATGCCCTCAACTTTTTCACATGGACGTGGAGCTGGTTGGCCTAGTTCTGATAAATTATCGTGGCTCCATCTTGCTATCTCCCTTGTTCATGCCTAATTGGAGGGGGAGAACACTGAAGATGTAGGTGCTCTTGATGGTTGGGAGCCAATTGATGATTCTAGCCCTGTTGATGTATGGGGGAATAATTATGATGATCAAGGTCCGCCTCCTATTATTGTTGCTTTAGCAACTTAATGTTTTTATGTTAATGTTTATGTCTTGACCGTAGCGTCTGTTAAGACTTTGGGGTGTGCCTTTTCCACCTTTTTGTTATTGTCTGTGTTTTGGTCGTAGGGCCCGTTAAGACTTTGGGGTGTGCCTTTTCCACTCGACCTTTTTTTTGGATATTGTACACTTTTTTATATTATATAAATAATGGGAATATTGCAATAAAAGAAAAGAAAGACAGGGAGGGGTCCGACAGGTAGTACTAATTAATTAGACTCTAAATTAAACGTAGGATATGTTTACTTTCAACAGAGTTAGGGCATGTCCATATGCAACTGCTTAGCTTATTTTGGTTAGCAGCCATTGCTCATTTTTTTTAGGAGATATTTGTGGAGCTAGTGACCCCATGAATATTTTATTTTTTTGCTTATTTCAAGAAGTTATTTTGATTTGTAGTTTTTACTATATAAAAAAATTAAAAAAATATATTTTAATTATCTTAATTTAGAAAAAAAAAAAAAAATTTAAAAAGGAGGTAAGGAAATATATGCAGCCACATGGCACATTTTTCATTATGCGGTCGTTGCTTATTTCCATCCCCCCTTTTTTTCCATAGCTTATTTGCAATTCCTAAATAGTAACTACTCCACAAAAATAGAGAAAGATTTTATATTATCCATTTCTGATAATTGTAAATTTCTATGGGGTCACTCCAACTACTTAAATTTAAACAGAAAAACAACTTAAGCAGCTGCCCCCTACTTAAATTTAAACAGAAAAACAACTTAAACAGCTGCCCCCGAAGACATGGGATTACATGGAAATTATAAATTAAACTTTTCAAACCCCACTTCTATTGTCCTTGTTTTTTTTTTTTTTTTTTTTTGGAGCAGATTACGATGAATAAAGAAAACTTCAATTATCATTATGAATAAGATCGCCCTATCAAATGGCCGATAACGTTAATGTCATTTCGATGTTAATGATTTTAAGTAATCATTGCGCATTTAAACCACGCCGAAATCTCCGTCTAGGTGTGAACGGGACTTTTTATCCTCATTTTACATCTGAAAAAAACAATCGACAATTGCAATATGGGACCAGTATGGCTGTATGTTACGCAAGCGAGAAAGGTCATTGCCGCCCTAAGGAAAGGAAGTCAATGTCATTGTGTTGTTATATAGGATATCGTGTGTAGGCCGCTCTGTACGAAAAACCAGTGCACGCCATGGCTCCTGCAATGACAACTTACGAGTGCGAAGCAAAACTTGATGATATTCCCGTGGTGGATCTCTCTCGCTGCGGAGAAGAGAAATGTTTACAGACGTTGAGAGAAGCTTGCCAAGAACTCGGCTGCTTTCGAATTGTAAACCATGGAATCTCACCCGATCTTCTCCTCAAAGCAGATCAGGCATGCCGGGAAGTATTCAACCTTCCCACAGAGACCAAGAAGAAAAACGTCTCTTCCGTTCCTTACGCTGGTTATTTTGGCGGAGTTGCTGCAGTCCCCTTTTACGAAAGCCTGGGCGTGCCCCTCTCAAGCACTCGTGATCTGCAGGCCATCAAAGACATCGCCGATCTCATGTGGCCTCAAGGAAATCAAAACTTCTGGTAGGACCTTCGCCTCTTTATTCTTTGTATAAGGCTGTTTTCTTTTTTCTGTTTCCGCTGAACTTTTCATTGCCTTGGGACAGCGAGACTATGGAAGAGTACACGGGTGAGATGATGGAACTGTTAAATAAAGTGCACCAAGTAGTTCTTGCGAGCTTGGGAATGAGCAACTACTACGCCACTCACTTCGACCATGGGAAGGCGATCTTCCGTATGAATATGTATGACCTGTCATCTGAGCTGTCCACTGAATCGGTTGGTCTCCCCCCTCATACGGATGGGAATAGCATAACCATACTACATGAGGATGACTGTGGCGGCCTTCAGGTTTGCAACAAGGCAGGCAATTGGATTGACGTGAAACCCATCCCTAACTCGTTTGTGGCCATGGCGGGCGATTGCTTTCAGGTGCCATTTATAGCTCTCTCAAACATTCAATCGCTTTTTTCTATTGACTTGGATAAAAAACTGGTTTAGAATATTTTATTTTAGTCACTTTATAAGAGTTTCTCTGATCATGATCATGTCTTTGTAGGTTTGACAATCTTATAACATTTACGGTCATTATATTTAAGTTAAGGTTAATGAATTAAAACAGTTTAAAAATAAATTGTGTAGAGTTTTTTATATTAATGTTTTCTACAAAATCTTGATAATTTTTTTTACATAGTTTTCTATTAGAAGCATTTTAATTCATTCTTGAACATCCTATAATGACACGTGTTCTATTATTTTACACTACAAAATACACTATATCTTTATATTTTATTTTGTCATTTTTCTCAAGACACTCATCTTCATATCTCTAGCCTTTTCTCTTTAAACAGTCACTTATCTGACAAAATTTCTATGAACTTAGTTCTTACTTTGTGCAAACTTTTAACCCTCTATTTTAAACAATGCATCCTCATATAGTACTTATTCTTACAATTTTATTTTATGGAATAATGTTATTATTTTCTTCTATTTTTATGTGATTCACTTGATTTTTTTATTTACATAAATCTTTTTAATGTTTTTTGATAAATTAGGCATGGACTAATGGAAGGATTCGTAGTGTGAAACATCAAGTGATGGTGAAAAGACAACAATCTCGTTTATGTTTGGGTTTGTTTAATTCTTTTCCATATGAAATGGAGATAAAGACACCAGTTGAGTTTGTTGATGATACACACCCACAATACTATAAGGCATTTACGTTTGGGGATATGATTAAGTACAGATTAGGAGAGGGAATAGGAATACAAGAACCTCTACATTCATTTGTTGGCATTTATGTCTAGTAGAGGAGGAAGTCTTCCCTATTTGTTAGCTATTTTCAGACTTCTAAATTTTAGTTGTTTTTTCTCAAAATAAATGGCAATTATATTGCAAATGTAATTTTTAAACCATGTCTTGCATATTTTCAGTGAGTATATTAATTAATCTTGTGTAAACAAATGATGTTGTATCTTTTTCAAAGTATCTATGTAATATATATGGTAAGAATTTGTGAACAAGTTTGAAGTAAACTCTATCTCGATTAGATTAGTTTAAATGTACAAGTACAAATTACATCATACATGTTTTAAGTCAATATGTTAAGTAAACTTTCTATAATAAATTATGTCGCCTATTTCTTTCATAATAGTTATTAGTCTCTATAAGATTGTGTGAACAAGTTAAAAATGTAATATATGCCATTCAAATTAAATTTCTTAGAATTAATAGATGTTTTGGCCATTTTTATTTGTGAACCTTTGTAATGATATGTACACCTTAAATATGACGCATTTTATAGTTGATGATATTGACTATGTATTATAATTTCTATATTAAAAATCTTATCATGTTGACTTTATATGATGCATATGCATTTTGGGTGACCATTTTAATATGAAATATATTTAACATTAGTTTTAGGTATGTAATGGTTATATAAAAAAATTGAGTTATGATTCTGAAATTACATTTCATTCCTTATTTAAGTTTTTAAAAAATATGCAACTAGACTATTATCTAAAAATAAAAGAAGGATTTGGGAAAAAAGCATGAAGAACTAGAATACCTACATTTAGTTGAATATGAAAATTAATAAAGAAATTTAGCTAATATATTGAAACTAGATTCAATTTACATTGTTTGGAAGAGTGTGTTAGCTTCAACACTACTACACAAGAAAATATATTATCTACAACACCAACAACAAAATTCTTAATCAAGTTAGTCTCATCTAACTTCATTTGATTCACAACAAATAGTAGGATTATTATCATTTTCACAATCAGACATCTCCAAGCTCTTATTGTTGGAATGTTTATCCTATAATAGATTGCATTAATGTGACCTTGAATTGTCATCTTGTAGGCCTTAGATTTCTAAATCTTATGTGTTTTTTTTATAGCCTACAACACCCCAACCTCTATAAATACGTTATGTCCTAATGAATTGTGAACAAGTTATTTGAGTCTGAACCAAAACACTTTGGGGTGAGTGCAATATCACAATGGGCCAAACAATACCTCTAAGTGGCAATGAAAATGCAAAAAATAGACTCAAGCAATTTCACGTGAAAATTCAAATGGGTTATTTACATAATTTGAAAAATATGTAGAAATAAAATTTGTAGGAAATTGAATGTAGTTTATGGGCTATTATTTTTTTAAAATAAATTTGTTTGGTGAAAATTAGATATTTCAATGAGGCACTACTAAAATTTTTGAAAAAAAAAAGTTGGATCCCATGAAAGAGGATCCAAGAGGAGAGAAGAGGAGAGAGTATTTGGAGAAGAAGAAGAGAGAGCCTTTGGCGGAGGAGGATGGCATATAGTGGATGTGAGTCCATGAGAGGAAGGAGGAAGAAGGTGCACACTTAGTGGAGAAGGATAGAAAGTGTCTTGGCAAAATGTTGGAAGAGGTAGAGGAAGAAAGTTTCCGATGAACCTATTACAGTGATGAAGATTGTTGCAGGTTGTTTGCAACTTGGAAGGGTAGTTCTGCTATTCATCTCCACTTTGTGAGCCCATGCTCTCTAACTTTTTACCTAGCATGTCAGATGCAAGAGCATCTGGGTCCACAAGTAATCAACATCACGCAAAAATATTTCAAGTTTTTAGTTTCTATTTCAGTTCTATTTTTGTTTGTTTTTGTTTTGGTTTTGGGTAGTTCAAAGCTTTAGGAAGATTTTTTAGTCTCCAATTGGCCAAGTGAAGGGCATCATCTTGTAGAAGACCAATTGGGTATCCCCAGTTCAATTTTGGTGAAGATTGTACAAGAATTGGCTAAGTTAGAGCCAATAAGAGAATTTCTCAGTTCACAAACTATTCAGTTCGCTGATCCATCCATTTTCCGATAGCCTAGTTATCCGATGAGCATTTTCACCGACAACTCTTCAAGACAAGTTGCATTTTTCCAAGTTTGACGAAGGGGAGCTTTTGGTCAGTTAAGTTCCTAGTTCAAAAACTATTTAGTTCACTGATAGCTTAGTTCACTGATGGGTGATTTCTCTGACTAATCTTAAAGGCCAGCTCACAACTCTACAAGTTTATTGAAAAGAAGCCTTTAATTGATAAAGTTTGAAGCTTAATAACTTCGTCGACAAAATTTTAGGTTTGCAAACCCTTAGTTTCACCCATATGACATTTCGTTGATGAAGGCTTTAAGGAGTGGAGTTTATGGTTTATTGAATTCACTAATAGGTGATAAAGTAGAAGTTAAAATACTCTAAGTTTATGAGGCCTGATTCTAAAGTTCATGGAGAGAAGAAATCGCCGATAGAAGAAAAAAAGTTAAGTCTTCAGCTAGTTCATGGTTTTTGAAAATTACTGATAAGCTAAAAAAAGGTTCAGGGAAGGTAACTTTTGCCAAAAAAAGGGAGTTGATGGTTTAAAGATTATTATTGATTAACATTTTAGCTTGCAAAATAACAATTTTTTTGAGAGCAAGTGGCGGTGAACTTTTAAGTTCACAAAGAGCTTTATTTGTTGATAACCCCCTTCTATTGATGTGTCAGGGAATATTTAAGTTCATGAACCTAAGCACATGCCAATAGAGGAATCCGAAGTTCATGGAAGTTCCATATTGTTGATAAAGACTTCCTTGGTTCGTGGAAGAGATATTTTGCTGATAGCTTTAAAGTTTATTTTATTGATAGCTGTTACAAGAAGATTTAAAGTTTCAAAAAGATCCACATTGCTAATGTATGGGACTTTATTAAGGGATGTTTATTTTTATTAGTCAAATGTCAAAAGGCTATTTGAATACATGTCTATTCGGTTCCATAACTAAATAACTATTCAACTTCCACTCAAGAAGAATAAAAAGGTGATTGTCCTTTTTGTTTGGGCATTCCTAAGGAGGGGAATTTCTCAAGGGGGTCGGCCATCGAGAGAAGGAAGAGAGGCTCAGCCAAAGAGCAGGAGAAAACTTGCAGAGAATGCAAGATAAGGTGTGAGGCTATGAGACTGTAGGAGATTTCACAAAGTATATTTATTAAAGGGAGATTAGGGAGATCTCAGCCCATGTGAGGGGCTTATGAAGTAGAAAAGACTGTTGTGTGAGGGAAAGAAAGGATTTTCTATAGAATTTGAGAGGCCATGTTAAGCCAATGAATGTATATGTGGATTTTGTATATTGCCAATTTGTTGATTGTAATTGAGTTGTTTTCATTGAAATAAAACATAGATTTTTTATTTGCAATCTGTATTATGTTGTGAGTTTGTGAGTTTGTACGAGGGAGTCCCTCAGTGTTAGTTATCTTTCCTCTATTTTGTTTGTATGGGAAATATAGGAGAATTGTATTCCAAAGTTATCCAAAATTAAATGCAATGGTTCATATTATGGTTGTATATTTTACATATGCCATGTCATATAGATCTTGGTTCAAAAAAAATATCTTTATAACGTCTAGGATGCATCATATGTAGGTAAGATTATTTTTTAAGTATATGTGGATGTGTTTTAAGATTATGGCTGAAATTCCACATAGGCAACTACATGTGAGGGGTCATACTATTGCATGTTGTGTGGATGATAAGCTTGAATGTGAACTACCACAAGGGGCTGGTAAAAACAAAGGAGCCAAGTATGGGGTTGTGGCTTGGTGGTAGAGGTTGTGCCTACCCTATAGGTGTAGCCTAATGGTGGAGGATATGCCTCCCACCCAGGGTTATGACCCTTAAATATAGGTTAGAGCCTATCTACAACCATGAGCCATGCATAGGTTGTGGGTCAATTGAACTTTTATTTAAAAATTAAACTATTAAAATTTAAAAGAAAACTAGTCCATAGACGTTAATCCATATGGCTTCAAGCTATGAGCTTGGGGCAAAATTTTTGCCTCTCACAATAAATTTCTCCAAATGATCAAGTAAATGAATAGTCAATCTTGAGGTTTTTAGACACTCCAGATGATCCAAACCTACAAAAAAAACTAAACTAACCCAAAATTGAGTGACCTCTAGGACCACCTTAATCTCTACACATGTCCAAATATGGCTACCCTAGAAAAAGTGAAATATGCCTATTTATAGCTAAACTTGGGGTTTTCAATATCATTGAGTCTAATGATGTAGTCATATTTATGCCATTCACACTTGTAAAACTCAATTAGATGAACACATGGAGAAATCCAAATGAAGACTATCTTCTTGAACTCCAAATCTAGTGAAATGAGAGTCAATATTGACTAATTTTAACCATTTAGATGTGATGGTGAAGTCTATATTGTAGCACCAATAAATAAAATTTACTTCACACCCAGAACCAGAAAACTAAGATGTCTCACAAGCTTGTTTCTTTTATCAAACTATTTTGATTCTACAAATCATCCTATGATACAAGAGATAAGCATAAATTGGGTTTTGTGAAAAAACACATGCACATTGATTTGCCCCTAAATCTCTTGAGAAATAAAATATGGAATAAAATAGGACATCATTGCTCTAATACCATGTTGGAGTAATAAGAAAGAAATCAACTAAGACCAAATGTCATAGTGATAGTCACAACACTACTCAAGTGTACATGATAGGCTAAAAAATGTTATTTCCCATTAGTCAAGAAAGAAAAATACAATGTTAGACAACGAGAGAAAAAATAAAGCTAGGTGATTTCATTTATAGGAAATGCAAGGAAGAAGGAAGATGGAATATGAGGAATATCACTCACTTGACTCACCATTATTAGGAAAAATGAGCCTACCTTACAAGATAAACTAGGTGTAGGATAATACTTAACAAAATAATGAAAAGGAATAAAGACCTACATGAATATTATGTATTTTTCCTTGAATTTTATTCTATTTACGTTGTGACTTGTTGGTAGTCATGGTTCACTTGAGTGGACATATTATATCTTTGTGGTAATTGATACTACATATTTGTTCTTGGTGCATTGGCCATATACAATCATTTTTGTTATTTATGTTCTATGGAAAAACAAGAAAAGAGATAAGCTTTCCTTTTCTTTTTGTACAATTTCATTGTAGAATACATGGTAGAAAGTCTAATGCTCATGTTTCACGTAACTATTGGGTAGGAACAACTTATGTGGGTCAACTTCATGGATAACTTGTCATGGTTTACCGAGTTACTAATTGTAGTGTAAGGTGGGCCCATTTTTGCTTGGCACAAAGTGTTTACAAAGCCAACATATATGGCAATGTGGTAAATTTTGGTTGGTGATGGTGGAATGGCCTAAGGAGTGTTGTGTATCTTTCTCAATAAAATTTTAACCCTAACTATTATCTTCGATGATCAACATGTTATTTGATTTGCATAAAGTTTAATGAACTTGGTGGTGGAAATAATAGTATATTTGCAGCCTACAACGAGCATTTGACTTATTTGGTATGATATTATTGGTGATCAAGTAATAATGTGGATGACTCTCAAGGATTTGTGCAAGGTGGCTTAATAGTAAAGTGACACATGAAAGGATGAAGATGGAGATGGTGGGCCTGATAATCTATTTGGTAGGGAGTCTATGCTTTATCTTGTTTTCATAACAATATTGGAATGAGTTATATGTTTAATTCTCATTCGAAAATGCAAAACAGTTAAAGTCCACTTGGATCTCATATTTATTTTTCCAATTGGCCATGACTTTTACCATGGTGGCTCAAATGGGAAATGAGATAAACAATAGATAATGTGTGGGGAATTTTACTAATTGGAGAATTACTGAGTGAATTTTCTTAGGGATGTTCATCTGCAACAATGAATGGGTGAGCACCACATAGGTTCAAGGTGGTATAGCTAGTCGGTCTACTATGTGTTACTTGGTGGAGGACTTATTTTTTATTTGGAGGTTCAATAAGAAATGTAAAGTAGTTATGTGCTCATTTGCTAGTGGAAATGGTAGAATGACTAAATATCAAGCATGTAACTTTGCCAACTACATTGATTCTTTGATTGTTGATCTTAATAAATCAGCCTCTGCCATTGATCTATATCCAAAGTTGGATTTTTTCATCCAAATCTAGTGCACCTTGCAAATTAATTAAATGAAAAAAGGTCATAAGGTAAGGATATGTTACAAATAGAATAATGTAAAGGAACATCTTGGAGATGTGTTGTGTAGGTAGATAGAAAAATTGAATACACCTACAATGCTCTACTAGGATGGCTATAAGGGATATTGTGCATGATGCATACCTCTATCTAGATAAATATGATATTTTGAGCTATGTACAATGTGCATAAGAATGAAGTTGGGGATTTTAATAAAGAATATGATAGAGCCCTCGCTATGTGCATAAACCAAGAGGGAACCAAGTCCTTGAGTCATGGGTGATAGTGTAGGAAACTTATTGGCTCCTAGAACTAATAAAAGAAGGTGTTGTAAGATTCTTGCATGTGTGATTGAATAGTGATTTTCCCCTATTCTTATAAATAATCTGATCTAATGAGGATTTCTCTACCTACAAGGAGATCAAATTTGAATTTGTAATACATGTTGATGAAAATTAATTACTTGAATAGAGATGTTGTACTATGCTACATTGGAGATTGCAACATATGTTCACTTCTTGTTGTCAATTTTAGTTTGACATAAATCACCATCTCTCTCTTTTGGATTTTGATTTTATTTCATAATGAATATGCATTAGTCTCTAATGGGATAAATGATTGTTTCCTCATTTAAAATTATTCCTGCCTATAGTTGAGTGTATATTAGGTCTTTCCATCTACAAAACACAATGTTATAACTTGTGTCAAATCCTTTGAGACCTTGTGAGGTTTTTTAAAGTAAACATCTCTTCATATCACATGGTATAGAGAAGCTAACATGTTGGGTAAAACTCATTTTCAAGATCATGTGAGGTTTTTTTATCAAGACCAAATGGTTTTGGTAGACGACTATGTGAGTGAGAATACTGGCTATATCCTCTGAACAAAGAAAAATTTTCCTCTGTTTGGTCAAATCCTAATGTGAAGTAGAAGACATTGAGTGTAATGTAAAGTCCAACAATTCCAAAAATTAATATCAAAAGGAAAAATCTACCATCCTTGAATATAGTTAATGAATATAGATATATATAGAAATTTCCTACAATCCTACCATCCTATCATGTCAAATTTCTTCATTGCTCCTTGCACATAAACCATGAATAATTTAACAAACACTTTTATCTGATTTCCTCAGAATAAATTGATAAAACTTAGTTCAAACCTTTACCTTTTGAGAAGATAAGACACACTATCTGTTTGAAAGAATGCCTCAAAGAGATCTATTCTTGTTCATTGTAATGACTGTGGGATATGCAGAACACGGATTTGTTTAAAAGGCTTTACAAAATTTGAAGCAAATGCAATTGCTAGAATTGTAAAGCAAATTTTCTTTGTAGACGTACATACAAACAAAAATTCATGATGGATGAAGAGGTGATAGTGGGAGGTACTATAGAAAAAACAAAAATAAAATCAATCTAAATCTTATTTTATCTTATGGAATAATGTTATTATTTTCTTCAAATTTTATGTGATTAACTCGAATATTTTATTTATATAAATCTTTTTTATTTTTTTTAGAAATTAGGCATGGACTAATGGAAGGATTCGTAGTGTGAAACATCAAGTGATGGTGAAAAGACAACAATCTCGTTTATGTTTGGGTTTGTTTAGTTCTTTTCCATATGAAATGGAGATAAAGGCACCAGTTGAGTTTGTTGATGATACACACCCACAATGCTATAAGGCATTTAAGTTTGGGGATATGGTTAAGTATAGATTAGGAGAGGGAAAAGGAATACAAGAACCTCTACATCCATTTGTTGGCATTTATGTCTAGTAGAGGAGGAAGTCTTCCCTAGATTTGTTAGCTATTTTCAAACTTCTAGATTTTAGTAGTTTCTTCTCAAAATAAGTGGCAATTATATTGCAAATGTAATGTATAAACCATGTCTTACATATTTTCAGTGAGTATATTAATTAATCTTGTGGAAACAAATGATGTTGTATGTTTTATAAGGTACCTATGTAATATATACGGTAAGAAGTTGTGAACAAGTTTGAAGTATACTCTATCTCAATTAGATTAGTTTAAATGTAAAAGTACAAATTACATCATACACGTTTTAAGTAAATTGTTAGGTAAACTTTCTATAATAAATGATGTCACCTATTTCTTTCAAAAATAATTATAAGCCTCTATAAGATTGTGTGAACAAGTTAAAAATGTAATATATGGCAATTGAATTAAATTTCTTAGAGTTAATTGATGTTTTGGCCATTTTTATTTGCGAACCTTTGTAATGATATGCGCACCTTAAAATCTGAAGCATTTTATAGTTAATGATCTATAGACTATATATTATAATTTCTATATTAAAAAACTTATCATGTTGGTTTTATATGATGCATATGCATGTTGCATGCCCATTTAATATGAAGTATATTTAACATTGATTTTAGGTATGTAATGGTTATATAACAAATTTTGGTTATGATTTTGAAATTGCATTTCACTCCTTATTTAAGTATTAAAAATTATGCAACTACACTATTATTTGAAAATAAAAGAAGGATTTGGGAAAAAAGCACCAAGGTTTGGAATACCTATTTTTAGTCGAAAGTGAGAATTAACAAAGAAATTTAGCTAATATATATTCAAACTAGATCCAATTTACATTGTTTGGAAGATTTTGTTAGCTTCAAAACTATTATCCAACTAAGAAAGTAAACTCCAAATGACTAGGATGGCCAAAATTTGGTTTCAAAGCTCCCAACTATAACTCTTTCTATTTATACTATTTCCATTATAGTACACAAGTAGATATATCATATACACCACCAAAAACAAAATCCATAATCAAGTTATTCTCATCTAGCTTCATTTAATTCACAACAAATAGTAGGATTATTATCATTTTCACAATGAAACATCTCCAAGCTCTTACTGTCCATGTTCATCCTACAATAGATTGCATTAATGTGACCTTGAATCATCAACTTATAGGCGTTAGATTTCTAATTCTTATGTCTTTTGTTTATAGCCTACAACTCCCTAGTACCTCCATTTAATTTATGTCCTAATGAATTGTAAACAAGTTATTTGAATTCAAACCATAACACTTTGAATACCATCATGTATGAGCTCAACAATGAATGTGGGATGGTGGTGTAATATATGTTGGTTGTATCACTACTGAGCCTCCTAGTGCATAGGTTTTTGCATGTTTTTTTCCACTCTAAGATGTTGTAGGTTCAAGGATTAATAGTTAAATTTCCCATGTAATGCATAAATTTAATTCTTTTCTTATCTCTCCTCTATTTTGTTTGTATGGGAAATATAGGAGAATTGAATCCCAAAGTTATCTAGAATTAAATGCAATGGTTCATATTATGGTTGTATATTTTATAGATGCCATGTCATATGGATCTTGGTTCAAAAAACTATTTTTATAACATCTAGTATGCATCATAAGTAGGTAAGATTAGGTTTTAAGTATATGTGGATGTGTTTTAAGATTATGGGTGAAATTACATGTAGGCAACTACATGTGAGGGTCATACTATTGCATGTTGTGTGGACAATAAGCTTGAATGTGAACTACCACAAGGAGCTAGTAAAAACAAAGGGGCCAAGTATGGGGTTGTGGCTTGGTGGTAGAGGTTGTGCCTACCCTATAGGTGTAGCCTAATGGTGGAGGATATGCCTCCCACCATGGGTTATGACCCTTCAATATAGGTTAGAGCCTATCTACAACCCATGAGCCATGCATAGGTTGTGGGCCAACTTAACTTTTATTTAAAAATTAAAATATTAAAATTTAAAAGAAAACTAGTCCATAGACCTTAATCCATATGGCTTCAAGCTATGAGCTTGGGGCAAATTTTTTGTCTCTCACTATAACTTTCTCCAAATCAAGTAAATGAATAGTCAATCTTGGGGTTTTTGGATACTCTAGATGATCCAAACCTACAAAAAAACAAAACTAACCCAAAATTGAGTGACCTCTAGGACCACCTTAATCTCTACACATGCCCAAAAATGGTTACCCTAGAAAAAGTGTTGAAAAATACCTATTTATAGCTAAACTTATGGCTTTCAATATTATTGAGTCTAATGATGTAGTCATATTTAGGCCAAGATGCCTTGAAATTCACACTTGTAAAACTCAAGTAGATGAACACATGGAAAAATCCAAAAGAACATTATCTTCTTGAACTCCAAATCTAGTGAAATGAGAGTCAATCTTGACTATTTTTAGCCTTTTAGATGTGATGGTGAAGTCTAAATTGTAGCACCAATCAATAAAAATTACTTCACACCCAGAACCAGAAAACTAAGATGTCTCATGTAAGCTTGTTTCTTTTATCAAACTATTTTGATTCTACAAATCATCCTATTATACAATAGATAAGCATTTTGGGTTTTTGTGAAAAATCACATGCACATTGATTTGCCCCTAAATCTCTTGAAAAATAAAATATGGAATAAAATAGGTCATCATTGCTCTAATACCATGTTGGAGTAATAAGAAAGAAATAAAAAAAAACAAATGCCATAGTGATAGCCACAACACTACTCAAGACTAGATGATAGGCTAAAAAATGTTATTTCCCCTTAGTCAAGAAAGAAAAATACAATGTTAGACAATGAGAGAAAAATAAATCTAGGTGATTTCATTTATATGAAATGCAAGGAAGGAGGTGTTGGTGTTCCCAAATGATTGACTAATTATCCCTATAAGGTAGCTATCCTTAATGGTCAAGACTCTTAGGTCAGTGGCCAATGAGTAGAAGACAATTACTTGTTCTCCTCTGCACTTCAGGCTCTGCTAAACCTACGGGGTATTCCCTCACTATAATATCTAAAAGGTTTTTCAAGTATAATGAGACACTAATCAAGCATAAATGTTTCCACCAGTAAATTGAGGTATGAAAGATCCTACTTCAGATTAGCTAAGTTCTCAATATGGATCAATTTCAAAACTCGGCAAACATAGAACTACTATATATATCACAAAACAAAGGAAAAGTTTCATCTTCTTGATTTAATGATTTATGTGGTTGGACTTGAAAGATTTCCTCATATCAGTGCCTATTTAGGGTAATAGAGTCAAAACCCTATATGCAAGTGTTTTCCTCATGACAACTATAATTTATACTCAGAGGATATTAACTTTACTACTGCTTTACAGTAATAAACCCAAGGAAGAGTAGTATCTATGGTTCTTCTTCAATAATCCTTTGATATAATGTACTTTCTGTTGCAAATATGTGCCTAATCAGTGTTGTCATTGATGTCAACATATCCTTGTTGCCATTGGTGTCAACTGTATCCTATTTTGTTCCTTGTTTAGAAGACTGAAATGTTGAGGATATTGAGAAAATTAATGAAAATCAATGTATGCGGACCATATGGATGTGTAGAGGATTGTCTAAAGTAGCTCTAGTTAAGTTTTGAGAGGTCCGCATGAAGATTTGAAGAAGCTATGGCCATATGAGTAGAACCAGGTTTTGATGTGTTTAGAAGAGACAGAGTGACAGCTAATTGGTCTGGATTGCTCCGCATTGAAATATTATGATCTACGGTTCTAGAGGTATGTTTGGGAAGTCAGTGTGTATCATCAACTCAAGTGGTTTGTGGTTTAGAGGTCTGCAAGAAATCTTTCTAGTGTGGTAGTCATGACAGACAGTGTTCTTAAGGTTTCAGGAGGAGATGCAAGTGATTCTGATGATTTGGAGGAGTGCGGATGTTGTTGTTAAATTCAATGTACTTGTGGAGGTCTCTAGATCATGTCCCTAATGTGTTGGAGGTTTGCATTGAAGACCAAGCTCGTAGTTGAAGATTTTCTTCTTAGTATTGTTGTTTTTCCCAGTCTTGGCCAACCGGATGATTCTAGCATGTTGCAGATGATCTAAGAGCAATTCTATGGAGCGTGGTGTATTGATCAAGGAAGATTTGAGTCCCAGTTATGTTTGGTCAATAGCTTAGTTATTCGCATTAAGTCAGATGTTTGGAATGCCGACCTTGATGTTTATTCCAAGGTTGATGAAGCATATAAAGGAGTACAGTTGAGTTGTGGAAAATCATCCTTGTGCGAAATAATAAAATTTGAAGAAAGGATCAAAGGTAGAGTAGAGAAGAGGAGGAGCAGAGGGACAAGTATAGTAAAGGATGAAGTGATAGTGAAGAAGTATTTGGGAGAAGAGCAGAAGTTTTATGAGAACTCAATGAGACTGAACCAGGCATGAAGAAGATGCTATTTCTCAATTAAGTCCTTCTGTATTCAACATAAATTCTGTAGGTAGTGAGCCTCTTTTGAGTAGTGAGCTCTAGGGAGTGTGCTCGAAGGCAAGTGCCTTCCCATTTTCAAGTACTTTTAATAGGGTACGAATCTTGTGGGTTAACCCCCACCGTGGTTTTCCCTTAACTGAGTTACCATGTCAAAAATCTTGGTGTCAATTGTGTTAATTGTGTTTATGCTCATGTGTTATTGTTTCATGCTTTAATGTTTACATCATTAATCTGTTTGTAAGTTGTGAAATAAGATTAAAAAGAGAAAACATTAATTTTGTGGGACAACTAATTCACCCCCCCTCTCAGTTGTCTGGCCTAATTCCAACAATTGGTATCAGAGATAAGTTTCTTTGAAAGAAGCTTGACCACTTGAGGAGATCTAGAATGTTGACTTACAAGAAAGACAATCCAAGATTTGATGGAACAAATTACACTCTATGGAAGATGCGCATGTAGTGTCATTTGCAATGTGTGGGAGATGCCTACTGGTTGATAACTAAGAATGAATATAAGATTCTAGGAAAAAGGTCCTACAACTCTAGATGAAATCAAAGATGCTGAGAACAACACTCGAGCTATAGAAGCCTTGTTAAGTGCCCTGTTTGATACAAAAATGATAAATGTACTGGAATTGAAAACCGCACATGAAATCTGGGAGAAGTTGGAAACACTGCATGAAGGTGATGAACATGTCAAATGTGCCAAGCTACAAATCTTGAAGGGTAGATATGAAAGTTTAAGGATGAGTGAAGATGAAAATATTACCTCCTACATGCTAAAAGTGAATGAAATTGTGAACGGTATAAGGTTTGTTGGTGGAAAATTAGAAGATTCAGAAATTGTTGCCAAAGTGCTCAGATCCTTACCTCTGGCCTACAAGCATAAAGTTGCTGCCATTGAAGAAATCAAGACTATGACAACTGTTACAAGGGATCAGTTGGTTGGTAAACTTTTAGCATTTGAAATGAGTGAGTTTGGTGATCCTCTTCCTAAGTCTGAATCTGCATTTAAAGCTAGTATTCATGGAAAACAAAAATATGATCCAGGTGAAAGATTTTCAAGAAGATCTAATAGATTCGATAGGACAAGGAAGGATCTTGAAGGTGATGAAACTAAGTTTGATGAACTTGAAGCCCTTTTTTCCAAAAGATTGCCAAGAGGATCCGGTAAGTATGAAGGAAAGTTGCCATTCAAATGTTTTGCTTGTAATAAGATTGGTCATTTTGCTTTAAGGTGTTTGGAGAGGGGTTCAATGCCAAACCCTAACAGACCTAGAGTTCAGAAGAAATGCTACTATGTCCAAGAAGCTAGTGAAGAAGGAGTCACAGATGATGAATCTGATCATGGAGGTTCCACTGAAAATGATTGGGTATTCATTGCTAACAAAGAAGAAGATCCAATGCCTACTGAATCTGCTAGTTGTGCAAATGTGGAAAGTGCCTTAGTTTCTCAGGTTGTAGAAAAAGATGAATGGGTAATTGACAGTGGATGTTCTCATCATATGACTGGTGATAAAACTAAGTTTGTAAGCTTTGAAAAATATGAAGGTGGAATTGTGAAATTTGGAGACAATTCAACTGGTAGAATCCGTGGCAGAGGATCCATCTCTTTTGATGGTAAGAATAACACTAATGATGTTTGTATGTGGAAGGATTGAAGCATAATCTTCTTAGTGTTGGATAGTTGTTTGACAAGAGTTATGATCTCTGATTCAATGATGGAAAATGTAGAATCTTGGAAAGCTCCAAAACTAAAATTGCATCTAGTACTCAAACTAGAGGCAACATCTTTCATTGAAGTAGTTATGGAAAAAAGTTGTTTGATTGCTCAGATTGATCATAGTTGGTTATGGAATAGGAGAATGTGTCATGTGAATTTTGATAACATTGTCAAGATAAGTTCTACTAAGGCTATGAGAGATCTTCCAAAACTTGTGAAACCTGCTGATAGCATGTGTAGAGAATGGCAATTGGGTAAACAGAATAAAATTTCATTCAAGAGTAAATAACATCTTTCAAGTGGATGGCTGGAACTTGTGCATACTAATCTATGTGGCCTTGCTAGAATTAGGAGTGTGCAAGGAGACAAATATTTTATGTTGATGATTGATGATTACTCCCGGATGATGTGGGTAACCTTTTTGAAAGAAAAATCAGAAGCTCTTGACAAGTTCAAGGTGTTCAAGGTTATGGTGGAAAATGAGATTGGTGAAAAAATAAAGTGTCTGAGATCCGACAGAGGTGGAGAGTTTACCTCCAGAGAATTTGATACATTATATGAAAAGCATGGAATAAAAAGATAGTTATCTGCTCCTAGGACTCCTCAGCAAAATGGAGTCATGGAAAGAAAGAACTGGACCTTTCAAGAAGCTTCCAGGACCATGATGATGGAAGTAAATGTTCCTCAAGTCTATTGGAGAGAAGCTATGAGTACTGTTGTCTACACTCTTAACTATGTGCAGATCAAAGGCAATTCTGGTAAGACCCCTTATGAACTATGGTTTGGTCATCCTGCTACTGTGAGAAACTTCAGAGTTTTTGGTAGTAAGTGCTATATCAAAAGAGATGAGGATCTAGGCAAGTTTGAAGCAAGAAGTGATGAAGGGATATTTCTAGGTTACTCTACTCAAAGAAAGGCATACAAGTGCTTTAACAAAAGATTGAAAAAGATTGTTGCAAGTGCAAATGTTAGAGTTGATGAGAGCAAAGAAGGACGTTCCAGGTCTTGCGGATATGAATCAGATGATCAAGATGAAAGTCAAAGTCAAGGAAGACAAGTTCAAACCTAGACTCAGATTCAGATTGATCTGGAAAATCTAGTGACTCAAGAGGTTAGTACAGATGTTGAAGAACAAGTTCAAGAAATAGTGGTTCAAATAAATCCCAAAAATCCTAGGTATGTAAGACTGAATCATCCTAAAGATCAGATCATAGGAGATAGATATAAAGGTGTTTGAACTAGGAAAAGAATTCCTAAAGATCAAGAGGAGATTTGTTTGATTTCAAAGATTGAACCAAATTTAGTAAGTGAAGCTTGCAATGATGAAAATTGGGTAAAAGCCATGGAAGAAGAATTAATGCAAATTGAAAAGAATCACACTTGGGATCTTGTCCCTAGATCTAAGGACAAAAATGTGATTGGAACTAAATGGGTATTCTGAAATAAACTAAATGAAGATGGTGAAGTTGTATGAAACAAAGCAAGGTTGGTATGCAAAGGATATTCTCAAGTGGAAGGAATTAATTTTGAAGAAACTTTTGCTCTGGTGGCAAGAATCAAGGCAGTCAGATTATTTCTTGCATTTGTTGCGTATTAAGATTTCAAGGTCTATCAGATGGATGTCAAGTCAGAATTCCTGAATGGAGAGTTGGAAGAAGTCTACATTGATCAACCGGAAGGATTTCAGTTGTCTGATCAGAGAGATATGGTCTACAGGTTGAGGAAAGCATTGTATGGACTAAAACAAGCCCCAAGAGCATGGTATGCAAGATTAGATAAGTATCTACTAAAGCTAGGATATAGCAAAGGCACTGCTGACAGTAATCTTTACTTCAAGATTGATCATGAGGACATTCTGATTGTTGAGGTATTTGTTGATGATATCATTTTTGGTGGAAATGAGAGTGAATTTGAGATGTCCATGTTTGGTGAAATTAATTTCTTCTTAGGTTTGCAAATCATTCAGTCAGATAAAGGCATCTTCATATCTCAATTTAAGTATGTAAGAGAATTGTTGAAAAAGTTTGGAATGGAAGATTCAAAGCCGGTGGGTACACCCATGGTAACCGGATGTAAGCTGAGTAAAAATGATGACTCCCTTAAGGAAAATAAAAAAAGGTATAGATCAATGATTGGAGGACTGCTCTATCTGACTCAGACTAGACCTGGTATCATGAATGCATTTGAACTTGTTGCTAGATTTCAAGCTAATCCTAGAGAATCCCATGTTGTAGCAGTCAAGAGAATTTTTAAATATCTCAAAGGGACACTTGATTATGGATTATGGTATCCAAAGGATAATGACTTCACTCTTCATTCATATACATATGTTGATTGGGTAGGAGATGTGGATGATAAAAAAAGTACTAGTGATGGTGCATTCTTCTTTGGAAGTAGATTGGTTTCTTGCTTGAGCAAAAAGTAGGAGGCAATATCCCTATCTACAATAGAGGCAGGGTATATAGCAACAACAAACAATTGTACTCAAGTTCTGTGGATGAAGCAAATGCTGAAGGATATCAGAATTGTGTTTGAGGAGCCTGTCACAATCTTCTGTGATAATTCAAGTGCAATAAGCATGTCAAAGAATCTGGTGTTGCATTCAAAGACAAAGTACATATCAATCAAGTTTCACTTTTTAAGAGAGAAGGTTAATGAGAATGAAGTCAGATTGGATTTTGTTTCTTCAAAGGATTAGATTGCAGATATTTTCACCAAGCCTCTACTCAAGGATACTTTTGAGTATGTCAGAGAGAAATTAGGGGTTATTACCTCTGCTAATTAGAACTAAGATGCACTAGGGTGCATCAGTCCGGTGGAATTCACAGTTATATCTTGTGATCCTAATTGATGTCAAGGAGATACTACTTAGGGGGAGTAGTCAGTATGCAAATTTTGAGATCAATTTGAAACAAAAAGAGGAAGAAAAGATTGCAAATATGTGCCCTTTGCCATTGATGTCAAAGGGGGAGAGAAGTCATGTGAAAAACTAGTTGCCAATGAAAGGGGGAGTAGTGAATAAATCAGTTGTAGAAGTGATAAGAGAAAGGGGGAGAAGTTCTTGTCTTGATGGTTGAATTAGTTTTTCACATCATATGTTGCCATCAATTACAAAGGGGGAGATTGTTGCAAATATGTGCCTAATCAGTGTTGTCATTGTTGTCAACGTATCCTTGTTGCCATTGGTGTCAACTGTATCCTATTTTGTTGCCTGTTTAGAAGACTGGAATGTTGAGGATATTCAGGAAATTAATGAAGATCAATGTATGCAGACCATATGGCTATGTAGAGGATTGTCTAAAGTAGCTCGAGTTATGTTTTGAGAGGTCCGCATGAAGATTTGAAGAAGCTATGGCCATATGAGTAGAACCGGGTTTTGCTGTGTTTAGAAGAGACAAAATGATAGTTAATTGGTCCAGATTGCTCCACATTGAAATATTATGATCTTTAGTTCTAGAGGTGTGTTTAGGAAGTCAGTGTGTATCATCAGCTCAAGTGGTTCATGGTTTAGAGGTTCGCAAGCAATCTTTCTAGTGTGACAGTCATGACAGATAGTTTTCTTAAGGTTCTGAGAGAAGATGCAAGTGATTCTGATGATTTGGAGGAGTGTGGATGTCTTTGTTAAATTCAATGTGCTTGTAGAGGTCTCTAGATCATGTGCCTATTGTGTTGGAGGTCCGCATTGAAAACTGAGCTCGTAGTTGAAGATTTTCTTCTTGGTGTTGTTATTTTTCCCAGTCTTGGTCGACCAGATGATTCTAGTGTGTTGCAGATGATCTAAGAGCAATTCTATGGAGTGTGGCATATTGATCAAGGAAGATTTGAGTCCTAGTTATGTTTGGCCGACAACTTAGTGATTCGCATTAAGTCAAATGTTTGGAATGCTGACCTTGATGTTTATTCCAAGGTTGATGAAGCATATAAAGGTGTGCAGTTGAGTTGTGGAAAATCATCCTTGTGTGAAATAATCAAATTCAAAGAAAGGATCAGAGGCAAAGTAGAGAAGAGGAGTAGAGGAACAAGATTACTAAAGGATGAAGTGATAGTGAAGAAGTATTTGGGAGAAGAGAATAATTTTTATGAGCACTCAATGAGACTGAACCAGGCATGAAAAAGATGTTATTTCTTAGTTAATTCCTTCTATATTAAACATAAATTCTATAGGCAGTGAGCCTCTTTTGAGTAGTGAGCTCTAGGCATTGCACCTAAAGGCAAGTGCCTTCCCATTTTCAAGTACTTTTAACAGGGTATGAATCTTGTGGGTTAACCCCCACCGTAGTTTTCCCTTAACCAGGTTTCCACATCAAAAATCTTGGTGTCAAGTGTGTTAATTGTGTTTTTGCTTATGTGTTATTGTTTCATGCTTTAATGTTTACATCATTAATCTATTTGTAAGTTGTGAAAGAAGATTAAAAAAAGAAAAGGTTAATTTTGTGGGACAACTGATTCACCCCCCCTCTCAATTGTCTGGCCTAATTCGAACACTTTCCACCATGTCTTATTCAAAGCAATTTAATCTATTTCTTGAATAGATGCAATAAACCAAACACACAATATAGCAAAAGTATATTGATGAACTCATAAACCCTTAGAAACTTCATTAAAAAAAAAGAATTCATATCCAAGGAGACAACCATAAACAACACACACATTTAGTGTTTCTCATTTAACTCAATCTAAACAAAAATTGCCATGAAAAGAACATATATTCTCACACACAAGAAATATAACCTGCAACCTAGAAGTACTCCTTTCTTATTGGAACCAATAAAAAATCTCAAGCTTGTACAATATGTTTAGAGAAATCTTTTTCAGTTTCTTCCTCTATCTTCTGCTTACCAGATACTATGAAAACTTCTCCTTATATTAGAGAGATACAAAGTATGTCAGCTAAGCTCCTAAAACTAACTATTTTTAGAAAAGTTTGACTATTGCAATACAAAATAGATTTGGATCTCATGCTCATTACATGAATTCATGCTAAGATTTGATTACAATCAAATATATGCCAAAAAAACTCTCCAATTTAAGCATTTGATTCATTTTTGTGAGCCAAAAATGTAGTCTCACTTAGAAGCTGCCAAAATGAGTCATCCTTGGGAAACTAATGAACAATAAAAGATTAGGTAAAGGCTCATTTAGCTTCATACTTCTCCACCCAAGCTCTGAATTCTTTATCTTCTAGTTGTTGGAAATCTAAAATTTTGACCACCTTGTCATTGTGAGTTGTGTATTGGGCATCCAATATTGCCTTTGATTCCTTACCAATGTGGTCACATAGCTTCTCCAATAACAAGAATTCATCCAACACCAAATTTAGAAAATCTATTTTCAACTCAACTTGAATGCACACCAAAGAAACAACCTTGGACCCTACAGTACTAATTTCAACCTTCCATTGGTCCAATGCTTTGGGTTGATTATGTGCATCATTGAAATGGGGAAGTACCTTCATTTTTACCTGATCAATAGATGCCATTTTATCCTTCAACTTCTTATCAAAATTTATTATAAAAGAGGCCACATCATGCAAGATATTCATGGTCTCTAATGTTCTTGGTAGACCAATGGGTTTGTCTGGGTCAAACCTTGTTGTTTTGATCATCTGCTTGATAGTAACTGTTACAAATTTTTCACCTACAGCTCAAATTGGCAGAGCTAAAATAGTTTCATTATACTTAAGGTGAAATCTTGTTGGTAATTTATTTATGATGGAATATCATAGCATGTGGAGTAAAATAGGCTTCCACAAGGGTTGAGCTCAGCATGCTACCTCCAATTCTTAAGAGGATTGTGGAAAGAGTCTGAAAGAGCAGTAGTGTCACTTAAAGTCACAGCAAAAAAAGACAACTATCACGTGTTTTGATCATATCTCAAAATATATGATCTGGGTTCCTGAGATTTTTGGACATAAATTAGATGCCAATAAGATGAAAAGACCCTTTAAATTTCACACCTACATAGTTTGTAGTTTTCGAGGACCAGTTAGAGGCACAATACACAACAAAATGAAGATAGGAGTCACATGGTTTAGTCATATCTCAAAAATTTTGATCTGGGTTTTTTTAGATTTTTGGATAGAAATGAGAAGACAATAGAGCGCAAAAAAATTTTAAATTTCTCACATACCTAGTTTATAGTTTTTGAGAAATATTCACAATGGCGGGCCCTCTTTCTTTTTTGCAAATTTGAAGCTGCAAAAAATTATTGTAAAATGATATTTAAAGCAATATCTTATAAATTGCTTATAAATATTCATTATTTATGAATTTAAAGCAAAGTAAAGAAAACAATATCTTTCTTTTTTTGATTTTTCTTTCTTTTGGGAAGATATGGACAAAATGGAGCCTTCATCGAGCAGATAAAGCATGTTTTTTGGCGGTTTTTTTAGTGAAACTCAAAAATAAATCAAGATGGCTATGTTGGCGAGATTTCTCAGCTTTTTCCTTGGGGAGATTTTTGGAGTTATAAGTAAGAGAAAAACTTAGTTTTTTCATAGTTTAGAATATTGTTTCTTCCTCTCTTGTTCATTTGCAGAGAGCTTTGTAAACACTTTTGTATTCAGATTTTGAGCTTGACACTCCTTCAGTTTTAATAAACAGCAGAGCTTTCCTTTCTCAATTCTTGTTTCATACTTGTAGTATCAATTTGATGTTTACTGTGATTCAAAAGAAAGAATCCTTTTTTATGTCTTGTTATTGTAGGTTTGTTCGTAGGAGTCTCATATAATTCAGGTTGTATTTTGTGTTTAGTCTTAAGAACCTTCATACAAATTACTTCTGGATGCTATAAGTAAGATTGTGAGAGTTGAAGTTTTGAAAAGTTGTGAGTAAAGTCATCAAAATCAATTTAAAATTATGGTGAATCATCTTTAGGTTGTAGGATTTTCATTTTTAGTTTTCCTCCTACCCCTTTCCTTAGAAAGTCATTTAGATTAAGTGATCCACTAGGGGAACTAGCCCGCTCTGGAGATTCACTCTCAACATATATCACCCACAATCTGAGAGTGTTTCCACGTGTCAAAAGATAGCTAAGCCTTTCGTAAGCTTAGCATAGGTTGCATATCTAATTGATAACAGTTTTTGGCATGCTCGGTGGGACAGATTGGACTGTCTCAGTCTAATTGCATGTTCATATATCACTAATATTTGGTGTTTGTATTAGTGATCTCAGCCTTTGGAGGCAAAAACACAAACACATCTGGTGACTCCGAGTTTGAATCTACTAGTTTCAGTATGATCAAGTGCTGGTATGTTATAAAAAATCACCTTTTATTCTATTTTCCAGCTTGCATATGAGTAGAAATGTCAAATTTTCATAAGTAACATGTATACCCACCTTCAGGTCAATCATATCAGACCAAATTATGTTGTTGTTTCTAATCCCATGGCCCTTCAAAATCACCATGCACAGTATGATTACCACCCACCCACCCCTGCTCAGCTTCCTTATCAGCTGTATACAAGCAATCATGTAATGTTGGTTTTAGTCCAAATACTTAGGATGCTTACCACATGCCCATTCTTGCCCAATCTCCTAGTCAGCCTTCTTACCAGATAAAACACTCTGAGATGATGGAGCTTAAAGACATGATGAGGGACGTGGTGTCAGACCTCAACAAGCAGGTGGAGGAGATTAAGAGGGAGCTTGAGTATAAACAACATCAGGAGGAACTGGCTTATCAAGCCTATCTTCATGAGCAGGAGTTGGAGCCACAAAGAACACAATATGAGTAAGAGATTGCAAGCATAAAGAGTTATCAGTATCAACAAGAAGGGGAATTTCAATCAAGGCAGTATGAAGAATCTGATTTGTAATTGCAAAAGTTGAATCGCCAAGTTTACCTTCAATAACCAGAGCAGCCACCCTATGAGACCTTTGTTTCTGATCAGGAGTGGGAGACACAAAAGAGACAGTTCAAAGAGAATCTTGAGAGAGAGGTAGCAACACAAACAAAGCTTTTGGTTGCTCGAGCCCAAGAAACCCTTTCTGTTCTAGAGCAGCTGACTCAAGAAGAGGTTTGTAAGTATAAATTTCCAAGTTTTAGACAAGATATGCCTCTTAATGTCTCTAAAGTCAAAATCCCAAGTTTTAGAGGTTCTGATTTTGCTGAAGAGCCTGTTAGCATTCGAGACTAGTCCATTAACAGATAGAACGAAGCTAAGCGGGTAAATTTATTACATATAGCTATGGAGCAATATCAGTTAGAACAATGGAAGATTAAGCTAGAAAAGACTCCTCTTGATGAACCTTCTGATATTTTCATTAATGATCCGCCTTGTTTTGTAAAAGATGATAAAATTCTTTTAGAGAATCATGTAGTGCAAGAGGTTGATTCAAATGAAAAGGTTGCTACTATTTGTGTAGAGCAAGTTGATTCAAATACAACCCTGAATGCTCTGTGTTTTGATTCCTTTGCAAATTTTTCTAATGTTGTCCATAAGATGCATGAAAGCAGGGTACAGAGCTTGCAAGGTGAAATTCTGAAATTGCAAAGGTAGAATGCTCAGGTTGCAAAGGCACCAATTTTTGAACAGCAAGAGGATCATCAACAATGCAAGGAGTTACTAAATGAAGACCATCAATATCATCATAGAGCCTTGGATCAAGAAGAAAGGAATATAGAGGAGCCCGATCTGGATCACAATAAGATTAATGAAAGCTGTCATGAGGTAAAAGACATCCCTTTCTCATCAGAAAATCAAGAAAATTTGTTTTGGAATAGTCTTGAGATTCATGTTACAAACATAGATAATATGCAAACAAAGGGTGTTGAAGCTCAGTGTTCAGTTAACATATTTGATGAGCTTCCTAACTTCATGCATGAAAGTGAAAATGGCATGTCCATGCTAGGCTCTGATCACCACAGTGTTGAACATCATCCAGATAATGTGCTGATCCAAGATCAGATATGTGAAGGCAACCCTAATTTGAAAGGTACAGTGCTTGAGGAAGATCTGTTTCAAACTGAGATTAAACTTTTCTGTTCACATTTGGAAGCTATGGCAGCATTTATGGAAGAGGGTTATATGGAACAACAAAAGCAAGAAGTGGAAATAGCTATATTATCAGATGAATCACTGGTTATAAAGCAACCAAACTTGCAATAGCAGAATCTTGACTGGTTGGAGGAACTGCCCTCCTATTTCATAGAGCAACTTGAAGTTGTACAAATTGATAGCTTATTACAAGAGGTTAGTTCAATTTTTGATTTCATTGTTGAAGAAACACCTATTTTGAAGTGTATCTCCTCAAGAAATCTTGAATATTTTGAGCCCAGTATAGCTCTTGCTAAGAATCTTTCAAGTTTTGATAGTTTTGATCAGCTACTAGCTATTCTAATGGAGGAGGATGATCCACTGACCGAAGAGGAGGAAGCCACATGGCGGGCTATCATGCAAGGTACATATCATGCTATTGTTTCCAGCCCAAAACCTTTGAGGGGATGTCCTATCAGATATCTGGCTGGTTTGGCAATCAACAGAAGGTGACAGCCTCATAGTGACACTGATTTGGATCATCTAGGAGGGTATCAGGTGGATCTATTACCAAAGGAAGTCAAGTGGGTAAGTGATTGTACTTTCTTTCTCGGAAAGGTGTCACAATAATTTGCTGAAGTTTTGATTGTTCTCCACCTTTTTGGGCTGATTAACAACCTTATGGTGTATTGCAGACTGCAGAGGAAAGGCAGTTATTTTATTGAGCTAGTGAATGAGTTTGTTTGATCAGTGTCTCTGGCTGGTTAGAGTAGGTTAGAATTAGTGTTGTAGTTAATAAGTGCTTATGAACATTTACTTTCAATATTTTTGTTTCCCTAAGTATTGCTGCACAAGTTCTTTTGGCCATCAGGGCTTGGTAGGTTACTTTCAGTTTAGTTTGTTTTCAGTTTTCTGTTGCTATTTGAACTATTTGGAGAGTTGAGTTACAATGGTTTTTTGAGTTTGAGATGGGCAAAGTATGACTCCATGCCCAATGGAAAATTTAACGCAACTAGTCTGTATGCTTAGCAGTCAAGCATTTAGCAGAAATCACCAGAAATGTTACCAATTTTTCACCTACAGCTCAAATTGGTAGAGCTGAAATAGTTTCATTATATTTAAGGTGAAATCTTGTTGCTAATTTATTTATGATGGTATATCATAGCATGTGGAGCAAAATGGGCTCCCACAAGGGTTGAGCTCAACATGTTGCCTCCAAGTCTTAAGAGGATTGTGGAAAGAGTCTGAAAGAGCAGCAGTGTCACATAAAGACATAGTAAAATAAAAATAGCTATCACATGTTTTGATCATATATCAAAATATATGATCTAGGTTCTTGATATTTTCAGACATAAATTAGATGCCAATAAGAAGAAAAATCCCTTTAAATTTTTCACCTACCCAGATTGTATTTTTTGAGGAACAGTCAAAGGCACAATACACAACAAAATGAAGATAGCAGTCATGTGCTTTAGTCATATCTCAAAATTGTGATCTAAATTTTTTAGATTTTGGATAGAAATGAGAAGACAATAAAGCGCAAAAACCCTTTAAATTTCTCACCTACCCAGTTTTTAGTTTTGGAGGAATCTTCACAAAGGTGGGCCCTCTTTCTTTTTTGCAAATTTGAAGCTGCAAAAAGTTATTGTAAAATGATATTTAAAGAAATATCTTATAAATTGCATTTAAATATTCATTATTTATGCAGTTAAAGCAAAGTAAAACAAACAATATCTTTCTTTTTTTGAGTTTGATTTTTTTTGGGAAGATATGGACAAAATGGAGCCTTCATTGAGCAGATAAAGCATGTTTTTTGGTGGTTTTTTAAGTGAAGCTCAAAGACAAATCAAGATGGCTATGTTGGAGAGATTTCTCAGCTTTTTTCTTGGGGAGATTTTTGGAGTTATAAGTAGGAGAAAAACTTAGTTTTTTCGCAGTTCAGAATATTGTTTTTTCCTCTCTTGTTCATTTGCAGAGAGCTTTGTAAACACTTTTGTACTCATATTTTGAGCTTGACACTCCTTCAGTTTTAATAAACAGTAGAGCTTTCCTTTCTCAATTCTTGTTTCATTCTTGCAGTATCAATTTGATGTTTATTGTGATTTAAAACAAAGAATCCTTTTTGTCTTGTTATTGTAGGTTTGTGTGCGGGAGTCTCATATAATTCAGGTTGTATTTTGTGTTCAGTCTTATGAACCTTCATAAAAATTACTTTTGGATGGTATAAGTGAGATTGTGAGAGTTGAAGTTTTGAGAAGTTGTTGTGAGTAAAGTCATCAAAATCAATTTCAAATTCTGATGAATCATCTTTAGGTTGTAGGAATTTTATTTTTTGTTTTCCTCCTACCCCTTTCCTCAGAAAGTCATGTAGATTAAGTGATCTGCCCGGGGAACCAGCCCGCTCTGGAGATTCACTCTCAACACAGATCACCCACAATCTAAGAGTGTTTCCATGTGTCAACAGATAGCTAAACCTTTTGTAAGCTTAGCATAGGGTGCATATCTGATTTATAATAGTAGCATTTCTTGGCATCCATTTATTTATAATTTCTTGAAGACTAGAAGAGCTCTATTCATGCTTCATTAATTCTTGATTTAAATCTACAATCCCCTTATAAGCATAATCTACTTTCCCACCTATTTTAGTTAACTGATAGTTAACTATCTTAGAGACAATTTCACTATGTACTTGTAGTCTATCTCCTTTCAATGAATTAACAATACCTTTCAACTCTACGATTTCTGCAAGTAAGGTATCCATGTTTGATGAACTTAGAGATTCTCATGATGGGATTGAAATGATTGGCATAGGAGCACTAGAAGAAGCCAATTCCTTATCCTCCAAAGCTCTCAGCTTAGCTAAATCATCTATATACCTTTGCTGGAGTTCATTATAATCCTTCTACAATTTCATAACCGTGGCTTGGATAAGCATTGTTTTATCCATTGCTAATGTTGCTGCATTATGTGCTGGAGTATCAACTACTCTCTTCCCAATCAAATTTCCTATCAACTGATCAAGGCTTTGCACCACATCAGGTTTGTCTGTTCCTAGTGCTAAAGTTCATATGGCCAACATTTAATGAGATAGGCTAAAACCAGAACCAAAAGCCTTTCCTGTTTGATCTTCAGTGGAAAACACAACATCATCTTGTCTTTTGATGGTTTCAAATGCTAAAGCATCTGCCATACTCCAATTGGGCAATAACAACATACCGTTCTCCATCACCATTTGTCTTCCTATTTCTGGAGTAACGTTGTCAAGCTTCAAATCAAATTCAGAAAAGATTCTCTTAGCCAAATCTTTATCATCTATATGATCCATTTTATTTCTTTCTTCTTCAAGCATCTTGTGGAATGCCACTTGCTTTCTCCTCAAAATCAGATCTTTAAACTCGTGTCTTGATGAATTGATCATCAAACAAAAACTGGTTGCAAGCTAGTGCTCTCACATCTCCTATTTCATCATTGGCTACCTTCAAATAATCAAGATTCCTATTGAAAGGCATAGGAGGAACAATCATTCCTGCCAATATCTCTGCATCTCCTATGTCCTCTGAAGTTTCTTCAAGATCTACAATTTTGAATAGAGCCTTTCCTTTGTTTTGAGAAGTTGCCCTATCCTCAACAATTTTCTGCCTTTTAGCCTGTTGGCTATCTATCTCTTCAGTGTCTGGAAGATCCTCCTCTTATGTATCCTTACTCCTTGGTTGAGCATATGGTTGTATCCTTGAACCTGAAGCCCTTTGCACATCAGAAGGCCTTTCCTCCTCAAGAGTCATGTACCTCTATGCATCTCTTAACACTTTTGCAATTCTAACAATTAAATTATTTTCTTCAAAACAAAAACCAGGGAACTGAGGATCTCTCTTCTTCTTCTCTCTCTATAGATATAATTCTTTTCCACTTCTCAATTTTCTCCTTAACTTCTGCAAATATATCAGATAATTTCTTACATCTTCAACAAAATCTATTCTATGTGGGAAAGCATTTTTTTCACACTCAACCTGATTGAATTGATAAACCCCTCTAGATCAAATTTCTCTCTAGTAGTGGCACACCTCAACCTGTAACTTTTCAACACTGGATATATCTGATCTAGACCTTCTTTATTCATCACCTTAAAGTCTGACCACTTTAGGGTAGTAGGGAACAAGGAACCCTTCTTTTAACCCCTAAGATGTAATTTGTCCACCTCATTCAACTGCCAAATAACTTCCAAATAAGCCAATATTTTGGGTACATAGACAAGCAATAAGTGTGGCTTTATTGTAAACCTAGTACACTCTGATGTATGTTGAATATTGGTTCAGGAACCAATCTCCCCAATTATGCTTTATCCCGACCTCAGGAGTTTCCTCTTCAGGCCTAAGGAATTCCTTTATTTCTAGAGGTATCCTGTCTATATATTCACCCATACATGTCATCAATTTTCTTACAAAGAACTCCTCAAAAATAATGAAATCTAAATTTGAACAATCGCTATCCCACTGATAGGTCCATCATTGAATTGGCAAAGGCTGCTCATGTTCATCAAACTATTGCACTCTCAAAGTTTGATTCCATTGTCTCTTACCAAAATACAAAAGCATATGACACAAATAAGAATACCACTTGAATTCACACTTCTCACCATTCTTCAGAGCCAACATCTATTTGTGCATTTGGTTTGCCATGTAAGAGGCAAAGTTAAATTCTACATTTGCAATACTATCCTGGACATCAAGAGCCATAAACATTATGTACACAGGGATGTTCTCACCTGCATCCTCTCCCAAAACTTGACACAATGAGTAGTATGTCTTCATGAAGTAATCCTCAAAGGACTTTATACTGAGAGGCTCCTTCTCAAAAACTTCCAATCCTCTAGCACTGGAATTCCTGAGTCTATGTTTGGAAATCTTGATAGACCTATATAGATCCCTATGCAATTCATATGATCTCCTAAATTTATCAAAGTCAATGGCTTTAGTTGTAGCTATGTTAAGACCAAAGACCTCAGCAATGTAAGGCTTAGTGAAAGAGACCATAGTATTTCCATTAATTGCCAATACTCTTCTTGTGCCAACATCATATTTGCTTGCAAAAAGTTTGATCAATTCTACATATACAAATATATTTGGGACTACAACCTTGCCCAAATCCAAATTCCATGCGTTTCTCAATGGTGACCTAGCACTTCTATTTCTATGTCAGTGCTGAAACAAGGACCATCCTAACACTGGGGTAAATGTATCCCAGACACCCACAAAATCATCTAGAAATTTATCATCTTCATTCCTTCTAGGAAGATTTAGGGCTCGTTTTGATGACCCTGGACAATGAGTGAACAAATCCTAATCAAATCTTTTCTTCTCTGATGGACCAACCATTCTTCTTCACATAGGATCTTTCTATAGACTATGGTTTATTTGAAATGGAACCAACTCAACAATTCACCCTATTGTTCTTACAAATTCAACCTTTGCAACCAATTTCAGAAAGAAATTGATAAAATTTGCAAGCAAATGGATTGATATGCTAGTAAATTTACACTTACTTGTTGGTCGTAAATGAAAACCCCACTTCTTCAATTATGCCTCAAGCTACTTGATTTCTATAGGAATTTTGATTAACAGTGGCTATACTTAATGGTAACAATCAATTTGATACATTAACTTCACAAACTAGGCATGATTTTGGCTGATTTTCCATTAAATCACTATTAATGCGATCGTGTGTTGGTGTGTAGGCTAAGACTAGTCATTCTTCATGTTTGAATGTGAACCATTGATCTCAATCAGTCTGTGGGAGAATCGATGGTCTTTATTTGAAACTTCCATCATTGAATGTCACTTCACACACTTAGAATAGCGCAGACCCATCAGAATTTGCCATCTCAACAAAAACTTTCCATTCTGGATCTATATGGAAGCTTGTCGCAGCAGTGTAGGCCCAGGAGGGACCCATACTACCATGCGTATACTAGCATGCTAGCTTCAATGTACTTGGACTAGATAAGACCCATATGACATGTGTCACTCTATCACAACATCACAAAGCATATTCATTGGCATCTCCCAGCTACGTGCTCATGCGATCCACTAAGGAGCAAGGATGACATAGGATTCAGGCTAATGTAACTTTTGGGCCCACCTCCCTGGAAATCCATGGTTAGCACATCAACATAGCTCTATAGGATCGAATAGATCCAAAGCTCGCGATGCCGCGATAACCATTTATTCATTCTTAAGAACCTTTGACTCAGACTTAGGAAACATTGAACATTCTGGACCAACCCGTAACTAGGCTTGAGGGGTTTGTCTTCAAATGAGAAATGAAACATGAAGTCATAACTTAAACTCAAGGTGACCACCAACAATAGGTCAACTCAAAAATAGGACACAAGCTTAAATGAAAAAGACCAAGGGTTTAGGGTTTAAGCCAGTTGTATTTAGACTTAGCCAATTTCACATGCATTATGCAAGGGGACAAGGAAACCACATAGGGGTTCCACCAGTGGCTTTGGTTGAGGATGCATGCCTCTTGTAGGCATGACAAGAGTCACAGAACTCTAGGTGTAGACTAGACAAAACACAAAACCCTAAAACTAAAATAGAACAATAGGAACAAAAAATAGGGAACAAGCAACCTAAATAACTATGTATAATGTGTATGGAATAAATTGTTCTTTCAAGAAAATAAGGGTTTCCAAAATTGTCCATGCACTGGCAATTCTTGAAATTCACCATCAAGATTTTGCAAGAAATATGAGTCCTCTCCATGAGTATTACTGACCAAATATAGACTTGTCCAAAGAGGATCAAACTTGCCATGTTTTCCCTTATCTTGATATCTAGCATTCCACATGAGGACCATGTAATTAACTTGAAACTTCCTTTCTAAGGCCCTTTTATTGAACAAATATTTCACCTATTGCTGCTTCCTCAACTTAGTTTTTTGTGCCTCTCTCCCAGTCTCATCCAATGCAATCAACTGGTTGACCCTTTCTGACATTGCATCCTGCAATTCATTATCATTTTCTTGAATAAATTTGTAAACTGGTAAAAGGTTATTTACAAGCATCCTTGCTCCTATTCCATACACCAATTCAAAAGGGGACTTGGCTAATTCTTTCTTGATAGTTACCTTATCAGCCCACACTGCTAATTTGAGATTGGAGTCCCATGCTCTCTTATTCTTTCCTATTATCCTGTAGGTCCTATTTATCTCATTATGCATTATAATTGATCATCCCCAAGATAATAGCCTGACACCCATATGAATTTGGGACTGTGGGTCCTTCATTTAACTTATCCCAGACATAAATTGGGCCCCTCGACTTGGACATAACCGCCCAAGTCCTCCTTGATTGGTCGGGGTAAATTAATGTTATGTCAGCCTAAGACCTACAAATTGGTTATACAAGGATTCAAATCAGTTCACTATATTTGTCAATAGGAATGCAAGGATACAAATCATTTGCATATAACAACTAGGAGGTCTGCACAATTAAGGGATGATGTAGAAAGGTTAGAGGATAAATGGAAACATATGGAAAATTTATATAATTTGTTAGGACACATTTGTTGTTCATGTGTGGTTATCTTGATTGGTTCCTTTTAACCTCTTGGTGCACAACTATTATGTGATTAGTGTCATTGTTGTGTATTACAGGATCCAGACAAGGCCATGGAGAGATGACGTGGGCGGCATAGAACTACTAAATCGCAAAGAGGAAAGTGGGTGGAAATAGATATGACAAAAGAATCTACAGATACAATAGAGGTAAGAAGAGAAAGCAACCTCAACCAAAGGAGGAAGGTGTTTATGAATTCACAAATGCTACAACATAGAGGAGATAAAATCTTTTTTTGTCCATGAGGCCTTTGAGGTCAAATTTATTGGTTGAAAATGCACAGGAATGGTGATTATATGTGATTCTATGATCAAGGGAAAAGTTTGAAAATTAGGATGGCCAAAACATGATATGAATATGTCACATATATGACTAAAGTGAGGTTTTGTGTTGCATAGCATATTCGTTGAAATGATATAATTGGTGTACTAAACATTATTTACTATGTTGTGTATTATAGGGGCTATACAAGGCCATGGCAACAGATCATGTCATATCAAATGAGGACACAATGGATGAAGCAGGACATCAGGTACTCAAATTTTGACTTAACTTAGGAAAAAATGATCTGATGGTATTTTGTGATACATCCATCTTTTTTCACAGTATTATTGAAATTTATAATGCATTATCCAATCTTGACATAAATTAATGCATGTTGTTGATTATTTTAGATGGAGATTGGAGCAAATGTAGAGCCTGAGCATTCAACTAGCAAAAGAAAAAGATATGTACGTGGATGTGGACCTAAAACTGTTAAATCACGTAGTCGATAGTGGGTGGAAGATGATATGACAATAGATCCTATAGACACAACAAATGATTGCACTAAATAAGAGGTTGGTCAGGACTATAGTACATGGGATGAATACTTTGAGAAAATTGTTGTTTGTGGATGTTCGGTATGTCGTGGAAAGAAATAATTCAAACAAGTGATTGTACAAAGACATTACATATATGATGAGCTTCTAGTTGGTAGTATGCCTCCTGCAATCAATTCAAATCCAATAGGAATTGTGGTAAGGAATTTTCCAATTTGATATAAATAACATGTATACTTCGTTTAAACATTGTTTTATATTATTTAAATAACTAATTTTTTTCTTAATGGATACTTGCAGGATAAAGTTCTTAGTTTAAAGTTTCTTGGATCACTGACTTCTAGCCTAGAGGGAAATGATCATTCATTAGATGATACATCTAACAAAAATATGTGCCAATATACTAGCTCCAAAGATGAGGAATTGATGAAAATAAGTCATAGAACAAGAACCAGTTTAAAGATACATAATTTGTTTAATGACAAGGGGAAGGTGGACTACATACCCTATGAGAATGAATGTGATGGAGATGATGACTTGCCCTTGAGTTTTGTATCAATTTACAAAGAGACATTTGATCGTCAACTATATTGTGCTTGGCCTAGTGATCAACAACTACCTAGAGTGTACGAGGTGTTTCAATTTTGGGGATACAGCTACATGATACGACCCTCCAATATTCATGGAGCAAATCTAGGCCTCTTTGTTGTCCAAAATATACATGTGGGATCTAAACATAGAAATAATTCTGAACAAACCACTAGGAGATTAATGCCATATTATGGTCCATCATATTATAGTGGTGAATGGAGAAGGCTAGTAGAATATAAGCCTAGCATGTCAGCATATGGTCTAAATTTAAATATGTATACACATCATCTCCAATTAGAAAGTGGAAAAGAAATGAAATAGAGGTCATCTTATGTATATAGATGGATGTGCATACAGACACAAAAATATTGCAGGATTTATAAATAGTAGTAAGGGAAGGGACCCTAATGTAAGACCGAATTATCAATTTGTTGAGGTTATAAATGATAAAGATGGAGATGTGGAAAGAGAGGTTGATAGATTCACAATGGTTGAGGCTATTATGGACCTTACCATTGGGGATGGGTTATTGATTGATTACCCCTTCTTAAAATGCACTCCTGCATGAAAGAAAAGGGAAGAGCAAGGTCTCCCTAAGGATGTTCTTAAGGGCAGAAAACCAAAAAATAATAAATGAGTGTGGACTAATGTTTTATAAACTATGTTGTCAAAATTGTGTTTTCTTTAAATTATTGTATAAAAAAGGTAGTCTATAAAATAATGTTCCATTATTCAATTGATGTATATATGTTCATACAATTTATATTTATATTTTTTAAGCCATATTTGATTATATTTCTTTGAAATTGATACATTTTGAATTTAGTGCAATTGTTGCAAAAACATTAAATAATGCTTGTGTTTGTTGATAGGTAGAAGATGTTGATGAAACACATACTAATACCCAAGATCCAACTGGGTTATTAAGGTTTGGACGGGATGATCCAAACCGTCCTTTAAACCATACCAGGCAGAAAAGAGAAACATTGAAGAGAATACTAGCAGTTGAGAAATTTGATGATCATGATAGTATTCTCTTCATGATGAGTGTTAGAATATTGTATACTATCAATCCAACTAGCCAAACACTATAATACTGAGAAATTTGATGATCATGATAGTGAAAATGCAGTGCATAAAGAAGGATTGAATGAAATGCTTACAGGTTTCTTTGGGGATGGAAACAATGATGAGAATAATGATCATATGGTTGACAGTAACAATGATAGCAAGGGTAATTACCACCAACGTAATGTTGATGATAACAACCTGAAAGACTCCATCAAGCAAGCAACGAAGACACCCATGTTCAAATAAGGTAAAAGTAGAACTTCAAAACTCGCATGCACATTAATATTATTAGAAATCAAGTCACTATTTGGTTGGTCAAATAAAGGATTCACTACCCTACTAAAGTGAGATGAAATCCATTTCTTACTTTGCATTGTCAATTGGTGTACATAATTCGTAAACATTCATCAACTTCGTTTTTATTTCTTTAAGTGGAATTTAAAACCATATATTTTATATATAAACAATCCTAGTATAGATTGACATATGAAACATGTTCACCATAAGTCAAACATTCAATTGATTTAATCTCTAGCAATCTTACAGGGCACTAAAAACTAAAATATTCCCTGAAGAGAATGTGTTGCCATCAACTTGCAGAGAGGTACGTCTGTTGTTGGTTGAGTTGGGGATTGAATATAAGAAAATTCATTCATGTAAAAATGATTGCATTTTATACAAAGATGAATATGAAAACAAGGTAGAATGCCCTATATGCAAAGTGAAGAGATATCGTATAGATGTACAAGGTCCTACAGTTCCAAAGAAGGTTTTACGTCACATGCCAATTATACCTAGACTTCAATGAATGTTTCATTGCAAGTCACTTGCACAATTGATGGACTGGCATGCAAAAAATAGGAGTAAAGATGGATTCATGCAAATTTTGGCTGATTCCAAAGCAATAAAACACATAGAGGAAAAATGGCCAAGAAAATTCAAAGATGAACCCCGTAGTATCAGGTTTGTTGATGGAGTGTGCCCTTTCTCTTTTCTAAGCTCAAATTATAGTGTTTGGCTAGTTGGATTGATAGTATACAATATTCCCCCATGGATGAGTGTTAGAAAGGAGCATCTTATGCTAACTCTCATTATTCCAGGAAAACATCGAGTTAAAAACATTGGATGTTTATCTTGCACCTTTTATTGATGAGATGCAACTGTTATGGAAAGGCATACGAATGTATGACATATCACATCCCCCATCAAATAGGTCCTTCATGTTGTATGGTGTGCTATGTTGGACTATTCATGATTTCCCAGGACTTGGTGTTTGTTCTGGTAAGATAAAATATTTACGTATTTAACTCATAATTTATTTCCATCCCAACTTTCATACTTAGTTTTATACTATTTTTTTGATATTATTAACATTACTTATTGAATTGTAGGGCTTCAAACAAAGGGGATATTTGCATGTCCAAGATGTGCAAAACAATTTCAAGGGTGATATTCTAAAGATATACATAAATTTATTTACGCAAACAACAGGGTTTTTCTACCACTAGATCATAAGTTTAGAAATTGCCTAAAGAATCAATTTGATGGAAAAGTTGAAAATAGAGGCCCTCCCATGATTATAGGTCCAGGTGATTCGCTTAAAAAGTATGAAGATGTTGAATTGAAAGCTTGGGAGGATTTTTTTGATCGGGGTGATTCAATTGAAGAACCAGAACAAGTTGTAGTTAATATGCCAGAAGGAATGAAAAGGAAATCCATATTTTATGATCTCCCTTATTGGAAGGATCTATTAAGATATCACCTATTAGATCCTATGCACATCTTAAAAAATGTCCCAAGTTCTATATTTCGACATATATCAAGCAAAGAGGACACCTTGTCTTCAAGGAGAGATATTGCTCTTTCGCGTAACAAAATTGATAGAAAACATTTGTGGCCAAATAGGGAAAATGAAACATATGAAGAAGCTCCATGGATTTAAAAAAAAAGAGGTAGACCAACTAAAAATTGTCATCCATTCAATAAGGACACCTACTGGCTATGGGTCGTCATTGGCTAAAGCTTTTATAGTCGATGGACATATCACAGGATTTAAAACACATGATTTTCATAATTTTATGAAGGTATTATATATCATCATTTAACATTTATTGCTAACATTGATTAAGTACTAAATATATTTTGATGTTTTATTATGTGAGGAAAATTTACTAATCACCTTTTCATAAATGTGTTTGATAGCATATCATGCCATTGGCAATTAGGGGGGATTCCTATCTTACAGTTGACTTAAGGATTGCCATAAATCGATTGTCAGCGTTTACAAGGTATGTGGTTATATGAAATATTCATGTGTGAGAGACATAGAGATATTATATTGCATTTTAATTTTTGACTAAAGGTTCATACTAATTTGTGATTCTTATATTAGGTGGGTGACCTCCAAGGAGATCCACGAATGTGAAGTGCCAAAATGGAAGAAGGAAATTACAGAAATTGTATGTGTATTTGAGAAGGATCTCCCTACAAGTTTCATGGACCTACAAGTCCATTTACTTAAACACCTAGTCAATGACATTGAATTGGCGGGTGTCATATCAACGAGGTGGATGTTTTTCTTTGAGAGGTATATGCAAACTCTAAAAAAGATATATCCGATAAAAGGCACATCCAGAGGGTTGCATGGCTAAAGGGTATGTATTGAATGAAGCATTTTTCTTCCTGTGTGAATTCCTTGGTAAGGAATCTGAAGATGGGCCACGCATCTAGGATGAAGAATGAGCATCAGATATTATTGATGGAGAAAAACCACAATCTAATGGTGTTCAAGTATAAATTAGTAAGTAAATTCATGATCAGTGTGGTTGTTTTTCTTGCAATCATTAATTGACTCTGTAATTTATTTGTTAAATTAATAGCATGACATTTGGAGTTTGAAATAAACATGTTGACATGTAATAGGTGTAGACAAAAGTGCTATACTTGTCAAGTTCATTATGTACCACATGGACTTTATGAACAAATGGATCAATCTGTATGATAAAAAGAGAGAAGAAGTGTTAGAAGCAAGGAGATAGTTTAAGAGATCAAACCCAAGGAATACTCCACTTCCCACTGATCTGATTAGGGAATGGGGCAAAGATTGCACACTAGAATGGGTTACTAAACAAATTCAAAATCAAATAGAAGATGCAGGTATAGATTCAAACATAACAGAAGATGAAATCAACATATCTAGAGGATGTGAAAGAAAGGCACAGTTGGAGTTTTACAAAATGTTGTTTCCTTACAGTTTTGACACTATTAACTATTTTAATATTCATCATTATATTTGTTTTCACTGAAGTAAATGGTCTTTCACAGGTGAGGAACTATCCAGCAATGTGGTCATATGGTCAACATTATCATGTAGAAAGTGTAGATGTAAAGAGACAATCCTTCGATTGTGGCATCATGGTTGACTTCAAGCAATCCAGTTGATCAAGCTCAAAAGATAAGAATATAATTGAAGGGAATCTACAATATGTTGGGAAAATACAAGAAATTATTGAGTTGGATTTCTGCTCTTTTAAATGTTGTGTTTTTAAGTGTAGATGGTATGATGCATTTGAGAGGACACGAAGACATGATACCCATATTGGATTGTTTTCTATAGATTCCTCATGTTTCCTACCAGAGGATAAGGAGCCTTATGTTCTACCAATTCATTATGAGTAGGTATTTCTTTAACTCAAATAAGAAGCGGTAGTGATCATTAATCTATTAATTCATAGTTTATTGTGAATATATACATTTGTTTATTAATCAATAAAACTATTATACCATACATCTAATATATGTATGTCATTCATGTGCAGGTATTTTTGTATGAAGATATTTTGGACCTGAAATGGATATTTGTCATACATTATGATCCAAGATTAAGGCATGTATTTGACGATGCATTAGTGGATACTGAGCAAAACAATGATGGCCAACAAAATGAGAGAGAGGGATTAGAGAACATCAAAGAAATTGACATCCATGATGATGTTGAAGATGGTTATGTTCAGGCACAAGAAGACAACAATCTAGAGTTAGATGATGTTATGGAAGACAACACTATGGATGGTATAGAAAATGATGATCCAAATACATCTGGTAACAATATAGATGGTCTACAGTCAAATTTCAATGATGATGAAGATGATGTAGGTCAAGATGAGGATGATGATAGTATTAATTACTTGAAAGAACATATGAACATTAACACTGGATGACATTGTAGCAGACAATAATGTTAGTGACCAAGACTTCTAAATTTTTAGAATTATTAAATTTTTAAAATTATTTGCAATCCATGTTTAAAAAAGGATGATTCTTATGGCCTAAACTTTGTAATGCTTTAGTAATATTATTTGTGTCGATACAAATTACCTGTTGCAATATCCTTGAATTGTTCAATCTTTGGTATGAATTGTTGGTAGAAAAATTAGGATTACTTGGATGCAATTTCCTTTTCATTGCTTTATATATTGCTTTAATGTCAAGGTCTCAACCTAATCCATATTTTGCACTAAGAAGAAACCTTAGGATTAACTCTACAATGGCCTTGATTCATTGCGAGGAAGTTATGATTGAGGATTTGATGAGTACAACATATTTTAATTCTGTCAAATAGTTCATGTTTTTTTTCTATGATTCCATATTTTGTGCATATCTTGCAATCATTGCAGTCCATGAGACCACATTTCTTTGAGGTATTCTGTTAAACAGTTCACGTGCCTTGTCTATGGTTCCACATTTTGCATACATGTCTAATATGGCAGTTGCAACTACAACATCTGACAAATTCCTCTATCCTTTATGTATTGATGGATGTCCATAACCTATTCCAAAGCTCCCATTTTGACACAAGCAGGGATGATGCTGGCAAAGGTTATGGAATTTGGCTTTAAACCAGCCAATTGTATTTTCTTTAAAATTTCTAAAGCCTTTTCAACAAATACATTTTGTGCATATGTTGCAGTCATTGTAGTCCATGAGACCACATTTCTTTGAGGCATTCTGTCAAACAGTTCACATGCCTTGTCTATGCTTCCACATTTTGCATACATGTCTAATAGAGAAGTTGCAACTACAACATTTGACAAAATTTCTCTATTCTTTATGTTTTGATGGATGTCCATACCCTATTCCAAAGCTCCCATTTTGACACAGGCAGGGAGGATGCTGGCAAAGGTTGTGGAATTTGGATTTACACCAGCCAATTGCATTTTCTTTAAAATTTCTAAAGCCTTTTCAACAAATCCATTTTGTACATATCCTGCAGCCATTGCAGTCCATGAGACCACATTTCTTTGAGGCATTCTGTCAAATAGTTCACATGCCTTGTCTATGCTTCCACATTTTGCATACATGTCTAACAGGGCAGTTGCAACTACAACATCTGACAAAGGAGGACTTAAGCATTTAGAAACCTAAACTATGATGTATCTGTGATCTTATCAAGCATGATCTTATGATAGTGTTTGGACCAAACTTGTATAGTTTTAGGGCATTCACACATCTTAGTTACAGTGTGGTGTGTGAGGAATTATTACTAAATGGTTGCTACCATGCATATAAACTATACACATATCTGAAGACTATAATATGACATTATTGTGATGGAATCCTAGGTTAGAATGAAAGCTAGGCCTCAGATCATTTTAAATTGATTCCTTGCAAAAAAATTTGATATAAGAGCCATTGTGTCCTCAGATACCATTCCACCAGCCTGTGGACCTATGCAAGGTGTGCAACAAGTCTAAGAAGAAACAACATCCTTCTTTCTGTCATATTGAGAACCACAAAATAATGGATTTAAATCATGGAGCATATATAATTGATACCTTTAATGCATCTTCCATGCAAGTGAGTTTAAATCTGAAGATTTGAGTGTAGGAAAGGGCTTCTAAATAAATGTTCATTAGTAAAGAAAGAAAATAAATAGTTTTGAAATAGGAAAATAAAAATCACAAAATCTAAAGGTTTCCATATTCCGCTAAGCCCTTCTTTATCCACACATCTACTTGGAGTGCAAGACTGATCTTCCTTCAAATCACCCTGACAAAACATGAATTAAGAGTAGGTCATTAATGCAAACTAAACATGAAACAATCAACTATGCAAGATTATTTTGTGCTTATACAAAATGAGTTATGCAATTTATATGGTAGTTATTCTAGTTCATGATTGGAGACATATGTCTAAGGTTGTATGTATTAGAACTGTAAAATAAAAAAAGCATCAGCAAGTCATATGGTAGTTGGCTTAGATGACATTTGTGAATTACTTATAAAGTAGAATACATAATGTTCCTTGTAACTATATATTATTTACCATCTTTAGTCTTGAGGCAATAAGGGGACCTTTTACTTCAATTCTAGTTGTCTAGAGATTTGGACAAGATTTAAACTATTTTCAAAAGAGTATTTTGAAAAAGTTAAGTGTGTAGAGAATTTGTCAAATACATAGCAAACTAATTTAGTTTGTAAGAAAGAAAATTAGCAAGATGTTAGATACATTAAACCCTTCCAAATAATTCTATTTATGTCAACAAATGACCAAAAATAGAATTCAAAACATACAACAAATAGATATATCAATGAGAAAATAAAGGGGTTGCAAATAAATGACCTCTAATGTAGTTAGATTTGGAGGTGATAATAGTGTTAATTTGGTTATATAAATTGTACTTATCTATATTTTTGCAAGGACGTTGTTATTGGTATGCAATTAATTTTTTACTTCTGGAACATGGAACAAAATGTACAGGAATAGATGTAGTCATGGGTATCAGAAGGGGAAATACAATTGTAATTAACAAGTCATGGCAGATTTTATCATGATTCTAGTAGCTATTAAATCAAAACTTAGTGGCTTTGGAAGAGTCATTGTGTGAGCATATATATAATTGTACATTTCATTACAAAAGTTATTTTCATTAATTGTGTAGAAAGTAATTAATTCTCAAATGACAATTGACAACATTATTTTAACTCTATGCATTAGTGGCTCAGGTTTGATAAGAGATGCAGGATGACCTAGAGAAGAAAGTATTGATTGAAGTGTTTAGATTAAAAAGTTGTTTTAAGATATTGTTATAATTCTTTGCCAAAGTGTTATCCTATTGTATTCAATTGTGCATTTGCCATTCAAATTTAGCATTAGAATCTAGAGTTGCTTGAAATAAAATCCCTTCTTGTGAATCAGAACCAATGTCAACACTCATGCTTGAGGAGAAAAGTATTTATGAAATCACTAATCAATATCATATGCATAGAACATTGACATCAATTGTGTTCATTTTCTAGTTTTTGTATTGTATCTTCTCATGTATGATACCCACTTCGAAATTAAAGACGTCGATAACAAAAGTTTTGATTCCTTTATTTTTAAATAAACTTTTCACATGAAATTTGCATCTTTGTATACTATAACTCATATCAAGAGTCTTCAATTTTTGGTACAAATTTGTGTAAGTTGTTCAAACCTTGACTTGTCTTAGGTGCATATGCAAAATACATGTAATTTAGCTCATAAACTCAACCTGAAGATCGTGAATTAGTAGAGTGCCTTACAATCACTCTTTTATGATAGGCTAATGTATGTTAGCATGAGTGCTTAAATGGTTCATTTGTTGCAGCATATCTTTTGGAAGAAATCCCTCAACAAATTCACAGATTATGCTAGACAAGGTGGATGGAATAGCGAGGACTTGTAATTATAGAGAGATGTAATTGATTAAATTGCACATCAATTAAATTTCATTGAAATCATAACTAGGCACAAATTAGTTTCTTTATACTAGTTTACATCAAGTTCATATCATACTCATTATAATTTCTATAATCATCCATCATAACTAGGCACAAATTAGTTTCTCTCTATTGCTATCTATCTATCTCTCTCTATAATCTTCCAATCTCTCTCTGTCTCTCCATATATATATATATATATATATATATAGACATCATACCATGACACACATCCCTTCCTCCATTACATCCTCCCTAACCCCTTCCCAATATTGATAGCCCACTACCCATGCCACCTCATTTTCATAACACATTTGACCATAACATTGCCATAACAATCATCACTCATCCTGACACCATCCTCCACCATGTGACATTTATCTAACACAGATAGGCATTAAAGTCAGTGCTAGAGTCGGCACTAAAGTCGATGCTAAAGTCGAGGCTAAAGTTGGTGCTAAAGGCATGGCTAATGTAGGTGCTATAATGGGCGCTAAAGTAAGCGCTAAATCAGGTGTTAATTTGTGCCTAAATTAGTGCCTACATGTTCTGATTAGCATAAAAAAACACCAAAAATAGCGCCATCCCAGTAAATAGCACTGGTTTTTCAAAAAATTAGAGAAAAATACATTAAAATAGTGGGTGGAAGCAAAAATAGAGCAAAAAAGGGAGCTAATCACAAGGATTTATTGTAGTGATAAAAGAGATGTAAAGGGGAGAGTTACACATGGTGTGTGGTTTGGCACATCACAAGGCATCTTTGATTGGAGATAATTTGGGTGCCACTTTATGGGTGGTTTTGGCTTATGGTTTTGTAATTACTGGTAATGGTTTACTGTATTGCATCTCCTATATATCAGGAGCTAGAAATGGAGGTTGTGTGTAAGAATCCTATAGATATCAAATTATCTCCTAGATCTCTGGTTGGATATACTCCTGTAAAAGCTTGCTCTATAAGTATATGTAATCTTCTTAATTCCTAAATAATATATTGGGTGGCTATGGAGTGTGGGGTTTTTTACCTAAAAGGGTTTTCCCCACATATATCTTGCGTTGTGAGTTTTGTGTTTGCATTTGGAAGTTGTTATTATCTTTTTGTTAATGTGCATCTTAATTTGTAACTGTGAAAGTAAAAATTTGCATAAGTCTTTCCTCAGTAGATCAGTGTAGGAAGCGTTTCCACATACCTTGCTTCCTTTCAAATTTTAGATTTTTCTAAAGTGCTTGTGGCTATACATGTTTATTACTCTTAATGCTAGGTCCCTTCTAAGGCTTCCTACTCTAAGATTGAAAATCTCCTTAGAGACTTCCTTTGGGCCTCTTACGATGGACACCAGGGTTTCCATTGGGTTGCTTGGGATTTTTGTTGCCTTCCCCATGAAGCTAGGGGCATGGGCATCATTTCTATTCATCGACAGGGTATTGTGCTTTGTGTGGAATGGGTCATCATAGCCGTTGAGGGTAGTGAAGCCCCTAAAGTCATCCTACATGGAAAGGCTTGGACATGGACACACTTCTTATTATGCGTGAGCTTGTGACTATTTAGCAAACTTTTGTCATCAAAAGTATTTGGTGGCCCTGGAAAACCCAAAAAACCTGGCTTCGATGGGCAGGTGATGACTTTTGTAATGGATTATCCATTAATCAACAATCTATTTGTTAGCTTCTTATTCTTAGTTCTCAAGGCCAGCCTTTGGCTAAGACACCTTGGATTCATGCTTTATGTTTTTTCAAATGTGTTGTGCAGGTGTTACCCGACTTTATTCATAAAGCCACCAAGAATTTTTTGCCCTGGCTAGAGCTCAAGCTCAAATTCAAGCTTAACAATCAGGACCAAAAGACCTTTCAGGTTGTCACTGACTCTATCCCCCCTCAAATGATTTAAAAGATTAGAATCTGGTCTCTCAAATCTTGGTGGAGGATTGGAAATGGTACCCAGATACCCCTTTCAAAAATTACAGGCCATGTAAAGGTTATATCTGGATCTCACCACATCTACCTATGGTTGAAAAACTCAACCATTGTTGGTAGCTTCAGTCCTCTATTGGAACTTGGCACTGCCGATTCTAGTGTGTTTGGTCTACTGTCCTAAAACCCAAGCTTGTTCATTTTGCTTGTTGTATTCTATATCAAGGGCTCCCAATGGGGGCTCACCTTGTTCATATGGGCATTGCATGCCCTCACTGTCCTTTCTGTAGACAACTTGAAAGCCTCAAGCATTTGTTTTGGTTCTTCCCCCAGGCTCAAGAGGCCTAGAATTGGATCCATGATTTTTTCCGGTTGTTTAGACCTTCCCCTTTCTCTTGGAATAAGGTTTTGTTAGGCCACTAACCTAACCCCCCTTTCAAGTATACCTAAAAGTTTGACATGCTTTTAGGGTGGAGATTTTATTCAGTATTTGGAAAAATAGAAATACTGCCTTGTTTTCCAATTGCACTATAGATGTTCATTTCTCTCTATACACTAAAGCTATGATTTGCTCTAATGTGTTAATACAAATTCAAGAGCAAGCTTGTAAAGTTGCGCTTAAGGTCGCTCGTTTACATGAGTTGCTGGGTCATTGGGGAAATGTTCCCTACACTGTGTCCAAGGTTTCGTCAGAGTCTAGTTCTCCTCCTCGAGGCCGAAGGTGTGGGTGGAGTCAGTCTACCAAGCAAGATTGTAGCTCCCACTCCTGTTGGGCTCAGTCTCAGCTTCCACATGACACTGCCACTCGTGGTTGGTCCCAACCCTCCAAGATGCCCTCAACTTTTTCACATGGACGTGGAGCTGGTTGGCCTAGTTCTGATAAATTCTCGTGGCTCCATCTTGCTATCTCCCTTGTTCGTGCCTAATTGGAGGGGGAGAACACTGAAGATGTAGGTGCTCTTGATGGTTGGGAGCCAATTGATGATTCTAGCCCCGTTGATGTATGGGGGAATAATCATGATGATCAAGGTCCGCCTCCTATTATTGTTGCTTTAGCAACTTAATGTTTTTATGTTAATGTTTATGTCTTGACCGTAGGGTCTGTTAAGACTTTGGGGTGTGCCTTTTCCACCTTTTTGTTATTGTCTGTGTTTTGGTCATAGGGCCCGTTAAGACTTTGGGGTGTGCCTTTTCCACTCGACCTTTTTTTTGGATATTGTACACTTTTTTATATTATATAAATAATGGGAATATTGCAATAAAAGAAAAGAAAGACAGGGAGGGGTCCGACAGGGAGTACTAATTAATTAGACTCTAAATTAAACGTAGGATATCTTTACTTTCAACAGAGTTAGGGCATGTCCATATGCAACTGCTTAGCTTATTTTGGTTAGCAGCCACTGCTCATTTTTTAAGGAGATATTTGTGGAGCTAGTGACCTCATGAATATTTTATTTTTTTGCTTATTTCAAGAAGTTATTTTGATTTGTAGTTTTTACTATATAAAAAAATTAAAAAAATATATTTTAATTATCTTAATTTAGAAAAAAAAAAAATTTAAAAAGGAGGTAAGGAAATATATGTAGCCACATGGCATATTTTTCATTATGCGGTCGTTGCTTATTTCCAGCCCCCCTTTTTTTCCATAGCTTATTTGCAATTCCTAAATAGTAACTACTCCACAAAAATAGAGAAAGATTTTATATTATCCATTTCTGATAATTGTAAATTTCTATGGGGTCACTCCAACTACTTAAATTTAAACAGAAAAACAACTTAAGCAGCTGCCCCCGGAGACATGGGATTACATGGAAATTATAAATTAAACTTTTCAAACCCCACTTCTAATGTCCTTGTTTTTTTTTTTTTTTTTTTTTTTGGAGCAGATTACGATGAATAAAGAAAACTTCAATTATCATTATGAATAAGATCGCCCTATCAAATGGCCGATAACGTTAATGTCATTTCGATGTTAATGATTTTAAGTAATCATTGCGCATTTAAACCACGCCGAAATCTCCGTCTAGGTGTGAACGGGACTTTTTATCCTCATTTTTCATCTGAAAAAAACAATCGACAATTGCAATATGGGACCAGTATGGCTGTATGTTACGCAAGCGAGAAAGGTCATTGCCGCCCTAAGGAAAGGAAGTCAATGTCATTGTGTTGTTATATAGGATATCGTGTGTAGGCCGCTCTGTACGAAAAACCAGTGCACGCCATGGCTCCTGCAATGACAACTTACGAGTGCGAAGCAAAACTTGATGATATTCCCGTGGTGGATCTCTCTCGCTGCGGAGAAGAGAAATGTTTACAGACGTTGAGAGAAGCTTGCCAAGAACTCGGCTGCTTTCGAATTGTAAACCATGGAATCTCACCCGATCTTCTCCTCAAAGCAGATCAGGCATGCCGGGAAGTATTCAACCTTCCCACAGAGACCAAGAAGAAAAACGTTTCTTCCGTTCCTTACGCTGGTTATTTTGGCGGAGTTGCTGCAGTGCCCTTTTACGAAAGCCTGGGCGTGCCCCTCTCAAGCACTCGTGATCTGCAGGCCATCAAAGACTTCGCCGATCTCATGTGGCCTCAAGGAAATCAAAACTTCTGGTAGGACCTTCGCCTCTTTATTCTTTGTATAAGGCTGTTTTCTTTTTTCTGTTTCCGCTGAACTTTTCATTGCCTTGGGACAGCGAGACTATGGAAGAGTACACGGGTGAGATGATGGAACTGTTAAATAAAGTACACCAAGAAGTTCTTGCGAGCTTGGGAATGAGCAACTACTATGCCACTCACTTCGACCATGGGAAGGCGATCTTCCGTATGAATATGTATGACCTGTCATCTGAGCTGTCCACTGAATCGGTTGGTCTCCCCCCTCATACGGATGGGAATAGCATAACCATACTACATGAGGATGACTGTGGCGGCCTTCAGGTTTGCAACAAGGCAGGCAATTGGATTGACGTGAAACCCATCCCTAACTCGTTTGTGGCCATGGCGGGCGATTGCTTTCAGGTGCCATTTATAGCTCTCTCAAACATTCAATCGCTTTTTTCTATTGACTTGGATAAAAAACTGGTTTAGAATATTTTATTTTAGTCACTTTATAAGAGTTTCTCTGATCATGATCATGTCTTTGTAGGTTTGACAATCTTATAACATTTACGGTCATTATATTTAAGTTAAGGTTAATGAATTAAAACAGTTTAAAAATAAATTGTGTAGAGTTTTTTATATTAATGTTTTCTACAAAATCTTGATAATTTTTTTTACATAGTTTTCTATTACAAGCATTTTAATTCGTTCTTGAACATCCTATAATGACACGTGTTCTATTATTTTACACTACAAAATACACTATATCTTTATATTGTATTTTGTCATTTTTCTCAAGACACTCATCTTCATATCTCTAGCCTTTTCTCTTTAGACAGTCACTTATCTGACAAAATTTCTATGAACTTAGTTCTTACTTTGTGCAAACTTTTAACCCTCTATTTTAAACAATGCATCCTCATATAGTACTTATTCTTACAATTTTATTTTATGGAATAATGTTATTATTTTCTTCTATTTTTATGTGATTCACTTGATTTTTTTATTTACATAAATCTTTTTAATGTTTTTTGATAAATTAGGCATGGACTAATGGAAGGATTCGTAGTGTGAAACATCAAGTGATGGTGAAAAGACAACAATCTCGTTTATGTTTGGGTTTGTTTAATTCTTTTCCATATGAAATGGAGATAAAGACACCAGTTGAGTTTGTTGATGATACACACCCACAATACTATAAGGCATTTACGTTTGGGGATATGATTAAGTACAGATTAGGAGAGGGAATAGGAATACAAGAACCTCTACATTCATTTGTTGGCATTTATGTCTAGTAGAGGAGGAAGTCTTCCCTATTTGTTAGCTATTTTCAGACTTCTAAATTTTAGTTGTTTTTTCTCAAAATAAATGGCAATTATATTGCAAATGTAATGTATAAACCATGTCTTGCATATTTTCAGTGAGTATATTAATTAATCTTGTGTAAACAAATGATGTTGTATCTTTTTCAAAGTATCTATGTAATATATATGGTAAGAATTTGTGAACAAGTTTGAAGTAAACTCTATCTCGATTAGATTAGTTTAAATGTACAAGTACAAATTACATCATACATGTTTTAAGTCAATATGTTAAGTAAACTTTCTATAATAAATTATGTCGCCTATTTCTTTCATAATAGTTATTAGTCTCTATAAGATTGTGTGAACAAGTTAAAAATGTAATATATGCCATTCAAATTAAATTTCTTAGAATTAATAGATGTTTTGGCCATTTTTATTTGTGAACCTTTGTAATGATATGTACACCTTAAATATGACGCATTTTATAGTTGATGATATTGACTATGTATTATAATTTCTATATTAAAAATCTTATCATGTTGACTTTATATGATGCATATGCATTTTGGGTGACCATTTTAATATGAAATATATTTAACATTAGTTTTAGGTATGTAATGGTTATATAAAAAAATTGAGTTATGATTCTGAAATTACATTTCATTCCTTATTTAAGTTTTTAAAAAATATGCAACTAGACTATTATCTAAAAATAAAAGAAGGATTTGGGAAAAAAGCATGAAGAACTAGAATACCTACATTTAGTTGAATATGAAAATTAATAAAGAAATTTAGCTAATATATTGAAACTAGATTCAATTTACATTGTTTGGAAGAGTGTGTTAGCTTCAACACTACTACGCAAGAAAATATATTATCTACAACACCAACAACAAAATTCTTAATCAAGTTAGTCTCATCTAACTTCATTTGATTCACAACAAATAGTAGGATTATTATCATTTTCACAATCAGACATCTCCAAGCTCTTATTGTTGGAATGTTTATCCTATAATAGATTGCATTAATGTGACCTTGAATTGTCATCTTGTAGGCCTTAGATTTCTAAATCTTATGTGTTTTGTTTATAGCCTACAACACCCCAACCTCTATAAATACGTTATGTCCTAATGAATTGTGAACAAGTTATTTGAGTCTGAACCAAAACACTTTGGGGTGAGTGCAATATCACAATGGGCCAAACAATACCTCTAAGTGGCAATGAAAATGCAAAAAATAGACTCAAGCAATTTCACGTGAAAATTCGAATGGGTTATTTACATAATTTGAAAAATATGTAGAAATAAAATTTGTAGGAAATTGAATGTAGTTTATGGGCTATTATTTTTTTAAAATAAATTTGTTTGGTGAAAATTAGATATTTCAATGAGGCACTACTAAAATTTTTGAAAAAAAAAGTTGGATCCCATGAAAGAGGATCCAAGAGGAGAGAAGAGGAGAGAAGAGGAGAGAGTATTTGGAGAAGAAGAAGAGAGAGCCTTTGGCGGAGGAGGATGGCATATAGTGGATGTGAGTCCATGAGAGGAAGGAGGAAGAAGGTGCACACTTAGTGGAGAAGGATAGAAAGTGTCTTGGCAAAATGTTGGAAGAGGTAGAGGAAGAAAGTTTCTGATGAACCTATTACAGTGATGAAGATTGTTGCAGGTTGTTTGCAACTTGGAAGGGTAGTTCTGCTATTCGTCTCCACTTTGTGAGCCCATGCTCTCTAACTTTTTACCTAGCATGTCAGATGCAAGAGCATCTGGGTCCACAAGTAATCAACATCACGCAAAAATATTTCAAGTTTTTAGTTTCTATTTCAGTTCTATTTTTGTTTGTTTTTGTTTTGGTTTTGGGTAGTTCAAAGCTTTAGGAAGATTTTTTAGTCTCCAATTGGCCAAGTGAAGGGCATCATCTTGTAGAAGACCAATTGGGTATCCCCAGTTCAATTTTGGTGAAGATTGTACAAGAATTGGCTAAGTTAGAGCCAATAAGAGAATTTCTCAGTTCGCAAACTATTCAGTTCGCTGATCCATCCATTTGCCGATAGCCTAGTTAGCCGATGAGCATTTTCACCGACAACTCTTCAAGACAAGTTGCATTTTTCCAAGTTTGACGAAGGGGAGCTTTTGGTCAGTTAAGTTCCTAGTTCAAAAACTATTTAGTTCACTGATAGCTTAGTTCACTGATGGGTGATTTCTCTGACTAATCTTAAAGGCCAGCTCACAACTCTACAAGTTTATTGAAAAGAAGCCTTTAATTAATAAAGTTTGAAGCTTAATAACTTCGTCGACAAAATTTTAGGTTTGCAAACCCTTAGTTTCACCCATATGACATTTCGTTGATGAAGGCTTTAAGGAGTGGAGTTTATGGTTTATTGAATTCACTAATAGGTGATAAAGTAGAAGTTAAAATACTCTAAGTTTATGAGGCCTGATTCTAAAGTTCATGGAGAGAAGAAATCGCCGATAGAAGAAAAAAAGTTAAGTCTTCAGCTAGTTCATGGTTTTTGAAAATTACTGATAAGCTAAAAAAAGGTTCAGGGAAGGTAACTTTTGCCAAAAAAAGGGAGTTGATGGTTTAAAGATTATTATTGATTAACATTTTAGCTTGCAAAATAACAATTTTTTTGAGAGCAAGTGGCGGTGAACTTTTAAGTTCACAAAGAGCTTCATTTGTTGATAACCCCCTTCTATTGATGTGTCAGGGAATATTTAAGTTCATGAACCTGAGCACATGCCAATAGAGGAATCCGAAGTTCATGGAAGTTCCATATTGTTGATAAAGACTTCCTTGGTTCATGGAAGAGATATTTTGCTGATAGCTTTAAAGTTTATTTTATTGATAGCTGTTACAAGGAGATTTAAAGTTTCAAAAAGATCCACATTGCTAATGTATGGGACTTTATTAAGGGATGTTTATTTTTATTAGTCAAATAGTATTATCATTAATCTATTTAGTAATCTAAAATGTCAAAAGGCTATTTGAATACATGTCTATTCGGTTCCATAACTAAATAACTATTCAACTTCCACTCAAGAAGAATAAAAAGGTGATTGTCCTTTTTGTTTGGGCATTCCTAAGGAGGGGAATTTCTCAAGGGGGTCGGCCATCGAGAGAAGCAAGAGAGGCTCAGCCAAAGAGCAAGAGAAAACTTGCAGAGAATGCAAGATAAGGTGTGAGGCTATGAGACTGTAGGAGATTTCACAAAGTAGATTTATTAAAGGGAGATTAGGGAGATCTCAGCCCATGTGAGGGGCTTATGAAGTAGAAAAGACTATTGTGTGAGGGAAAGAAAGGATTTTCTATAGAATTTGAGAGGCCATGTTAAGCCAATGAATGTATATGTGGATTTTGTATATTGCCAATTTGTTGATTGTAATTGAGTTGTTTTCATTAAAATAAAACATAGATTTTTTATTTGCAATCTATATTATGTTGTGAGTTTGTGAGTTTGTACGAGGGAGTCCCTCAGTGTTAGTTATCTTTCATCTATTTTGTTTGTATGGGAAATATAGGAGATTTGTATCCCAAAGTTATCCAAAATTAAATGCAATGGTTCATATTATGGTTGTATATTTTACATATGCCATGTCATATAGATCTTGGTTCAAAAAAAAAATCTTTATAACGTCTAGGATGCATCATATGTAGGTAAGATTATTTTTTAAGTATATGTGGATGTGTTTTAAGATTATGGCTGAAATTCCACATAGGCAACTACATGTGAGGGGTCATACTATTGCATGTTGTGTGGATGATAAGCTTGAATGTGAACTACCACAAGGGGCTAGTAAAAACAAAGGAGCCAAGTATGGGGTTGTGGCTTGGTGGTAGAGGTTGTGCCTACCCTATAGGTGTAGCCTAATGGTGGAGGATATGCCTCCCACCCAGGGTTATGACCCTTAAATATAGGTTAGAGCCTATCTACAACCATGAGCCATGCATAGGTTGTGGGTCAATTGAACTTTTATTTAAAAATTAAACTATTAAAATTTAAAAGAAAACTAGTCCATAGACGTTAATCCATATGGCTTCAAGCTATGAGCTTGGGGCAAATTTTTGCCTCTCACAGTAAATTTCTCCAAATGATCAAGTAAATGAATAGTCAATCTTGAGGTTTTTAGACACTCCAGATGATCCAAACCTACAAAAAAAACTAAACTAACCCAAAATTGAGTGACCTCTAGGACCACCTTAATCTCTACACATGTCCAAATATGGCTACCCTAGAAAAAGTGAAATATGCCTATTTATAGCTAAACTTGGGGTTTTCAATATCATTGAGTCTAATGATGTAGTCATATTTATGCCATTCACACTTGTAAAACTCAATTAGATGAACACATGGAGAAATCCAAATGAAGACTATCTTCTTGAACTCCAAATCTAGTGAAATGAGAGTCAATATTGACTAATTTTAGCCATTTAGATGTGATAGTGAAGTCTATATTGTAGCACCAATAAATAAAATTTAATTCACACCCAGAACCAGAAAACTAAGATGTCTCACAAGCTTGTTTCTTTTATCAAACTATTTTGATTCTACAAATCATCCTATGATACAAGAGATAAGCATAAATTGGGTTTTGTGAAAAAACACATGCACATTGATTTGCCCCTAAATCTCTTGAGAAATAAAATATGGAATAAAATAGGACATCATTGCTCTAATACCATGTTGGAGTAATAAGAAAGAAATCAACTAAGACCAAATGTCATAGTGATAGTCACAGCACTACTCAAGTGTACATGATAGGCTAAAAAATGTTATTTCCCATTAGTCAAGAAAGAAAAATACAATGTTAGACAACGAGAGAAAAAATAAAGCTAGGTGATTTCATTTATAGGAAATGCAAGGAAGAAGGAAGATGGAATATGAGGAATATCACTCACTTGACTCACCATTATTAGGAAAAATGAGCCTACCTTACAAGATAAACTAGGTGTAGGATAATACTTAACAAAATAATGAAAAGGAATAAAGACCTACATGAATATTATGTATTTTTCCTTGAATTTTATTCTATTTACGTTGTGACTTGTTGGTAGTCATGGTTCACTTGAGTGGACATATTATATCTTTGTGGTAATTGATACTACATATTTGTTCTTGGTGCATTGGCCATATACAATCATTTTTGTTATTTATGTTCTATGGAAAAACAAGAAAAGAGATAAGCTTTCCTTTTCTTTTTGTACAATTTCATTGTAGAATACATGGTAGAAAGTCTAATGCTCATGTTTCACGTAACTATTGGGTAGGAACAACTTATGTGGGTCAACTTCATGGATAACTTGTCATGGTTTACCGAGTTACTAATTGTAGTGTAAGGTGGGCCCATTTTTGCTTGGCACAAAGTGTTTACAAAGCCAACATATATGGAAATGTGGTAAATTTTGGTTGGTGATGGTGGAATGGCCTAAGGAGTGTTGTGTATCTTTCTCAATAAAATTTTAACCCTAACTATTATCTTCGATGATCAACATGTTATTTGATTTGCATAAAGTTTAATGAACTTGGTGGTGGAAATAATAGTATATTTGCAGCCTACAACGAGCATTTGACTTATTTGGTATGATATTATTGGTGATCAAGTAATAATGTGGATGACTCTCAAGGATTTGTGCAAGGTGGCTTAATAGTAAAGTGACACATGAAAGGATGAAGATGGAGATGGTGGGCCTGATAATCTATTTGGTAGGGAGTCTATGCTTTATCTTGTTTTCATAACAATATTGGAATGAGTTATATGTTTAATTCTCATTCGAAAATGCAAAACAGTTAAAGTCCACTTGGATCTCATATTTATTTTTCCAATTGGCCATGACTTTTACCATGGTGGCTCAAATGGGAAATGAGATAAACAATAGATAATGTGTGGGGAATTTTACTAATTGGAGAATTAATGAGTGAATTTTCTTAGGGATGTTCATCTGCAACAATGAATGGGTGAGCACCACATAGGTTCAAGGTGGTATAGCTAGTCGGTCTACTATGTGTTACTTGGTGGAGGACTTATTTTTTATTTGGAGGTTCAATAAGAAATGTAAAGTAGTTATGTGCTCATTTGCTAGTGGAAATGGTAGAATGACTAAATATCAAGCATGTAACTTTGCCAACTACATTGATTCTTTGATTGTTGATCTTAATAAATCAGCCTCTGCCATTGATCTATATCCAAAGTTGGATTTTTTCATCCAAATCTAGTGCACCTTGCAAATTAATTAAATGAAAAAGGGTCATAAGGTAAGGATATGTTACAAATAGAATAATGTAAAGGAACATCTTGGAGATGTGTTGTGTAGGTAGATAGAAAAATTGAATACACCTACAATGCTCTACTAGGATGGCTATAAGGGATATTGTGCATGATGCATACCTCTATCTAGATAAATATGATATTTTGAGCTATGTACAATGTGCATAAGAATGAAGTTGGGGATTTTAATAAAGAATATGATAGAGCCCTCGCTATGTGCATAAACCAAGAGCGAACCAAGTCCTTGAGTCATGGGTGATAGTGTAGGAAACTTATTGGCTCCTAGAACTAATAAAAGAAGGTGTTGTAAGATTCTTGCATGTGTGATTGAATAGTGATTTTCCCCTATTCTTATAAATAATCTGATCTAATGAGGATTTCTCTACCTACAAGGAGATCAATTTTGAATTTGTAATACATGTTGATGAGAATTAATTACTTGAATAGAGATGTTGTACTATGCTACATTGGAGATTGCAACATATGTTCACTTCTTGTTGTCAATTTTAGTTTGACACAAATCACCATCTCTCTCTTTTGGATTTTGATTTTATTTCATAATGAATATGCATTAGTCTCTAATGGGATAAATGATTGTTTCCTCATTTAAAATTATTCCTGCCTATAGTTGAGTGTATATTAGGTCTTTCCATCTACAAAACACAATGTTATAACTTGTGTCAAATCCTTTGAGACCTTGTGAGGTTTTTTAAAGTAAACATCTCTTCATATCACATGGTATAGAGAAGCTAACATGTTGGGTAAAACTCATTTTCAAGATCATGTGATGTTTTTTTATCAAGACCAAATGGTTTTGGTAGACGACTATGTGAGTGAGAATACTGGCTATATCCTCTGAACAAAGAAAAATTTTCCTCTGTTTGGTCAAATCCTAATGTGAAGTAGAAGACATTGAGTGTAATGTAAAGTCCAACAATTCCAAAAATTAATATCAAAAGGAAAAATCTACCATCCTTGAATATAGTTAATGAATATAGATATATATAGAAATTTCCTACAATCCTACCATCCTATCATGTCAAATTTCTTCATTGCTCCTTGCACATAAACCATGAATAATTTAACAAACACTTTTATCTGATTTCCTAGGAATAAATTGATAAAACTTAGTTCAAACCTTTACCTTTTGAGAAGATAAGACACACTATCTGTTTGAAAGAATGCCTCAAAGAGATCTATTCTTGTTCATTGTAATGACTGTGGGATATGCAGAACACGGATTTGTTTAAAAGGCTTTACAAAATTTGAAGCAAATGCAATTGCTAGAATTGTAAAGCAAATTTTCTTTGTAGACGTACATACAAACAAAAATTCATGATGGATGAAGAGGTGATAGTGGGAGGTACTATAGAAAAAACAAAAATAAAATCAATCTAAATCTTATTTTCTTTTGTGATAAGGTTTGTTATTGTTTACATCATAAATATTGATTTACTTCTATTTCATTTCATTTCGTGTATGGTAGTAGTGATTTTATTTGATTTTATTATTGATTATGCACATTCAATCTTTTATTGATCATTTGGATCACATTTTGATAACTTGTTTGGACATATAGATAATGAATGTCTTTTCTATACCTTATCTCTCATGCTTGAAATTAATATCCTTTAACTTTTACAAGTTTTAATTGATTTTACTTGATTTTGCTTATCTGAATATAAAATAGATTTGATATTTGAATACAGGGATATTTGTTGATTTGATTTTAGGTATGGACTAAAGTCATTGTTGCATTCAATGCTTGCATCGATTAACATGAAGACATGCATAAGAAATAAAGTCTCATAACCAATCATAGTTTGTACCAACACTAAAAACTATATTGATAAGAAAAAGAAAACAAAACCATTCATGGACTACAAAAGTTCATGCCATAGCAGGGCCTAACGATAAGATCCCCCCATCAAATGGCCAACAACGTTAATGTCATTTCGACGTCACCGATTTAACGTTATTACTGTTTGCGCATTTAAACAACACCGAAATCTCCGTATAGGTGTGAACGAGACTTTTTATCGTCGTCTTTTTTCTGAAAAAAACAATCGGCAATTGCGATGTCATTGGCGCCCTAAGGGAAGGAAATCAACGCCATCGTTTTATTATATAGGATATCAAGTGCAGGCCGCTCTGTACTAAAAACCAGTGCACGCCATGGCTCCTGCAATGGCATCTTACGAGTACGATGCAAAGCTTAACGATATTCCCGTGGTGGATCTCTCTCGCTGCGGAGACGAGAAATGTTTACAGACGTTGAGAGAAGTTTGCCAAGAACTCGGCTGCTTTCGAATTGTGAACCATGGAATCTCACCCGATCTTCTCCTCAAAGCAGATCAGGCATGCCGGGAAGTGTTCAACCTTCCCACAGAGACCAAGAAGAAAAACGTTTCTCCCGTTCCTTTCACTGGTTATTTTGGCGGAATTGCTGCAGTCCCCTTTTACGAAAGCCTGGGCGTGGCCCTCTCAAGCACTCGTGATCCGCAGGCCATCAAAGACTTCACCCATCGCATGTGGCCTCAAGGAAATCAAACCTTCTGGTAGGACCTCCGCCTCTTTATTCTTTTTATAAGGCTCTTTTCTTTTTTCTGTTTCCTCTGAACTTTTATTGGCTTTGGCACAGCGAGACTATGGAAGAGTACACGGGTGAGATGATGGAACTGTTAAATAAAGTGCACCAAGTAATTCTTGCGAGCTTGGGAGTGAGCAACTACTACGCCACTCACTTCGACCATGGGAAGGCGATCTTCCGTATGAATATGTATGACCTGTCATCTGAGCTGTCCACTGAATCGGTTGGTCTTCCCCCTCATACGGATGGGAATAGCATCACCATACTACATGAGGATGACTGTGGCGGCCTTCAGGTTTGCAATAAGGCAGGCAATTGGATTGACGTGAAACCCTTCCCTAACTCGTTTGTGGCCATGGCGGGCGATTGCTTTCAGGTGCCATTTATAGCTCTCTCAAAAACTCAATCGTTTTTTTCTATTGATTTGGATAAAAAACTAGGTTAGAATATTTTATTTTAGAACATTTAAACCTCTGTTTTAAATAATGCATCCTCATATAGCACTTATTCTTACAATTTTATCTTATGGAATAATGTTATTATTTTCTTCAAATTTTATGTGATTAACTCGAATATTTTATTTATATAAATCTTTTTAAATTTTTTGAGAAATTAGGCATGGACTAATGGAAGGATTCGTAGTGTGAAACATCAAGTGATGGTGAAAAGACAACAATCTCGTTTATGTTTGGGTTTGTTTAGTTCTTTTCCATATGAAATGGAGATAAAGGCACCAGTTGAGTTTGTTGATGATACACACCCACAATGCTATAAGGCATTTAAGTTTGGGGACATGGTTAAGTATAGATTAGGAGAGGGAAAAGGAATACAAGAACCTCTACATCCATTTGTTGGCATTTATGTCTAGTAGAGGAGGAAGTCTTCCCTGGATTTGTTAGCTATTTTCAAACTTCTAGATTTTAGTAGTTTCTTCTCAAAATAAGTGGCAATTATATTGCAAATGTAATGTATAAACCATGTCTTACATATTTTCAGTGAGTATATTAATTAATCTTGTGGAAACAAATGATGTTGTATGTTTTATAAGGTACCTATGTAATATATATGGTAAGAATTTGTGAACAAGTTTGAAGTATACTCTATCTCAATTAGATTAGTTTAAATGTAAAAGTACAAATTACATCATACACGTTTTAAGTAAATTGTTAGGTAAACTTTCTATAATAAATGATGTCACCTATTTCTTTCAAAAATAATTATAAGCCTCTATAAGATTGTGTGAACAAGTTAAAAATGTAATATATGGCAATTGAATTAAATTTCTTAGAGTTAATTGATGTTTTGGCCATTTTTATTTGCGAACCTTGGTAATGATATGCGCACCTTAAAATCTGAAGCATTTTATAGTTAATGATCTATAGACTATATATTATAATTTCTATATTAAAAAACTTATCATGTTGGTTTTATATGATGCATATGCATGTTGCATGCCCATTTTAATATGAAGTATATTTAACATTGATTTTAGGTATGTAATGGTTATATAACAAATTTTGGTTATGATTTTGAAATTGCATTTCACTCCTTATTTAAGTATTAAAAATTATGCAACTACACTATTATTTGAAAATAAAAGAAGGATTTGGGAAAAAAGCACCAAGGTCTGGAATACCTATTTTTAGTCGAAAGTGAGAATTAACAAAGAAATTTAGCTAATATATATTCAAACTAGATCCAATTTACATTGTTTGGAAGATTTTGTTAGCTTCAAAACTATTATCCAACTAAGAAAGTAAACTCCAAATGACTAGGATGGCCAAAATTTGGTTTCAAAGCTCCCAACTATAACTCTTTCTATTTATACTATTTCCATTATAGTACACAAGTAGATATATCATATACACCACCAAAAACAAAATCCATAATCAAGTTAGTCTCATCTAGCTTCATTTAATTCACAACAAATAGTAGGATTATTATCATTTTCACAATGAAACATCTCCAAGCTCTTACTGTCCATGTTCATCCTACAATAGATTGCATTAATGTGACCTTGAATCATCAACTTATAGGCGTTAGATTTCTAATTCTTATGTCTTTTGTTTATAGCCTACAACTCCCTAGTACCTCCATTTAATTTATGTCCTAATGAATTGTAAACAAGTTATTTGAATTCAAACCATAACACTTTGAATACCATCATGTATGAGCTCAACAATGAATGTGGGATGGTGGTGTAATATATGTTGGTTGTATCACTACTGAGCCTCCTAGTGCATAGGTTTTTGCATGTTTTTTTCCACTCTAAGATATTGTAGGTTCAAGGATTAATAGTTAAATTTCCCATGTAATGCATAAATTTAATTCTTTTGTTATCTTTCCTCTATTTTGTTTGTATGGGAAATATAGGAGAATTGAATCCCAAAGTTATCTAGAATTAAATGCAATGGTTCATATTATGGTTGTATATTTTATAGATGCCATGTCATATGGATCTTGGTTCAAAAAACTATTTTTATAACATCTAGTATGCATCATAAGTAGGTAAGATTAGGTTTTAAGTATATGTGGATGTGTTTTAAGATTATGGGTGAAATTACATGTAGGCAACTACATGTGAGGGTCATACTATTGCATGTTGTGTGGACAATAAGCTTGAATGTGAACTACCACAAGGGGCTGGTAAAAACAAAGGGGCCAAGTATGGGGTTGTGGCTTGGTGGTAGAGGTTGTGCCTACCCTATAGGTGTAGCCTAATGGTGGAGGATATGCCTCCCACCATGGGTTATGACCCTTCAATATAGGTTAGAGCCTATCTACAACCCATGAGCCATGCATAGGTTGTGGGCCAGCTTAACTTTTATTTAAAAATTAAAATATTAAAATTTAAAAGAAAACTAGTGCATAGACCTTAATCCATATGGCTTCAAGCTATGAGCTTGGGGCAAATTTTTTGTCTCTCACTATAACTTTCTCCAAATCAAGTAAATGAATAGTCAATCTTGGGGTTTTTGGATACTCTAGATGATCCAAACCTACAAAAAAATAAAACTAACCCAAAATTGAGTGACCTCTAGGACCACCTTAATCTCTACACATGCCCAAAAATGGTTACCCTAGAAAAAGTGTTGAAATATACCTATTTATAGCTAAACTTATGGCTTTGAATATCATTGAGTCTAATGATGTAGTCATATTTAGGCCAAGATGCCTTGAAATTCACACTTGTAAAACTCAAGTAGACGAACACATGGAAAAATCCAAAAGAACATTATCTTCTTGAACTCCAAATCTAGTGAAATGAGAGTCAATCTTGACTATTTTTAGCCTTTTAGATGTGATGGTGAAGTCTAAATTGTAGCACCAATCAATAAAATTTACTTCACACCCAGAACCAGAAAACTAAGATGTCTCATGTAAGCTTGTTTCTTTTATCAAACTATTTTGATTCTACAAATCATCCTATTATACAATAGATAAGCATTTTGGGTTTTTGTGAAAAATCACATGCACATTGATTTGCCCCTAAATCTCTTGAAAAATAAAATATGGAATAAAATAGGTCATCATTGCTCTAATACCATGTTGGAGTAATAAGAAAGAAATAAAAAAAAACAAATGCCATAGTGATAGCCACAACACTACTCAAGACTAGATAATAGGCTAAAAAATGTTATTTCCCCTTAGTCAAGAAAGAAAAATACAATGTTAGACAATGAGAGAAAAATAAATCTAGGTGATTTCATTTATATGAAATGCAAGGAAGGAGGTGTTGGTGTTCCCAAATGATTGACTAATTATCCCTATAAGGTAGCTATCCTTAATGCTCAAGACTCTTAGGTCAGTGGCCAATGAGCAGAAGACAATTACTTGTTCTCCTCTGCACTTCAGGCTCTGCTAAAGCTACGGGGTATTCCCTCACTACAATATCTAAAAGGTTTTTCAAGTATAATGAGACACTAATCAAGCATAAATGTTTCCACCAGTAAATTGAGGTATGAAAGATCCTACTTCAGATTAGCTAAGTTCTCAATATGGATCAATTTCAAAACTCGGCAAACATAGAACTACTATATATATCACAAAACAAAGGAAAAGTTTCATCTTCTTGATTTAATGATTTATGTGGTTGGACTTGAAAGATTTCCTCATATCAGTGCCTATTTAGGGTAATAGAGTCAAAACCCTATATGCAAGTGTTTTCCTCATGACAACTATAATTTATACTCAGAGGATATTAACTTTACTACTGCTTTACAGTAATAAACCCAAGGAAGAGTAGTATCTATGGTTCTTCTTCAATAATCCTTTGATATAATGTACTTTCTGTTGCAAATATGTGCCTAATCAGTGTTGTCATTGATGTCAACATATCCTTGTTGCCATTGGTGTCAACTGTATCCTATTTTGTTCCCTGTTTAGAAGACTGAAATGTTGAGGATATTGAGAAAATTAATGAAGATCAATGTATGCGGACCATATGGCTGTGTAGAGGATTGTCTAAAGTAGCTCTAGTTAAGTTTTGAGAGGTCCACATGAAGATTTGAAGAAGCTATGGCCATATGAGTAGAACCAGGTTTTGATGTGTTTAGAAGAGACAGAGTGACAGCTAATTGGTCTGGATTGCTCCGCATTGAAATATTATGATCTACGGTTCTAGAGGTATGTTTGGGAAGTTAGTGTGTATCATCAACTCAAGTGGTTTGTGGTTTAGAGGTCTGCAAGAAATCTTTCTAGTGTGGTAGTCATGACAGATAGTGTTCTTGAGGTTTCAGGAGGAGATGCAAGTGATTCTGATGATTTGGAGGAGTGCGGATGTTGTTGTTAAATTTAATGTACTTGTGGAGGTCTCTGGATCATGTCCCTAATGTGTTGGAGGTTTGCATTGAGGACCAAGCTTGTAGTTGAAGATTTTCTTCTTAGTGTTGTTGTTTTTCCCATTCTTGGCCGACCGGATGATTCTAGCATGTTGCAGATGATCTAAGAGCAATTCTATGGAGCGTGGTGTATTGATCAAGGAAGATTTGAGTCCTAGTTATGTTTGGTCAATAGCTTAGTTATTCGCATTAAGTCAAATGTTTGGAATGCCGACCTTGATGTTTATTCCAAGGTTGATGAAGCATATAAAGGAGTACAGTTGAGTTGTGGAAAATCATCCTTGTATGAAATAATCAAATTTGAAGAAAGGATCAAAGGTAGAGTAGAGAAGATGAGGAGCAGAGGGACAAGCATAGTAAAGGATGAAGTGATAGTGAAGAAGTATTTGGGAGAAGAGCAGAAGTTTTATGAGAACTCAATGAGACTGAACTAGGTATGAAGAAGATGCTATTTCTCAATTAAGTCCTTCTGTATTCAACATAAATTCTGTAGGTAGTGAGCCTCTTTTGAGTAGTGAGCTCTAGGGAGTGCGCTCGAAGGCAAGTGCCTTCCCATTTTCAAGTACTTTTAATAGGGTACGAATCTTGTGGGTTAACCCCCACCGTGGTTTTCCCTTAACTGAGTTACCATGTCAAAAATCTTGGTGTCAATTGTGTTAATTGTGTTTATGCTCATGTGTTATTGTTTCATGCTTTAATGTTTACATCATTAATCTGTTTGTAAGTTGTGAAATAAGATTAAAAAGAGAAAACGTTAATTTTGTGGGACAACTAATTCACCCCCCCTCTTAGTTGTTTGGCCTAATTCCAACAATTGGTATCAGAGATAAGTTTTTTTGAAAGAAGCTTGACCACTTGAGGAGATCTAGAATGTTGACTTACAAGAAAGACAGTCCAAGATTTGATGGAACAAATTACACTCTATGGAAGATGCGCATGTAGTGTCATTTGCAATGTGTGGGAGATGCCTACTGGTTGATAACTAAGAATGAATATAAAATTCTAGGAAAAAGGTCCTACAACTCTAGATGAAATCAAAGATGCTGAGAATAACACTTGAGCTATAGAAGCCTTGTTAAGTGCCCTGTCTGATACAAAAATGATAAATGTACTGGAATTGAAAACCGCACATGAAATCTGGGAGAAGTTGGAAACACTGCATGAAGGTGATGAACATGTCAAATGTGCCAAGCTACAAATCTTGAAGGGTAGATATGAAATTTTAAGGATGAGTGAAGATGAAAATATTACCTCCTACATGCTAAAAGTGAATGAAATTGTGAACGGTATAAGGTTTGTTGGTGAAAAATTGGAAGATTCAGAAATTGTTGCCAAAGTGCTCAGATCCTTACCTCTAGCTTACAAGCATAAAGTTGCTGCCATTGAAGAAATCAAGACTATGACAACTGTTACAAGGGATCAGTTGGTTGGTAAAATTTTAGCATTTGAAATGAGTGAGTTTGGTGATCCTCTTCCTAAGTCTAAATCTGCATTTAAAGCTAGTATTCATGGAAAACAAAAATATGATCCAGGTGAAAGATTTTCAAGAAGATCTAATAGATTCGATAGGACAAGGAAGGATCTTGAAGGTGATGAAACTAAGTTCGATGAACTTGAAGCCCTTTTTTCCAAAAGATTGCCAAGAGGATCCGGTAAGTATGAAGGAAAGTTGCCATTCAAATGTTTTGCTTGTAATAAGATTGGTCATTTTGCTTTAAGGTGTTTGGAGAGGGGTTCAATGCCAAACCCTAACAGACCTAGAGTTCAGAAGAAATGCTACTATGTCTAAGAAGCTATTGAAGAAGGAGTCACAGATGATGAATCTGATCATGGAGGTTCCACTGAAAATGATTGGGTATTCATTGCTAACAAAGAAGAAGATCCAATGCCTACTGAATCTGCTAGTTGTGCAAATGTGGAAAGTGCCTTAGTTTCTCAGGTTGTAGAAAAAGATGAATGGGTAATTGACAGTGGATGTTCTCATCATATGACTAGTGATAAAACTAAGTTTGTAAGCTTTGAAAAATATGAAGGTGGAATTGTGAAATTTGGAGACAATTCAACTGGTAGAATCCATGGCAGAGGATCCATCTCTTTTGATGGTAAGAATAACACTAATGATGTTTGTATGTGGAAGGATTGAAGCATAATCTTCTTAGTGTTGGATAGTTGTTTGACAAGAGTTATGATCTCTGATTCAATGATGGAAAATGTAGAATCTTGGAAAGCTCCAAAACTAAAATTGCATCTAGTACTCAAACTAGAGGCAACATCTTTCATTGAAGTAGTTATAGAAAAAAGTTGTTTGATTGCTCAGATTGATCATAGTTGGTTATGGCATATGAGAATGTGTCATGTGAATTTTGATAACATTGTCAAGATAAGTTCTACTAAGGCTATGAGAGATCTTCCAAAACTTGTGAAACCTGCTGATAGCATGTGTAGAGAATGGCAATTGGGTAAACAGAATAAAATTTCATTCAAGAGTAAATAACATCTTTCAAGTGGATGGCTGGAACTTGTGCATACTAATCTATGTGGCCTTGCTAGAATTAGGAGTGTGCAAGGAGACAAATATTTTATGTTGATGATTGATGATTACTCCCGGATGATGTGGGTAACCTTTTTGAAAGAAAAATCAGAAGCTCTTGACAAGTTCAAGGTGTTCAAGGTTATGGTGGAAAAAAGGATTGGTGAAAAAATAAAGTGTCTGAGATCCGACAGAGGTGGAGAGTTTACCTCTGGAGAATTTGATACATTCTATGAAAAGCATGGAATAAAAAGATAGTTATCTGCTCCTAGGACTCCTCAGCAAAATGGAGTCATGGAAAGAAAGAACTGGACCTTTCAAGAAGCTTCCAGGACCATGATGATGGAAGTAAATGTTCCTCAAGTCTATTGGAGAGAAGCTATGAGTACTGTTGTCTACACTCTTAACTAGGTGCAGATCAAAGGCAATTCTGGTAAGACCCCTTATGAACTATGGTTTGGTCATCCTGCTACTGTGAGAAACTTCAGAGTTTTTGGTAGTAAGTGCTATATCAAAAGAGATGAGGATCTAGGCAAGTTTGAAGCAAGAAGTGATGAAGGGATATTTCTAGGTTACTCTACTCAAAGAAAGGCATACAAGTGCTTTAACAAAAGATTGAAAAAGATTGTTGCAAGTGCAAATGTTAGAGTTGATGAGAGCAAAGAAGGACATTCCAGGTCTTGTGGATATGAATCAGATGATCAAGATGAAAGTCAAAGTCAAGGAAGACAAGTTCAAACCTAGACTCAGATTCAGATTGATCTGGAAAATCTAGTGACTCAAGAGGTTAGTACAGATGTTGAAGAACAAGTTCAAGAAATAGTGGTTCAAATAAATCCCAAAAATCTTAGGTATGTAAGACTGAATCATCCTGAAGATCAGATCATAGGAGATAGATATAAAGGTGTTTGAACTAGGAAAAGAATTCCTAAAGATCAAGAGGAGATTTGTTTGATTTCAAAGATTGAACCAAATTTAGTAAGTGAAGCTTGCAATGATGAAAATTGGGTAAAAGCCATGGAAGAAGAATTAATGCAAATTGAAAAGAATCACACTTGGGATCTTGTCCCTAGATTTAAGGATAAAAATGTGATTGGAACTAAATGGGTATTCTGAAATAAACTAAATGAAGATGGTGAAGTTGTAAGAAACAAAGCAAGGTTGGTATGCAAAGGATATTCTCAAGTGGAAGGAATTAATTTTGAAGAAACTTTTGCTCTGGTGGCGAGAATCAAGGCAGTCAGATTATTTCTTGCATTTGTTGCGTATTAAGATTTCAAGGTCTATTAGATGGATGTCAAGTCAGAATTCCTGAATGGAGAGTTGGAAGAAGTCTACATTGATCAACCGGAAGGATTTCAGTTGTCTGATCAGAGAGATATGGTCTACAGGTTGAGGAAAGCATTGTATGGACTAAAACAAGCCCCAAGAGCATGGTATGCAAGATTAGATAAGTATCTACTAAAGCTAGGATATAGCAAAGGCACTGCTAACAGTAATCTTTACTTCAAGATTGATCATGAGGACATTCTGATTGTTGAGGTATTTGTTGATGATATCATTTTTGGTGGAAATGAGAGTGAATTTGAGATGTCCATGTTTGGTGAAATTAATTTCTTCTTAGGTTTGCAAATCATTCAGTCAGATAAAGGCATCTTCATATCTCAATTTAAGTATGTAAGAGAATTGTTGAAAAAGTTTGGAATGGAAGATTCAAAGCCGGTGGGTACACCCATGGTAACCGGATGTAAGCTAAGTAAAAATGATGACTCCCTTAAGGAAAATTAAAAAAGGTATAGATCAATGATTGGAGGACTGCTCTATCTGACTCAGACTAGACCTGGTATCATGAATGCAGTTGAACTTGTTGCTAGATTTCAAGCTAATCCTAGAGAATCCCATGTTGTAGCAGTCAAGAGAATTTTTAAATATCTCAAAGGGACACTTGATTATGGATTATGGTATCCAAAGGATAATGACTTCACTCTTCATTCATATACATATGCTGATTGGGTAGGAGATGTGGATGATAAAAAAAGTACTAGTGATGGTGCATTCTTCTTTGGAAGTAGATTGGTTTCTTGCTTGAGCAAAAAGTAGGAGGCAATATCCCTATCTACAATAGAGGCAGGGTATATAGCAGCAGTAAACAATTGTACTCAAGTTCTGTGGATGAAGCAAATGCTGAAGGATATTAGAATTGTGTTTGAGGAGCCTGTCACAATCTTCTGTGATAATTCAAGTGCAATAAGCATGTCAAAGAATCTGGTGTTGCATTCAAAGACAAAGTACATATCAATCAAGTTTCACTTTTTGAGAGAGAAGGTTAATGAGAATGAAGTCAGATTGGATTTTGTTTCTTCAAAGGATTAGATTGCAGATATTTTCACCAAGCCTCTACTCAAGGATACTTTTGAGTATGTCAGAGAGAAATTAGGGGTTATTACCTCTGCTAATTAGAACTAAGATGCACTAGGGTGCATCAGTCCGGTGGAATTCACAGTTATATCTTGTGATCCTAATTGATGTTAAGGAGATACTACTCAGGGGGAGTAGTCAGTATGCAAATTTTGAGATCAATTTGAAACAAAAAGAGGAAGAAACGATTGCAAATATGTGCCCTTTGCCATTGATGTCAAAGGGGGAGAGAAGTCATGTGAAAAACTAGTTGCCAATGAAAGGGGGAGTAGTGAAGAAATCAGTTGTAAAAGTGATAAGAGAAAGGGGGAGAAGTTCTTGTCTTGATGGTTGAATTAGTTTTTCACATCATATGTTGCCATCAATTACAAAGGGGGAGATTGTTGCAAATATGTGCCTAATCGGTGTTGTCATTGATGTCAACATATCCTTGTTGCCATTGGTGTCAACTGTATCCTATTTTGTTGCCTGTTTAGAAGACTGGAATGTTGAGGATATTGAGGAAATTAATGAAGATCAATGTATGCAGACCATATGGCTATGTAGAGGATTGTCTAAAGTAGCTCGAGTTATGTTTTGAGAGGTCCGCATGAAGATTTGAAGAAGCTATGGCCATATGAGTAGAACCGGGTTTTGCTGTGTTTAGAAGAGACAAAATGATAGTTAATTGGTCCAGATTGCTCCACATTGAAATATTATGATCTTTAGTTCTAGAGGTGTGTTTAGGAAGTCAGTGTGTATCATCAGCTCAAGTGGTTCATGGTTTAGAGGTCCGCAAGCAATCTTTCTAGTGTGACAGTCATGACAGACAGTGTTCTTGAGGTTCTAAGAGAAGATGCAAGTGATTTTGATGATTTGGAGGAGTGTGGATGTCTTTGTTAAATTCAATGTGCTTGTAGAGGTCTCTAGATCATGTGCCTATTGTGTTGGAGGTCTGCATTGAAAACTGAGCTCGTAGTTGAAGATTTTCTTCTTGGTGTTGTTATTTTTCCCAGTCTTGGTCGACCAGATGATTCTAGTGTGTTGCAGATGATCTAAGAGCAATTCTATGGAGTGTGGCATATTGATCAAGGAAGATTTGAGTCTTAGTTATGTTTGGCCGACAACTTAGTGATTCGCATTAAGTCAAATGTTTGGAATGCTGACCTTGATGTTTATTCCAAGGTTGATGAAGCATATAAAGGTGTGCAGTTGAGTTGTGGAAAATCGTCCTTGTGTGAAATAATCAAATTCAAAGAAAGGATCAGAGGCAAAGTAGAAAAGAGGAGTAGAGGAACAAGAATACTAAAGGATGAAGTGATAGTGAAGAAGTATTTGGGAGAAGAGAATAATTTTTATGAGCACTCAATGAGACTGAACCAGGCATGAAGAAGATGTTATTTCTTAGTTAATTCCTTCTATATTAAACATAAATTCTATAGGCAGTGAGCCTCTTTTGAGTAGTGAGCTCTAGGCATTGCACCTAAAGGCAAGTGCCTTCCCATTTTCAAGTACTTTTAACAGGGTATGAATCTTGTGGGTTAACCCCCACCGTAGTTTTCCCTTAACCAGGTTTCCACATCAAAAATCTTGGTGTCAAGTGTGTTAATTGTGTTTTTGCTCATGTGTTATTGTTTCATGTTTTAATGTTTACATCATTAATCTATTTGTAAGTTGTGAAAGAAGATTAAAAAGAGAAAAGGTTAATTTTGTGGGACAACTGATTCACCCCCCCTCTCAATTGTCTGGCCTAATTCGAACACTTTCCACCATGTCTTATTCAAAGCAATTTAATCTATTTCTTGAATAGATGCAATAAACCAAACACACAATATAGCAAAAGTATATTGATGAACTCATAAACCCTTAGAAACTTAATTAAAAAAAAAGAATTCATATCCAAGGAGACAACCATAAACAACACACACATTTAGTGTTTCTCATTTAACTCAATCTGAACAAAAATTGCCATGAAAAGAACATATATTCTCACACACAAGAAATATAACCTGCAACCTAGAAGTACTCCTTTCTTATTGGAACCAATAAAAAATCTCGAGCTTGTACAATATGTTTAGAGAAATCTTTTTCAGTTTCTTCCTCTATCTTCTGCTTACCAGATACTATGAAAACTTCTCCTTATATTAGAGAGATACAAAGTATGTCAGCTAAGCTCCTAAAACTAACTATTTTTAGAAAAGTTTAACTATTGCAATACAAAATAGATTTGGATCTCATGCTCATTACATGAATTCACGCTAAGATTTGATTACAATCAAATATATGCCAAAAAAACTCTCCAATTTAAGCATTTGATTCATTTTTGTGAGCCAAAAATGTAGTCTCACTTAGAAGCTGCCAAAATGAGTCATCCTTGGGAAACTAATGAACAATAAAAGATTAGGTAAAGGCTCATTTAGCTTCATACTTCTCCACCCAAGCTCTGAATTCTTTATCTTCTAGTTGTTGGAAATCTAAAATTTTGACCACCTTGTCATTGTGAGTTGTGTATTGGGCATCTAATATTGCCTTTGATTCCTTACCAATGTGGTCACATAGCTTCTCCAATAACAAGAATTCATCCAACACCAAATTTAGAAAATCTATTTTCAACTCACCTTGAATGCACACCAAAGAAACAACCTTGGACCCTACAGTACTAATTTCAACCTTCCATTGGTCCAATGCTTTGGGTTGATTATGTGCATCATTGAAATGGGGAAGTACCTTCATTTTTACCTGATCAATAGATGCCATTTTATCCTTCAACTTCTTATCAAAATTTATTATATAAGAGGCCACATCATGCAAGATATTCATGGTCTCTAATGTTCTTGGTAGACCAATGGGTTTGTCTGGGTCAAACCTTGTTGTTTTGATCATCTGCTTGATAGTAACTGTTACGAATTTTTCACCTACAGCTCAAATTGGCAGAGCTAAAATAGTTTCATTATATTTAAGGTGAAATCTTGTTGGTAATTTATTTATGATGGAATATCATAGCATGTGGAGTAAAATAGGCTTCCACAAGGGTTTAGCTCAGCATGCTACCTCCAATTCTTAAGAGGATTGTGGAAAGAGTCTGAAAGAGCAGTAGTGTCACTTAAAGTCACAGCAAAAAAAGACAACTATCACGTGTTTTGATCATATCTCAAAATATATGATCTGGGTTCCTGAGATTTTTGGACATAAATTAGATGCCAATAAGATGAAAAGACCCTTTAAATTTCACACCTACGTAGTTTGTAGTTTTCGAGGACCAGTTAGAGGCACAATACACAACAAAATGAAGATAGGAGTCACATGGTTTAGTCATATCTCAAAAATTTTGATCTGGGTTTTTTTAGATTTTTGGATAGAAATGAGAAGACAATAGAGCGCAAAAAAATTTTAAATTCTCACCTACCTAGTTTATAGTTTTTGAGAAATATTCACAATGGCGGGCCCTCTTTCTTTTTTGCAAATTTGAAGCTGCAAAAAATTATTGTAAAATGATATTTAAAGCAATATCTTATAAATTGCTTATAAATATTCATTATTTATGAATTTAAAGCAAAGTAAAGAAAACAATATCTTTCTTTTTTTTATTTTTCTTTCTTTTGGGAAGATATGGACAAAATGGAGCCTTCATCGAGCAAATAAAGCATGTTTTTTAGTGGTTTTTTTAGTGAAACTCAAAAATAAATCAAGATGGCTATGTTGGAGAGATTTCTCAGCTTTTTCCTTGGGGAGATTTTTGGAGTTATAAGTAAGAGAAAAACTTAGTTTTTTCATAGTTTAGAATATTGTTTCTTCCTCTCTTGTTCATTTGCAGAGAGCTTTGTAAACACTTTTGTATTCAGATTTTGAGCTTGACACTCCTTCAGTTTTAATAAACAGCAGAGCTTTCCTTTCTCAATTCTTGTTTCATACTTGTAGTATCAATTTGATGTTTATTGTGATTCAAAAGAAAGAATCCTTTTTTATGTCTTGTTATTGTAGGTTTGTTTGTAGGAGTCTCATATAATTCAGGTTGTATTTTGTGTTTAGTCTTAAGAACCTTCATACAAATTACTTCTGGATGCTATAAGTAAGATTGTGAGAGTTGAAGTTTTGAAAAGTTGTGAGTAAAGTCATCAAAATCAATTTAAAATTATGGTGAATCATCTTTAGGTTGTAGGATTTTCATTTTTAGTTTTCCTCCTACCCCTTTCCTTAGAAAGTCATTTAGATTAAGTGATCCACTAGGGGAACTAGTCCGCCCTGGAGATTCACTCTCAACATATATCACCCACAATCTGAGAGTGTTTCCACGTGTCAAAAGATAGCTAAGCCTTTGGTAAGCTTAGCATAGGGTGCATATCTAATTGATAACAGTTTTTGGCATGCTCGGTGGGACAGATTGGACTGTCTCAGTCTAATTGCATGTTCATATATCACTAATATTTGGTGTTTGTATTAGTGATCTCAGCCTTTGGAGGCAAAAACACAAACACATCTGGTGACTCCGAGTTTGAATCTACTGGTTTCAGTATGATCAAGTGCTAGTATGTTATAAAAAATCACCTTTTATTCTATTTTCCAGCTTGCATATGAGTAGAAATGTCAAATTTTCATAAGTAACATGTATACCCACCCCCATATTATGAGAATTCAACTTACCCACCTTCAGGTCAATCATATCAGACCAAATTATGTTGTTGTTTCTAATCCCATGGCCCTTCAAAATTAGCATGCACAGTATGATTACCACCCACCCACCCCTGCTCAGCTTCCTTATCAGCCGTATACAAGCAATCATGTAATGTTGGTTTTAGTCCAAATACTTAGGATGCTTACCACATGCCCATTCTTGCCCAATCTCCTAGTCAGCCTTCTTACCAGATAAAACACTCTGAGATGATGGAGCTTAAAGACATGATGAGGGATGTGGTGTCAGACCTCAACAAGCAGGTGGAGGAGATTAAGAGGGAGCTTGAGTATAAACAACATCAGGAGGAATTGGCTTATCAAGCCTATCTTCATGAGCAGGAGTTGAAGCCACAAAGAACACAATATGAGTAAGAGATTGCAAGCATAAAGAGTTATCAGTATCAACAAGAAGGGGAATTTCAATCAAGGCAGTATGAAGAATCTGATTTGTAATTGCAAAAGTTGAATCGCCAAGTTTACCTTCAATAACCAGAGCAGCCACCCTATGAGACCTTTGTTTCTGATCAGGAGTGGGAGACACAAAAGAGACAGTTCAAAGAGAATCTTGAGAGAGAGGTAGCAACACAAACAAAGCTTTTGGTTGCTTGAGCCTAAGAAACCCTTTCTGTTCTAGAGCAGCTGACTCAAGAAGAGGTTTGTAAGTATAAATTTCCAAGTTTTAGACAAGATATGCCTCTTAATGTCTCTAAAGTCAAAATCCCAAGTTTTAGAGGTTCTGATTTTGCTGAAGAGCCTGTTAGCATTCGAGACTAGTCCAATAACAGATAGAACGAAGCTAAGCGGGTAAATTTATTACATATAGCTATGGAGCAATATCAGTTAGAACAATGGAATATTAAGCTAGAAAAGACTCCTCTTGATGAACCTTCTGATATTTTCATTAATGATCTGCCTTGTTTTGTAAAAGATGATAAAATTCTTTTAGAGAATCATGTAGTGCAAGAGGTTGATTCAAATGAAAAGGTTGCTACTATTTGTGTAGAGCAAGTTGATTCAAATACAACCCTGAATGCTCTGTGTTTTGATTCCTTTGCAAATTTTTCTAATGTTTTCCATAAGATGCATGAAAGCAGGGTACAGAGCTTGCAAGGTGAAATTCTGAAATTGCAAAGGTAGAATGCTCAGGTTGCAAAGGCACCAATTTTTGAACAGTAAGAGGATCCTCAACAATGCAAGGAGTTACTAAATGAAGACCATCAATATCATCATAGAGCCTTGGATCAAGAAGAAAGGAATATAGAGGAGCCCGATCTGGATCACAATAAGATTAATGAAAGCTGTCATGAGGTAAAAGACATCCCTTTCTCATCAGAAAATCAAGAAAATTTGTTTTGGAATAGTCTTGAGATTCATGTTACAAACATAGATAGTATGCAAACAAAGGGTGTTGAAGCTTAGTTTTTAGTTAACATATTTGATGAGCTTCCTAACTTCATACATGAAAGTGAAAATGGCATGTCCATGCTAGGCTCTGATCACCACAGTGTTGAACATCATCCAGATAATGTGCTGATCCAAGATCAGATATGTGAAGGCAACCCTGATTTGAAAGGTACAATGCTTGAGGAAGATCTGTTTCAAACTGAGATTAAACTTTTCTGTTCACATTTGGAAGCTATGGCAGCATTTATGGAAGAGGGTTATCTGGAACAGCAAAAGCAAGAAGTGGAAATAGCTATATTATCAGATGAATCACTGGTTATAAAGCAACCAAACTTGCAATAGCAGAATCTTGACTGGTTGGAGGAACTGCCCTCCTATTTCATAGAGCAACTTGAAGTTGTACAAATTGATAGCTTATTACAAGGGGTTAGTTCAATTTTTGATTTCATTGTTGAAGAAACACCTATTTTGAAGTGTATCTCCTTGAGAAATCTTGAATATTTTGAGCCCAGTATAGCTCTTGCTAAGAATCTTTCAAGTTTTGATAGTTTTGATCAGCTACTAGCTATTCTAATGGAGGAGGATGATCCACTGACCGAAGAGGAGGAAGCCACATGGCGGGCTATCATGCAAGGTACATATCATGCTGTTGTTTCCAGCCCAAAACCTTTGAGGGGATGTCCTATCAGATATCTGGCTGGTTTGGCAATCAACAGAAGGTGACAGCCTCATAGTGACACTGATTTGGATCATCTAGGAGGGTATCAGGTGGATCTATTACCAAAGGAAGTCAAGTGGGTAAGTGATTGTACTTTCTTTCTCGGAAAGGTGTCACAATAATTTGCTGAAGTTTTGGTTGTTCTCCACCTTTTTGGGCTGATTAACAACCTTATGGTGTATTGCAGACTGCAGAGGAAAGGCAGTTATTTTATTGAGCTAGTGAATGAGTTTGTTTGATCAGTGTCTCTGGCTGGTTAGAGTAGGTTACAATTAGTGTTGTAGTTAATAAGTGCTTATGAACATTTACTTTCAATATTTTTGTTTCCCTAAGTATTGCTGCACAAGTTCTTTTGGCCATCAGGGCCTGGTAGGTTACTTTCAGTTTAGTTTGTTTTTAGTTTTCTGTTGCTATTTGAACTATTTGGAGAGTTGAGTTAATGGTTTTTTGAGTTTGAGATGGGCAAAGTATGACTCCATGCCCAATGGAAAATTTAACGCAACTAGTCTGTATGCTTAGCAGTCAAGCATTTAGCAGAAATCACCAGAAATGTTACCAATTTTTCACCTACAGCTCAAATTGGCAGAGCTGAAATAGTTTCATTATATTTAAGGTGAAATCTTGTTGCTAATTTATTTATGATGGTATATCATAGCATGTGGAGCAAAATGGGCTCCCACAAGGGTTGAGCTCAACATGTTGCCTCCAAGTCTTAAGAGGATTGTGGAAAGAGTCTGAAAGAGCAGCAGTGTCACATAAAGACATAGTAAAATAAAAATAGCTATCACATGTTTTGATCATATATCAAAATATATGATCTAGGTTCTTGATATTTTCAGACATAAATTAGATGCCAATAAGAAGAAAAATCCCTTTAAATTTTTCACCTACCCAGTTTGTATTTTTCGAGGAACACTCAAAGGCACAATACACAACAAAATGAAGATAGCAGTCACGTGCTTGAGTCATATCTCAAAATTGTGATCTAAATTTTTTAGATTTTGGATAGAAATGAGAAGACAATAAAGCGCAAAAACCCTTTAAATTTCTCACCTACCCAGTTTTTAGTTTTGGAGGAATCTTCACAAAGGCGGGCCCTCTTTCTTTTTTGCAAATTTGAAGTTGCAAAAAGTTATTGTAAAATGATATTTAAAGAAATATCTTATAAATTGCATTTAAATATTCATTATTTATGCAGTTAAAGCAAAGTAAAACAAACAATATCTTTCTTTTTTTGAGTTTGATTTTTTTGGGGAAGATATGGACAAAATGGAGCCTTCATTGAGCAGATAAAGCATGTTTTTTGGTGGTTTTTTAAGTGAAGCTCAAAGACAAATCAAGATGGCTATGTTGGAGAGATTTCTCAGCTTTTTTCTTGGGGAGATTTTTGGAGTTATAAGTAGGAGAAAAACTTAGTTTTTTCGCAGTTCAGAATATTGTTTTTTCCTCTCTTGTTCATTTGCAGAGAGCTTTGTAAACACTTTTGTACTCATATTTTGAGCTTGACACTTCTTCAGTTTTAATAAACAGTAGAGCTTTCCTTTCTCAATTCTTGTTTCATTCTTGCAGTATCAATTTGATGTTTATTGTGATTTAAAACAAAGAATCCTTTTTGTCTTGTTATTGTAGGTTTGTGTGCGGGAGTCTCATATAATTCAGGTTGTATTTTGTGTTCAGTCTTATGAACCTTCATAAAAATTACTTTTGGATGGTATAAGTGAGATTGTGAGAGTTGAAGTTTTGAGAAGTTGTTGTGAGTAAAGTCATCAAAATCAATTTCAAATTCTGGTGAATCATCTTTAGGTTGTAGGAATTTTATTTTTTGTTTTCCTCCTACCCCTTTCCTCAGAAAGTCATGTAGATTAAGTGATCTGCCAGGGGAACCAGCCCGCTCTGGAGATTCACTCTCAACACAGATCACCCACAATCTAAGAGTGTTTCCATGTGTCAACAGATAGCTAAACCTTTTGTAAGCTTAGCATAGGGTGCATATCTGATTGATAACAGTAACATTTCTTGGCATCCATTTATTTATAATTTCTTGAAGACTGGAAGAGCTCTATTCATGCTTCATTAATTCTTGATTTAAATCTACAATCCCCTTATAAGCATAATCTACTTTCCCACCTATTTTAGTTAACTGATAGTTAACTATCTTAGAGACAATTTCACTATGTACTTGTAGTCTATCTCCTTTCAATGAATTAACAATACCTTTCAACTCTACGATTTCTGCAAGTAAGGTATCCATGTTTGATGAACTTAGAGATTCTCATGATGGGCTTGAAATGATTGGCATAGGAGCACTAGAAGAAGCCAATTCCTTATCCTCCAAAGCTCTCAGCTTAGCTAAATCATCTATATACCTTTGCTGGAGTTCATTATAATCCTTCTACAATTTCATAACCGTGGCTTGGATAAGCATTGTTTTATCCATTGCTAATGTTGCTGCATTATGTGCTGGAGTATCAACTACTCTCTTCCCAATCAAATTTCCTATCAACTGATCAAGGCTTTGCACCACATTAGGTTTGTCTGTTCCTAGTGCTAAAGTTCATATGGCCAACATTTAATGAGATAGGCTAAAACCAGAACCAAAAGCCTTTCCTGTTTGATCTTCAGTGGAAAACACAACATCATCTTGTCTTTTGATGGTTTCAAATGCTAAAGCATCTGCCATACTCCAATTGGGCAATAACAACATACCGTTCTCCATCACCATTTGTCTTCCTATTTCTGGAGTAACGTTGTCAAGCTTCAAATCAAATTCAGAAAAGATTCTCTTAGCCAAATCTTTATCATCTATATGATCCATTTTATTTCTTTCTTCTTCAAGCATCTTGTGGAATGCCACTTGCTTTCTCCTCAAAATCAGATCTTTAAACTCGTGTCTTGATGAATTGATCATCAAACAAAAACTGGTTGCAAGCTAGTGCTCTCACATCTCCTATTTCATCATTGGCTACCTTCAAATAATCAAGATTCCTATTGAAAGGCATAGGAGGAACAATCATTCCTGCCAATATCTCTGCATCTCCTATGTCCTCTGAAGTTTCTTCAAGATCTACAATTTTGTTCAAGATCTACAATTTTGAATAGAGCCTTTCCTTTGTTTTGAGAAGTTGCCCTATCCTCAACAATTTTCTGCCTTTTAGCCTGTTGGCTATCTATCTCTTCAGTGTCTGGAAGATCCTCCTCTTATGTATCCTTACTCCTTGGTTGAGCATATGGTTGTATCCTCGAACCTGAAGCCCTTTCCACATCAGAAGGCCTTTCCTCCTCAAGAGTCATGTACCTCTATGCATCTCTTAACACTTTTGCAATTCTAACAATTAAATTATTTTCTTCAAAACAAAAACCAGGGAACTGAGGATCTCTCTTCTTCTTCTCTTTCTCTATAGATATAATTCTTTTCCACTTCTCAATTTTCTCCTTAACTTCTGCAAATATATCAGACAATTTCTTACATCTTCAACAAAATCTATTCTATGTGGGAAAGCATTTTTTTCACACTCAACCTGATTGAATTGATAAACCCCTCTAGATCAAATTTCTCTCTAGTAGTGGCACACCTCAACCTGTAACTTTTCAACACTGGATATTTCTGATCTAGACCTTCTTTATTCATCACCTTAAAGTCTGACCACTTTAGGGTAGTAGGGAACAAGGAACCCTTCTTTTAACCCCTAAGATGTAATTTGTCCACCTCATTCAACTGCCAAATAACTTCCAAATAAGCCAATATTTTGGGTACATAGACAAGCAATAAGTGTGGCTTTATTGTAAACCTAGTACACTCTGATGTATGTTGAATATTGGTTCAGGAACCAATCTCCCCAATTATGCTTTATCCCGACCTCAGGAGTTTCCTCTTCAGGCCTAAGGAATTCCTTTATTTCTAGAGGTATCCTGTCTATATATTCACCCATACATGTCATCAATTTTCTTACAAAGAACTCCTCAAAAATAATGAAATCTAAATTTGAACAATCCCTATCCCACTGATAGGTCCATCATTGAATTGGCAAAGGCTGCTCATGTTCATCAAACTGTTGCACTCTCAAAGTTTGATTCCATTGTCTCTTACCAAAATACAAAAGCATATGACACAAATGAGAATACCACTTGAATTCACACTTCTCACCATTCTTCAGAGCCAACATCTATTTGTGCATTTGGTTTGCCATGTAAGAGGCAAAGTCAAATTCTACATTTGCAATACTATCCTGGACATCAAGAGCCATAAACATTATGTACACAGGGATGTTCTCACCTGCATCCTCTCCCAAAACTTGACACAATGAGTAGTATGTCTTCATGAAGTAATCCTCAAAGGACTTTATACTGAGAGGCTCCTTCTCAAAAACTTCCAATCCTCTAGCACTGGAATTCTTGAGTCTATGTTTGGAAATCTTGATGGACCTATATAGATCCCTATGCAATTCATATGATCTCCTAAATTTATCAAAGTCAATGGCTTTAGTTGTAGCTATGTTAAGACCAAAGACCTCAGCAATGTAAGGCTTAGTGAAAGAGACCATAGTATTTCCATTAATTGCCAATACTCTTCTTGTGCCAACATCATATTTTCTTGCAAAAAGTTTGATCAATTCTACATATACAAATATATTTGGGACTACAACCTTGCCCAAATCCAAATTCCATGCGTTTCTCAATGGTGACCTAGCACTTCTATTTCTATGTCAGTGCTGAAATAAGGACCATCCTAACACTGGGGTAAATGTATCCCAGACACCCACAAAATCATCTAGAAATTTATCATCTTCATTCCTTCTAGGAAGATTTAGGGCTCGTTTTGATGACCCTAGACAATGAGTGAACAAATCCTAATCAAATCTTTTCTTCTCTGATGGACCAACCATTCTTCTTCACATAGGATCTTTCTATAGACTATGGTTTATTTGAAATGGAACCAACTCAACAATTCACCCTATTGTTCTTACAAATTCAACCTTCGCAACCAATTTCAGAAAGAAATTGATAAAATTTGCAAGCAAATGGATTGATATGCTAGTAAATTTACACTTACTTGTTGGTCGTAAATGAAAACCCCACTTCTTCAATTATGCCTCAAGCTGCTTGATTTCTATAGGAATTTTGATTAACAGTGGCTATACTTAATGGTAACAATCAATTTGATACATTAACTTCACAAACTAGGCATGATTTTGGCTGATTTTCCATTAAATCACCATTAATGCGATCGTGTGTTGGTGTGTAGGCTAAGACTAGTCATTCTTCATGTTTGAATGTGAACCATTGATCTCAATCAGTCTGTGGGAGAATCGATGGTCTTTATTTGAAACTTCCATCATTGAATGTCACTTCACACACTTAGAATAGCGCAGACCCATCAGAATTTGCCATCTCAACAAAAACTTTCCATTCTGGATCTATATGGAAGCTTGTCGCAGCAGTGTAGGCCCAGGAGGGACCCATACTACCATGCGTATACTAGCATGCTAGCTTCAATGTACTTGGACTAGATAAGACCCATATGACATGTGTCACTCTATCACAACACCACAAAGCATATTCGTTGGCATCTCCCAGCTACGTGCTCATGTGATCCACTAAGGAGCAAGGATGACATTGGATTCAGGCTAATGCAACTTTTGGGCCCACCTCCCTGGAAATCCATGGTTAGCACATCAACATAGCTCTAACGGATCGAATAGATCCAAAGCTCGCGATGCCGCGATAACCATTTATTCAATCTTAAGAACCTTTGACTCGGACTTAGGAAACATTGAACATTCTGGACCAACCGGTAACTAGGCTTGAGGGGTTTGTCTTCAAATGAGAAATGAAACATGAAGTCATAACATAAACTCAAGGTGACCACCAACAATAGGTCAACTCAAAAATAGGACACAAGCTTAAATGAAAAAGACCAAGGGTTTAGGGTTTAAGCCAATTGTATTTAGACTTAGCCAATTTCACATGCATTATGCAAGGGGACAAGGAAACCACATAGGGGTTCCACCAGTGGCTCTGGTTGAGGATGCATGCCTCTTGTAGGCATGACGAGAGTCACAGAACTCTAGGTGTAGACTAGACAAAACACAAAACCCTAAAACTAAAATAGAACAATAGGAACAAAAAATAGGGAACAAGCAACCTAAATAACTATGTATAATGTGTATGGAATAAATTGTTCTTTCAAGAAAATAAGGGTTTCCAAAATTGTCCATGCACTGGCAATTCTTGAAATTCACCATCAAGATTTTGCAAGAAATATGAGTCCTCTCCATGAGTATTACTGACCAAATATAGACTTGTCCAAAGAGGATCAAACTTGCCATGTTTTCCCTTATCTTGATATCTAGCATTCCACATGAGGACCATGTAATTAACTTGAAACTTCCTTTCTAAGGCCCTTTTATTGAACAAATATTTCACCTATTGCTGCTTCCTCAACTTAGCTTTTTGTGCCTCTCTCCCAGTCTCATCCAATGCAATCAACTGGTTGACCCTTTCTGACATTGCATCCTGCAATTCATTATCATTTTCTTGAATAAATTTGTAAACTGGTAAAAGGTTATTTACAAGCATCCTTGCTCCTATTCCATACACCAATTCAAAAGGGGACTTGGCTAATTCTTTCTTGATAGTTACCTTATCAGCCCACACTGCTAATTTGAGATTGGAGTCCCATGCTCTCTTATTCTTTCCTATTATCCTGTAGGTCCTATTTATCTCATTATGCATTATAATTGATCATCCCCAAGATAATAGCCTGACACCCATATGAATTTGGGACTGTGGGTCCTTCATTTAACTTATCCCAGACATAAATTAGGCCCCTCGACTTGGACATAACTGCTCAAGTCCTCCTTGATTGGTCGGGGTAAATTAATGTTATGTCAGCCTAAGACCTTTAAAAATGTTCCTCTTTGTTGGCTTTTGTGATTTAATTTCATGAATGTTAGTGGGAAAGCATATATAAGTGATTTTTTTATCTCATTATGAACCTAGATGGATATTGCAAACTTATGATATTGGGGCAAAGAGCATTCAAGGCATTCATTGTGTTATTGTTGCATATTTGTGTTTGTATTGTTTGTGTTTGTTGAAGATTTGGCATCATCATCCATCTCCTTATGAGTTTAAGAATTTTCATCCTCTTAAGGACTTCACCTCCGAGGTGACATCATTGCTATTTAAATCATTTCATAATTGGGATTATCTTTAGCCTCTACCCTGCAAGGGCACACTCTCTCTAACAATAGTGTTGGGGAAGCTTGAATGCTAACCTAGAATTTGACGCAAATACCTAAACACCACAACCCCCAAACCCCTCTCTTGTCGTCTTGTGTGTAGGTTACAGGTATAGGTTTCAGGGAAAGTGGAGTTGCAGGAAGATAGTGTACAAATCAAGGTTTCAGGATCTAGTAGAAGTTTTGGAATATTCCTTCGATAGGACTTGGGTGGTTGGCACCCTAGTCTTCTAGGATTTTAGGCTCTCGATCTAGCTTCTGAGCATTAATTGTAGCATATTCTTAGTTTTGACCTCCAAAAGATTCTCACTTCTGGACTTGAGTGGTTACCAAATTCATCCTCTCACTTTCAAGCTTCTAGGAAATAGGCTTTTATATCTCTCTGATCATCTCTACACTTTCAGATTCTGGATTACTATTGTCTTTCATCTATTACAAGCTGATTATCTCATAACTAGGGTTTTTCTCATACTTAACCTAGGGTTTGATAAAAAGCTTGGTTAAAACACATCTTTCCATACCAAATAGGAGTGCAAGATTTGTAGTTGAATTCACCTTCTTCTCAGTTGTGATTTAGCTCAATCTTGTCCTTGAATGTTATTGTGGAAGAGGGTTTTGATCTAGTGTACTTACATGCTTGTATTCATTCAACTCCCTTTTTCATACTTAACATTTTGGTAAATGCATAGCATCAAGCATTTGCATCTTGCTGAGTGTTGAAATCAGATCTTGCATTAATTCATAGCATACTTATCATTATAAATTGAAAAATCTTGCATACATTTGAAAAAAGTGAAAAAAATAAGCATTCTAGGCTTGCATAAACGCATAGTTTTGCATTATTTCCATTTCATATAATTGGAAGTATTTGATTTTCTGATTTATACATCAAACCTCAAACAAATCACAGCAATTAATCATTTCATGATATCACATCTTGCATTTGAAGATCTCATTTTCTAGTGTTTTGTTGAAAACTTACATCTTTTCATATAACCTAGTTTTTGCAAAAGATAGGGTTTGTAGTCAAAATCTTATTTTAGACTTTTTTGCTCTCTTAAACACTCATTCAAATCTGATTTTGATTTGTAGTGTTACATCAATTGACATTCTTGCATAAAAATTTCAAATTTTACAATTACACATTGTGTATTTCAACAAACATAACTACCTTAATCTCATTGATTCTACTATTGGTTAGTGCATTGAGTGTTGAAGGACTCTACATGAGTTCTATAACCCACTACCCCACTAGAAACATCTTTGTAAGGAAAATTTGTAGACTAATGGGTTCTAATGTTGTTGATAGCAATAGTGTGCAAACATCAGAAAATCCATTACAAAACTACTTTATGAAAGGTGAATCAACACCCCTGCATGATATCATAAATGATAACTTGGAAGAACCAATAATTCATCCTTCTGTAGATATGGGTAACATAGATATACATGTGCCTAACAAAAATCTTAAGAAGTTGGACAAACAATTAGCTGAATTTAAACAAATTGTAGAACAAGCACATATAGCTCAAGAAGTGGTACCTATTGTTGAAGGTATAAGAGGATTACATTACAAGAAGGACAAGAAGGTATTGACATGCTCCATGGATTAGCCCACATAGTGGATCATAACATTATGCATGTGGCTAGCCACATAAATGTCATTAAAAATGTGTCAACACTGACATATATAACTTCACCAATCTCGGCACCCATACCGACCACTAGACTATCCACTTTTACATAATCAATTCTCACCACCAATCCAATTGCTTGTAGTAATGCTACCACTAACATGGGAACATCTACTGGAAATTACAAATTTGTTGGATTTAATTATCAAAACTTCGTACTGCATGTATCTATACCAATGCATAGTTATTCTTGTTGATAACTGAGAGGGGGGGGTGAATCAGTTATCCTAATTATTTCCCTTATTGAACTTTCCTTTTAATTGATGCAGCATAAAATCAAACACAAAAACATTAACCATGAAATAAGAAACACATGACACAGTATTTTTGACGTGGAAACCCTGTTAAGGGAGAAAACCACGGGGTGATTAACCCAAGAATTATTCTCTGTTAGAAGAATAGGAAATTACAAAAATGGCACTTGCCAATTAGGGCTCACTGCCCGAGCACACTGCTCACAAGAGGCCCACTGCCTACAAGAAGACACACTGTCTACAAAGTGATGAGAATCACAGTCTTGAACTGATTGGAAGCATCTGCATATGCTGGAGTTCAGTTCCGGTTAGGCTCAGTACACTGATCTGCTGCACTTCATCTTTCCTCTGTTCTTTATTCTGCTATCTTTCACATACCGGATCCTTTTTGTTACCTCTGCTCTTTATCTGGACTTCTTCGCATATATCTCCACAACAACACCACACTTCACAACTAAATCCATCCTCTATATATATCCGCACAAGTAATTTCATCACCTTTCTAGTCGGCATCCGGAACAGTCTAGTTTCTTATAAACTTTCATTCTGTCGGCTGAATCCTTCCTTACCAAGCAATGCGGATCAAGCATATACTTGTAGATATCATTAATCATGTCGGCCAAACATGATTCATGCCTTCACAACCTCTGTCATCAATAGTAACCCATCCGGAAAGCAGTCTGATACTCTGCCAGTCAGTTCTTCCTCTGTTTTCACTGTCTCTCAGGAATCCGGTACTCAACCATTCATATCTTTTTCCTTGTCCATCACCGGAGGCTAAATCCTTGGAATATACCACTCAAGGTAGTCCTCTTGACTTCCCCAAATCCGCACTGCACCAAGACACTTCCTTTGAGAGGTCCGGACCAATCTGTCAGACCTTGCCACATGCTCTGTTCTTCTTCACCGGACCACAACATTCTTTATTCTGACTTCCGGTAGAGACACATCATGACTTGCGGATATGTGGGATGACCTTTGTTGCCATCAATGACAACAACCATGAATCCATATAGTGTCTCTTGCCAACAATCTCCCCCTTTGGCATTGATGGCAACACTTAGTGAAAAATGACTAAGTGTTTTCACTATGCTCCCCCTTTGCTGATGCTCTGTCCTTATATACAATTTCCGGAACTCCCCCTTAGTTGGATCCCTCATTTTTCACTGCTCCTCACTCCCCCTTTGACATCAATGGCAAAGGGTAGGGTCCGCATAACAAAATTTTCAAAAATTTCTTATACTTAGCCGCATATTTACATACTCACATATATTGAAGAATGTCTGCAAAGGATGTCTGCAATTGGATCATTTCTGTAGCCCAGCTTTGCTTCATTCTGTCCAAAATTGAAATGTGACCACTCAACAAAAATGCAAACGCTTCTGCCCGCTTGAGATCTGTCGGATCTTTTGTTTGGGCGGTGGTCTGAGCATCACTGATGGCCTCATGCATAGTTTCCAACTTAGGGATTATAATCCTTCTAAGTTCTCCCATCCGGTTGGTGATGTTCTTCCTTTCCTTCTCAAGATTCTTTATTTCATTCAAGACTGCAATAGTCTGACATTCTTGATTTATTATAGAGGAAGAGAGAGGATCAAAACTTTGAGATAAGCTTTGTAGCTTATCCTGTTCCTCTTTTATTTTCTTGTCAAATGCTGCTGTTGCCTTTGACCAGGATATACAAAATTTATAGATGTCACCGCCATCCTTAAGAGCATTCTCTAAGCTCTTTATTCCAATGCTTACAATCTTCCTATCTTTAGAGATTAATTCTAATATCTCTGAAAATCTCTTATCCAAAAATTCCTTCCGGACCTTTTCTTCAGCTGATTTTTCTAGAGAATCAAAATGTGTATCAATACTGCTGACTAAGGTTTTTAGATTACCGGAAGTGGAGGCTGTCGGATCTATCTGGATTGATGGCATGATTTTTACAAGTACTCCGAAAGCAGCCTCTATCAACTCACAGTCTTCCATATGAGACTTCAGGAGCTTTTCATTTGCCTTGGCATTTGCAAATGAAGCTATCTTCATTGTTTGTACCGGAGAGAGAGAGTCAAAATCAAATGGGCCTTTTAGAAGCTCCGGTTCATCAATCTCTAAAGTTTCTTTACTCAAAAATTGTTGAACAGTTTGTGCAGTGTCTCTTGCCGGAGACAGATGTTTCTTTTCTTCTGCAGTCTTAGAACTGTCAACCTCTTTGTCTTTCACCACTGCTTCCTTCTCCTGTAATTGCTCTTCTTCTTTGGATCCGGAGACTGTAGGGGAAACCGGAGGAGAGATGCTAGCTTGTTCATGGGCCACTTCTTCTAGAGCAGAGGGTCCCAAGTCCTCAGTTGTTTCTGTACCTAAATCCTCTACAACAGGAAGATTGAACCTTTTGAAGGCCTTCCGGAGGATCTCTTCTGTTTCTTGGGCCACTTTGTCAGTCTCACCAAGCATGAGTTGATTCATCCTGGCTTTGCTTCTGAACTCATCTTTGCAGTCCTTGAAGATAATGTTCATTGTCTTGGGATCAATTTGAGGATATAGCTGAATAGCTATCTGCTCCCGGATCTCAAGATCTTTAGCATGAGCATTATTCTTTCTTACTTCCATTTCCTTCTCTAGGCTTTTAGGAATGAGAGATATGATCTCAATGAAAGCCTTATTGTATATGTTAAGATATTTTACTGTGGCCTCCTGCAGAGTCTTTTGGTCGGCCTCACTGAAGTCATCATATGATTCAGTCATTGGTTGAAGGTTTCCATCCACCGTGACCGACTTGATTATGCTCTCTAGAGACAGAGTGGGCTTCTCAACAGATACCTCTGCCATTTCATCCTTGTCTTGGCCTGTGGAGGGCTTACCGGATCCTTTCTTCTTCTGTTTCTTTACTTCTCTTACTCCCTCATCTGATTCTGTTTCCTCTTCATCCTTTTGGCTTCCATAAGCCCTTGTGGCTTTTGTCTTGGATCTCTTACCGGATGCCTGAACTTCCGGTTTTGAACTTTTGGTTGTGGGATGTGCAGGTCTCTTTGATGATCTGGTCCAGGTGGGAGCTTCAACCGGAGCACTTTCTTTACTTTTCTCTTCTTCCTCAGCCTTCCTCCTCTTTTCCCGGCTGGCATCAAGTGCCTCTTTTGAGATACCTAGGCCTTGAGCAATGTGCTCTACTTCTTTTCTTACCTTTCTTTTAATCTCAGGTTCCCTGAGTTCTACATGTATTTTTACACTCAGCTCCTCAAAGGTTCCAAACCTTTCTGCCTTAGGATCTTTGGGCTGACTTAGCATGTGTTGAACATGCAGCTCCACTATCTGTTCATCAACTTCATACCCCATGGGCATGATCCAAACAGTCCTTGGCTCCACTGCCTCCATTAGGCACTGATCAGTGTCAACCATAAAGCACACTGAGTCCTTGTATTTCTCAATGAGAGACTGGGGAATTCTCTCTCTTGCTTGCATCATGCTCTGAAAGTTTTTGAAGTATCCCCATAGAGCTATATTTCTCGCTTTTGCATCCCCAAGTCCATGCAAATAGTCTCTTATCTGGACTGCAACAGGTTTGTCATTCTGCCATACCCATCCACTTGTTCCGGGTAGCTCATTCATGAAGTAGAAGAATAGACATACAATAAGAGTAACATACTTAAAGGAATTCTTCTTATCCTTCTTGATTTTCTGTGTGTTTTCCATTAATTGGCTTAGCAGTAGTTCGCAGAGATCATATTCTGCATTCTTTCTTAGCATTTCATAAGCAGTGTAAATTACAGTTCCGGATACAGAATTCTCCCTGCTGGAGTGATAGATCTTGTATCCTATTATCATTGATGCATATTTGATATCCGGATCCAAAATATCTTCAATGGTCATTGCCCTCTTGTCAAATTTTGATCCGGTGGCCTCAGTTACAATGTTGTTCTTGACAGATTTGAGGATAGGTACCCCTCCAGAAGAGTATAGACCAGTTACTGCTCTAATTGCCTCTTTTGTGATCTTGCAGGGTCTATCTAGCCATAGAAAGTTGTCATGCATCCTGCTCAGTACATACCGGACCCATTCATCTTCTTCAAAGCAGGGGAAATGAATAAATTGCTCAAATTGTTTCTTCTGGATATCCTTATACTCTGGTTTAAGCTCAAAAGCATTGTCTATCAGTTGCTTGTGATAGAGGTCTCTTAATTTGAATTCCCCAAATTCCTCAATGTTTGCATGTATGTAAACCCTAATGTCTTCGGTATGTAAAACTCCGTGAGGAACACTAGAGAAGGCTCCTAGTGGGTCTACCTCCAATGATTTGTAGGGATGTTTCTTGAATGAGGGGCGAGGTCTATCAGAGATCTTAACTATGTTTGGAGTAGCCATTCTTCAAAGATTTGCAGTGAGGTAATGAAAAATGGAGAATACCTTATGCGCCTTCGGTTTGCACGGAGTGGTTGGATTGATTTCTTTATGCAATAGCTTCGGCAGGAGATCCTTGGTGTGCTTGATGAACCTTGTTGCAGAGCTCCACTTTTTGCTTCTTCTCGAGTGCAGAATGAGCAAATGACCTTTGAGAAATCCCTTAAATTGCTCCGCGAACCCTAATATCTGTCTGCAATAAATGCTTCACCTACATCATTCTGGTTTGCCTTGTCTGGATAGCTTGGAGTATCCCGGATTAGTCCTGATCTGTGGATATCATCCGGATCTTTCAATCATGAATAAATCGAGGTAACATATTACAAGAACATCCCAAACACTCTGTCCAATCCGCAGAACAAGATAGTGCATTTCTGGATCTTTCCGGACCTTTTTGTAATCCTTTATCATACCGGAGCATCTCCCTGAACAGGTCTTATTTGATCGATCACAGCTTCTTCATAACTTCATGCGGACCTCTGAAAACTTGACTGAAGTATCTCAAGACTCATATCTACAAACCCTTTGATCCACATCTTGTGCCACATCTGGTACCACTTGTTTGGCTGGGGGAACAAGATTTTCTTTGAGTCTCCCCCTGAGCCTGAGCTCACTTTTTAATTTCTGGAAGAAATATCAGCACCAGAGTCTGGTGCGGATCCAACCTCTACATTCTCTAAACTTTTCTTCACCCAAATCTTGCTCATCTGATTCCTAACCTCATCCGCATTCATCTTTTGTTTACCCTTGTCTTGATTCTGATTATACACCGGACCTCTTTTGTCCTGATTCTTGTTTCTGCAAACTTTAGCATTATGACCGGACCTATTGCAGATTTGGCAAATAACATTTCTTTGCATATTTGACTGATATCCTCTTGATCTGCATTGATTAGCCATATGACCTACTCTATTGCATGTGAAGCATCTACCTTTGAATGATTTGTTTACTTGCATACTTCTGCATTCATGGGATTTGTGTCCATACCTTTTGCAGTTGAAGCACTGTCCGGAGAAGGATGAATTAATCTGATTCATTCTCATTCTGCACTGATTAGCTTTGTGACCAAAGTGGTTGCAGCTGTGGCAGTATCCATTGAAGGATGGATATCTTTGAGCATTTGGCTGTCTTACCGGAGGTCTTCTAGGCCTGCTTCTTGGATTTTCTGATCCAAGATTCTTCTGACCGGATCCGGAGCTTTCTCCTTCTCATATCCCAAACCATACTTGTCATCTGTCCTCTTTTGACTTCCAAGAAGAACTTCAAGTTGAGCAGAACTTATCTTGAATTTCTCTTTATATTCATTTGCTGTTTGAAGGTCTCTTTTGAGAGAGGCAATTTGATCCTCAAGTTTTCCTTCATTATCTTTGGCATCTTCAAGATCAGATTCAAGATGTCTGATAATCCTGTCCATCTGGTGGCATTCTTCTGATTTTTCTTTAAGAGATTGTCTTAGATTGTCTTCAGCCTTTCTTTTTTCTTCAATCTCTTGAGTAAACTTTATAGTTCCTGATTCCATTTCATGTCTTAACATAATGACTTCTTTTGATAACTTTTCACATAACTTGGTTTGCTCAGTCAATTCTTCATTTGTATTGCTTTCTTCACTTTGTCTTGCCAACTGTTGAAGCAGCTCCTTTCTCTTTTTCATAGAGAGACTTAATTTGTCTTTTAATTCTCTCATGAATTCATCAGCCTGTTTGAGTCTTTCCTTTAATTCACTGACTTCAGAATTTGACTGTTCAAGATCCTCAAGAGCAGTCTTGAGTTGCTCCCTTAAACCATATGCATCCATTTGAAATCCCAGATCTTCCTCAAGCTATTAGGCTCTATTAGGAGGAACTTAGCTCTGATACCAATTGTTGATAACTGAGAGGGGGGGGTGAATCAGTTATCCTAATTATTTCCCTTATTGAACTTTCCTTTTAATTGATGCAGCATAAAATCAAACACAAAAACATTAACCATGAAATAAGAAACACATGACACAGTATTTTTGACGTGGAAACCCTGTTAAGGGAGAAAACCACGGGGTGATTAACCCAAGAATTATTCTCTGTTAGAAGAATAGGAAATTACAAAAATGGCACTTGCCAATTAGGGCTCACTGCCCGAGCACACTGCTCACAAGAGGCCCACTGCCTACAAGAAGACACACTGTCTACAAAGTGATGAGAATCACAGTCTTGAACTGATTGGAAGCATCTGCATATGCTAGAGTTTAGTTCCGGTTAGGCTCAGTACACTGATCTGCTGCACTTCATCTTTCCTCTGTTCTTTATTCTGCTATCTTTCACATACCGGATCCTTTTTGTTACCTCTGCTCTTTATCTGGACTTCTTCGCATATATCTCCACAACAACACCACACTTCACAACTAAATCCATCCTCTATATATATCCGCACAAGTAATTTCATCACCTTTCTAGTCGGCATCCGGAACAGTCTAGTTTCTTATAAACTTTCATTCTGTCGGCTGAATCCTTCCTTACCAAGCAATGCGGATCAAGCATATACTTGTAGATATCATTAATCATGTCGGCCAAACATGATTCATGCCTTCACAACCTCTGTCATCAACAGTAACCCATCCGGAAAGCAGTCTGATACTCTGCCAGTCAGTTCTTCCTCTGTTTTCACTGTCTCTCAGGAATCTGGTACTCAACCATTCATATCTTTTTCCTTGTCCATCACCGGAGGATAAATCCTTGGAATATACCACTCAAGGTAGTCCTCTTGACTTCCCCAAATCCGCACTGCACCAAGACACTTCCTTTGAGAGGTTCGGACCAATCTGTCGGACCTTGCCACATGCTCTGTTCTTCTTCACCGGACCACAACATTCTTTATTCTGACTTCCGGTAGAGACACATCATGACTTGCGGATATGTGGGATGACCTTTGTTGCCATCAATGACAACAACCATGAATCCATATAGTGTCTCTTGCCAACAATTCTCAACCACCCATCACCTCCACTTATTACCAACAACCTCTCAATTTCATGACTACAACATCAAATGCACCAACCACTTCATCCAATGTTACTCTCCTAAACCAGCTTTTGCAGAGTATGTCTTCATTGCAGCAAAAAGTGAAAATTTTGACTAATGCTTCCTCTCAACCTGCTTTGCCAACATATCATGTTTGCAGTCCTTTATCCTATGCAATTCTAAGAACTCCAATGCCTAATAAATTTGAGACTCCTCACTTTGAGAAGTACTATTATAAATGTGATCCTAATACTCATGTGGTAGCATTCACAACAATGTGTGGTGATTTCTTCTTTGATGAGGCATTGCTAGCAAAACTCTTTCCTTGATCTCTTAAAGGTACTGCTTTGGAATGGTTTTTTCTCTCTAACTCCTAATTCAATAAATTCCTTCTCACAACTAGTTGATCAATTCTTACAACACTTTCAAGCAAACAATGGACCTGCTATCTCGTTGATTATTTGGTTCATTGTAAACAAGGTCCAAAAGAGAAATTAATAGAATTCATCAGCCGATATCAAGGTCTCATCTCGCAAATACAATATCTGATTAAAGATGAGGATCTTCATAAGGTATTGATTACAAATCTACAACCAAACATACGAGACAAGATATTTTTTATGAAGTTTCTAGTTCTTTTCAACGCTTATGCATAGCTCTATGAGATTACCAACTTTCGTCTAGTCAGTATGAGAATCATACCTCATCAGCTCCTGTTGGTCAATCCCTAGCTGGACCATCTCAAAATTCATTCAAGAAGAAAAACAAGAATTTCATTAAGATCAATGGACAAAATTCAAATAATTTTTAATCACAAGTGTCCGCTATTCCAAAGCCTACTTAGGCACCATTTCAATTCAAATAGGAACAGAGACAATTTACTCCATTATTAGATTTTCTCCATTCAGTAATGACTCAAGAAGTGAACAAGAATCTTTTGAAGCTTCCTCCTACTCATCCTTTCAACAATAGTAAGCCACAAGGAACTTCATTTTTAATGCTAATGATTATTATCACTATCACCACTTGCTAGTGCATGTTGGCAATATGTGTTATCATTGATGTCAACAGTGTATATGGTGATATAAGGGAAAACTTGTACAGAGGTAGAGTTAGCATGGTTAAGGCAAACTAGTTTGTGAGAAGAGAAAATAGTCTAAGTATGGTGAGGTGGTTAGTTTTGTGTTTGAACATGATGCAGAGGTAAATACTCATGTCCTTGCATGTTTCCAATATCTCTCCATGTATATCTCATCGGTTTGGAGTACCACACTTAATGGTAAATACCAGAAATCTGTTTAAGGCATTCACGGTGCATATCCCAAGGTAGAGTAACATTGTTTTGGTCCACAGTAGATTTGATCTTGTAGTTTTGTAGATATGTTTATTTAGGTATTGAAATGATATATCCAAGTTTTCAGGTCTTCACATCTTTAGTAGAGAAAGTCACAAGGGACGGAGTACTGAATACTACTTAAAAAAGGCAAAGTAATGATGGAGACTTAATGGAATACTCCGCATTCCTCTGGAAGATATTATTTGGTCGTGCGGTTTTGAGAACAGTCTCAGAGAGGTATAAGGCATGCTAAGATGAAGTATCAAGTGATTTGGTGGTTCACAATGTCAGCAATCAAGTGATAGAGGCAATACAGACTATTCTAGAGCCTAAATACATATGTTTGAGTTTTTGCGGAAGATGAAATGTATGTATATTAGTCAAAGAAGTTTGTACGAAGGTATTACATGTTCCAATATATCTTAGGTTTGATCCGCATGCAGATATTCCTTATTATCCTACATTGCAGTCCTATATCTTGAGTTATGATGTGTCATATGTGGTCTGGGGTACTCTGTTTCCTACAATTCATCATATTTCTTACCGTATGGTTGTTTAGATAGATCTAATACTTCAGTAGAAAGGTGAATGGATGATGTTGAGATTGTACATGATTGAATTCTTGGTCTATTTGAAAATTTTGGCTTCTCCCCAGTAGTATGAAGATGAATAGTTAGCAATTTTGAGCAGTTTGAGCCAACAGGTTAAGTCTTCGGTATGTACAGTAGATCCTGACCTATTATTTTCACTTTGAAAGATGTGAGGAGATATGTTTTGAATACCTTCATGAAGTCTTGAGGTCTGCAACAAGTTTTCTTATGATATTGTATGTATTGAGGCTGACCCTTGAAGATTTACACATTTCATCCAATGATTTTATGATGCTGACCTAATTAGTGTTTTGAAGTGTTGCAGAGGATATTTATAGAAGATCAAATTTATTTTTGATGTGTAGATGTAAGTGAGAAGATGATATAGCAAGGGGCAAGGTATGAAGTGTGCATAATCAGTTTTAAGGCATGTTTGATCAGAAAAAGAAGATTGCATTATCAGCATAAGTCAAATGTCTATTTTGTAGTAGTCCATATATCTATCTTTGTAAATCCTAAATGTAGTGAGAAAGAAAATTTAGGAAGTAGTAACTTCCTTAGGTTCTACCCTAAATCAAAGTTGTAATTGTTGTAAGCACAAAGTATAGGGAGTAGTAGTAGCTTCCTTGGGTTGCAGCCCAATAACAAAGTTATAATATTTTTGCAGTGAGCATAATATATTAGGAGCTAACACTCACCATAGTTTTTCCCTATTTTAGGGTTTTCCATGTAAAAATCCTGGTGTTCTTCTATTGATTCTTGTGTTGGATGATTTACTTTCTTATCTTCAAGTTATCCAGTTTTATCTGCAAATATTTGTTTAAGTTTTAGTGTGTGCTGATTCACCCCCCTCTCAACACCTCATTGTGTTCAACAATTGGTATCAGAGCCAAGTACTTATGAGAAGCCTAATAGTTGAGGTAGATCCTACACTTGAACACACAGAATCTGAAGTTATGGACAATGATGTATTTGTAATAGAACCAGATCTAGAAGCAATGGAACCTGAAGGTTGGGATCTTGATCTAAATGAGTGTGAAGTAGACCTTGAAGGAGAACTCAAGTCAGCCCTTGATGAACTAGATGAAGCAAGAGAACTAAATATAGAATATGAAGACATGCTTGAGAAAGCAAAAGAGATAATTAAAAATTGAAGACAAAGGCCAAAGAATCAAAAGAAGAAATTGGCAAACTGAAAACTCTAATAGAAGGAGATAAAGGAGGTGAGACAAATCTCACAGAGGAAGAAGAAATGATCTCTACTTTGAAAGTCATGGTTGAAGAAGAAAAGAGGATTGAAGATTGCTTAAATATCAAACTCTATGAGAAATTAGCTGAATATTCAAAACTTGAGGAAGAAGTTGTCACTCTAAGGCAATAACTGCAAAAGGTAAAAGAACAGACTGACAAAGGACTAAAACTAAAAGGAGGATCTAAAATCCTTGATGAGGTAATTAAGTCTCAAAAGCCAACAAAAGAAAAATCAAGCCTTGGTTTTGAAAAGGGGAAGAGTCCTATGATTAGTGCTTCTAAAAATTTATATGGTATAACTTCCAATCAAGAGGAAGTTTTGAAGAGGCATGCACTAAAGATCCTAAGAAGAATACCTCCAAGATACAAAAGAAGATAAATTCACTCATGTCTGGAGACAATGGAAGATTTGCGGAGTGATTGAAGATGACTATGTCAACACATTGAGGGTTTTACTAGTTTTTTGACCTAACTTTGTTCACTAAAATTAATGCACTGTAGGTCTTTGGAAAAGTGTTTATGTTTGATTTCACATATGATTAAGTCATTTGTGATTGAACATTTGAAGAGTGAAGAGCAGAGTAAAAGTGATTTGAAGAAATTTGGAGCTATTGTGTGAAACCCTACCGACAAAGAAATTCAAAGGTATTTATCATTTCATGCTAAAACCCTAGTTTCAAAAGTGATTCATGATGTTTACCCCTCAAGTGATTGATGTCTTGGAATGGCCAAGACCTAAGTTTAAGAAGCATCCCTACGAATCCGTGGAGATGGATTTGAAAGGTGCGTTTTTAAATGTTTATTATGGTGTTATACATATAAAGGATGTGTGAATCTACATTCACATGAAATTGGATGAATTTGATCACACAAAGATAAAGGAGATCTAGGTTAATGAGCTAACAAGAGATGATTTTGAATTGAAACCTGAGTTTGAGGGTTTGATAGAGAAGAAGCTGGATGTGTGGAATAACTTTTTGAATTTCTGTTATGAGAATGATTGGATTAAATATGTGTTGAGTCATATTCATGACAAGTTTATGTGTTTGGACATGCTGCATATGATCAATAAGCAAGATATCAAGGTAGTTACTAGTTTATGTTCTGTAGGACCTATTCTGACAATGAAGACTGTGAAAAATGACATGGTTATGAATCTCACTGGTGCAAAATTTGACAAATGTACCCTAAGAGTGAATGACATAAATGATCCTATGGTGAAGTATGCATCAATGATGATCGGTTACAAGATATATTACACAAACAGAGAGAATTTAGTGTCGGCTACAGCTATACACACTGCTCACCAGATGGTGAAAGAGGGTCTATACTTTGATTTATTCAAGCTCCTAAGACAATAGTTGATGGAGAATCTATAGAAGACCAAGGATTCTTGGTACCCATTCTGGTATGGTACCCTTATCATATGTTTATTGTTTTACTTTCTTAGAGAGTTACCTGGTGTGAAGAATATTGTGTGGTTGAGCAACATTCCTATTGCAATTCAAATATGTGATCATTTAAGAAGGATTGGAGATCTAGATACTTAGAAATCTATGTTATGGGGTTTCTTCAAGTCCTTTCAAGAAAGAATGCAAGAGAGAGAAAGGATATCGGCAAAGGTTGTTGAGAAATACAAGAAGGACATAACCTTTATGGTTACCAGAGATGAATGCATCATGGAAGCAGTTGAACCTATAACAGTTTGGGTTCTATAAATGGTATATGAAGTAGCAGAAGATGTAATCATAGGACTTGTAGAATTGATGTTGAGTAAACCAAGAGATCCAGCAGTAGATAGGTTTGGAACATATGAAGAAAAATCTAGTGAAGTGAACCTAAAAGAAAAGAAATAGGAAATATGGAAAAATGTTGAAAAGATGAAAACTAAGTTGGAGGAGATTGTTACACCAAAGAGCTCTATGGAGAAATCCATAGACATAACTGTTTCTCTGAAGAATACTCCTAGTACAAGAAGATCAACTAGGACCTCTACCCCCTCTCCTACTATTCTGAAATCCTCTGGAACCATGCCTACAAAGAAGAGAGCAACATCTAGTGCCTTAGTATAGAAAGAGCCTCCTAAGAGGAGAAGAGTAAAAGAATAGGCCAAAAGAGAAAAATATTTAAACTATGAGGATGAAGAAGAAGAAGTAGAGGAAGGACCTCAATTGGTCTAGAAGAAGAAGAAGATGTCTCATGCCTCAAGAGAAGAGACAAGTGCAAAGAAAACAAAAGTTAGCACTATTGAGATAGATAGTGAAGAAGAAGTTGTGAAGGAAATGAAATAAGAAGAATCAGTTAAAAGAAAAGGAAACAAGGGAAGAAGAAGGACAAATCCCCTTCGATAAGGGAACATAGACCCTTAAAATTTGATGCATTATTCAATAGTATTTCAAAATTTGATCTCTTGGAAGAGATAGCAAAAATGTACTCTGAATCCAATAATGAAGACAAGGCCACCATTGAAAAAGCTATAGTCAAGTATATGGTTACATTTGACACTGGCCTAGACAAAATTAAGGATTAATTGCCCAATGATTTGAAAAATATTTTAACTACAAGATGATAAGAAGCTATAGAAGAGGATGGAAAGATAAAGGCATTTGCCTTGGAGAAGACTAGCTCCTCATTCTCTAATGAAGATAAAGCAAAATTGGCTCGACTATATAACAAATAATTTAGAACAAAACATAGAGTAAAAATTTTGATGAGCAGAGGCAAAGAGGATATTGAGAGATGAGACTGTGTGGAAAGTAGAACTTACTAAAGGACTGAGAGTCCCTCTAGACAATGAAGAGCAATTGCAACATGATAAAACTATTCCAGAAAGTAATAAGCCTAATAACACACAACATGTGCATATGTCTAAATATGTGAATGTGAAAGAAGACATGGTTACAGATAAATCCCCTCTAGTAGTAGAGAATATTGTTGATGATAAGCAAAAAGAAGAAAAGATCCTGGAGAAAATAGAAGCACTAAATATTGAAAGTTTGCCTCCTCTAAATTCTGCTGAAGAAGAGAAGAAGACCGAGGATAAATCCAGTGATGATGAAAGGAAGGAAGAAGATGGTGAATCCTCCAGAGATTCATTAAAGAGCTTATTGGACATGCAGTTGCAATTTGAACTAGTAGTATTTGCACAACTGCTACAACTTCTAATGCAACAAGGACAAGATGATATTGCAAAGATCTCTCCCTGAAACTTCATCTTGGTGATGTATTTCATGCCTCCGTACGAAAGGAGATATTGTCAACACACTAAACAAGCACATAATCTATAGAAGAGGCAGTTAAAGTGTTGAAAGAAGGCATCCCTAGAGAAACAATTGATGATTCTTTATTTGGTGTGGAAAAGTTAAAGCTTTTGTTAGATTCTTTCAAAGATTATTCTATCGGTCTAGAAGAAAAAATAGAAAAATAAATGACAAAGAAGGTCAATGATAAGAGATTGACTGAAATATTTGACAAGTGCAGTGTTGCACATGGTAAGTTGCAAGAAAATCTGAGAGATGTAAAAAATGTTAGAAGAAGCTAGAGTTTGTTTCAGTTTTGTTTAAAATGGCCTGATTATACAAAGAACATTAAGGACCAAATGGACTTAATAGAGTCACAAATTTCTTAGGCCTTCACTATCTATGATCTAGTCTGTGATGCAGATGGTACAACAAGAATAACAATTGAGAATCTACATGGATAATTTTTCTAGCTACAAGAACAAAAAAAAGATTATTATATAGTATTGTCAACTTAGAGATTTGGAAAGTTCAAGGCTTACCTCCTTGACTGATGTGATAGCAAGTGCGAAGAAGATGGCACAAATGAATTTGGTACCCAGTTCTCTGGATGAAGGAGAAGACTTCCTTGTTTAGATTGAGCGTCAATGCAGTTTTCTTGCCTTTGCTAAGAAGGATTAGGAAGTTGGGAAGAAGGATTGGGAGACACACCTTGCAAAATTGAAGGTGTCTTATAAGAGTATTTTACCCCCTTCTAGTTGAAAATGTACATTTATGTTCTACTTATGCAATTTCTGATTTCTTTGTACATATGTAGAAATATTAGAAAGTGTTACAGTACATTTTTGGCCAGTTTTGTTGGATAACATAGTTAGGGGGATTCTCCCTAATATAAACTATTGAAGAAGTATTGAGTATAGGAGTGAAGCAGTAAGGGGGGGTAGTTAGAACAATTGAAGTAATTTGAAAAGCTTGACATTGAGAGCCCTTTGTCCTTGATGTCAAAGGGAGAGAGAGAGAAATATATATCTAAGGGGGGGTATATGTTACCATCAATGACAAAGGGGGAGATTATTAGGAATATGTGTTTTCATTGATGTCAACATTGTATATGGAGATATAACAGAAAACTTGTATAGAGGTAGAGTCAACATGGTCAAGGCAAACTAGTTCAGGAGAAGAGAAAACCATCTAAGTATTGTGAGGTGATCAGTTTTGTGTTTGAGCATGATGCAGAGGTAAATAATCATGTCCTTGCATGTTTCCAATATCCCTACATGTATATCTCATCAGTTTGGAGTACCGCACTTAATGGTAAATACCAAAAATTTAAGACATTCACAGTACATATCCCAAGGCAGAGTAACATTGTTTTGGTCTGCATGTCTCTGTAGAGCAATTTTTGATCTTGTGGTTGTATAGATAATTTTATTTAGGTATTGAAATGATATATCCAATTTTTTAGGTCTTCACATCTTCAACAGAGAAAGTTACAAGGGATAGAGTACGAGATAGTACTTAAACAAGGAAAAGCAATGATGGAGACTTAATGGAATGCTTCGCATTTCTTCAGAAGATATTATTTTGTCATGTAGTTCTTAGGATATGCTCAAAGAGGTATAAGGCATGCTATGATGTAGTATCAAGTGATCTGGTGGTCTACAATATCAGCAATCAAGTGACAGAGGCAATACAGACTATTCCAGAGCTTAAATACATATGTTTGAGATTTTACAGAAGATGAAATGTATGTATATCAGTCATAGAAGTTTGTACAGAGGTCTTACATGTTCCAATATATCTCAAGTTTGATCCGCATGCAGATATTCCTTATTATCCTACACCGCAATGCTATATCTTGAGTTATGATGTGTCCTATGTGGTCCGAGGTACTCTGTTTCCTACAATTCATCATATTTTTGTCATATAGTTGTATAGATTGATCTAATACTTCAGTAGAAATGTGAATAGATGATGTTGAGATTATACATGATTGAATTCTTGGTCCATTCAAAGATTTTAGCTTCTCCCCAGTAGTATGAAGATGAATAGTTAGCAATTTTGAGTAGTTTGAGCCGACAGGTTAAGTCTCTGGTATGTGCGGTAGATCCTTACCTATTGCTTTGACTTTGGAAGATGTGAGGAGATATGTTTTGAATACCTTCATGAAGTCTTGAGGTCTGCAACAAGTTTTCTTATCATATTGTATGTATTGAGGCCGACGCTTGAAGAGTTACACGTTTCATCTAATGATGTTTATGATGCCGACCTAATTAGTGTTTTGAAGTGTTGCAGAGGATACTTATAGAAGATCAAATCTATTTGTGATGTGTATATGTGAGTGCAAAGATGATATTGCAGAGGGCAAGGTATGGAGTGTGCAGAAAAAGAAGACTACATTATCAACATAAGTCTATTTTGCAGTAGTCCATAGATCTATCTTTGTAAATCCTAAATGTAGTGAGCAGAATATTTAGGAAGTAGTAGCTTCCTTAGGTTCTACCCTAAATCAAAGTTGTAATTGTTATAAGGACAAAGTACAGGGAGTAGTAGCTTCCTTGGGTTCTACCCTAAATCAAAGTTTTAATTGTTATAAGGACAAAGTATAGGGAGTAGTAGCTTCCTTGGGTTGCAGCTCAAAAATAAAGTTGTAATATTTTTGCAGTGAGCATAATATATTGTGAGCTAACTCTCAATGTGATTTTTCCCTATTTTAGGGTTTTCCATGTAAAAATCTTGGTGTTCTTGTGTTGATTCTTGTGCTGCATGATTTACTTTCTTCTCTTTACGTTATTCAGTTTTATCTACAAATATTTGTTTAAGTTTTAGTGTGTGTTGATTCACCTCCCTCTCTCAGCACCTCATTGTGTTCAACAACTGGGACATGATACCAAAAGATGTATGTGTCTTAAAGATGAAATCAAAGACCTCATCGGTGTGAATGACAATGGAAATAAGTCGGTGGCTCATCTGAATCAAAATTTACAAATACTCACTGATCCTTTTCCTAAGCATAGTGACAATAATATGGTGGATCATAATACCATGGAGATTGAAGATGACTATCTTGACTATGATGGCATAGTGGGTATGTTAGAAGCGGATAAGATGACAAATGAAAATTTACCTCGTCCATGCAGAAAAGGCATCTATACTGAGGATCCTTCTCCGTTATCTCTTTATGGATTAGGAGATAACCAACATGCACATGATACACAATTGGAATAGCCTATATGTAATCAATTGAAGCATGAAAAAAATGGCAATGATGAGAAGCATTCCATTTCATCATGAAAGACTCATTAATCATGAAAAGCGGAATAAGAAAGGAAAAGAAAGGAAAAAAACAAGGCTTGACTCATCGGTGGAAAAAGGCAATGAGTCTCCTCCCCGTAAGCAATGAAATATTTCAAACATATAGAGTCTTGAGAAACAAGCACTGCATGGTCATTTTGGAAGTAAACATCAATTAGGTATGAGTTCCTCACATAGTTTACCACACTTAATGGAGCACCTCTCTAAGATGCTCGCAAGTTTGGCCTCCTCTTAAAATAGATATGGTTATACTTTGTTGTGTTGTGTTCCCGTGTGTTGTTTTATATGTTGTTTAGGTCTCTTTAGATGACCCTTGATACTCTTGCAAGGTCAAAGATACAAGGAGATCGCCTCTATTGTGACCATTCTTCTATTTTTTCTCTATTCTTTTATTCCTCACCTCTGTTTTATTATTGTGTGTTGTGACTTGGGGGCATAACATTGTGGAGGATGTCTTGGGGGCATCTTCCCATGTTGTAAACCTAAGTCACTCTTGTCTCCTCTCTCATTTTTAGTGTTTCCATTCTTCAGTGGCTCTACTAGTCGGCGGATGATGAAAACAAACAAATACTAATAAGGACTGTCCCTTCAACAAGAAAGAAAAAATGGACCTAATCCATATATGAAGATGGGGTTGATATATATTACCGACACTTGACTAGTAGAATCACTCTATGTGATGCATTGTGTTGTGAAATTTATTGTGACAAACCTTTGCAATACTCTAAATCTACTTCTATGCACTTTAGATTGTTTTGTATCTCACCTTGTAGCTACACTCACTTCTGAGATACCTACAATATAACCTCATGGCTATACTGAGTTCTGAACCCGCAAGTGTAGCCTTGGTCTAATATGTGATATGATTTCTATATAGCTTTCATGAGTTGATTTGGTTGTTATCTTAGAGTACAATTTTCTAACCAAAGCTTAAATCTTGTTGATTATCTTAGCAAATGATATCGATGTGTTTGAGGGAACATTCGACGATCATGGAACATGGCACTTCGGGGCATGGGCTTTGCAAAATCTCTTGTTCCCTTATGTGTTTTCACTTTACCTTAATGTGCTTGATACCCTAGTAGGCAGGATTAACCACTTTATGGTGGGGGCATATATAATGGTAACTGCTTGATTTCTTTTTACATTGACAATGTGTGTTTGCATACATTGATCTATTATGTATACCTCCTGTTCACTATAGGTCATCTCCATGATGTGGGTGGGGTTGTATACCTTTAGCACATTATCCTTTTTCACTATAAGGCATCTCCATGATGTGGGTGGGGTTGTATTTTGAAAGCCCTTCTACGAAAGGCGGGATGATGTATCTCTTGACCTAGTGCACATCCTTTTAAACAAAGTCCTCATCACGATGTGGGGTTGGATGTTGACCTATTCACCCTTTTAGTGTGTCTTTGGTGGTTTTGGTAGCATAGCTCAAACGTCAAGTGTGTTTGGTGTGTTTTAGATAGCGGAGTGTTATGTCGTAAAATGTCCCCCTAGGACTTTTACCTCCTAAGTTTAGCTCATGGGTCCCTTAGACTTAATCATGCATGTTCAAAATAAATCCCAGAGAAAAATGCCCTGAAACTGGGCCATCCTTGAGCATAATCCAGACCCAAAATAGGCCCCTAGACTTGGGTACCCATGCCTTAGTCCAACCCTATTTTGTTGGGGTCCCAAATTCATATGTCAGCTTATGACCGTTAAATGGTGTTCCTTGTTGGCATCTTAAGTTTGAATTATGAAGTATTAGTGGGAATGCATATATAACATGTTAAGGACTTCATTTGTAAACTGGAAGCTTAATTTGAGATTAAGGTGAACTTGTGATCATAGAGCATTCAAGGCATTCATTGTGTTGCAAAGGAGAATTGTGTTGTTGTTGCATTTGTTGTTGCAAATTTGGCTTCATCTTCTCATGGTGTGAAAGATTATCTCCTTCAGAGCTACACCTTTGAGGTGATATCTATTTGTGATTCAATCTATCTACTTTATCATTGTTTTTGCCTCTGTCCACCGAGGACATGCACTCTCTATGTAACAATGGTGTTGGAAGGCTTGAATGCCATTCTAGGGCTTGACTAAGGCAAGCTCCTAAACACCACAACCCCTAACCCCTCTCTTGTGATTGCAGGTGACAGGTGTAGGATCTTGCAGAGTGGAGTTGCAGGAGATCAAAGCAGAGCATAAAGATTTTAGATCTAAAGAAAAAGGTAGAAAACATCCCTAAAAGGTCAAGGGTGCCTGCTCTTTTGACCTCCAATTTTGCAGTGTCAGGGATCTCTGAAGTGGTTGTAGTCTGTAGCAGAAATATCTAGAAGCCCTCAGAAAAAGCAATACCTTGGTCTTGGGCACTCGCTCTTTTGACCCTAAAGTTTTTGCCTTCTGAAACCCAAAATCTGGTGAGTATTTGATCTGCATTTAGTGTCCTTCTATGTGAGCATTTGTCAGGATTCGTCCATTTGTTCACGATTTTACATAATTAGGGTTTTAGGCTTAGTCAAACCAAGGTTAACAAATTAATCAATAAATTGCAAATTTCCTAATCATTCCAAGTGATAGCAAACTTGATAGTTGAGTCCTCTTGCAAAAGTTGTGATTCAACTTGGTTAAATGTCTTTGAATGTATGTACTGAAAGGAGGATCTAACTAACTATCACTCTAATCAACAAACCCTCCTTTTCCTTCATTACATGGAGTAGTGATGAGCTCCTCCCTATTGCCCGTATTTTCCGTGTATAAGACGTATAGTGTGTCGATGTCATACTATATAGTACTTGTGTATTCCATGTGTCTTCTGTGTGTTTTTTGTGTCTTCCTTGCATGTCTTGCATGCTTGTGGTGTGGTCTAAAGACGTGTGGCGATAAGCCCCCCCACACTGTATGTGTTTTTTTTGTATGGTCTAAAGATGTGGCGATGAGCCCCTCCACACTATGTGTTTTGCTTATTTAGAATTATATAAAGATATGTAATTGTTTAAATCATGTCTTCTCTTCATGTCTACTTTGTGTATTACATGACTTTATTCATGTCTTCTCTGCGTATTGCATGCTTTCACTATCTTCTCTGTGTTTTGTGCACTTCCTTACTATCTTCACTATGTCTTGCATGATTGTTAAGTGTTTTCTTATGTTTGCCTAAGATTGGGGGCTATAAATAGTCCTTCAAACTTAGGGTGTGTCTTCATTCTTGTGTTTGATGTGCTTCGACCATACTTTAATGCCTATATGGATCATAAGATCATACACACATTAAAGTGGGGGCTAAATGTTATGGAGTAAAAAGTGGACACATGCCTTTTTACCTCCTAGTTTAGCTCCTAGGTCCTATTTATCTCATTATGCATTATAATTTATCATCCCAAAGAAAATATCCCGACACCCATATGAATTTGGGATAGTGGGCCCTTCATTTAACTTATCTCAAACTTAAATTGGCCCCCTAGACTTGGGTGCCAACCACCCAAGTCCTCCCTGATTGGTCAGGGTAAATTAATGTTATGTCAGCCTAAGACCTTTAAAAATGTTCCTCTTTGTCAGCTTTTTTGATTTAATTTTGTGAATGTTAGTGGGAAAGCATATATAAGTGAGTTTTTTATTCCATTATGAACATAGATGGATATTGCAAACTTATGATATTGGAGAAAAGATCATTCAAGGCATTCATTGTGTTATTGTTGTAGATTTGTGTTTGTATTGTGTGTGTTTGTTGTAGGTTTGGCATCATCATCCATCTCCTTATGAGTTGAAGAATATTCATCCTCTTAAGGACTTCACCTCTGAGGTGACATCATTGCTATTTTAATCATTTCATCATTTGGATTATCTTTAGCCTCTGTCCTACAAGGCCATGCTCTCTCTAACAATGGTGTTGGGAAAGCTTGAATGCTAACCCAAGATTTGACTAAGGCAAATCCCTAAAAAAGACAACCCCCAAACCCCTCTCTTGTTATCTTGTGTGCATGTTACAGGTACAAGTTTTAGGGAAAGTGGAGTTGCAGGAAGATAGTGCAGGAATCAAGGTTTCAAGATCTGACAAAAGTTCTGGAATATTCCTTCAACAAGACTTTGGAAATTGGCACCCTAGTCTTCTAGGCTTTGAAGCTCTAGATCTGGCTTCTAAGCATCAATTGCAGCATATTCTCAGTTTTGACCTTTAGAAGATTCTCACTTCTGGACTTGGGCGGTTACCAAATTCATCCTTAGAATTTCTAGCTTCAATGAAATAGGTTCTGATATCTCTCTGATCATCTTTGCACTTTTAGATTCTAGATTACTATTGTCATTCATTTGTTACAAGATGATTAATTCATAATTAGGGTTTTATAAAAAGCTTGGTTAAAACATATCTTTCCATAGCAAATAGGAGCACGAGATTTGTAGTTGAATCCACCTTCTTCTTGGCTATGATTTAGCTCAATCGTGTCCTTGAATGTTATTGTCGAATAGGGTTTTGATCTAGTGTACGTACATGCTTGCATTCATTCAACCCCCTTTTTTGTACTTAACATATCCTTTCGATTATTTTCATCAAGTTCTTGTTGCTGGATTCAGCCTGACCGTTACCTTGTGGATGATATGGCAATGAATATGACAAAGTAATGCCATAACTGTTACAAAATTTCACAAATTTATCTGACCTGAAACACATTGCATTATCTGTGATCAATTTCACAAGAACTCCAAACCTAGTTATTATGTGTTCCAAAATAGAGTTTGCAACCACCTTGCTTGTAGCCTTCTTAGTCAGAATTGCCTTAATCAAGTTTGTGAAATAATCAGTGGCAACCATTATCCAACTGTGTCCCCCACTTGATTTCTCTAAAATCTCACCAATGAAGTCAATACCCCACTATTGGAAAGGTGCTTCAATTGTGATAGTCCTAAGCGGCAAAGCACCAACATTTTTCAGTTTTCCTAAAAATTGTCGACAAGCCTCACATGTCCTTACCATTCTGTGAACATCAAAGAATAATGTAGGCCACTAATAACTTGATCTTAAGATCTTGTGTGCAGTGGTCTTGGCCGTATAATGTACTCCATGTACTCCATTGTGAATTTCTACCAAGATCTTAGCATCTTGATCTTTGTTTACACATTTAAGAAAAACTCCTTGAGGATTCTTCCAATATAATTCTCCCTATAGAATGACATATTTTATTGCTTCCAAATTCAATGTTCTCTTTTGGTTATCAGTCAAATGAGTTGGACATGTCATAGCCCACACATATTGGACAATATCCTTATACCAATCATAACTTCGCACATCCTTTTCATTGCTTACCTTGTCACCATCAATCATATTAACTAGACAGGCTTCAAGATTAGATTCAGTCACCAATTTCACAAAACCTTGTCCTCTCACCAACTTGGTAATCTGAATATGAATATTGAATTCTTGTATTTTATTTATCGATTTGTAGCATCTACTTGTTATTTCCTATTTTGTGAAAATATCTTTCATTGCACAATGAGGGACATAAGCTGTGATCTGTGCACCCACAAAATAGGGCCTAGCATTTTTAACTACTCTAACCAAGGCATAAGCCTGCTTCTCCATTATATCATATTTAAGTTCTACATCTTGCAATGATTTACTAAAAAAGTGCTATTGGTTATCCATACCCCTCATCATTATTTTACAACAAGACCACATCAATTGTATGAAAAAATGCTAAAGAGAATAATTGAAAAGGCTTTGAAAAGTTAGGAGATTTCAACACATGAGTAGATTTAATTACTTCTTTTATGTTCTGGAATGCTAGGACTACTTCATCTCCCCAAGTTATTGTTGCACCTTTCTTCATCATTTTTGATATGGCTTTAGTTGTCTCTGTAAAATTAGTGACAAATCTCCTTACAAAATTGATCTGCCCAAAAAATGATTGAATACCCTTAAATGTCTTAGGCATCAAGATTCTATTAATTGCTGCCACTCTTTCTGGATCAATTCTCACCCCATCCTTATACACAATGTGCCTCAATAGTTTACCTTTAATGACTCCAAAAGCACAATTTTTGGGGTTCAATGAAATACCATATTCTAATGCTCTGATAAAAATCTTTTCTAAGTGCATGCAATGATCCTCTTCTTTCTTGGAGTGTGCTATCAGGTCATCCTAATACACAACTAATATGAAATCTATGAGACCTGTAAATACGACATCCATTTCTCTCTAGAATGTTGCTCCTGCCTTTGTCAGTCCAAATGACATTCTCACATATACATACATTCCCCAAGGTGTGGTAAAAGCGGTCTTGTATTGCTCATATTCTTTCACCTTCATTTGATTGTATCTTGAAAAACCATCCATCATGGACATAAGCTCACACCCTATAACCTTTTGTAGCATAGCCTCCATATTAGGCAAAGGATAATTATCCTTCAAGGATGGGTAAAAGTTCAAAGTTGTGTCACACTTTGGGCCAACTTATCAGCATAAACAAATTTAAGTATTTCCAACTAAAAGTTGATTTTGGTGAAACTTATGTTCTATCTTGATTCATTCTAGCTAAATTAGATCTAGGCCACAACTTTTCCAATTGGAATTATCCAGTAAAAACTTATGTAGCATCACTTTGGGGCTCATTTACCAAAAAAAGAAATTATTTGAAAAACTTGATGCTCTAACAACTCTTACTTGTCCAAATAATCATTTTAAAAGAATCTAAAAATAACTTTTGTAGATCAATCAATCTACTTTGTAAAAATATAATTTTTTAAACATTTCAATTAGTGTTTATATTTTTATTTTTTTTCCACTAAAAGTAGGTCATCAGCACCAAAATATGGTGTTGATTGTCCTCTCAAGAGAAAATAATAAATTTTATCAAAACATTTGAAAAAAATATGATGCACTAGAGGAGAGATTCCTTGTCAAGACGACATAATTTTTTTTCCTATTTTGGATAAAATAATGAAGACAAAAGTTGACGTCCCATCGAAGCAGTTGTGTTTTCATTACACAACTTCCAAGATTTATTTTAAAATATTTATTTATCAAATTGAGGAAGAAAATAATCCATGCACTAAATTTTTGATCTATGAATACACAAAAAAATATAGAAGGAAAATAAATGAAATTTACTATATAAAATGTGACGTCCCATCAACCTTATTTTTCAACATTTTATCAGCGACTAAATTATAGTGTCAATTTTATAAAATACTACATTTAAATAAATTTTGAATTTTTTTAAAAAATAGAAACATAAAATACACTAAAAATATACTTTTTATTAGTTTACATCATTTTAAAATTCAGAACATATATGTCACTTTGTAGTGATTCAAGTTAAAAAGTTAGATCAGTGTTGGTTGTTTTCTTTATAAAAGTGTGACACAGTTTGTGCTTTTACCCCAGTCCATGATACATTTAGGTTTTTGAAGTCAACACAAAGCCTGATATCTCCATTCTTTTTCCTGACAGGAACCCAATTCAAGACCCAAGAAGAGTGCCTAATGGGTTTGATAATTCCTCCATCCCTCAACTTGATCAATTCTTCTTGTATTTTTGGAGCCAAGGTTGGATTAATAGGCCTTTGTTTCTTCCTAAATGGTTTAGCATCTAGTTTCAGTGTAATCTCATGTTGAAATAGGTTCTCTCTATAAGCCTTTAGATCATCATATGACCATGAAAAGACATGCTTATATTTTTCTCATCAAGGAAATCAACATTGTTCTAATGTGAGGAGTCAGGTGCCTACCAATGTGCACCTTTTTTGGAGCACTATCTATTCCCAAATTCACTTCTTCTAAATCTTTCTTATTACTTGGGGTGGTCTTTGTAACAAATTTATCACTATTATCAAAATCTCTCTCCAAAGCAACCAGTCCTCTTGGGATCTTATTTGTCTTGAGATGTATAATCTCATTACCAAATAGTGTTTCCTTTCCATCAATAGTTTCCACAAAGTTCTAAAAATCTATTTCCTTACTCTCATACTCATCTATGCAATGCAAAAACTTGATCAAATCTTTATCATCATTGAATACCTGTCAATTGGAAACATTATCAAGAATAGCAAGCCTTACCTTTATTTCCACACATGCAATGCCAGCCAAGGTAATGTCATTTGATCTAATTGCAATGTTTGCCAAAAAGTCTACCATGACATTACTTGATCTCTCAACCCAGTTAATAGAAAATGCATTGAAAAAAATTCTATAGTATCCCATACTGCATGTTTATATTATTTCAATCTCTTGTTCTTTGATGCATACTTATTTCTGACTTGTGAAACAATGAGTTCTAAATCATCTAGAACCTTGAGTGTTTTAAACCCATGTTTCACTGCTATGTTTAGCCCAAGAAAGAGTGCCTCATATTCTGCAATATTATTGTTGCACTCAAACTTCAACAGGAATGAGAACTTAAAAGTCTTACCACTAGGAGAAACAAAAACTACTCCTACACCTAATCCTTCTCTTGAACAAGAACCATCGAAATACATGGACCAAATTTTGTTCTTACCCTGTGACCTTCTTACTTCATAATCAATGGGCTTTTTAACATCAACATCATGATTAGATGATGCTACCTAAAAATTTTCACAATCAACATCAACAAAGCAAACCTAATCAGTAGACTCATCCTCTTCAACCAAGTGTGGGGCCCTCTTTTCCCTATCCAACCTGACCTCCCTACCATTCATGAAATAGTGATTTTCCTCTATGTTTGAGAGGGGTAGCTCCCTTGTAAGATCTAATTTAGGGTTTTCTGGGGTATGCTTTTAACAAGAAAGCAAGAAAAGGAAAACCTAAGTGTGAGACATAAGAATAACACCCTCTTCTCCTGCAAAAATATTTATAGATAAAGAATAAGCATAAACAAATGATACAAAGCCCATAAGATTTATGCCCATGAACAATAACTAGAAAATATATAAGAATATTACTTCCCAATAGTGAATAAGTCACACATTAGTCATACGATTAACATGCAACACCAGAAAGGAAAATTTTTGTGTGAATTTTGAGAGCAACCATATATAGCAGGAGAACATTGTAAATGATCAAAAATAAACATACGAAAACCTGCAATCAAAGAAGAAGATAATAGACATAAAATTCTAGAATAAGTTCTTCAATTTCTCAATAAAACAAGAGCCCAAAGTCTCTGGAAATCCCCTGTACATTGACTGAACTAGGAAAGAAAATAGCCTCTGCTATTACAATCTTACAAAACAAAATTCTCCTCCTAAGCCTTCTTCTCGAGAAACTTGAAAAAGATCCCTTTACTAGTCCCAAAAACTCTCTTATACTCTCCTTTTTCTTTCCAGTAACGGTTTCTTGAAAATAAGTTAAAATAAAAAGACATTCTATTCCCATAAGAGATTATTAAAAGGACTAATTTATCTCCTTTTCTCAAAAATAAATATTATTAAAGACAAAACCAAAAAGGAGTCACGTATGACTCTTGGCATTCCAAATTTTCTAATTTTAAAATTTATCTACCTCTTAGCTTTCTTCAGAACATTTTGCATTCTAACTTTAGATTTGACCACTTCCTCTTTTGCTAGTGATAATTCCAAATCTAACCTCTCCATCTAGGAGAGTGCTTCTTTTTCTTTTCTCTGAGAATTATTAAACTCTAATTGCAAATAAGAATGACTTTTGTTATATAAACTATTATACTTTACTTGAGATTGTACCAATTTCTCATTCTGCATTGCAATCTTTTTAGTTTTGTATCGTGCCTCTTCCTCAAATTTGCTTGCCTTCCTTATTTCAGAAACTGTAGCTTGTTTAGCAAAATCAAGTTTTAATATTAGCTCTTCAATACTTGATTGAGATAACAATAGACTTTTCCTGCAAAGATTGATCTTCAGGCATAAGGGTAGAAACACGGTCAAAGACTCTTCTATTTTCATCTACTTGAGATTCAAATTCCTCTGGATTAAGCATGTCTCATCCTGCATCTCCTTTAAACTTACAGACAATGGCCACTCTTGTTTCTTATTTAGTTTGTTTAAGATGTTCAATTTCCTTTTCTTCTAATATCAAGTTCGACTTCAACAGAGCTTGCAAAGAGTCTCTTGTAGAAATCTATCTATTTCTATCCGCTTTCGCTCATCTATAGTATGGAACTCTTCTGCATACTACAAGTTATTTTTCTTATCATGATCCTATAGACCTATAAGGTCTCCAGTTGTTTGAAAAAAAATTCTATCTAATCAGGAGTGGACAGACCTTTGAGTCCATAAAACTTCTAAATACCTTTACAAACACCCAAATCCCCAACTAACAATACATCAGGCCTGTGCAAAGAAAAGATCATGAACATGTGTATAGACCAGACCCCAATTCCTTTCACAGTAGTGAGCGAAGATATCAAAGAGGTGTCATCCATTTCAAAAATTAAAGAATCTAATAGAACTCTAGACATAAAATTGGATGCCAAGTCATGAATGTAACTTGCTTTGCATTCTAATAGGCTAATTTTTTGTATTTCTGTTGTTGAAAGTTTGGATATAATTTTAGGAATAATAATGGTTTCTTCATCACAAAGAGAAACCAGATGATTTTATATTGAAGCTGCAAACTTTGTTGTGAGCTATTGATATGCAATTCTTCTAATCTCTTGCCTTCAATAACAACTACTTCCTTAAGGAACATAAAAGTTTTCTTTAAGCCTCCTCCGTGGACATAGTTTTTTATACCAAGGGTAGTGTATACTAAATATGTATCCAACTATATACTTAGATGGAATTTTGATGCTTGCACCAGTCCATGATGCTAGTGAAAGGAAGCAAGGTACGCTGCGGAATGGCTTCCTACACTGAACTAATGAGGGGAGTGTTATGCAAATTTTCTTAAATATTTATAGTTACAGATATGTGGTACACATTAACAAAGAGATTAAACAAACATCAAATGCAAGAACAATGCCAAAGACACAAGATATACATGGGGAAAACCCTTTCAGCTGAAAAACCCCACACTCCAAAACCTACACAATGTATTATCAAATCCAATGTAGATTACAACACACTTGCAATGCAAGTTCTTTCAGGAGTTCCCAAGATGTCAATTCTAGAGCAATTCTGGCAGCATTTCTGTACCTACAAATGGACCATACAACTCCAACTCCAAGCACCTGTATAAATATAGAAGTACTACAAATGGAGGTAGCTTCTAGAGCAAGTCAACACAAGAATCTCGTCCAAATCCATATGGGCCAATTTTCAATGTCATAAAACATGTGAATGACACTTGTAAGAGATTCCCTTTCATCCCTTACAACCCCCAAACTTGAGTGCCCCAAATTTACCCAAAAAGGTATGAATCGATGCTCTTACAATGTCATAAAATCTGTCATATATGACAACACTTACAACTATAAGGGAATCTATCATAAATGACTATTAATAGTGGATTCTCTTACAACTTGTCATAGTCAAACTTGGGCATTTACCTTCTCCATGCAAAGATGCTTCCTGACACTTGTCACACATGTCATAGAATCTTTTATTTTTGGCTCTTACATGTCATAGATTCTATCATAGGAATCTGTCATAACTATTATGCATCATAGACCTCTTACAACACCCAAAAGATGCTGACACATGGAAAAAGTCTTCTACCACAAAGTGGGACACCTATCTCCTCATATGAGGACAAAAATACATCTAGTCACCTTCCATGTAGGATGACACATCACTGTGCCAAATCCCACAATCTAACAAAATAAGATGGGTAATTGCACAAAGATGAGGGACCAAAATGGGGTGTTAAGTTGCAACTTTTTTATGAAATCAGCAAACATTGATGTTGGATGAGAAATTGAAGATATCTACACTCAAAATTTGAAGATGGAATGAAAACAAGAGTTGTAGTGCTCTGAATCTAGTTTCTAAAATAATATTTTTTTCCAAAAATGGTTGAGATTAAGAGGTTCAAAAAGGGGGAGCACACAATTGGTCTTATTTTTCTGAAAAAAATAACATAGCGTCTGGTGTGCTCCCCCTAAAATATTAACTTTTTTTAGTATTTCAATAATCACTCTAGTGACAAATTAGGTAACACCATGTAGTTTATCCCTAATTTTTCTAATAATTTTTTAATGAATAATTGATTTTTTTGTAATTTTTAAAGTGGACACATCCTAAAAAACAAAAAATTGAGCATGCTCCCCCCTAAAATGTTTGAAAACTAATTGAAAACCAATTTTTTTTTGAATTTGTGTATAATGGAGTCTAGTTTCTAAAAATATAACTTCAATTTTCGATGAATGGTTAAAAAAAAGTCAAAAATACTAGACACTGGTTTTTGACAAAAACTGGACACACTAACAAAAGAAATTCAATATGAAACACTAAACGTACTCAAAATGTGAAAAAAATTATATGTTAGATAGCTAACAGAGAGCTTAAGATTATGGTGGTATTTTTTTTATTTTTCATTGAAAAAAGTGTCATCCTGATGGGGAGCACGTTCCAGATTATCTCCAGATTTTGCTAAAAACTAATAAAAACACGTCAAACAAATCTAAGCATAACGCGAGCATGTTATAACGCACTCACGTTATGATGAGCATAACTCGCATTACACATGCCAATTGCATTTGCTTGAAAGTTTCTAAAGCCTTTTCAACAAATCCATTTTTTGCATATCTTGCAATCATTGCATTCCATTATAGAACATCTATTTGAGGTGTTACATCTTACAATTGATATGCCTTGTCTATGCTTCCACACTTTACATACATGTCTACAAGGGAAGCTACACTTCATATCGTCTCTCTTTCTCTCTCTCTATTTCTCTTCCCTCTCTATGTCCTACCCTTTCTCTGAGTCTGCTTCCCTCCCCTCTCTACCTCCCACCTTCTCTCTCACTCTCTTCTTCCCACCCCTATCTACCTTCTACTATCTCTCTCACTCTCTACTTCCCTCTCCTATCTACCTCCTACCCTCTTTCTGAGTCTTTGCTTCCCTTGCCTCTCTACCTCCTACCTTCTCTCTCACTCTCTTCTCCCCCTCCCTCTCTACCTCTTACCCTCTCTCTCTCACTTTCTATTTCCCTCCCCTGTCTACCTCCTACCCTCTATCTTAGTCTCTGCTTCCCTCCCTTGTCTACCTCCTACCCTCTCTCTCTTCTTCCTTGCCCTGTCTACCTCCTACGGTCCTCTCCCACTCTCTACTTCCATGCTATCTCTACCTCCTATCCTCTTTCTCACTCTCTACTTCCCTCCCCTCTCTACCTCTCCTCCTCATTCTTCCCATCCAATGAAATTTCATAAATTATCTTGTTTCCATTTCATTGAATCCCAATTTATATCCTCATCCATCTTTACATGTCCTATTTTTCATACATTTCCATGTTCTTTGTCGACAAGGGAGAGAGAGAGGGAGTAAAAGTGAGAGGATGGAGATGGAGGGGAGAGAAACCTGGGAGAGATACCTAGTGATAGGGAGAGATAGATAGAGAGTCCTAGTTTTCTTGTTTTGGAGAGAGAGAGAGAGGGTGGGTCAGGTTTATGAGTTTAGGGTTGCTTAAGTTTAGGGTTTAGGGGAATCATTTAGGGTTTAGGGGTTTAGTGCTGCTCAAGTTTAGGGTTTTAGGTTAGGGTTTAGGGGAATTATTTAGGATTTAGGTGTTTGCGGTTGCTTAGGTTTATGGTTTATGTTTTAGGGGTTAGGGTTTAGGTGTTAGGGATTTAGGGTTGCTCAGGTTTAGGGTTTAGGGGTTAGGGTTTAGAGAGAGAGAGAGAGAGAGTGAGGGGATCGATAGATATTGGGAGAGATCTAGGGAGATAGAGGTTTAGAGTTTCTTCCAGGGTTTATGGTTTAGAGATTTGGGGTTTAGGGTTTCTCAGTTCTAGGGTTTAGGGGCATTATTTAGGGTAACTTAAGGTTTATGTTTTAGGGGTTAGGGGTTAAGGTTTAGAGGTTTAGGTTAGGGTTTAGAGAGAGAGGACCGATAGGGAGATATAGAGGAGACCGAGGGGAGACATAGGGAGATAGAGGGTGAGGGACATGGCTAGAGACATAGGTAGAGAGATTGAGAGGTAGAGGGATGATAGATCTACAAGGAGATACAGTTTAGGGTTTAGGGGTTAGGAGTTTAGAGAGGGAGAGATATGGAGATAGAGGGTGAGGGACATGGCCAGAGACATAGCGAGAGAGATTGAGAGGTAGAGAGATGATAGAGACAAGGAGATAGGGGTTTAGGGTTGATCAGGTTTAGAGTTTAGGGGTTAGGAGTTTAGAGAGGGAGAGATAGGGAGATATAGGGTGATGAACATGGCCAAAGAGATAGGCAGAATGATTGAAAGGTAGAGGGATGATAGAGACAAGGAGATAAGTGTTTAGGGTTGATCAGGTTTAGGGTTTATAGTTGGTATATATGATGTATAGAATGGTGTAAATGACTAACATATTGGCGCTTATGATGTTTTGATGGCTCCTGTGGCTGGCAGAGGGTAGAATGACACCTATGACTGGCTAGGTGTAGAATGATGTTTGTGATTGATAGGTAGGTGCTACTAAGGAGTATATTGGCACATACGATATACAAAATGGTGTAAATGACTAACAGATTGGCACTATGATCTTCTAATGGCTCCTGGTGAGGTATTTGTTTGATTTTGATTATTTTTGGGATCATTTGGGATGGAGCTTAGATTGATTTGGGATGGAGTTGGGATGGAATGGATTGGTTTAGGGATGATGAGAGGTGAAAAGGACTAGATTAGGACCAATTTGGGAATGATTATAATGGTTTTAGGGATGGTCTGAAGTGGTTTAGTGCTTATCAGGGAATGATTAGAATGATTTAGGAATAGTTTAGGGATGGTATTTGAGATGAAATCTAGGTTGATTGGAAAATGATTAGGGATGAAGTTAAATTGAATTGGATGTGATTTGGGATGGTGTGAAGTGGTTTACGGCTGATTAGAAGTGGTTTAGGGATGATTAGAGATGAAATTGAATGGATTAGGGATGATTTGGGATTGATTAGGAATGAATGTTGTTAGAATTAAAGCTTAATGTTTTCATGTTTTCACATTATAGAGATTGGGAGAGATAGACAGATAGAGGTTTAGGGTTACTTCTAGGTTTTATGGTTTAGGGGTTAGAGGTTTAGGGTTGCTCATTTTTAGGGTTTAGGGGTTAGGATTTAGGGGCATTATTTATGGTTTAGGGTTCAGGGATTAGGAGTTAAGGTCTAGAGGTTTAGGTTTATGGTTTAGGTAGAGAGGTGAATAGGGAGATACAAAGGAGACCGAGCCTGGGAGAGATATCTATGTCTCCTCTATCCCTTTCTCTAACTATACCTACCTCTATATCTCTCTCTCCTTGTCTCTCTATCTTGATAGATCTCTTTCGATCCCCTCTCTCTAACTCTACCTTTCTATCTCTCTCTCCCTGACTATTTGAGGTTTACATGAGTTCAAGGTTTCTCAAGTAAATATGGTTTAGGTTTTAGGGTAAGGGTTTAGGAGAATTATTTAGGCTTTAGGGGTTTAGGGATGCTTGAGTTTAGGGTTTAGGGTCTATGGGTTAGGGTTAGGGTTTATGGGTTAGGGGTTTAGGGTTGCTTGAGTTTAGAGGTTAGGGTTTAGGGTTTAGAGAGAGATAGAGTGAGGAGACCAATAGAGATTGGGAGAGATAGGGAGATAAAGGTTTAGGGTTGCTTCTAGGTTTTATGGTTTAGGGACCTTAGGGGTTTAGGGTTTCTCATTTTTAGGGTTTAGGGGTTAAGGCTTAGGGTTTAGGGACATTATTTAGGGTTTAGGGTTTATGGTTTAGGGGTTAGGGGTTAAGGTTTAGAGATTTTAGTTTAGGTTTATTGTTTAGGTAGAGAGGCGAATAGGGAGATACAAAGGAGACCAAGCCAGGGAGAGATATCTTTGTCTCCTCTATCCCTCTCTCTAACTATACCTACCTTTGCTTCCAAGTTTTATAGTTTAGGGACCTTAGGGGTTTAGGGTTACTGGATTTTAAGGTTTAGGGTTAGGGGATAGGAGCATTATTTAGGATTTAGGGTTTATTGTTTAGAGGTTTAGGTTTATGGTTTAGATAGAGGGGAGAATAGGGATCCCTATCTCTATCTCTCTGGACATATGGATCCCTATCTCTTAATCTATCCCTTGCTACCTCTCTCTCCTCATCTGAATCTCTCTCCCCATCCTTCTACCTCTTGAAATCTCTCTCCCTGTCTCTAGACATCTCTTTATTTCTTTCCCTATCTAGCTATCTATCCTCATAACCCCATCTCTTAATATACCCTTCTCTACCTCTCTCTCTGTATTTCCCTATCTATCTCTCCCTTTCTAGATCTATCTTCCTATATCTCCCCTCTCTCTATATATGTATCTCTATCTTTCTCCCTCTATAGACCCTTTTCTCTATCTCGATCCCCATCTCTCCCTTTCCCCGTCTCTATCTCCACCTATCCTCTCTATCTCTATGTCCCTCTCTATCTCTCCATGTCTCTTGATCCCTCTTTATATATAGGATAGAGAAATGAAGAGAGAGAGAGAGAGAGACTCATGTAGATACAAGGTTACCTAAATATGTTATCATGCTTCCCAGAATGCGCTCGCGTTATAACATGATCACATTCTTGGAAGTATGGAAAATGGTAAAAAAGCATGTGGGATCCATGTTTCAGACCCCACATGCCTATTATTCCTACTTTTCATGAGTATATTGGACAAGAAAATGTTTTTCATGTTGGTTGACTAATTGAGAATCATTTTTATATGAATCCACTATTGGCAAGAGACACTATATGGATTTATGTTTGTTGTCATTGATGGTAACAAAGTTCATCCCACACATCCGCAGGACATAGTGTGTCTCTACCAGAAGTCAGAATGAAGATTGTTGAGGTCCGGTAAACAAGAACAGAGCATATGGCAAGGTTCGACAGACAGGTCCAGATCTCTCAAAGGAAGTATCTTGGTGAAGTATGGATTTGGGAAAGCCAAGAGGACTACCTTGAGCAATAGATTCCAAGGATTTAGCCTCCGGTGATGGACAAGGAAAAAGATATGAACAGTTGAGTACCGGATTCCTGAGTGACAGTGTGAACAGAGGAAGAACTGACTGACAGAACATCAGATTGCTTTCCGGATGTGTTTCTGACAGTGGTAAAGGTTATGAAGACATGAATTAATTTCGCCAACATGATTAATGATTTCTACAAGTATATGCTTGATCCGCATTACTTGATGTGCAAGGATTCAGCCGACAGAACAGAGTTTGTGAGAAGATAGACTGTTCCGGGTGCCGACTAGAAAGATAATGAAATCATTCTAGTGCAGAGATATATATAGGATGGATTCAGTTGTGAGTGTGTTAGATATGTGAAAAGGAGCAGAGTAGAGATAAGTAGTAAGAAAGATTCGGTATGTGAAAGGAAAGCAGAATAAAGAGAAGAGGAAAGATGAAGTGCAGCAGATCAGTGTACTGAGCCTAACTGGAACTGAACTCTAGCATATGTGGATGCTTCCAGTCAGTTCAAGTATTGTATGACATTCTTTTGTCGACAGTGTGTCTCCTTGTAGGCAGTGAGCCTCTTTGTGAGCAATGTGCTCGGGCAGTGAGCCCTAATTGGCAAGTGCCATTTTGTAATTCCTTATTCTTCTAACAGAGAATAATCTTTGGGTTAATCACCTCGTGGTTTCCTCCCTTAACAGGGTTTCCATGTCAAAAATACCGTGTCATGTGTTTTTTGATTTCATAGTAATGTTTGTTTGTTTGATTTAATGCTGCATTGATTAATAAGAAAGTTCATAAGGAAGAAATTATTAGGATAACTAATTCACCCCCCCTCTCAGTTATCAACAATTGGTATTAGAGCTAAGTTCCTCCTAATAGAGCCTAACAGCTTGAGGAAGATCTGGGAGTTCAAATGGATGCATATGGTTTAAGGGAGCAACTCAAGACTGCCCTGGAGGATCTTCAACAGTCAAACTTTGAAGTCAATGAATTAAAGGAAAGACTCAAATAGGTTGATGAATTCATGAGAGAACTAAAAGACAAATTAAGTCTCTCTATGAAAAAGAGAAAGGAGCTACTCCAGCAATTGGCAAGACAAAGTGAAGAAAGTAATACAAATGAAGAGCTAACTGAGAAAACCAAGTTATGTGAAAAGTTATCAAAAGAAGTCATTATGGTAAGACATGAAATGGAATCAGGAGTTATAAAGTTTACCCAAGAGATTGAAGAGAAAAGAAAAACTGAAGACAATCTAAGACAATCTCTCAAAGAGAAATCAGAAGATTGCCACCAGATGGATAGGATTATCAGACATCTTGAATCTGATCTTGAAGATGCTAAAAATAATGAAGAAAAACTTGAGGATCAAATTATCTCTCTCAAAAGGGATCTTCAAACAACAAATGAATATAAAGAGAAATTCAAGATAAGTTCTGCTCAACTTGAAGTTCTTCTTGGAAGTCAAAAAAGGGCAGATGACAAGTGTGGTTTGGGATGTGAGAAAGGAGAAAGCTCCGGATCCAGTCAGAAGAATTTTGGATCAGAAAATCCAAGGAACAGGCCTAGAAGACCTCTAGTAAGATAGCCCAATGCTCAAAGATATCCATCCTTCAATGGATACTGCCACAGCTGCAATCACTTTGGTCACAAAGCTAATCAGTGCAGAAAGAGAATGAATCAGACTAATCCATCCTTCTCCAGACAGTACTTTAACTGCAAAAGGTATCGACACAAGTCTCATGAATGCAGAAATATGCAAATGAACAAATCATTCAATGGTAGATGCTTTGCATGCAATAGAGTAGGTCATATGGCTAATCAATGCAGATCAAGAGGTCATCAGTCAAATATGCAAAGAAATGTTATCTGCCAAATCTGTAATAGGTCCGGTCATAATGCAAAAGTCTGCAGAAGTAAGAATCAGGACAAAAGAGGTCCGGTATATAATCAGAATCAAGACAAGGGTAAACAAAAAATGAATGCGGATGAAGTTAGGAATGAGATGAACAAGATTTGGGTAAAGAAAAGTTTAGAGAATGTAGAGGTTAGATCCGCACCAGACTCTGGTGCTGATATTCCTTCCAGAAATTAAAAGGTGAGCTCTGGCTCAAGGGGAGACACAAAGAAAATCTTGTTCCCCCAGCCAATCAAGTGGTCCCGGATCTGGCACAAGATGCGGAGTAAAGGGTTTGTAGATATGAGTCTTGAGATGATCCAGCTAAGATTTCAGAGGTCCGCATGAAGATATGAAGAAGTTGTGATCGATCAAGTAGAACCTATTCTGGGAGATGCTCCGGAATGACAGAGGATTACAAAAAGGTCTGGAGAGATCCGGAAGTGCATTATCTTATTCTACGGATTGGACAGAGTGTTTGGGATGTCCTTGTGATGTGTCATCTTGATTTGTTCATGGTCAGAAGATCCGCATGATGTTCATAGATCAGGACTGATCTAGTTCTTCAAGTCATTCGAATAAGGCAAACCAGAATAATGTAGGTCGAGCATTTATTGCAATCAAATATTAGGGTTTGCAAAGCAATATAAGGGATTTCTCATAAATCATTTGTTCATTCTACACTCAAGAAGAAGCGAAAAGTGGAGCTCTGCAACAAAATTCATCAAGTTCACCGAAGATCACTTGCAGAAGTCATTACATACAGAAATCAATCCAACCACTCCGTGTAACCGAAGGCGCATAAGGTATTTTCCATTTTTGATATCTCACTACAAATCTTTTGAAAACTGGCTACTCTAAATATAGGGAAAATCTCAGATAGGCCCCGACCTGAATTTAAGAAACACCCATACAAGTCATTGGAGGTAGATCCCTTAGGAGCATTCTCTAGTGTTCCACATGGTGTTTTACACACAGAAGACATTAGGGTTTACATACATGCAAGTATTGAGAAATTTGGGGAATTCAAATTGAGAGATTTCTATCACAAACAACTGATAGACAATGCTTTTGAGCTTAAACCAGAGTATAAGGGTATCCAGAAGAAACATTTTGATCAATTCATTCATTTCCCCTGCCTTGAAGAAGATGAATGGGTCCGGTACATATTGAGTAGAATGCATGACAACTTCCTATGGCTGGATAGACCCTGCAAGATCACAAAAGAGGCAGTTAGGGCAGTAACTAGTCTATACTCTTCTGGAGGGATACCTATCCTCAAATCCGTCAAAAATAACATTGTAACTGAGGCCACCGGATCAAAATTTGATAAGAGGGCAATGACCATTGAAGATATTTCTGATCCGGATATCAAGTTTGCATCTATGATAATAGGATACAAGATTTATCACTCCAGTAGGGAGAATTCTATATCTGAAACTGCAGTATATACTGCCTATGAGATGCTGAGGAAGAATGCAGATTATGATCTCTGTGAACTTCTTTTAAGCCAATTAATGGAAAATATACAAAAGATCTAAAAGGACAAAAAGAATTCTTTCAAGTATGGTACACTTATATTATGTCTATTTTTCTACTTCATGAATGAGCTGCCCAGATCAAGTGGATGGGTATGGCAGAATGACAAACCTGTAGCAGTCCAGATCAGAGATTATTTACATGGACTTGGGGATGCCAAAGCAAGAAATATAGCCCTGTGGGGATACTTCAAAAACTTCCAGAGCATGATGCAAGCAAGAGAAAGAATTCCCCAGTCTATTGTTGAAAAATACAAAGACTCAGTCTGCTTTATGGTTGATACTGATCAGTGCCTAATGGAGGCAATAGAGCCAAGGACAGTCTGGATCATGCCCATGGGGTATGAGGTTGATGAACAGATTGTGGAACTGCATGTTCAACACATGCTTAGTTAGCCCAAAGATCCAAAGGTAGAAAGGTTTGGAACCTTTGAGGAGCTGAGTGTGAAGATCCATGTGGAACTCAGAGAACCTGAGATAAAAAGGAAGGTAAGAAAAGAAGTAGAACATATTGCTCAAGGCCTAGGCATCCCAAAGGAGGCACTTGATGCCAACTAGGAAAAGAGGTGAAAGGATGAGGAAGAGAAGAAAGAGGCAGAAAAGAAAAGCAAGAAAAGTACTCTGGTGGAAACCTCAACCCGGACCAGATTATCAAAAGGATCTAGACCTGTCACAACCAAAAGCTCAAAAACATCAAAACCAGAAGGTCAGACATCCGGTAAAGGAGAGAAAATATCTAAAATAAAAGCCACGAGGGCTTATACAAGTAAGAAAGATGAAGAGGAAACCGAATTAGATGAGGGGGTAAAGGAAATAAAGAAGCAGAAGAAGAAAGGATCTGGAAAAACCCTCCACAGGCCAAGACAAGGAAGAAAAGGCAGAGGAATTTGTTGAAAAGCCCACCCTATCTCTAGAGAGTGTAACCAAATCAGTCACTGTGGATGGAAACCTTCAACCAATGGCCGAATTCTATGATGACTACAATGAGGCTGACCAAAAGATCCTGTAGGAAGCCACAATTAGGTACCTGAACATATACAATAAGGCTTTCATTGAGATTATATCTCTAATTCCTAAAAGCCTAGAAAAGGAGTTAGAAATAAGAAAGAACAATGCCCTGGCAAAAGATCTTGAGATCTGGGAACAGATAGCTATTCAGCTATATCCTCAAATGGATCCCAAGACAATGAACATAATATTCAAAGACTGCAAAGATGAGTTCAAGAGTAAAGGAAGGATGAATCAACTCATGCTTGGTGAGACTGACAAAGTGGCCATGGATACAGAAGAGATCCTCTGGAAGGCCTTCAAAAGGTTTAATCTTCCTATTGTAGAGGACTTGGGTACTGATCCCTCATCCACAAGTGTTGCAGAAGAAACTTCTGAGAAAGCAACAAAAGAGATGAGCCCTGAAAAAACCAACATTTCTCCTCCGGTTTCCCCTACAGTCTCTGGATCCAAAGGAGAAGACACTATACAGGAGAAAGAAGCAGGAGTGAAAGAAAAATAAGTTGACAGTACCAAGGTTGTAGAGAAAGAGAAGACTCCAACAGAGAAAACCACAACTGATAGTAGTAAGAATGTAGAAGGAGAGAAAACTCCAAAGGACAGCTCCAAGACTACAGAAGAGAAGAAACATCTGTCTCCAGCAAGAGACACTGCACAAACTGTCCAAAAATTTCTGAGCAAAGAAACAATAGAGATTGATGAACCAGAGCTTCTACAAGGTCCATTCAATTTTGATTCCCTCTCTCTGGTACAGACAATGAAGATAGCTTCATTTGCAAATGCTAAGGCAAATGAAAAACTCCTAAAGTCTCATATGGAAGACTGTGAGTTGATAGAAGCTACTTCCGGAGTGCTTGAAAAGATTATGCCATCGGTCCAGAAGGATCCCACAGCCTCCTCTTCCGGTAATCTCAAAACCTTAGTCAGTAGTGTTAGTACATATTTTGATTCTCTAGAAAAATCAGCTGAAGAAAAGGTCCGGAAGGAGTTTTTGGATAAAAGGTTCTCCGCGGTACAGGGTTTGATCATTAATAATAGGAGAAACATGAACATTGGAATAAAGAGCTTAGAAAATGCTCTTAAGGATGGCAGTGAAATATACAAATTTTGTATCTCTTGGTCCAAGGTAACAGTGGATATTGAGAAGAAAATAAAAGAGCAAGAGAACACACTACTAAGCTTGTCTCAAAGTTTTGATCCTCTTTCTTCCTTTATAACAAATCAAGAATGTCAGACTATAGCAGTCTTGAGTGAAATCAAGAAATTGGAGAAGGAAAAGAAAAATAGAATAAGCAGGTTGAGTGAGCTCAGGGGGTTAATTGTCCCTAAGCTAGAGGCCATGCATGAGGCTATAATAGAAGCTCAAATCACAGCCCAGACAAATGATCCGACAGATCTAAAAAGGGCAGATGCATTTACATTTCTGTTGAGTGGGCATATCTCAATTTTGGACAGGATGAAACAGAGTTGGGCGACATAAGTTGTACAGTTGAAGACAACTTTTGCAGACATACTTAAGTATATGTAAGTATGCCATATGTTTATGTGGCTAAGTATAGTAAAATTTTTGAAAATTTTGGTGTGCGGACCCTACCCTTTGCCATTGATGTCAAAGGGGGAGTGAGGAGCAGTGAAAAATAAGGAATCCAACTAAGGGGGAGCTCCAGAAAATATATATAAAGACAGAGCACCAGCCAAGGGGGAGCTTAGTGTAAACACTTAGTTATTTTTCACTAAGTGTTGCCATCAATGCCAAAGGGGGAGATAGTTGGCAAGAGACACTATATGGATTTATGTTTGTTGTCATTGATGGCAACAAAGTTCATCCCACACATCCGCAGGACATAGTGTGTCTCTACCGGAAGTCAGAATGAAGATTGTTGAGGTCCAGTAAACAAGAACAGAGCATATGGCAAGGTCTGACAGACAGGTCTGGATCTCTCAAAGGAGGTATCTTGGTGAAGTGTGGATTTGGGAAAGTCAAGAGGACTACCTTGAGTAATAGATTCCAAGGATTTAGCCTCCGGTGATGGACAAGGAAAAAGATATGAACAGTTGAGCACCGGATTCCTGAGTGATAGTGTAAACAGAGGAAGAACTGACTGACAGAACATCAGATTGCTTTCCAGATGTGTTTCTGACAGTGGTAAAGGTTATGAAGACATGAATTATGTTTGGCCGACATGATTAATGATTTCTACAAGTATATGCTTGATCCGCAGTACTTGATGTGCAAGGATTCAGCTGACAGAACAGAGTTTGTGAGAAGATAGACTGTTCCGGATGCTGACTAGAAAGATAATGAAATCACTAGTGCGGATATATATAGGATGGATTCAGTTGTGAGTGTGTTAGATATGCGAAAAGGAGCAGAGTAGAGATAAGCAGTAAGAAAGATTTGGTATGTGAAAGGAAAGCAGAATAAAGAGAAGAGGAAAGATGAAGTGTAGTAGATCAGTGTACTGAGCCTAACTGGAACTAAACTCCAGCATATGTGGATGCTTCCAGTCAGTTCAAGTATTGTATGACATTCTTTTGTAGACAGTGTGTCTCCTTGTAGGCAGTGAGCCTCTTTGTGAGTAGTGTGCTCGGGCAGTGAGCCCTAATTGGCAAGTGCCATTTTGTAATTCCTTATTCTTCTAACAGAGAATAATCTTTGGGTTAATCACCCTGTGGTTTTCTCCCTTAATAGGGTTTCCACGTCAAAAATATTGTGTCATGTGTTTTTCATTTCATAGTAATGTTTGTTTGTTTGATTTAATGCTGCATTGATTAATAAGAAAGTTCAGAAGGAAGAAATTATTAGGATAACTGATTCACCCCCCCTCTCAGTTATCAACATCCACCACCTTTTTTTGTTTTGTCAATGTAGAAGAAGTGATTCTTCATATTTTTAGAGAAAATTTAATTATTTAAACTAAAATTTTCATGTTTCATGTGTGATTTTGCTACAAAGCTAATTACCATTGATAAATAGATTGAATTTGATGATATATGTTTGTTTTTTACATAAATTTTACTAATCCTATTCTAGAATTATATATAATTCATAATCAAACTTGAGAAAAACAAGAATTTGAGGATTTTGAAGCCATCTTTTGGAGAATTAGTCAACTGCAATATCGAATTCTAAGGTATGTTCAATTTTAATTCACATATATATGTTCTTATGTTCTTTATGTCTTTAAATATCTTTATGTCTATATGTTTTTTATGTTCTTTATGTTCTAAGACATATATGTGTCTAGGTATATCAGTTAGTTTAGTCAAAGAGACTCCAAATTCCTCATGTTTCCACCTAGTTTCGGCCCTTCATGCCTTTCTTTCACCTATTTTCAGCTATACAAGAGAAAAATATTATCAAATACTTCATAAAATAATTTTAGTGAATAATTGTTTGTCATACTCATATTTGAGTGTATACATGGAGCCAAAATTGATTTTGGAAGACTCTTAATTTTTGCCCTAGGATGATATAGAAGGATTTATTCCTTAATACATGCATAATTCAATTCATTTAATATAACCATGCATGAAATGATAGTTTTCTTACAAAAATGGAGGAAATGAGCACCATAAATTATTTGACAAATTGTTACAACTCGCTTTGATACCACATAAGATGATACAAAGGGAGTTACAAGGAGATAAAACACTAAAAAGGAAGTTTTCATGAGTGTAGGACAGTCATGTAAGTCTATATAACAATCCACTATCATAGTCTATATAACCCTGCTGCCATGTATGATCCTCCTTGCATTTGAAGGTCATTTTACAATGCTATGAAAGTTATAATTTATTACAAAGTGGTCCTTCGTATTGCATCTATGTACAATGAAATTCATACATTTATACACTATTTACAATGAATGTGTAAAGAGTTCTCTTCCTACAACTATGCACATGCTACAATTGAGATAAGAGTTTGTGCACATTACAATAATGAAAACCATCACTGTTATGCTACAACATGCTACAAGTCATCTATGTTACATGCTACAACATTTATGTTACTATGGAACACAAATGTGCATGCTTACAACACCCAAAAGATGTCATCATGCTAGCTCTTACATTCTCTTTTTTCCTTGTCCTTTCTTGACCTCCAAGTGGCCATACTTCTCATACTCACCCATAGTGAGTGAAACGTACTAATTGCTTGCTCTACAAGTGAAAAACTTGAACACAACTCAATCCATAGGAAAAACTTGGAGTGCTAATCAAATGCCCCTACAAATGAAAGCAACTCACACTTATCTCCTTTGTAAATCAAGTAAATACTCTATCCAAGTATCGTTACATACTAACATCATTCAATGTTGATGTATACTCATGTGAGAGATATTCTTTCTTTGAATTTGATGTTTTAGTGTGCTTTTTTTCCATTGTGGTTGCTTACTCTTGCATTTGTCATTTAGGTGAATCTTTAGATGAAGCTTCCAACACTTGTCATAACAATATCCGCCGACCTTGAAATAAGACCAATAGTTGTTAGATTTGTACATATGAACTAGATAAGGCATCTAACAAAATTATGTTCACCAACTAGAACCAACTAAACCACTCTTAAAGTCACAAGGACCCCCTCTTAGCAACCAATCTACCCAAGCCCTCAAATCCTAGTAGCCCTACTAAAGGGGTTTTTCTGACTTATTTTCACCATATGAGGACTATTGTACACTGACAGGATCAAGTGAGCTACACTCTTTCAGAAGCTCAATTGCAAGTTCATGGAGTATTCATACATGAAAGATGGCATGCTTTTGTTCTCCATGTACAATTCAAACCTGCAATGAGTGCGAGTCACATGAGTGGGTTGATGAATGGTAGTTCAGTTATCTTAGCCCTCTTGAAATGTATTGACCCCCGACGGCACTGGATCTGACACAGATGGAATCGTTAGTTGACTTTGACCACATATCAGATCTAGTTTAATCAGGTAATATATCTACTTGCATAGTTAAATTTGAAATTCCTAATGTTATCTTAAACTTTGTAGTGTTTTTGTAATGTTGACTAATTTCCTCTAATTTTCTTCACATATCATTATAGGGCATGTTTATGCAGTTATTACAGATAAAGATAATGAAGAGGGAACAAATTATTACATGTGTCATCATGTTGAGGCCAAAAAAAAAATTGGAGGCCCCAGTAACAGATGGAGAAAACATCGAATACCCTACAGGCTTAGTGGTTGTTACTGGAACATGACTTAGAAGGTACCCACATAAGAGTGTTAATGTTTGGCTATTTGAGGACTTTGACATGCATCTAAATATTCTTCATTACTCCAACCTTTTTGTGGCAACTAATGTTCATTTGATACAATATCGAGTTAGACCTTTGAACAAGACCTTGTGGAAGGTGTGTGACTCTGACCATGAGGCCATACTTGACACAATAAAGAGTAGAGAAGACCCAGATGGTTCGTTGGATTAATTTGTAAGTATGCATAAAACTTTCATAGATGGTTACTTGTACTTTTTTTTGTATATAAATAGTAGTATGAATTGCTTACCTCTAGTATATTTATGTTTAGTCAAATTTGCTTTTTGATGCTTCTCATAGGAGGTCACAACTCCAGTCAGTTCAGCCCCACAAGCTGTGGAATGCAAAATATCACTCCTAGCACCTTTCCACTACATGAAACTGAAGCATTTTGCAAGAATGTGTTTGATATTGGCACGGTCAAACGGATTGGAGTTAAACAAAGCTGAGAGAGGTTATTGTAGACAAACCCCATGTGCACCTGTAGGTCCAAATGAAATGTTCCCAACTACAATGAATTCTGAGAACTACTCCATCAAAGTTTGGTATTTTTTCATCTTAGGGATCTTAAGGGACTTTATTGGTAGCTTGCTACCCCAAACGACTGTGACACTTGGCACACGAAATGAGACATCCCCTGACATTTACCCACCCACCCCTAATGAGTTGGTGAAGTCCGTTTGGCTCCATGAGCTATGGAATGCAAAATGTCACTCCTAGCACCTTTCCATTGCATGAAACTGAAGCATTTTGTAAGAATGCATTTGATTCTGGCACAGTCAAACGGATAGGAGTTGAACAAAACCAAGAGAGGTTATTGTACATGGACCCTATGTACACCTGTAGGTCCAAATAGAATGTTTCCAGTTGCCATGAATTCTAAGAACTACTCCATCAAAGTTTGGCAGTTTTTTCGTCTTAGGGATCTTAAGGGATTTTACTGATAGCCTACTGCCCCAAATGATTGTGACACTTGGGACATGAAACAAGACCTCCCCTGGCATTTACCCACCCACCCCAAGGCCTTGGCAAGGTCCATTGAGACCCACAAGCTATGGAATGCAAAATGTCACTCCTAGCACCTTTCTATTGCATGAAACTTAAGCATTTTGGAAGAATACGTTTGATTCTGGCACGGTCAAATGGATAGGAGTTGAATGAAACTGAGAGAGGTTATTGTAGATGGACCCCACATGCACCTATAGGTACAAATGGAATGTTCCTAGCTGCCACAAATTCAGAGAACTACTCCATCAAAGTTTGGCAGTTTTTTCATCTTAGGGATCTTGAGGGACTTTGCCGGTAGCCTACTGCCTTGAATGACTGTGATGCTTGGAACACAAAACAAGACCTCCCCTAACATTTACCCACCCACCCTGATGCATTGGCTAAGTCTGTTTGGCCCCACAAGCTATGGAATGCAAAATGTCGCTCCTAGCACCTTTCCATTGTATACATGTTCACAACTTTTGTAAAATGAACTCAAAATGACACTATTGACCTTGCACATGGTCTATTATGACCTTATTAGACCAAAACAAACTCAATTACATGTGAATCAAACAACCTTCAAAGTACCTAGTCTCAATATTCATATTTTTCATGTTTCAATCAGGCCTAATCTAGTAGGACAACAGAACCTATTTTTGGGGGTTTTCTCTCAAACTTTCCAAAAGACCTCCCAAACTAAATACAGATTTAGATACTCATTTCCAAGTTACATAACATATCTCAAAACCAATAGTGACTCCTTTGGACCATGTACCTCAAAAATGGCATTTTTCACTGTCTAAAATAAGGTAATTAGGCCTAGTTTGTGAACAAACATACCTCTAAACATCCAATAACCCCCTAGACTTAATGAGGCAGCATCTCCCATGTGTCCAAACTCTCAAAAAAACAATTAGTTTCAGGAGAAACCCTCACTAACATACCAAACCCCAAAAATCCTCAATCTAGGCCAATTTGAGGAGGGTTTATTGAAACTCTACCTTCCACACACTCTCAAACTTTGCCAACACTTGGAACACTTCAAAAATGGTCTGCATATGCTTTAGGAACCATCTTTTAGTACTTTCCAGCCTTCTTTTAACAAAACCTAGCCTTAAACTACCCTTTCTTGCTTGGAAACAAGGTAAAACTTGCCTAGGACAACACCATAGTTTAGTCAAACTCCATTTCTTGCTTCCCTGACTTCATGGGCATCTAAAACATATCCAAACCAAACCATTCCACTAAACATATATGCAAAGTATGCAAAGTGTGGAAGCATATACTTGATGAACATGAACTGTTTAACATGATGCCTCAAAGAAATGTTGTCTCATGGAATACAATGATTGCAAGATATGCACGAAATGGATTGTTTTGGACAAGAGGCTCCAAATTCATGATAGTTCAGTTTGAGACTAGGCCTAATTAGGTCTCCTTTACAATGAAACTACTATGCCAATGCAAACCCACCACACCAAACCACTTGGGACCCCTAGCATGCATGGAAAAGGAACCAAATTCACTGGTTTTGGCCTTTGAAACACTTGTTAAGGCACTACTGTATGGACTGCATCCTCATACTCTACTATATTCTTGTTTCCTGACCTAGGGATTATTTTAAATAGTGATCCTACCTTATTCCATCCCATTCCACCAATCTAGAGTGATTAAACTTTTCCCTTCAAAACCTTCTTCAAAAATTTGCCCTTCAAAACCTTCTTCACCAACCTCTCCTCAGTGTGTGTGAAGGTTTTTATAAATGTTTATAATAGTTCCAGTTGATCATAACTAACTTTCAACTTGTTTGATCATTGGGTAACCTCCTTATTACATGATTTGTTAAGTTGACAAAGCAACTTCTTACCACTACTTGCATTATTAGACTTTTTGTTTGACAACAACATAAAACATGACTCAAAACATAAATCACAATGGTCATTTGACCTTATTACATGCAAAATGATGACACAAGACCATCAACTTGTCCTATGATGTCCTAGGATCTTGTTATGACATGCCCCTAGCCAAGATTGGTTATGGCTAAGGTGCTCCTACACCATGAAATATGTTTCCATGGTGTTCAATGGTCCTCCTTACCTACTACATCACCCTTGTAGACATGTATGCAAAGTGTGGAAGCATAGACAAGGCACGTGAACTATTTGGCATGATGCCCCAAAGAAATGTCACCTCATTGAATGAAATGATTGCAAGATATGAACAAAATGGATTTTTTTATAAGGCATTAGAAACTTTCAAGCAAATGTGATTGGCGGGTGTAAAGAAAAATTCCACAACCTTATCCAGTATCCTCCTTGCCTATGCCAAAATGGACATCCATCAAAAGGATAAAACATATGGGAATTTTGTTAGATGTTGTAGTTGCAACTGCCCTCAAAGACATGTAAGCAAAGTGTGGATGCATAGACAAGGCATGTGAACTATTTGGCATGATGCCTCAAAGAAATGTTGCCTCATGGAATACAATGATTACAAGATATGAACAAAATGGATTTACTAATAAGCCTTTAGAAAGTTCCAAGAAAATGCAATTGGTAAGTGTAAAGCCAAATTCTAAAACCTTAGAAATGGTATAGACATCCATCAAAGCATAAAGGATATAGGAATTTTGTCAAATGTCATAGTTGTAAGTACCTTGCAAGACATGTATGTAACTTGTGTGGAAGCATATATAATGAACATGAACTGTTAGATGCGATGCCTCAAAGAAATGTTATCTCATGGAAAGCAATGTTTGCAACATATGCATGAAATGGATTTTTTATAAGGCTTTAAAAACTCTCAAGCAAATGCGCAAAAATAAATTTCAACCATTTATGCAAATTTTGGCACATCTAAAACCAAATTGCACAACCTTAACCAACTTTCTCCTTGCCTATGCTATAATGGGATCTAGAGAACATGTTGTGGACAACCATCAAAGCATAAATGATATAGGAATTTTCACACATGTATTGTATTTGCAATGTTGCCCTTGTAGACATGTATGGAAAGTATGGAAGCATAGACAAGGCACGTGAACTATTTAAAATGATGCCTCAAAGAAATGCACAGTCTGACAGAATTCAATGACTGCAAGATATGCACAAAATGGATTATTTGAAAATGATTCATAAAATTTCAAGCAAATGCAATTGGCACTTGTAAAACCAAATTCCTATAAAAATAACTGATTATCATATTAAATATTTAATATAAACTGTCATATACATAATGTCATGAACATAACATCTAGTTTATATAAAAAGCCATATAGGAAAATATGCAAAAATATACATCAGATTAACATACAAAAGTATGTATACAAAGCCATCTAGGCATACAAAAAAGTTCCCAAAAACTAGTTTCCTATGGAATTTTAGGAAATAATCGGCGGCCCTTCTTTGACTATGAAGATGGAGAGCCAGTAAGTGACACATTGTCTCTCTACCGTCATGTAGACCTCTTCGAATAAAGTTCATCCAGCTACACCTTTTAATACAAAGAAACAATATCCGCATTAGTATAGAACATGTACGAAATATGTAACATCACATATGTAATTGATCACTTACCTCTAACTAATGATCGCTCTCCATCATCTTGACTCTCTCTTCGTCCGTAGTTGGATGGACTGGAGTTGTGACCTCCTGTGTGAAGCATCAAGAAGTAAAATTGACTAAACATAAATATCATTTATGTACATCAAATGACATGAGATAAAAAAGAAATACAAAATTATGATATTTTCATGTTATTGGCTCATACCTTAGTCAAAGGATTTGTAGACATCATGGCTACATCAATGCCTATCTGTGCTGACTCATGAAGATGAGGAGGAGTCTCCACTGTATTCAGCATCTGAAAATCGAGTTCAAGATTATTAAAACAAAATAAATACATAACATTATTTTAAAAATGCATAATGATTATAAATAGTTAAATTTACCTCCGTAAAAGTGGTGGTTTGGCATCCAGGGGACCAAGGAAATTGTGGAGGTGCTGGTTACTGTTGAAATCATCAAATCAAGTCACAATATAATATTACCATTGACATATCTACAATAATTACGAATATGTGATAAATTACATACCTGCTGACTTGACCTCCACTCATAAGCCGCCAATGGATGGCTAATAGAGGCAGGATGAAGACTCTGACCCTGGAATTTCATTGCACAAACAATTACATACATTATTTTTGACTTATAATATAGATAATCATATAAAATTAATTATAAATTTCAAATAACAATATACTAAATCAAGATGAAACTTGTAACAAATTACTTGAGAGTCTATACCAAATGTATGCTATAAGAGATCATCACTGAGAACAAGACCATCTAATATGTCATGTCCCTGTGTCGCATCATGATGCCCCTGTGTTGCAGCATACTGCCCCTGTGTCGCAGAGTCCTGTTGTGCCTCTTGCGTCCCATAATCACATAGGTTCCCACATATACTACACAAATGTGGGGATACATGACACCTACTACTCTCACCCTCATCACCCTAGGTAAAATCATCCACATGCTATGATAGATTTTGGGTGAGAGTAGTCAATGAATGTAAAGTCTCCAACTCAACACTCTCCTTCAAAGCCAAAGGGAGTGACCTATGTTCTGGCCTTACTCGGGGTATAGGCACATGCTCTTCATCTTACTAAGCCTCGGGTCTATCTTGGGCAAAGCCACCACCTCTACCCTGGAACTCACGAATGTCAAAATAATTTAGAATCTTGTTGAGGACAAACTCACAATAGAGTTTCATCAAAAAATATTGTGGTACCTCATCATTGTTGCATGGCCACTCATCAAAGACCATGTACCATCTATCCCAAAAGTTTTGGGATATGTCTTCATTCCTGCACCAATGTATAGGAAACTGTTTGCAAGTTTCCTCTGATGTTTGGCTAGTTTTGGGATTAATAAATTCTGCACATAATTGAGATTTTGTAATTTTTCCTTCTTCACTTGTTCATATGACAACTTGTCAGCATAATATTGCTGACTCCTTTCCCTATAGTCTTGGAATTCGATGATTTGTTTCATCACCAAATCCATGTGGGAAACAATTTCCTATAGTGATTTTGCAAGTACCCTCCTATGCTCAGTGGTTCCACTTGGATTGTTTAGGGTTTGAATAATAGTTTCAAGATGTTTCTTGTTTTCTTCTATTATCCCTAAGTAGTGTCCTTGATTATCCCTTACATGAAAAGGAGGTGAAGGTGGGTTTGGAGGGTTTTGGGGGTTGTTTTCACCCTCCTCAACTAGATTTACATTTTCTGCTTCTCCAATAACTATAAATGCAATATAAACATAAATCAAACATTGTAAAACTAAAAAATTATTCTAAAACTAACAAAATCAGACAAACCCTACCTTCTTCCTGTGTTGGAGCCTCCAAATTTGCACGATGATGTCTTTGGCGGTGAGTTGGCATTGTGAAATTCTTGTTTTCTCACGTGCACTTGATTGAATCTCCTTTTTTTCAACGCGATTACATTTTGCTTGGTTTCTTTGCTGCTGTCAAGAGAAAAGCCATGGGTGAATGTGTAGAAAATGGTTTTTTTTTCTTTTATTAAAATAAAAATGCAAGTGCATTATAATGCACTCGCATTTTGCTTTAATTTTGGAGATGGTGGCAAATTTTTGGTCCTCCATCTCCTTGCATTTACTCAGATGTGCATAGAAATTACAATAACAGGCAAAAATAAATATTCAATTAACAAAATGAGGTGAAGGTGGGTTTGGAGGGTTTTGGGGGTTGTTTTCACCCTCCTCAACTAGATTTACATTTTCTGCTTCTCCAATAACTGTAAATGCAATATAAACATAAATCAAACATTGCAAAACTAAAAAATTGTTCTAAAACTAACAAAATCAGACAAACCCTACCTTCTTCCTATGTTGGAGCCTCCAAATTTGCATGATGATGTCTTTGGCGGTGAGTTGGCATTGTGAAATTCTTGTTTTCTCACGTGCACTTGATTGAATCTCCTTTTTTTCAATGCGATTGCATTTTGCTTGGTTTCTTTGCTGCTGTCAAGAGAAAAGCCATGGCTGAATGTGTAGAAAATGGTTTTTTTTTCTTTTATTAAAATAAAAATGCGAGCGCATTATAACGCGCTCGCATTTTGCTTTAATTTTGGAGATGGTGGCAAATTTTTGGTCCTCCATCTCCTTGCATTTACTCGGATGTGCATAGAAATTACAATAATAGGCAAAAATAAATATTCAATTAAATGTTAAATGCTAGCGACTTGCAAAGGTTGAGACACCTTAATTCCCAACATTCTCCCACTTGTTGAACACCTTTCAAGAGCCAATAGAATGACATGATTTTAACTGCTAGGGGCCAAGAGGCCCATAGACTCTAAACACCATCTGAACATCTTCGTGCTCATAGGCTTTGTCAAGGAATCTGCAACATTCACCAAAGTGTCAACTTTCTCTAGATTCACCTTCCCATCCTCTACCATGTCATGAACAAAATGATATTGGACATCAATATGCTTACTCCTCATGTAAAAAGTAGGATTCTTCGCTAAACATATGGCACTATGCCTGTCAAAACAAATTGTAATCTTCCCTGCATCAAACTCAATGTCAGAACACAATCTCTTAAGCCAAATGGATTCCTTAGAAGCATGAGTAGTTGCCATGTACTCTACTTTTGTCATGGACAAAGCAACTACAAGTTTCTGCTTACTCATCCAACTAATAGCACCACAGAACATAGTGAACACAGAAGCACTGGTGGATCTCCTACTGTTAGTGTCACCTGCCCAATCAGAATCCACATACCCACAACTACTCACAGAATGTTGAGGTCCTATAGGATAACCATGATAACATAGGGAATAATCGAAAGTACCCCGTAAATATTTGAACACTCTCTTCATTGCATCCCAATGTACCATCCAGGATTAGCCATAAATCGACTAAGGACTCCCACTGCTTGGGCAATGTCTAGTCTTGTACAGACCATAGCATACATCAAGTTGCCAACTGCACTAGCATAAGGAACTCTTCTCATACCCTCCGTCTCAGAAGGAGACTTTGGACAATCTGCAACAAATAACTTTGTCCCCCTCATAACAGGAATAGTCAAAGGTCTACAATCTACCATGCTGAATCTCTCCAACATAGTGTTATCATTCTTACTCTAGCCTAACTAAAGTTTTCTATTTGCTTTGTCTCTTCTGATTTCCATCCCCAAAATGTGTTTGGCTACCCCTAGATTTTTCATTTCAAACTGTGCTAGCAACTAAGACTTCAAATCAGAAATCAAACTTTTATCATTCCCAATTAACAACATATCATCGACATATAAAACAATAATGAGAATGCAATCATTGTCAAACTTGTAATAAACACAATGATCTGATTTCAATCTCAAAAATCCAATACTCAACACTAAGGCATCAAACTTCTAGTACCACATCCTACGAGACTATTTCAAACCATACAAAGACTTTTTTAACTTGGAAACTAGATTTTCTTTACCTTTAACAATGTAGTGCTCTAGTTGTGACATATATATCTCCTCCAAGTCACCATGAAGGAATGTTGTCTTCACATCCATCTGCTCCACGTCTAAATCATATGTTGCTGCAAGAGATAACATGAACCAAATAGGCATCATCTTTACAATGGGAGAGAAAATTTCACCATAGTCAATTCCCTCCACTTGAGAATACCCCTTCACAACCAATGTAGCCTTATATTTGTCAACGTTGCCATCTACACCAAATTTCTTTTTGAACACCCATTTGCATCCAACAGGTTTTCATCCTTTAGGCAAAGGCACCAAGTCCCAAGTATTATTCTTTTTCAAAGAAGCCATTTCCTATTCTATGGCCTCCTTCCAAGAACCTGCAACTTTCATACCCATAGCCTCTTTCATAGTTCTAGGCTCATCAGTGTTAGAGATCAAAGCAAAAATGCAACTAGAATAATGAAACGAATAACCAAACGTCTTAGGTTTCTTCCTAATCCATGTAGACCTCCTCACAAGTTGAGGTGGAGGTTCTTCTTCTTCTTCTTCTGAACTTTCAGAGCTGCTAGAACTCTCCTCATCATCAGGTCCAATAGATGTCTTCGATTCAACCTTCTTAGGGGTAGGAGGAAGCTGAACCACATCCTCTTTCTTCTCTTCTTTCTCTTGTTTTAGAACAATAGAAGAAGCACTGATCTCTCTAAAAATCACACTTCTTCTATGTAGAACACTCTCAGCTGATGGATCCCAAATCTTGTACCCTTTCACACTGATACCATAACCGATGAAGATACATTTTACTGCCTTGTTCTCCAACTTAGACATCTTATCCTTAGACACATGATGTGCATATGCCTCACAACCAAATACTCAAATGTGTCTTAATGAAGGCTTTTTGTCATACCACACCTCCATAGATGTCTTATCAATAAGCGTCGATGTAGGAGACCTATTAGCCAGGTAACAAGTAGTAGCAACAACTTCAGCCCAAAACTTTTGTTGAAGGCCAACTCCACTTAGCATATTCCTAGCCCTCTCCATCAACATTCTATTCATCCTCTATGCAACTCCATTCTGCTGAGAGGTATACGAAGTTTTCTTGTGCCTCTTAATGCCATGTTCTTTACAGAACTTGTCAAAATCTACTGAGCAAAACTCGCCACCGTTATCAATCCTCAAACATTTAATCTTTCTATCTTTTTGATTCTATACAAGAGCTTTGAACTCTTTGAATCTTGCAAAGACTTTAGATTTACTTCTAAGGAAATACACCCATGTCCTTCTACTAAAGTCATCAATGAATGAAACAAAATGTATAGATTTTCAAATCAAAGAAACATTAACATGATCAAATACATCAGAATGAATCAAATCCAACACCTTAGAAGATTTGTGAGAACTAGAATGAAACTAAACATGGTTTTGTTTTCCATATATGCAATGTTCATAGAAATCAAATTCAAGGTTACAATCATTCATACCATCAATGAGGTTTCTATTTTTCAGGGTCCTCAAACCTTTTTCACCAATGTGGCCAAGGCTTTGGTGCCATAACATTATCGACTCTGTTGGAAGTTTGATCTCCATAGAATGAGCACCCATAGGTACGCAGAAAGCATGACCATTTGAAGTAGATTGCAATAGCCTTCTTGGCTGCTAGTTCCAATGGTGAGGATGAAGACTCTGAAGCTCTCTTCTTCAAAATAGAGGCACTATTGCACTAAACTGTACATGCATCAAGCTGAAACAGAGTGCCAATCCGAACATCTTTAGCTAGTACCATAGCTCCTCTAGTCATCTTGCATCCTCCATTCAATAAAATAACCTACACACCCACATCATTAAACTTACTTATAGAAGAAGGTTCCATGCCAAACTAGGGATATGCAGAACACCATTGATCCCTTACACTCGACCATTAGGGAATTTGATCAGGACTCTTCCACGGCCAACAATTTTTACGTGAGTGTCATCACCCAGGTACACCTTCCCACCATCGAACTCTTCATACTTCGAAAGCCAATCTTTGTATGAGGTCATGTGAAAAGATGCACTAGATTTGATAAGCCACACATCCTTAGATGCATGAGTTTCCAAGGCAACAACAAATGCTTCTCCATCTTCTTGAGAGGACTTATCAAAATATGAATCATATTTCTTCTTCTTTTTCTTCTTCTCCTCCTTGCACTCCTTGCGGAAATGACTAGGTTTTCTGTAGTTCCAACATAGAGCCTTGGACTTTCTAGGAGACTTAGATCTCCCATGGGATTTGGATCTTCCTTTGTCTTCTTTCTTCTTGTCCTTTTTCTTTCCCTTCTCTTTAGATCTACCATGAACCGCAAGAGCCTCCTTAGCCAACTCAAAAGACTTTCTCCGTATCTCTTTAGACAACAGTGAAGAAACAACTTCATCCATCTTAAAGGTGGTAGTGGTACTCCCAATGACCATGATAAGGTGGTCCTGTGAATTTGGTAAGAAACATAGTAATGTTATGCAATGATCCTCCTCCTCCATCTTTACACCAACAGAGGTCAACTAGGCAACAAGCATATTGAATAAATTTAGATGATCTGTCACAAATCCTCCATCTTCCATCCTCAGAGAATATGGTTTCTTTCATAGGAATAGCTTGTTCACCAGGGATCTATCCTGATAAACATCTCTAAGTTTCTTCCAAAGATCTAATGCAGTCTTCTCTTCATGAATATTCAGGAGCACTGAATCAGCCAAATAGAGCCTTATTAGACCCTTAGCCTTCTGATCCATCATATCCCAATCTTCTTGTTTCATGCTCAATGGTTTGGTTTCAGATACTGCAAGCCATAGATCTCTATCCACCAACATGTCCTCCATCTTGAGTTTCCACAACTCAAAGTTGCCTCCATTGAATTTCTCAATTTCAAATCTCACATATGTGCTCATCATCTTCTTCCTACAACAGGATCACAAAATACTTTGCACAAGCTCCCACTCAATTGAAGATCAGTACAAAAAACCCTCTACCCAAGAACTAGGACCAAAACTGGCTAGGCTCTGATACCGACTGAAAGGAAGCAAGGTATGCAGAATAGCTTCCTACACCGAACTAATGAGGGGAGTGTTATGCAAATTTTCTTAAATCTTTACAGCTACAAATATGTCGTACACATTAACAGAGAGATTAAACAAACATCAAATGCAAGAACAATGCCAATGACATAGGATATACCTGGAGAAAACCCTTTCGGGTGAAAAACCCCACACTCCAAATCTTGCACAATGTATTATCAAATCCAACATAGATTACAACACACTTGCAATGAAAGTTCTTTTAGGAGTTCCCAAGATGTCAATTCTGGAGCAATTCTGGTAGGATTTTTGTACCTACAAATGAACCATACAACTCCAACTCGAAGCACCTATATAAACAGAGAAGTACTATGAATGGAGGTAGCTTCTAGAGGAAGTCAACACAAGAATCTCATCCAAATCCATATTGCCTAATTGCCAAGGCCATAAAACATGTGAATGACACTTGTAAGAGATTCCCTTTCATCCCTTACAACCCCCAAACTTGGGCACCCCAAATTTTCCCAAAAAAGGTATGACATATGCTCTTACAATGTCATACAATCTGTCATATATGACAACACTTACAGTTGTAAGACAACATGTCATAACTTACTATTAATAGTAGATTCTCTGACAACCTGTCACAGTCAAACTTGGGTGCCTACCTTCTCCATGCAAAGATGCTTCCTGACACTTGTCACACCTATCATAGAATCTTCTATTTTTGGCTCTTACATGTCATAGATTCTGTCATAGGAATATGTCATAACACTTATGGATCATAGACCTCTTACAACACCCAAAAGATGCCGACACATGGAAAAAGTCTTCTATCACAAATTGGGAGGCCTATCTCCTCATATGAGGACAAAAATACATCTAGTCACCTTCCATGTAGGATGACACATCACCGTGCCAACTCCCATAATGTGACAAAATAAGATCTCTACATAGAAATTACAATAATAGGCAAAAATAAATATTCAATTAAATGTTAAATGCTAGGGACCTGCAAAGGTTGAGACAACTTAATTCCCAACAACTAGAAGCTCCTAATTTAAATTAAGTGCTCGATAATAGTTCAAACTACTGATCAAACTTGTCTTCTCAAATTGTTTTCCCACAACCATCATATATAAACTCATCCACATCATAGGCATCTACAATTATTTGTCGATTTGGAGACAAAAATGCAATATCTTCTTTCTGCACATGGAGAGATGAATTAAGATGAATATGATCATGTATGGTTATCAGCTCATTTTCCACATACATTGCTTCCTCTCTTTCAGTGATAGCACCTAGTGATGGTAAAAAGTATTCCCCTATTGCAAGTAAACAAAATCTAGAACAACAAGCAGATGCGTCTATTGCATCTAAGATGCCGAGGCTTGAGAATCAGGTTTAACTCTCCAATCCATTACTAGCATGGTTAGTTTCAAGATTTCATACTCTGTTGGTAACCCAGAATCATTATGGATTTCATTTTTCTCAACATCTGCCATTGATCCAAGTATTAGGCACATTTCTAGTTTTGTGGTCGGTCACAGATCCATGACTAACAATTTGAGAAGTGTGACATTAAGTTCTATCTCTTAAATTGAGGATGTCCTATAAGCAACCCAAAGTTTTTGAAGATCCATGCGAGCAAGAAGGGACTCCCAATCAATTCCGTTATATAACTTCATCAAAACATTTTGGATTTCAACTATTACTAGTAACGATGTATGGGATAAACCATCTTGGTTTCTCTCCTAATCTTCATGAGATGCGGTGCTTTGATTTGGTTCAACTTGTGCACTAGGTTTTTCCACTTGTTGTACACTCAATTTCCCATATGGAATTTTTCTCACATAAGGTGGAAGGCTTGCATCTACAGATATATTTAAAGAAGCATAGTCTATGATAACCATGTACTCCTTATCAAACATTATCCCAAGCTTGCAAGATGTGTTGAACCTTCAAAATGATGCATTGCAGACGATATAAAACAATAATTTCTTGCAAAAGCTCACCTTGTTGTTTCAATGATAATATAAAATCCCCAACAGTTGTGGCTTCACATTGGTCATTTCCACATATTTCTATAACTGTCGAGCATGAAAAGCATTGTGAGGTATCAGCCAAAAATTTGATTTCTAAACCCTAAATATTGCCGATAAACATTTGATTTTATCAGCTCATTAGTAGGTTTTAAAACTTCCAAACCTTCCGACCAAGAAGTATCGACTTATCAACAAGTTTTAAAACTTCCAAACCTACCAATTGAGCATTACTTAACCCTTATAAAATTTCACTTTTCCAACATGAAGTGAAAAGCCAATAGAGAAGAGTCAGATATTTGTAAAGTTTTAAAACCTCTTACATTGCCAATCAAAGAATCAAATTTAAAAACCTTGCATTATTTTAATATTTAATGAAGCTTTTCACTTTCCACCTGGCATTTCTTAAACTTTGTTGATCAAAATAAATCTTTCACCTTGTCCAAACCAAAGGTAAATAATAATTTTGCAACCACTCTTTTAACCAACTTGGGCAAGTTTAAAATTAATAATAATATATTTTTAAATTTTCTAACTATAGGGAAATCATTTAAAATATATTTACACCCAAAATAGTATTGGAAACCAAATCACTAGAAATGGGAAAGATTTAATTTCTCTTAGCTCGAAAGAAATTTGCACCTGGGAGTTGGCCATTTGATGTGAGATAACTTCACGAACCCTTGTTCCTTCTTAATCCAGTTCTTCATATTTTAAAGCTTCCATGAAAATTACTAAAACTATGTAACAACCTGAAGATGATGGGTGCGATGACATTTGCCAATAGTGGAAGTTTAAAATTTTTTAGATTTTTAAATATTTAGGTAACAAGTTAAAATTTTGCTGAGAAAGATACACAACACTCTTTAGGCCATTCCACCATCACCAACCAAAATTTACCACATTTCCATCTATGTTGGCTTCATAAACACTTTGTGCCAAGAAAAAATATGCCCACCTTACACTACCATCAGTAACTTGGTAAACCATGACAAGTTATCCATGAAGTTGACTCACTTAAGTTGCTCCTACCCAATAGTTTCTTGAAACATGAGCATTAGACTTGCTACCATGTATTCTACAATGAAATGACAAAAAGCAAAAGAAAACGTAGGGTTCCTGTAAGAAGTTGGGTCCACATATAGGGGAAGTGTCGGGGAAAAAAAAACTTGACAGGAATGGGTACCCATTTAGGAATAGGTGCCCAAGCCTAAATGGGTACCCATTTCGTAAAGGTATATAATTTTTTAAAAAAGTCTTGTGGGCTCATTTTTCCCAAAAAATGATAGTGAGAAGCACGACACAAAATGGGTATTTGTATGGCAAACCCCTTCCACACTAATCCTTGGCCACATTTTTTATCAGTTTTCTGAACCTGCCACCTCCTCTTGCCAAACTCACAATTCCTGAAGACCTCGAGGTAGGTTTACATGATTTTTGTATGTATTTTTGTTGTCTGTAGGTTTACGTTTAGAAATTAGGGTTTACAATTTACAAATTTAAGAGTTTTGGTTTATGGTTTTTAAAAACATAATGAACCCTAAATCGTTGAATTTAACTATATACCCTAAAACTATGAACTATAAACCCTAAAATGCTAAACTTAACTATAAACCATAAAACTATGAACTATAAACCCTAAAACGCTAAATTTAACTATAAACTATGAACCTTAAATCCTAAAACTATAAACTAGCACACTTAGATGATGACAACCCTCAATGCATCCCCAACAATAGTGTCATTTTTTGTCTCTCACAACTTTTGGCTCCTCAAACCCTAAAGATAAGTCATACCTGTAGGCACTGTGAAACTTAGCTTAAGCAATCATACTTGTAACTTATGGTCAGGCAAGGACAACTTTGTCATCAATTCATGAGAAATAGTAGTTTCTCCTTATTTTGGATTTGCTAGGCCAAGGGGAATATTTCATAAGGTTTTAATATAGGACAATTAAAGAGAAATGAATAAACATAACTTATCTCAATAAAAAACCATATCCTATGCACAAGAGAACTTCAATTATTATCACTAAGCTTTAATGTGTTGGTTTACCATATGCAAGATTGAAAACTTCTTCAAAGTAGGAAAACACTAATGTATGTGACCAAATATATATCAACTATTATCCCTAATGATGTAGTTCAGTTAAAAACCATACTTCACACATGAATTCAAACTAGATAGTACTCATACCTCAACCATCTAACACACCTCAAGTTACCATACTTTATGTAATGGTGCAAATTACAAGTGTCAAATGCATAGTTTATCTAGGGATGATTGACTAGTTATATACAAGTCTCTTTTAGGAGCGAAGATCTTTACCAAATTTTAGATTTCTTGTAGTATTTAGGATTTAGGCCAAATCTATATAGGTGTCCTCTAGTTAGTGTAATCTTTGGCATAAAGTGTTGTAAATCAAGTCTAAAGTCTCTGTGTCATTCATTATTTTGTAAAATTTGGAGAAGGTTTTGTCTAGCTGAAATATTCTTCATGATCTAGATGTCTTCATAGTTCTCTAAGAGTTTAAGGGGATAATATATGTCCATGGGGTTACAATTGCTAATATATTGCCATTTTTGTATAGTTTACTATTATAATAGATGTAAATTTCTTCAAAGTCAGCAAAGAATTCTTTTAGAATAACATATGGGATTGCATTGATTAATTATGGATTGTTAAAGTAGATATAGTTGTGTATCGTCTTTTTATATTCTTTTTATTGCGTATAAATGTTCAATTGTATCTAGAATGATGAGATTTTAGATGTACTACTAGTACTTTATTTTAAATTTATAAGAGTGTTTATATATTTCTTTAAACCTTGAATCTTCATCGAATGGACTAAGGATTTTATTGTACTTTACTAAAATGATCAATTTGTTTATTAAACTTGTATCCTTCTTTTGTTCCTTGGTAGATTAGGGTAGGTTAGGTTCTACTAGTTTGCATAACTCATTGATACTTACCTTTGTCAAATCTTAAGGGAACTTGCATGTGTTATCCAAATTCAAAGAGTTATTCATGTTTGGATTCCAAGTTCTACATGAAGTATAAAAAACATAAGGGGATTAACCTATGGGGATATGAATCATTTTGTCATCTTTAGTTGTATGTGTAACCCAACCTACTATAAAGTGATCTTTAGGTCTACAAGACTAGAAAGCTAGTATAAAGGGTGTCTTGAGACAAATGTTTGAGATATCTTTATACAAAGGGTGTGGCTAATCTATGTGAACTATTCTATTTTTCATTTCCCTCTAATTATCCTATAAATATTTACATGAAGATACACTCCTTGACCCTACAAAGCTAGAAGTGTAGAAGAGTTACATGCTCTTGTCAATTGGTTCACAATTGCATGCAGTTTGATCATGAGTCTTGCCCTTTCAGTATGAATGTAAGTAAATTAACTATATATACATGATTCAATACAAATTATAATATAAAATGAATAATATATAAGGTGAAATAAGAATGAAATAATATATCAAAAACATAAAACATTGATGCTCAAGATACAACTATAACATGTGATGAAATATATGAGTATATATACAATTAACTAATGCATCCACTTTTAGTTAAAGACTACAAAATTGATCTAACATTTGTATGATGAAAACTTGTAGTGACAATCATGCAAAAATCTACTTATAGGGTACACCTGCAAAAATAATGAATGTAAGTAAATTAACTATATATATACATGAGTTGATACAAATTTTAAGATAAAAGGAATAATATAGAAGGTGAAATAAGATTGAAAGAATATATCAAAAACACAAAACAAATTGATGCTTGATACAACTATAACATGTGATGAAACATATGAGTATATATACAATTACTTAATACATCCGCTTTTAGATGAAGACTGCAAAATTGATCTGACATTTCTATGATAAAAACTTGTAGTGACAATCATGTGCAAAAATCTACTTGTAGGGTGCACCTCCAAAAGTAATGAATTTAAGTAAATTAACTATATATGGGTCATCCCACAATAATGAGTTACACTTTTTGGCCAAACTTGACATTGAAATCAACATTTTGAACTAAATCTCCACATTCTAACACCTATAGCTACTAAACCATTAGGAATTTGAAGATGATGTGAACTAGTGATTTGTGAAATTTTCTCTGTAGATTATATATATATATATTAAAATTTGGAGTTAAATTATAAATTTTTTTGCATCTCCTTTGATAACTAGTTTTTAATAATAAACAACATTTTTTTAAAGTGATGTGTATTCTGTTGCACATAACTTTTTTTCTACAAAGGATAAACTTCTAATTCTTTTGAATTTAGATTGGTAACACCGATATCTAGAGGATGCATTTGGTTTCATAATGTTTTGTTGAATATTTTTTTTAATTAAGTTTTGAAGTCAAACTAATTATAATTTAGACATAGGCGTATTCTGTCCAACATAACTTTTTTTGTATATATCAGAATTCAATTTTTTTTTGTTGGAATAAGGACATCAATACCTAGAGGACATGTATTTTTTAGAATTTTTTTTCTCCGTTTTCCTATTTTTTCATATGTGTGAAACAAAGACCTTGATGTTCATTGAAAAGCCTACATTCACAAAAAATACAAAATAAATATAATAATCAAATTAAATATATTTAAAATTATACTTTTTGGGAAGCTTATAATAAGGACTACATACTTACAAAACATAAATTTTATAAGAATTCATTTGATCCCCCAAAAGATAAATCAAAAGTGGTTTTTTATCAACATTTTGATAGGTGTAGAGGAGACTCCATTATAGGTATGGTTTAAAACTAGCGGGGTTCTATCCAAGGGGGTTTGAATCTAAGGGGGTTTGATCAAACCCTCTTCAATTTAAATCCTTTAAATGGAACCTTTCAAGGCTTCAATGATTTCAGCAAAAATTAGGATGTCCTAGAAAGTGTAACCCATTATTGTGGCAACACTCATATACATTAGTCGATACAAATTTTTAGATAAAAGGAATAATATAGAAGGTGAAATAAGAATGAAAGAATATATCAAAAAAAAAAAAAAACCAAATTGATGCTTGATACAACTATAACATGTGATGAAACATATGAGTATATATACAATTACCTAATGCATCCACTTTAGTTGAAGACTACAAAATTGATCTCACATTTGTATGATGAAAACTTGTAGTGACAATCATGTGCCAAAATCTACTTGTATGGTACACCTACAAAAATAATGAATGTAAGTAAATTAACTATATATATACATTAGTTGATACAAATTTTCAGATAAAAGGAATAATATAGAAGGTGAAATAAGAATGAAAGAATATATCAAAAACACAAAACATTGATGCAATACAACTATAACATGTGATGAAACATATGAGTATATATACAATTACCTAATGCATCCATTTTTAGTTGAAGACTACAAAATTGATCTAACATTTGTATGATGAAAACTTGTAGTGACAATCATGAAAAACTCTACTTGTAGGGTACCTACAAAAATAATGAATGTAAGTCAATTAACTATATATACATGAGTCGATACAAATTTTAACATAAAAGGAATAATATAGAAGGTTAAATAAGAATGAAAGAATATATCAAAAACAAAAAACATTGATGCAATGCAACTATAACATGTGACATGAAACATATGATTATATATATACAATTACCTAATGCGTCCACTTTTAGTTGAAGTCTACAAAATTGATCTAACATTTGTATGATGAAAACTTGTAGTAACAATCATGCAAAAATGACTTAAGGGAATGTAAGAGGATCGCTTAAGAGGATGTAAGAGGATGGCTTAAGGGGAGATACATGAGTCAATACAAATTATAAGATAAATGGAATAAAATAGAAGGTGAAATAAGAGGATTATTTAACGGGACATAAGAGGATGGCTTAAGGGGAGCTAAGAGGATGAATTAAGGGGATGTAAGAGGATGGCTTAAGGGGATGTAAGAGAGGGGGTGTAAGGGGAGATACATGAGTCAATACAAATTATAAGATTAGCATTTTCATGATTTGAATCATGGTGATTAACCTAGGCACTCAAAGTATGTGTCATGTGAGAAAATTAGTTCTATAAATAGGAGATTGCTTAAGGGTAGCTAAGAGGATGGCTTAAGGGGAGGTAAGAGGATGACTTAATGGTACATGTAATCACTTATATAAACTTTTTAGGGAATGATCTAGTAAATTAATTAACTATATATTAACTATCAATTAAATATATAAAACTATATATACCTACAAATTTATTCCATTGTACCATCTGCATCCTCTCTCTTTTGTAATGCATCTATAATTGACTTAGGGTCATATATAAAAAGTGTCCATAACTCTTTATTAGCAGGTCTCCCTTGATATTTGACTAGTTTTATATTTGTTGCCACAACCAAATGTGACTAACTTGTATAATCTTCATATGTCTTTCATAATCTTCAAATGCAAGAAAACCATTCTTTTTTATTAGATATTTATGTAGCCAGGTGCCAACAACAACCATAGAACCTATTGGATACTCATAGTTATCATCATCTAC